>CM075233.1:0-623055 GCA_037678475.1 x Bolboschoenoplectus mariqueter | reverse complement strand
AGAATTAGACCAAATTGGTCACGAACACATGTAAAATGTTCAAAACAGGTTCAGATGCATTTTAATGCAATTTGAGGTGAAATCTAGGTGAAAATTCACCAATTTAGCACCAAAAACACATAAAAATCATAAATTAACATATCCAGCAGATTATTTCCGAATTTCGTTCATATTTGGATAAAAGATGAAGCCAAATTGGTCACAAAATGTGTAAATATGTTCAAAACAGTTTTGAACGCATTTAATGTAATTTCAGGTGAAATATAGGTCAAAGCTCGTGAATTTAACACCAAAAACATACATGAACCGCTAATAAACATATTTAGTATCTTATTTGTAAATTTTGTTGATGTTTGAATAAAAAATGAAGCCAAATTGATCCAAAAAATGTGTAAACGCGTTCCAAACAGTTTCGAATGCATTTTAACACAATTTGAAGTTTAATACAGATCAAAACTCACCAATTTAACACCAAAAAAGAATGTAAATCACAAATAAACATATTTGGTAGCGCATTTTTGAATTTTGCTGACATTTCATCTCAAATGAGGCCAAACTGATTAGGAATATGTGTAGAATATTCGAAACGAGTTTCAATGCATTTTGATGTAATTTGAGGTGACATATAGGTCAAAATTCACCAATTTATCACAAAAAACACATATAAACCACAAATAAAATATCCAAAAGATATTTCCCGAATTTTGTAGATTTTTGAATAAAAAATAAGGCCAAATTGATTAAAAACATGTGTGAACTTGCTCAAAACAATTTTAAATCTATTTTAAAGCAATTTGAGGTGAAATACCGGCAAAAACTCGTGAATTTAACACCGAGAATACATATAAACCAAAATAAATATATTCAGTAGCTTATTTGTTGGTTTGTTTATATTTGAACTATGAATTAGACCAAATTGGTCACGAACACATGTAAAATGTTCAAAACAGGTTCAGATGCATTTTAGTACAATTTGAGGTGAAATCTAGGTCGAAATTCACCAATTTAGCACCAAAAACACATAAAAATCATAAATTAACATATCCAACAGATTATTTCCAAATTTCGTTCATATTCGGATAAAAAATGAAGCCAAATTGGTCACAAAATGTGTAAATATGTTCAAAACAGTTTTGAACGCATTTAATGTAATTTCAGGTGAAATATAGGTCAAAGCTCGTGAATTTAGCACCAAAAACATACATGAACCGCCAATAAACAAATTTAGCATCTTATTTGTGAATTTTGTCGATATTTGAATAAAAAATGAAGCCAAATTGATGCAAAAAATGTGTAAACATGTTCCAAACAGTTTCGAATGCATTTTAACGCAATTTGAAGTTTAATACAGATCAAAACTCACCAATTTAACACCAAAAACGAATGTAAATCACAAATAAACATATTTGATAGCTCATTTTTGAATTTTGCTGACATTTCATCTCAAATGAGGCCAAACTGACTAGTAACATGTGTAGAATATTCGAAACGAGTTTGAATGCATTTTAATGTAATTTGAGGTGAAATATAGATCAAAATTCACCAATTTATCACCAAAAACACATATAAACCACAAATAAAATATCGAAAAGTTTTTTCCCGAATTTTGTAGATATTTGAATAAAAAAAGAGTCCAAATTGATTAAAAACATGTGTGAACATGCTCAAAACAATTTTAAATCCAGTTTAAAGCAATTTGAGGTGAAATACTGGTCAAAACTCGTGAATTTAGCGTCAAAAATACATATAAACAAAAATAAACATATTCAGTAACTTATTTGTTGATTTGTTTATATTTGAACTAAGAATTAGACCAAATTGGTCACGAACACATGTAAAATGTTCAAAACAGGTTCAGATGCATTTTAATGCAATTTGAGGTGAAATCTAGGTGAAAATTCACCAATTTAGCACCAAAAACACATAAAAATCATAAATTAACATATCCAGCAGATTATTTCCGAATTTCGTTCATATTTGGATAAAAGATGAAGCCAAATTGGTCACAAAATGTGTAAATATGTTCAAAACAGTTTTGAACGCATTTAATGTAATTTCAGGTGAAATATAGGTCAAAGCTCGTGAATTTAACACCAAAAACATACATGAACCGCTAATAAACATATTTAGTATCTTATTTGTAAATTTTGTTGATGTTTGAATAAAAAATGAAGCCAAATTGATCCAAAAAATGTGTAAACGCGTTCCAAACAGTTTCGAATGCATTTTAACACAATTTGAAGTTTAATACAGATCAAAACTCACCAATTTAACACCAAAAAAGAATGTAAATCACAAATAAACATATTTGGTAGCGCATTTTTGAATTTTGCTGACATTTCATCTCAAATGAGGCCAAACTGATTAGGAATATGTGTAGAATATTCGAAACGAGTTTCAATGCATTTTGATGTAATTTGAGGTGACATATAGGTCAAAATTCACCAATTTATCACAAAAAACACATATAAACCACAAATAAAATATCCAAAAGATATTTCCCGAATTTTGTAGATTTTTGAATAAAAAATAAGGCCAAATTGATTAAAAACATGTGTGAACTTGCTCAAAACAATTTTAAATCTATTTTAAAGCAATTTGAGGTGAAATACCGGCAAAAACTCGTGAATTTAACACCGAGAATACATATAAACCAAAATAAATATATTCAGTAGCTTATTTGTTGGTTTGTTTATATTTGAACTATGAATTAGACCAAATTGGTCACGAACACATGTAAAATGTTCAAAACAGGTTCAGATGCATTTTAGTACAATTTGAGGTGAAATCTAGGTCGAAATTCACCAATTTAGCACCAAAAACACATAAAAATCATAAATTAACATATCCAACAGATTATTTCCAAATTTCGTTCATATTCGGATAAAAAATGAAGCCAAATTGGTCACAAAATGTGTAAATATGTTCAAAACAGTTTTGAACGCATTTAATGTAATTTCAGGTGAAATATAGGTCAAAGCTCGTGAATTTAGCACCAAAAACATACATGAACCGCCAATAAACAAATTTAGCATCTTATTTGTGAATTTTGTCGATATTTGAATAAAAAATGAAGCCAAATTGATGCAAAAAATGTGTAAACATGTTCCAAACAGTTTCGAATGCATTTTAACGCAATTTGAAGTTTAATACAGATCAAAACTCACCAATTTAACACCAAAAACGAATGTAAATCACAAATAAACATATTTGATAGCTCATTTTTGAATTTTGCTGACATTTCATCTCAAATGAGGCCAAACTGACTAGTAACATGTGTAGAATATTCGAAACGAGTTTGAATGCATTTTAATGTAATTTGAGGTGAAATATAGATCAAAATTCACCAATTTATCACCAAAAACACATATAAACCACAAATAAAATATCGAAAAGTTTTTTCCCGAATTTTGTAGATATTTGAATAAAAAAAGAGTCCAAATTGATTAAAAATATGTGTGAACATGCTCAAAACAATTTTAAATCCAGTTTAAAGCAATTTGAGGTGAAATACTGGTCAAAACTCGTGAATTTAGCGTCAAAAATACATATAAACAAAAATAAAAATATTCAGTAACTTATTTGTTGATTTGTTTATATTTGAACTAAGAATTAGACCAAATTGGTCACGAACACATGTAAAATGTTCAAAACAGGTTCAGATGCATTTTAATGCAATTTGAGGTGAAATCTAGGTGAAAATTCACCAATTTAGCACCAAAAACACATAAAAATCATAAATTAACATATCCAGCAGATTATTTCCGAATTTCGTTCATATTTGGATAAAAAATGAAGCCAAATTGGTCACAAAATGTGTAAATATGTTCAAAACAGTTTTGAACGCATTTAATGTAATTTCGGGTGAAATATAGGTCAATGCTCGTGAATTTAGCACCAAAAACATACATGAACCGCCAATAAACATATTTAGCATCTTATTTGTGATTTTCGTTGATGTTTGAATAAAAAATGAAGCCAAATTGATCCAAAAAATGTGGAATATACTGGACTCAAATCTGTATTTGTGTTTATTTCTTTTTAATTGCTCAATTATGATTTTGAGTTTTCAAGCATATCAAGAAATAGAAAATTAGAGACATGGAGCCTTGGTTTCCCATGAAAGAAACAAAGCCAATTTGAATCAAAATATCATACATTATAACAAATTGAAATATATTAGACATAGAAAAAATGGAGCCTTGGTTTCCCATGAAACTTGACAACACAACAGCTTGTATAAAGCTATTAATAAGCTTTGTATTGCCACTGCGTATGTGCACATCTCCATTAAACCATATTGGCATCTGCCAATTGGTTGAAGTGTGCTTGTCAAATTCCAGAGGGAAATCACCATTTGAACTCTTGACACTCATGCTTAGCCACCAATTAATGCCTAATTTCACACCCAAAAATACCAAAAATATTACCCAAAATAACAGAATCATAGAATATATTTTCTGTGATTTTTCAGTAATTTTTCATGGATTTTTGCATGAAGAATAAAATAAAATGAAAAGAATATAAAGAAAATACCAAAAATCAGAACTGGAGATAGTTCTGGGTGCAATTTGGGGGATGTGCAACACTCTGGGTGCAATCTGGGGAGCTCAAACACGACTTCTTCCCTTGGGACCCGCCTGTCATACACACAAAGTGTTAAAGGCGCTTTGCGTGGACCCAGTACACATGCACCATACCACTGACAATACGTTTTGGTGCACAAGGACCAAGCCCACAGCCCAACCCTCAGTTTTTCGCTGGGGCTGTGTCTCATTAAACCTGACGACTGGGCCCCTCTCCTTCAGTCTCACTGCCAAGGGGGCCCAGCGCCCAGAGTTATTTTGGCCAGCAAAAAGAAAAGAAGGGAAAGAAAGGTGAGCGCGCTGCAAGCGCTCCTTCCCTCTGACAAGCCCGAAACTAAAGCACGGTTCACGTGCACCCAACCCAAGCGAGAGAAACCTTTTGAATTTCTCTCTCTCTCTCCCTCCTTTCTTCCTCCTCGAGCTCCAGAGCTCAGTGGAGCTTCGAAAATGGAGTTCGGGTGTATGGTTCGATTTGGCCTAAATCATTCTAGGGACTTAATCTACATCCTAAGGGGAGTTCAATGCCACAAACAGCATTGAAAATAGTAAAGTAAACAAGGAGAAAATCGAAGGAGAAAGTACCTCGACCTTGAAGGTGACATGGCAATTGGGAGCTCGAGATGCCAAGCCAACACCTGGGGGAGCTCCGAGATGCTTCCACGACGCTGCCTGAAGTGTCAATTTGGAGTGAAAAACACTCAATTGACAGGTGCACCACTTGGCACTCAAGTCTGATCTGGGGGTGGTCAATTGGCACAACTCAGCACTCAAGCAGCCAAATTGACACGTTGGGCACACTCGGTGACACCTTGATGACATGTCAAGCGCCAGCAAGGCCAAGGAATATTCGGGATATGCTCACACCCGAAAGGCATGACACACTGACCCAAGGAAGAAGACAAGGCCAACGGCTCCTTCTCTCTCCCCAGGCCTGTGTCAGGGACACGTGTAGGCACCTCAATGGAGACCTCTGAGCGCCAGTTAGCTGGAGGAATCTTCCAAGGACAAGCCTCAGGCCAGCACAGGCCTGGCTGGCTCAATCCTGGCCACTTGATCAAACCAAGGGCTGGGATGATGCCAGCTCAGCCCTGAGGCTTAGACCATGCCCTCTGGGCTATAAATAGACCCCCAGTGAAGAAGAAGAGGAAGAAGAGAGCAACATAGCCAAAACTCTGCCAAAATCTCAACTCCACCAAATTCCACAAAAAAAAAGCCAGCTGAGAAGAAACCAAGTCTTGAATAGCTAGGTAAGAGCCATAGGAGTCAAGCCTTGAGCTTGGCTCAGTCTCAATTGAGCTCAAGGAGCCAGTCTCACCTTGCTGGGTGAGATGGCTAGCCCCATGGCTGGGGAGGTGCACATGTGCCTCCCTCCTTCCAGAGCTCAATTGGTGGCTGAGCTTGAGTCTCAGGAGCTCACATGGTGAGTTCACCATGGATTTTGGCAGTATACTCCAACCAATTGGCACATGCCAATCTGGTTTCATGGGGATGGGCACATGCTCATCCCCTTTCTCTCTCAAGCCCTGTGCACATGTGCAGTGGCTTTGTAAAGCTCACCAATGGCTTTATACAAACTGTTATGCTGTCAAAATTCCATGGAGAAACAAATTCCCATGTTTTCTATGTGTATTGTATTTCAATATGTTATAATACATGATGTTTTGGTGCAAATTAGCTTTTGTTTCTTCCTTTGGTTTCTTCTTTCATGTTTTTATGATGTGCTTGATGGCTCAGAACCACAATTGAGCAAGGAAAAGCAATATACATCAATACTGGCTTGAGTCCAGTATATTCCAGTTTTTGTCCAGCTGAGAGATCAATCCATATCTCTCAGTCTGGTTATTAATTTCTTGTGAAATTTTACCGTCATGAAGATTAGGTTTATAATAACTTACCACATAAATTTTATAATTTTTGGAATTTTCTGTGAATTGATATGAATTTTACAATCTCATCTGTCAAAAACTCCAAAAAAGTCAAGTTTGGGTCAAACTGAGAAGTTCATTCTTCTTTTGATTCAAAAATCCAGAATTTCTTGATTAATTCACCTTTATGACACATGTGATGTTTTAAAGGGTTTAGAATAATTAAACCAGGCTTTAATCCATAGGTTAAGCCAAATTTGATTTTTAACATATCTGAAAGGGCATTTCTGTCCATTCTGGTGAAAATACAAAAAACATGCTTTCTGATTATTCAATTAGCTTGAAATTTCATAGGCATACAAAATAAGCCTTAATGCAGTCACTCACCAAGTTTTACCATTTTTGGTATTTTCTGTTATTTTCTATGAATTTTTGAAGTTGGATCTGTAAAAATCAGAATTGAGTTAATTCTGGAATAAATACCAGAAAAGGAAAAAATGAAATTAACTTACATACAAACGAAATTCACATGCAAATCTAGTATAAAACCTTTTCAAAACATACAATTGACCCAAATAAACATACTTAAACATGTAATTTTGAGAAGAATGTACAGAAATCAAAAGAAAACCAAATTGGAAATAAAACCAGAAATGAACCAATGTGCATAAAGGACAATGCACATCTAAATTGATGAAATTGATCATCCAAACATGTTCAAACATGCTAAACGACACTATCTGGAGGGTTAATTGGAAGAAAATTGCAAGGAAAAGCCATGAAATACCATTTGGTACCAATGCCCCGAAACCAGTGTGGTACCGAATGGCCAAAACTGCAAAATTGATGGATTAAACTCAAATTAAATCTCAAAAACTTGTTAAACATGCTCAGGCGATGCCATATGACAAAGAAATCGAGTTAATTTATTAAAAATCAGCTCAAATTCCTCAAAATTTCATCTCAGCCAGCTTCTCAACCGAAACCAAATGGTTACCCACATCGCCGGCGATCCAGGCCGCCGCCGCCGCTGAGACCACCACCGATGGACTCCCCACGCTCCGGCGATGCCAGCCATGTCTCCTGATCGGAGATTCGACGCCGGCAGGGCCTCGATCAGTGTCGAGGAGGATGAAGCACGAATATTGATGCATCTCAAAGTGCGAATCTTGATGAAATTCAAACAGCCCAGAGAAGGCTTGATGCGCGCAAGAGATCCAACGGCCCTGTTTAAAAGATGATTTAAAAACTGAACTTAAGTTCAGATCTTGATGCATGGGCCCGAATCTGACGGTCCATATTAATCTGTTTTGAAAATAAACTTTAAACACCAAATAAAAATGATTTCTCAAGCCCAAAAAATTATGAAAAATATATCAAAAATCATGATTTCATTTATGAATATTTTTAAGACTATAAAATGTCAATTTTGATTTTATTTTCCTTTTTTTATTTATTTATTATTATTATAAATAAAAGAAAATTCAAAATATATGATATGTGCACAAAATAAATTCAAAATACCAAATAGGGTATTTAAAAATAAGTGAAAATTATGATAAAACAAATCAACAATTTTCAAAATAATCAAATTATGTATATTTTGATAAAACAAATCAAAATATTCAAGGATAATTAAAATATGTCATAAACAAATCAAAAATATTTTAAATAATCAAATCATGCTATATTTTGATAAAACAAATAAAAATATTCAAAATAATCAAATTATGATGAAACAAATCAAAATATTCAAAAATAATTAAATTATGTCATGTTATGATAAAACAAATCAAAACATTAGAAATAATCAAATTATATTATATTTTGATAAAACAAATCAAAATATTCAAAAATGATTAAATATGTTAAACTTTGATGAAACAAATCAAAACATTAAAAAAAATAGTCAAATTATATTATATTTTGATCAAAATATTCAAAAATGATTAAATATGTTAAACTTTAATAAAACAAATCAAAATATTCAAAATAATCAAATTATGATAAAACAAATAAAAAATGATTAAATATGTTAAACTTTGATGAAACAAATCAAAACATTAAAAATTTAATCAAATTATGTTATATTTTGATAAAACAAATCAAAATATTCAAAAATGATTAAAATATGTTATATGCTGACAAAACAAATCAAAAATATTTAAATATGTCAAATATGTCCAATATTTGACCAAACATGTCAAATATGCAAATATACCCAAATATTTGACCAAATATGTCAAAAATACAATTATGTCCAAATATTTGACCAAACATATCAAATATGCAAATATACCCAAATATTTGACCAAATATGTCAAAAATACAATTATGTCCAAATATTTGACCAAACATGTCAAATATGCAAATATACCCAAATATTTGACCAAATATGTCAAAAATACAAATATGTCTCAATCTTTGACCAAATATGTCAAATATGCAAATATACCCAAATATTTGACCAAATATGTCAAAAATACAAATATGTCCAAATATTTGACCAAATATGTCAAACATGCAAATAAACCCAAACATTTGACCAAACATGTCAAATATGCAAATATGACCAAACATGTCAAATATGCAAATATGACCAAACATTTGACCAAACATGTCAAACATGCAAATACACCCAAATTTCTGGCCAAACATGCCAAATATACAAATATGTCCAAACTCTTGATAAAATATGTTGTGCGGCCCTTTTTCGCGGCCCACGCGCGAGGCATCGGCGTCCTCGCTCACGGGGGAAGAAGGTGCAGGTACATCCCTGCGCGTGTTTGTGCGCTCAAGGACTTATTATTTAGGTGATTGTGGGAACTTTTATTTTCCGACGGGCGCAAGCCCCCGCCGTTAATTACCCCGGCTCTCGCCTCGGGAACCTCTGATTAATGGGCTAAACTAATCAAAATATATGGATCAGATTTGTGGCTTTATTTCTTCCTTTCAATTTATTATAATACGTGTTTAAAATAACCCAAAGGTATAACTTTGGATAATAAGACTAAAGACGTATGATGTAAAGTCAGAGAAACGTATAATTTCTCATAAATCGGGGATCGAGGACGTATAATCCTATTGATCTCACGGAGTTCGAATATGAAGCGCACTGCCAACTCGATACTCAAAGAACCGGAGATGTTTGATCTCTGGAAAGGTTCACGTCAAAGACAAGGACGTATGGTCCTAAACAGTCTATTGACCTTCCAGATCCCGAATCTGAAGCGCTATGCCAATTCGAAACCTGGGAAAATTGGAGAATCGGGAACATATAATTCTTTATTCGATTTCCAAAATGGGGTACATTAAACCTGAAACGCACTGCTAGTTTAATGTTCCCGAAACATGATTTGATATGATTTGGTATGTTGGTATGTTTTTACCAAGTTTTGGACTTATCTGCATATTTGGCATATTTGACCAGAGATTTGGACATATTTGCATATTTGGCATATTTGACCAGAGATTTAGACATATTTGCATATTTGACAGGTTTGGTCAGAAATTTGGGCATATTTGTATGTTTTGACATGTTTGGTCGAATGTTTGGGTTTATTTGCATATTTGACATGTTTGGTCAAATATTTGGACATATTTGTATTGTTGACATATTTAGTTAAATATTTGGGTATATTTGCATATTTGACATGTTTGGTCAAAGATTGGGGCATATTTGTGTTTTTGACATATTTAGTCAAATATTTGGGTATATTTGCATGTTTGACATGTTTGGTCAAATATTTGGACATATTTGTATTTTTGACATATTTGGTCAAATATTTGGGTATATTTGCATATTTGACATGTTTGGTCAAATATTTGGGTATATTTGTGTTTTTGACATATTTGGTCAAATATTTGGTATATTTGCATATTTGACATGTTTGGTCAAATATTTAGACATATTTGTATTCTTGACATATTTGGTCGAATATTTGGGTATATTTGCATATTTGACATGTTTGGTCAAATATTTGGACATATTTGACATATTTAAATATTTTGATTTGTTTTATCAAAATATAACAAAGTTTAATTATTTTGAACATTTTGGTTTGTTTTATGACATGATTCAATCATTTTTGAATATTTTTGATTTATTTTATCAAAATGTGGCATAATTTGATTATTTTGAATATTTCAATTTGTTTTATCAAAATATAATGTAATTTAATTATTTTGAATATTTCGATTTGTTTTATCAAAATATAACATAATTTGGTCAGTTTGAATATTTTGATTTGTTTTATCAAAATATGATATGGTTTAATTATTTTAGAATATTTTAACTTGTTTTATCAAAATATGACATTATTTGATTATTTTGAATATTTTGATTTGTTTTATCAAAACATAACATTATTTGATTATTTTGAATGCTTTTATTTATTTTATCAAAATACAACATGATTTGATTATTTTAAACATTTTTGACAATATAACATGATTTGATTGTTTTGAGTATTTTTGATTTGTTTTACCAAAATATAACATGGTTTGATTATTTTAAAATATTTTGATTTGTTTTTATCGAAATACAACATATTTAGTCATTTTTGAATATTTTTATTTGTTTTATCAAAATATAACATGTTTAATCATTTTTGAATATTTTGATTTGTTTTATCAAAACATAACATATTTAACCATTTTTTGGATATTTTGATTTGTTTTATCAAAACATGACATAATTTAATTATTTTTGAATATTTTGATTTGTTTTATCAAAATATAACATATTTAATCATTTTTGAATATTTTAATTTATTTTATCAAGATATAACATAATTCAATCATTTTTTGAATATTTTTGATTCGTTTTATCAAAATATAACATAATTTGGTTATTTTGAATATTTTGACTTATTTTATCATAATTTGATTATTTTGAACATTTTGATTTGTTTTATCAAAATATAGAATGATTTGATTATTTAAAATATTTTTGATTTGTTTATGACATATTTTAATTATCCTTAAATATTTTCATTTGTCTTATCAAAATATGCATAATTTGATTATTTTGAAAATTGTTGATTTGTTTTATCATAATTTTCACTTATTTTTAAATATCCTATTTGGTATTTTGAATTTATTTTATACATATATCATATATCTTGAATTTTCTTTTATTTATAATATAAAAAAGAAAATAAAATAAAATCAAAATTGACATTTTATAGTCTTAAAAATATTCATAAATGAAATCATGATTTTTTGATATATTTTTCATAATTTATGGGCTTGAGAAATAATTTTTATTTGGTGTTTAAAGTTTATTTTCAAAACAGATTAATATGGGCCGTCAGATTTGGGCCCATGCATCAAGATCTGAACTTAAGTTCAGTTTTTAAAGCATCTTTTAAACTGGGCCGTTGGATCTCTGGCGCGCATCAAGCCTTCTATGGGCTGTTTGAATTTCATCAAGATTCGCACTTTGAGATGCATCAATATTCGTGCTCATCCTTTCCGACACTGATCGGGGCCCTGCCGGCGTCGGATCTCCGATCAGAAGTCATGGCTGGCATCGCCAGAACGTGGGGAGTCCATCGGTGGTGGTCTCGGCGGCGACGGCGGCCTGGATCGCCGGAGATGGGGGTAGCCACTTGGTTTCGGTTGAAAAATTGGCTGGGATGAAATTTTGAGGAATTTGAGCTTATTTTTGACAAATTAACTCGATTTCTTTGTCATATGGCATCGCCAGAGCATGTTTAACAAGTTTTTGAGGTTTAATTTGGGTTTAATCCGTCAATTTTGCAACTTTGGCCATTTGGTACCAAACTGGTTTCGGGGCTTTGGTACCAAATGGTATTTCATAGCTTTCCTTTGCAATTTTCTTTCAATTAACCTTCCAAACAGTGTCGTTTAGTATGTTTGAACATGTTTGGATGATCAATTTCATCAATTTAGATGTGCATTGTCCTTTATGCACATTGGGTCATTTCTGGTTTTATTTTCAATTTGGTTTCCTTTTGATTTCATCACATTCTTCTCAAATTGCATGTTTGATTATATTCATTTGGGTCAATTACATGTTTTAGAAAGGTTTTATATCAATTTCACACATGAATTTCACTTGAACACGAGTTAATTTCATTTTTGCACTTTTCTGGTAATGGTCCAGAGCCAACTCAATTTCAATTTTGACAGACCCAATTTCAAAAATTCACAGAAAATCACAGAAAATCCCAAAAATGGTAAAATTTGGTGAGTGAGTGCATTAAGACTTGTTCTAGATGCCCATGAAATTTTAAGTTAATTGAGTGAAAAGAAAGTATGATTATTGTATTTTTAGCAGACTGGACAGAAATGCCCTTTCAGCTTTATTAAAAATCAAATTTGGCTTAACCTATGGATTAAAGCCTGGTTTAATTATTCTAAATCCTTTAAAACATCACATGAGGTGTCATAAAGGTGAATTAATCAAGAAATTTTGGATTTTTGAATCAAAAGAAGAATGAACTTCTCAGTTTGACCCAAAGTTGACCTTTTTGGAGTTTTTGACAGATGAGATTGTAAAATTCATAACAATTCACAGAAAATTCCAAAAATTATAAAATTTATATGGTAAGTTGATATAAACCTAATCTACATGACTGTGAAATTTCATAAGAAATTAACAACCAAGCTGAGAGATATGGATTGATCTCTCAGCTGGCCAGAAACTGGAATTCACTGGACTCAACCCAGTATTGATGTTTATTGCTTTTCCATTGCTCAATTATGAACTTGAGCTATTAAGCACATCAGAGAACATGAAGGAAAGAACTAAAAGGAAAATAAAACCAATTTGCACCAAAAAATCATATATTATAACAAATTGAAATACAATACTCATATAAAACATGGGATTTTGTTTCTCCATGGAATTTTGACAGCATAACAGCTTGTATAAAGCCATTATTGAGCTTTACACAGCCACTGCACATGTGCACAGGGCTTGAGAGAGAGAGGGGATGAGCATGTGCCCATCCCCATGAAACCAGATTGGCATGTGCCAATTGGTTGGAGTATGCTGCCAAAATTCATGGTGAACTCACCATGTGAGCTCCTGAGACTCAAGCTCAGCCACCAATTGGGCTCTGGAAGGAGGGAGGCACATGTGCACCTCCCCAGCCAGAGGCTAGCCATCTCACCCAGCAAGGTGAGACTGGCTCCTTGAGCTCAATTGGGACTGAGCCAAGCTCAAGGCTTGGCTCTTCTATCCCTTACCTAGCTATTCAGAGCTTGATCTCTTCTGAGCTAAGCTTTCTTTTTGTGGAAATTGGGTGGAGTTTTGATTTTGGCAGAGTTTCAGCTATGTTGCTCTCTCTCTTTTTCTTCTTCTTCACTGGGGGTCTATTTATAGCCCAGAGGGCATGGTTTAAGCCTCAGGGCTGAGCTGGCATCATCCCAGCCCTTGGTTTGATCAAGTGGCCAGGATTGAGCCAGCCAGGCCTGTGCTGGCCTGAGGCTTGTCCTTGGAAGATTCCTCCAGCTAACTGGCGCTCAGAACTCTCCATTGAGGTGCCTACACGTGTCCATGTGCACAGGCCTGGAGAGAGAGAAGGAATCTGCTGATTTTGTCTTCTTCTTGGGCTGGAGCATCATGCCTTTCAAGTGAGGGTATATCCAGAACCTTCCTTGGCCTTGCTGGCGCTTGACATGTCACCAAGGTGCCACTGAGTGTGCCCAACGTGTCAATTTGGCTGCTTGAGTGCTGAGTTGTGCCAACTGACCACATCCAAATCAGACCAAGGTGCCAAGTGGTGCACCTGCCAATTTAGTGCTTTTCACCCCAAATTGGCACTTCAGGCAGCGTCGTGGAGGTGTCTTGAAGCTTCTCCAGGTGTTGGCTTGGCTTCTCGAGCTCCCAATTGCTCTGTCACCTTCAAGGTCGAGGTACTTTCTCCTTCGATTTTCTCTTTGTTTACTTTACTATTTTCAATGCTGTTTGTGGCATTGAACTCCCCTTAGGATGTAGATTAAGTCCCTAGAATGGTTTAAACCAACTCGCATTGTACACCTAGACTCCATTTTCGAAGCTCCACTGAGCTCTGGAGCTCGAGGAGGAAGAAAGGAGGGAGAGAGAGAGAAATTCAAAAGGTTTCTCTCGCTTGGGTTGGGTGCACGTGAACCGTGCTTTGGTTTCGGGCTTGTCAGAGGGAGGGAGCGCTTGCACCGCGCTCACCTCTCTTTCCCTTCTTTTCTTTTCGCTGGCCAAAATAACTCTGGGCGCTGGGCCCCCTTGGCAGTGAGACTGAAGGAGAGGGGCCCAGTCGTCAGGTTTAATGAGACACAGCCCCAGCGAAAAACTGAGGGTTGGGCTGTGGGCTTGGTCCTTGTGCACCAAAACGTACTGTCAGTGGTATGGTGCATGTGTACTGGGTCCACGCAAAGCGCCTTTAACACTTTGTGTGTATGACAGGCGGGTCCCAAGGGCAGAAGTCGTGTTTGAGCTCCCCAGATTGCACCCAGAGTGTTGCACATCCCCCAAATTGCACCCAGAACTATCTCCAGTTCTGATTTTTGGTATTTTCTTTATTCTTTTTTTTTATTTTATTTTATTCTTCATGCAAAAATCCATGAAAAATTACTGAAAAATCACAGAAAATATATTCTATGATTCTGTTATTTTGGGGTAATATTTTTGGTATTTTTTGGGTGTGAAATTAGGCATTAATTTCACTTAAATCATTAATTGTATATGATTAGGCATATTAATCTTATACAATTAATATTTTGGCATGATTATCCCAAAGAATCATTTTTAATTCCAAGGGATAATATTTGGGGCATTTTTCATGAATGAAATTCATGATTTTTGGATTTGGCATGTTTAATTATATGAAATTGTTTCTTGATTTCATATAATTAGGGTTTTGTGCATATATTTTTTTTGCACACATGTGTATATATTTTTTGAAGGGGGTTTGGTATGATTATTTCATGAAATCATTTTTTTTAATTTCAAGAAATAATTTTGGGATTTAATAAATCATGAGATTGGACATAATTTCATGATTTAATATTTGACATGAATATTTCATGAAATTGTTTCTTTAATTTCAAGAAATAATTTTATGAAATTGAACATAATTTCATAATTTCAAATCTTTGGTATAAAAATCACATGAAATTATATCATTAATTTCATGCAATTTAATTTGTGTATTTTCCTGGCAACTTTTAAACAGCAAACAAAGAGCCACCCACCAGAACTGGTCATGAGGCTTTGCTGGCCGAGAGGCCTGTTCTGGTGCCAATGTTTTTCCTTTCTCTTTTTTTTTAAGAGCCTTGAGGAAACAAGGGTGTGTCCCTGTTCTTCAAGTTAGGGATTGGTGCACATGTGCCTCCCTGTCTCTCGTTTTATTGGCTTGTTATTTTGCTTTTTAAAAAAAAAATATGAGATTGGGCACATGTCCTTTCTCTTATTAAAGCACTGGGCACATGCCTCGTTGCTCCCTTGAAAAATCAGGATTGCCCCCGGTACAGGGGAGATGCTGCCGGATTTTTCTCTTTTCCTTTTGCAAAGATTTATATTACTTCATAGGTTTATCATCTTTTATTTTGTGTTTTTCGCAGGATATTATGGCTTCCTTTCAGGGTCCTATGCCTTTATATTCGCCGGGTCATTTTCCACCTCTCATGAAAGACCCAGCAGATTGGACACCCCAAGGCCCTGATCACACTGGCACATACAACATGATAGGGAACAACCTCGTCATGAGAGAGTATACTCCGTGTACAGTGAGGGTGTTGAGCCCAAGTGTCGGGACGACTAGCCCGCCTCCTTTGCACCTTCTGGGCACGGAGATGACATCATATCGGGCGTGTCCTTGGGACGACAAGCGTGTGCTCCGCGGGACTTTAGAAAGGCGCCCCCGACAAGTAGAGTGGGTTCAGTTCACCTTGCTTACAGAGGAAAGCATGCTCAAGCAAGCGGGGATTTATGAGGCGGTGTACCTCTCGCTTTTTGGATATGCCCAGGACATATCCTTGTTCCGGGCATTTGCCGAGCGTTGGAGCTATGTCACGAACACCTTATTCACGGAGGATCGTGAGATGACTTTGAGCCTATGGGACCTCTCCCAGTTATCAGGGTTGCCGATCTATGGCCTTCCGTATGATGAGCATTGCCTCAGTGGAGTGGATCTCCTCAGCCTGAGGCCAGACGGGACTCCGATGTACCCGGCGTCTCTTCGTCAGGTATATAAGATTTATCATGAGATTTTAGGGGACCGAGAGGGTGTCTCCTTGGGCCAGTGGGTTTCTTACTTTGCCGATGCCCCAACACATCCTCGTACCTCTTTCGCCGATCCTTGCGATCCTTTGGGAGTAGGATTATCGACTGGTATCGTGCATAGGGGGTCCAAACCAGGCTTGGGGTCTATTACTACCAGGATTGTGGACGAGGAAACATTATTGACTGCCTTTCTATCATGGTGGCTGTGCTATTTCGTCTTGCCCAGTTCTCCAGTTGGCAGGATCAGGCCTTCTTCATTTGTTGTGGCTAACATCTTGGCTCGGGGACATAGGGTTTCCCTGGCTATCCCGGCGTTGGCCAACATTTATCGATCTCTTCGCGGGTTAGTTTCCTCTCGCGATCCTTCTTTCAGTGGGGAGGTCATCCCCTTTCATTTCATCAGTGGTTGGCTTCATGCACACTGGATGGGTCTTTATACTCCTGTCCTTTCTCAGGAGATACGGGTTATACTACCCTATTTGTCCGACATAGCTTGTGCTTCGGCATCATCCCTTTCTCCCAAAGATGCTCGCTATCGTTTCTTCCGTTCGCGAGGGGCACTCCAGAGATCTGAGGTACGCGCTTTTTCGCGTAGGATGCCCAGAGGTTCAGATAGACTTGTTGTGGACATCCCACGGTCTAGGTTGGTTCAGGGGATTTTAGAGGATTCGGCAGCCACTGAGCACCTCATTAGCATTCGGTGTGGCTTTTTACCTCTACGCATCGGTGAGCATATTATCTTGGAGCCATACTCTCCTCACCGTTGTGCCCATCAGTTTGGATATGACCAGGGCATTCCCGAGTTGCTTTCCCGTCCCGAGTCGCTTTCTGCAGACCTGGAGGGTTTGAGTAGATGTTGGTCTTCCATACTTCGTGTGGGTACGGGTTCCCAGTTTACCATGCCTCGGGCTTCACGCTCGGAGGTGATTTTTACCGCCATGTATCATAGGTGGTATACTCACACTATCTCTGCATATCAGGCGATACTCCCTGCCGATATGGCACGTGTGACTTGTCCACTGCCGGACAAAAAAAAAAATGAAAAGAAGCGGCGGAGATCTCCTTCCTCTTCCTCTTCTCGCGCCTTACTTGATTTTCAGGGCTTCGACAGCAAGGTGCTATTAGATTCTCCTATCGCTTCTCAGACAGGTGATTATTATTTATGGCCTCTTTTGTTTACTGTATTTGTATCCTTGAAGTTTCTTATGTGACTTCTTTATCATATACTGATGTCGGAGAAATTGCAGGAGGGTCGACCGACAGAGAGGCACCTGACTCCGTCTTGGAGGAGCTCTTCATTTTTCGAGCGGGTTTGCCAGGTACTTATATTTGTAAGGTCCTTTACATTTAGGGAAATGATCATTCTTCCCTTATATTCTCCTTGATTTGTTTCCAGGCTTTGAGAGCGCTGACCTTTCTACAACGGAGGCCCAGGAAAACTCACCCACCGTCTTGGGGGACGAGGCGGTCGTAGGTATGATTTTTTTTTTCTTTTCAGAATATTCTACTAAATATCCTTCACATAATTTCCCTTGCTTATTTCACTCTTCTTTGAAACAAAAGGGGACGCTGAGAGTCCATTAGCACCAGCTCTCGGCGGAGAATTTGCTTCACCTGCAAGAGTTTCTCCGTTAAGGGAAGCGGAAGATTTGGCTGTCCTTCAGGAGCCTATCATGATTAGTGACTCAGGTATAATTCCATTGTCATTTCACCATCTCACAATACCTTACTCTCTTCATTTCTCCCTTCGGGGATCTTATTCTTGTTTTTAATTCAGACCCTGAAGATTTTGTCATTGCCGAGGCGACCGGCACAGAGTTCGGCGATAGGTCTGATGTCAGATACGACGACAATATTGAAGAGGAGCCCGACGAAGAGATTGAGGCAGAGCCAGAGGTTGAGCTCGATGCAGGATTCAACGTCGTTCCCGAAGAAGGCTTCGAGGCGGACCCTGAGGAGGAGAGACTCTCGGGTGACATTTCTCCCGATGGTACGTGCTCTTATATCCCCTCACTTTGGATCTCATGTTTATATTGCATGTGATGACATTGGTTTGGTTTGTAGGTCCTTCTGTATCGGAGATGCGGCATCTGTTGGAGAAGCTATGTTCCCTTAGCAACTCTACTCGAGCCCACCGTTCATTGGACCTTCGTGTTTTGGATTTGGTCCCTGTTTCCGGGAACTCTCCTGATTTCCAGGGGGTGATTGACGACTTGATCGTCCCCTGTCAAGAGCATTTGTCTTGTATAACCCGCGAGCGTTTGGCCTGGGCTTTCGGGGAGAGACGAAAGACTCTCTCGACTCTCGCGACATCGGTGTCTCGTGCCGAGTCGGAGTTATTCTCACTTCGTCACCGCCTCAGGGGTCTCCAGGATCAGCTTACATGTCACCTGGCTTTCAGTGCAGGTATGCTAGCTTCTGGGGCTGATTACAGGGCTTCTAGCCACCTAGCTGATCAGACCCAGTCACTCAAGAGTGAGATCAAGGGCATGGAGGGTTTGGTAGACACCGCCTTCTCTACTCTTCGTGACTACTCATATGATTATGAGGCCGCCCGAGCTAGCGTAGACGACCTAGTGGCTGACGAGGAGCGTCACTTTACCGCCGCCTGTTCTTTGTTTACCCGGATCGACGGGTTCTTGGCCCAGCTGCGTAGTCGCTATCCTAGCCTTTAGGGTGGGATTTGTTTGTATTTTTTGGCATTTTGTTTGTTTTGGACATGGTTTTAGTTATTTATTTTGAGGAGCTTAGGTTTGTTATCGTATTTTGTATGATGTATGGATTGAGTATATATTTTGGGAAGATTTATATTATTATCGGTATTTTGGTATTTTGTTATTTTGTTAGGCACAAGATAAAAAGCCTGTTCATCTCTTTATGACTGGTCAGATGAACATACCAGTGTCAATTGTTTACGGTACAAATTGGCAAAACCATTTTTTAATGTGGATCCTTTCTATTCTCTCCACTCATTATTAAGTGTGGAATCCTCACATTTCACTCATTCTCCACGCATACTTATTTATGTATTTGGAGGGGGATTTCGCCCTGATAAATTACCCAAGCTTATCATAAGGATAAGAAGGTTTCATTCATTATAGGGCTTTTTATTTATGCCTTCAATACTCTGTCTTACTATTAATTAATAAGGCAATGTCTTATTCAGCAATGATTTGTTTAAAGCGACAAATCATAACGCTGCCCATTTTCATATTTATTCTGTATCAAATGGACAAACACAGTGGTAATTGTATTGGAGGCACAAATACCAAAACCATTTCCCCGCTTTAGTGGCTCCAAAGTTCGGGCGCCGACTTCATCCGGCGATGTGGACAAAACCTTTCTTTTTGGCCTGTCAGAGGTTTTAGTAGCTTTTGTATTAGCCACCACATGTGTTCCTTGATTAACGGCTCAAGGCGACAAGGCCGATTTATGCCCGGAGGGGACATTTTGGTTTATGGTATTTCTTCAGTGGACACCATCCACGTCCCTTGATTAACGGCTCAAGGCGACAAGGCCGATTTATGCCCGATGGGACAACTTTGTTTGTGGTATTTCTTCAGTGGACACCATCCACGCCCCTTGATTAACGGCTCAAGGCGACAGGGCCGATTTACGCCCGATGGGACAACTTTGTTTGTGGTATTTCTTCAGTGGACACCATCCACGCCCCTTGATTAACGGCTCAAGGCGACAAGGCCGATTTGCACCCGGCGGGACATGGATAAGTACCTTTTACCCCGGGACTTTAAGCCACCTTTCTTTTGGGCGTATGAGTTTAGCCACCTTTCTTCTTGGTGTTTGGGTTTAGCCACCTTTCTTCTTGGTGTATTATGCATGGTATTTCTTAAGATACCGCCCGTTTATAGGAGGTAATGGTCTTTCGCCTTTATGATCTATGAGTTGGTATGCCCCTCCGTCAAACACCTTCTCAACCACATATGGGCCTTCCCAATTAGGTGAAAACTTTGGGCCGACATGCCGGCCAATTATGGGCCTTCGGAGAACGAGTACTAATTCCCCTTGACGAAAAGTTCTTGAGCGGGCCATTTTGTCGTAGGCCCGTGCCATCTTCGCTTGGTATATTTCCAAGTTTTGTTGGGCTATGATTCGCCTTTCATCCATAGCGTCGAGTTCGTCGAGCCTGAGGTGCTTCTGCTCATCTAACGACATTTCGTTCTGGAGCGCCACCCTTAAGGACGGGAGTTCCACCTCAAGCGGCAGGACAGCTTCGACACCAAACACCAGGGAATATGGTGTCGCTTGAGTGGGGGTTCGACATGTGGTTCGATATGCCCAAAGCGCTTCTTGTAGCCTTTCATGCCAGTCGCGCTGATTTCCTTTCAACGTCCTTTTCATGATTTTTATCAAGGTCTTATTGAAGGCCTCTGCTAAACCATTTGCTCTGGGATTGTATATGGAAGAATATTTCCAATCAATCTTGAACTTTTCCGCAAGTGCGTATACTTTAGCACTTTTGAACGCGGCCCCGTTATCAGAAATGATTCTCCTCGGGGTCCCAAATCGGTATAGGATATGGTTTTTGAAGAAATTCACGACATCGATTGCCTTCACTTCCCTAAGCGGGACTGCCTCGGCCCACTTGGTGAAGTAATCGGTCGCAGCCAAGATAAACTTATGACCCTTGGAGGAAGGCGGGTCAATGGGCCCGACTACATCAGTACCCCATGCATCAAACGGCCAAGATGACACAGTCGGGTGTAACGGGTTTGGGTGTTGATGTATGAACGTGCCATGTATTTGGCACATGTGACACTTCTTGGCATGCTCGATACAATCGCGTGCCATGGTGGGCCAATAATAGCCCATGCGCTTTATCTTAAGTCGCATTTTGGGTCCCGGCTGATGTGCTCCGCATAAACCCGAATGAACTTCCTTCATGATTTGGTGGACTTCTGAGTTTGACACACAGCGAAGCCACATTTGGTCGTATGATCGCCTGTATAAGGTGTCATTAACGTAGGCGTAGCGAAGCGCTCTCTTCTTGAGTTGCTCTCGCGCTGATTTCTCATTTGGGAGAACCCCGTATTTGAAGTATTCAACGAAAGGTTGGCGCCAATCGTCATTCGGCTGAGTCACCATGACATCTTCCAGGTCACTTTCCATTTCTTCGGCCATAGCCACCTGGATTTTATCTTTGGTCCCCGTGAAGCATGAGGACAGGGGTCGTCGATTTTTGACAACAATTTGCACATTTTCGTCGCTAGGCTCGCCTAATTCTTTAGCCACCCGAGCGAGCGCATCAGCTTTGCCGTTTGTGGCTCTCGAGATTTTCTTGAATAGGATTTCGGGAATTTCATCTATTAATTCCAAAACCCTAGCGTGATACTTTATCAACTCTGGTTTTAGTACCTTGTATGCTCCGGTGATTTGATTTATTATCAATTGGGAGTCACCAAACACATGGCGTTTTCTTTCCCTTGTTCATTTTCTTGTGCTAACAAGGCCCCGAGAGATCCATCCAAGGCCGTCGTGTACAATATCAGCTCTTTTCCTGGTATTGGAGCTGCTAGCACTGGTGGTTTGAGGAGGTAGCCCTTGATGTCATTCAGGGCTTGTTGGCAGGCTTCGTCCCATTTAAACGGGACATCCTTCTTGGTCAATCGGGTGAAAGGTTGTATCCTACCCGATAGATTGGCTATGAATTGCCTAATGTATGCCAAGCGGCCTTGAAGCGAGCGAAGCTCCTTAAGGTTCCTGGGTGGCGGCAATTCTTGTATTGCCTTGATTTTACCCGGGTCTATTTCTATTCCCCGGTGTCGAATAACAAACCCAAGAAATTTCCCCGACGAAACCATAAAGGCGCACTTTAACGGGTTTAGCTTCAGCGCATGTTGCCTCAGACGGTCAAACACGACCTTGAGATTTATGAGATGCTCGTCATAGGACGTCGCCTTTACGACCAAATCGTCCACGTAGCATTCGACAATCTTATGAATTAGGTCGTCGAATATTTTCGTCACGGCTCGCTGGTATGTGGCCCCGGCATTTTTGAGGCCAAAAGGCATAACCTTGTAACAATAAATACCCATCGGAGTGCGGAAGGCCGTATGCCTCTGGTCTTCTTCATCCATTTTGATTTGGTTATACCCCGCGTACCCATCCATAAAAGAGAATACCTCATAGGACGAGGTATGGTCGATGATGATTTCCGTCACCGGTAAAGGAAAGTCATCTTTGGGACAAGCTTTATTCAGGTCCCGAAAGTCGACACATATACGTATTTGTCCGTTCTTCTTCTTTACATGAACGATGCTAGCCACCCAATCGGGAGTTTCTTCTTCCCGCACAAAGCCTGCATCGATAAGCTTGTTGGTTTCGACCACGACCTTTTCTTCAAGTTCTATTCTCATTCGTCGCGGTGCTTGTTTGACCGGCTTTATACTTGGGTCAATTTTGAGTTTGTGGACTGCAACTTTGGGATCCAGTCCTGGCATTTCTTCATAGCTCCATGCGAAACAATCAACATATTCTTGGAGAAAGGCCCTCAAAGGTTCCCGCTTCTCTGGGGGAAGGGATGCGCTTATGAAGGTTGGCCTGGGGTCTTCATCTGTCCCGAGGTTAACTTCCACCAACTCGTCAATGGTGTTTGGCGCGCCGTCCTCCAACTCTTTTGGTGCATTTTTAGCCACCAGGATGAAGTCTTCTTCTTCCGGCTCCTCAGATACCATATGACAGGTAACTCTTCGGTTCTTGAAGAAACTTCGACACCGTTCGTCGGGATCCCCGTCTTCTTCTGACTCAGAGTCGTATCCCAAACCGCGAGTGTATTTGATCTTGTCATCGAGGCCCCTGACCGTATTAGTCGAGCCATTCCATAATTTCTCAAAATAATACATTTTGGATTTTGATATGGTTTGAGGACACCGGGCTTTTTCCATCAGTTGACCCTGATTCTTCCCGAAATATCGGGACGCCTCGATATTGACTTCCCCGTCGTCGGAGTCTTCTGACAATAAGCCACTCCACTCGTGGATCAGGGCATTATCACCAGGATTGATTGCATCGATTTTGTAGAATCTGATTGGTCTATGAGTGACCGTCTTCCCTGGCAAGCGTTCGACCTTAGAAGGAACAACAAACGTCCGCAACTTCTGGATTTGATTCACTTCTTTGGGAGAAAGGTCCTTGTAATGTCTTTCGGGTACCTTTTCAACCCTTAAAGACGATTCATGGCTCTCGTCAGTTTCGAAGTTGTATGTCGGTTTGACGTGAAATAGGATTTCTTCTTCTGATCCACTTTCCGATTCATACACCTCTCCATCTATAGGAGCTTCCTCTTCTGACTCATCGTCTGTTGAGGCCCCGTATAGCGGGATAACCCGGCGCGTCGAGATCTTCTCATCTTCTTCATCAGAAGAGGCGCCAAATAAGGGAGTGACACCTAACACTCGTTCCTTCTTGTCTTCCTCTTCATCAGAGGACAACCCATAAATGGGTTTATTACTCAAAGTTGGTGCCTTTTTCTCATGAGATGACACCAGATCAGGCGTGGATTTGGTTTGGCTTGTTTGCATTTCCGAGCCATTTCCTTGTAAGACGGAGCTTAGAGACTCCATCAGCGCTTTATGCTGATCCTTCTCCTCCTGCGTTAAGAAATAACGGGCGTCGCTAAGGCCAATTTCATGGACCCCGAACGGCTTGATGTCCCCATTTATCCTTTTTTGCCTTCCGTCTTTCATGTATTTCATGCATTAGCGGTCGTATTTTTGCCGCCGGATTTGCTTGTACTGGCTACCTTGGCCTCGGCCTTCCCTCCTCTTTGGAATCTCTGACCCGAGTAGTTGGGCCATGAATTTGGAGGTGCATTTTCCAGCCTGGACACACAGTTTATCAAATCCTGATATGTCGTAATTTTGGCTATCCCTAAGAACGGTGTCATCCAGTTGTCAACGTTCCTGAGTATTAGTTCGACCGCCTCCCTTTGGGTTATCGGGCGATCACACCTGATGCTGAGGTTTCGCCAGCGACTAATGTATTCCAGAACTTTCTCATTCTTCTGGGGCCTGGTATTGGCCAAGTCCGCAATGCTGATTTTGTCAGTCATGACCGCGAACTTTGCCCTGAATGCATCGGTCATGTCATCCCACGTTTTGATACTCCCATTTTCTAATGAGTAGTACCATTCGAAGGCGGGACCTGTTAGACTTTGCGGGAATTGACGCAGCAACAAGGCATCATTGCTCCCTGTATTCCCACACGAGGCCATGAAATGGGCCAAGTGTTGATCTGGGTTTGTGTCTTTTACACCCTCTCCCGAGAAGGACTTAAACTTCGGGACTATATACCCCTTTGGGTAAGGTATAGCGTCGTAATCGGCTGGATACGGCCTCCCCGTTCGTTTCAAGGGTGAGACGGTAAATCCTGCGCCCGCTATTTGAAGTTGTTGACTAATTATCTCTTGGATCTCCTTCTTAGTCAATCCTTGATTCTCGTTGGTATATATACGAGTGTTGGAGCCCCGAGCAATATTGACTCGAGAGCTCTCTCCTCCACATGGGAGGTCTTCTTTGTGACCGTCGGGGTCTCTGAAGCTTGGATGTTGCGATGGTTGAGGTCCCGTATGTTTGGAGGGTCCTTCATCTTCCACTCTTTCATTTGTGATCCCCTTCTTGGTCAGAAAGTCACTTAAGGACTTGATCAGGCTTAAAGCCTCTTGATTTTGCTTTCTGAGCTCTCCCATTTCTTGCTCATTTTTCTGTCTATACTCCTCCATTTCTCGTTCTCGTATAGACAACTGTCGTTTTAGTTGGGCGACGAAGTCATTCGCGGAGCCACCGGTGTCTTCCATTTCTGCCTCATTGTGGGCTGATTCGTCGTCAGTTGGAGGGCCCCCTTTTTGCCCTCTTTTGGTCCTGGCTCTGGTCCTGGCCGCATGAGCATTCTCGACATCTCGACCAGGTGGTGGGTCATGGGATGGGCCCACTTCTTCATCGTCAGCCATATATGTGGCGTGACGTTCTTCTTGATCGTTAGAGGAGCTTTCGTCATACGCCCCCACAGTATAGACTGTGAAGTGTTCTTCTTCGTCATCAGCATAGGGTGCCAGACGAGAGACCCGCCTTTTCTTTCGGGCCTGATCAGGAACAGTGATAACCAGTCCTTTGCTTGACTTTAATGGCTTAGGGTTTAGTTTTGGCCCTAGCCTGTCAAACACAGTCGTGCTCGAGGCTTGGGGTTTTATCTTTGACCCCAGCCTATTAAACACGTTTTCACTCTCGATATTTTTCGAGAGAGCGGTGGTTTTGACCGTAGCCCGTGTTTTGGGCTTAGCCACCTGTATATAGGTGGATGGTGTCTGGCTTGTTTGGGTCAGACGAGATTTTGGGATCCATGTTTGTTTGGTCCCTTGTGCCCGTTCATATGGGCGGTTCCCCGATTCCCGGGGGAAGTGGACCTGTCTCCCCTGGATTTGAGAGGCAGGAGATTGAGGTTTGTTCCGGCGCTGTTGTTTACGCGCCTTAATAGCTTGGTGAGTCTCGTATAGAGACTTACCTAGGTTGGCCTGTTTGAGGCCTGAGGGTCTCCCCGACTCGGTCGAGAAGTTTTGGTTTAGGTGAGGTTTCGGTTGTGGAACCTCCCAAACGCTCCGGATGCGAGCGGTTGGAGAGTTCCTTTTCACAATCCTTAAGGATGTGAAGGGGTTGGAAACAGGAAGATTTGGCTCAGCCACCAGCTCATCCTGGTAAGCTTGGAGAGCCCGTTTCTTGGTGACCTTTGGGGTCACCTGTGCTGGAAGGGTCGAGGAGACTTTCTTCTCTGAACGGTGTCTCCTGGAGCGCTGGGGTTTTGGAGGTAGCGCCAGGATTTTGTTGTCGATCCCTTTCTGGGTGATTCTGAAGGAGACCTCTTCACTATCATCTTCGACCATTGTCGGGGTCGGTGACGGTGGAGTAGGAGGAAGAACGATCATTTGGGGAAAGTCCCCAAATGAGAACACCATATGGCCCGCCTCGTTGAGGGAGACGGGGACAGCAATTGCAAACGGAGAATTCGCTCCAGACATCATTTCCTGAAAAGCATAAACTCCACAAATCAATTAGCCATATTTCATTAAAAATTTATGATATATATTTTTATTTGGTCCATATATTTAATTATTTTAGCCCAAAAGATGAGAGGAGAAAGATATGTCCCACCGGGCGTGCCAGAATCTGTGCGGCCCTTTTTCGCGGCCCACGCGCGAGGCATCGGCGTCCTCGCTCACGGGGGAAGAAGGTGTAGGTACATCCCTGCGCGTGTTTGTGCGCTCAAGGACTTATTATTTAGGTGATTGTGGGAACTTTTATTTTCCGACGGGCGCAAGCCCCCGCCGTTAATTACCCCGGCTCTCGCCTCGGGAACCTCTGATTAATGGGCTAAACTAATCAAAATATATGGATCAGATTTGTGGCTTTATTTCTTCCTTTCAATTTATTATAATACGTGTTTAAAATAACCCAAAGGTATAACTTTGGATAATAAGACTAAAGACGTATGATCTAAAGTCAGAGAAACGTATAATTTCTCATAAATCGGGGATCGAGGACGTATAATCCTATTGATCTCACGGAGTTCGAATATGAAGCGCACTGCCAACTCGATACTCAAAGAACCGGAGATGTTTGATCTCTGGAAAGGTTCACGTCAAAGACAAGGACGTATGGTCCTAAACAGTCTATTGACCTTTCAGATCCCGAATCTGAAGCGCTATGCCAATTCGAAACCTGGGAAAATTGGAGAATCGGGAACATATAATTCTTTATTCGATTTCCAAAATGGGGTACATTAAACCTGAAGCGCACTGCCAGTTTAATGTTCCCGAAACATGATTTGATATGATTTGGTATGTTGGTATGTTTTTACCAAGTTTTGGACTTATCTGCATATTTGGCATATTTGACCAGAGATTTGGACATATTTGCATATTTGGCATATTTGACCAGAGATTTAGACATATTTGCATATTTGACAGGTTTGGTCAGAAATTTGGGCATATTTGTATGTTTTGACATGTTTGGTCGAATGTTTGGGTTTATTTGCATATTTGACATGTTTGGTCAAATATTTGGACATATTTGTATTGTTGACATATTTAGTTAAATATTTGGGTATATTTGCATATTTGACATGTTTGGTCAAAGATTGGGGCATATTTGTGTTTTTGACATATTTAGTCAAATATTTGGGTATATTTGCATGTTTGACATGTTTGGTCAAATATTTGGACATATTTGTATTTTTGACATATTTGGTCAAATATTTGGGTATATTTGCATATTTGACATGTTTGGTCAAATATTTGGGTATATTTGTGTTTTTGACATATTTGGTCAAATATTTGGTATATTTGCATATTTGACATGTTTGGTCAAATATTTAGACATATTTGTATTCTTGACATATTTGGTCGAATATTTGGGTATATTTGCATATTTGACATGTTTGGTCAAATATTTGGACATATTTGACATATTTAAATATTTTGATTTGTTTTATCAAAATATAACAAAGTTTAATTATTTTGAACATTTTGGTTTGTTTTATGACATGATTCAATCATTTTTGAATATTTTTGATTTATTTTATCAAAATGTGGCATAATTTGATTATTTTGAATATTTCAATTTGTTTTATCAAAATATAATGTAATTTAATTATTTTGAATATTTCGATTTGTTTTATCAAAATATAACATAATTTGGTCAGTTTGAATATTTTGATTTGTTTTATCAAAATATGATATGGTTTAATTATTTTAGAATATTTTAACTTGTTTTATCAAAATATGACATTATTTGATTATTTTGAATATTTTGATTTGTTTTATCAAAACATAACATTATTTGATTATTTTGAATGCTTTTATTTATTTTATCAAAATACAACATGATTTGATTATTTTAAACATTTTTGACAATATAACATGATTTGATTATTTTGAGTATTTTTGATTTGTTTTACCAAAATATAACATGGTTTGATTATTTTAAAATATTTTGATTTGTTTTTATCGAAATACAACATATTTAGTCATTTTTGAATATTTTTATTTGTTTTATCAAAATATAACATGTTTAATCATTTTTGAATATTTTGATTTGTTTTATCAAAACATAACATATTTAACCATTTTTTGGATATTTTGATTTGTTTTATCAAAACATGACATAATTTAATTATTTTTGAATATTTTGATTTGTTTTATCAAAATATAACATATTTAATCATTTTTGAATATTTTAATTTATTTTATCAAGATATAACATAATTCAATCATTTTTTGAATATTTTTGATTCGTTTTATCAAAATATAACATAATTTGGTTATTTTGAATATTTTGACTTATTTTATCATAATTTGATTATTTTGAACATTTTGATTTGTTTTATCAAAATATAGCATGATTTGATTATTTAAAATATTTTTGATTTGTTTATGACATATTTTAATTATCCTTAAATATTTTCATTTGTCTTATCAAAATATGCATAATTTGATTATTTTGAAAATTGTTGATTTGTTTTATCATAATTTTCACTTATTTTTAAATATCCTATTTGGTATTTTGAATTTATTTTATACATATATCATATATCTTGAATTTTCTTTTATTTATAATATAAAAAAGAAAATAAAATAAAATCAAAATTGACATTTTATAGTCTTAAAAATATTCATAAATGAAATCATGATTTTTTGATATATTTTTCATAATTTATGGGCTTGAGAAATCATTTTTATTTGGTGTTTAAAGTTTATTTTCAAAACAGATTAATATGGGCCGTCAGATTTGGGCCCATGCATCAAGATCTGAACTTAAGTTCAGTTTTTAAAGCATCTTTTAAACTGGGCCGTTGGATCTCTGGCGCGCATCAAGCCTTCTATGGGCTGTTTGAATTTCATCAAGATTCGCACTTTGAGATGCATCAATATTCGTACTCATCCTTTCCGACACTGATCGGGGCCCTGCCGGCGTCGGATCTCCGATCAGAAGTCATGGCTGGCATCGCAAGAGCGTGAGGAGTCCATCGGTGGTGGTCTCGGCGGCGACGGCGGCCTGGATCGCCGGAGATGGGGGTAGCCACTTGGTTTCGGTTGAAAAATTGGCTGGGATGAAATTTTGAGGAATTTGAGCTTATTTTTGACAAATTAACTCGATTTCTTTGTCATATGGCATCGCCAGAGCATGTTTAACAAGTTTTTGAGTTTTAATTTGGGTTTAATCCGTCAATTTTGCAACTTTGGCCATTTGGTACCAAACTGGTTTCGGGGCTTTGGTACCAAATGGTATTTCATAGCTTTCCTTTGCAATTTTCTTTCAATTAACCTTCCAAACAGTGTCGTTTAGTATGTTTGAACATGTTTGGATGATCAATTTCATCAATTTAGATGTGCATTGTCCTTTATGCACATTGGGTCAATTACATGTTTTAGAAAGGTTTTATATCAATTTCACACATGAATTTCACTTGAACACGAGTTAATTTCATTTTTGCACTTTTCTGGTAATGGTCCAGAGCCAACTCAATTTCAATTTTGACAGACCCAATTTCAAAAATTCACAGAAAATCACAGAAAATCCCAAAAATGGTAAAATTTGGTGAGTGAGTGCATTAAGACTTGTTCTAGATTCCCATGAAATTTTAAGTTAATTGAGTGAAAAGAAAGTATGATTATTGTATTTTTAGCAGACTGGACAGAAATGCCCTTTCAGCTTTATTAAAAATCAAATTTGGCTTAACCTATGGATTAAAGCCTGGTTTAATTATTCTAAATCCTTTAAAACATCACATGAGGTGTCATAAAGGTGAATTAATCAAGAAATTTTGGATTTTTGAATCAAAAGAAGAATGAACTTCTCAGTTTGACCCAAAGTTGACCTTTTTGGAGTTTTTGACAGATGAGATTGTAAAATTCATAACAATTCACAGAAAATTCCAAAAATTATAAAATTTATATGGTAAGTTGATATAAACCTAATCTACATGACTGTGAAATTTCATAAGAAATTAACAACCAAGCTGAGAGATATGGATTGATCTCTCAGCTGGCCAGAAACTGGAATTCACTGGACTCAACCCAGTATTGATGTTTATTGCTTTTCCATTGCTCAATTATGAACTTGAGCTATTAAGCACATCAGAGAACATGAAGGAAAGAACTAAAAGGAAAATAAAACCAATTTGCACCAAAAAATCATATATTATAACAAATTGAAATACAATACTCATATAAAACATGGGATTTTGTTTCTCCATGGAATTTTGACAGCATAACAGCTTGTATAAAGCCATTATTGAGCTTTACACAGCCACTGCACATGTGCACAGGGCTTGAGAGAGAGAGGGGATGAGCATGTGCCCATCCCCATGAAACCAGATTGGCATGTGCCAATTGGTTGGAGTATGCTGCCAAAATTCATGGTGAACTCACCATGTGAGCTCCTGAGACTCAAGCTCAGCCACCAATTGGGCTCTGGAAGGAGGGAGGCACATGTGCACCTCCCCAGCCAGAGGCTAGCCATCTCACCCAGCAAGGTGAGACTGGCTCCTTGAGCTCAATTGGGACTGAGCCAAGCTCAAGGCTTGGCTCTTCTATCCCTTACCTAGCTATTCAGAGCTTGATCTCTTCTGAGCTAAGCTTTCTTTTTGTGGAAATTGGGTGGAGTTTTGATTTTGGCAGAGTTTCAGCTATGTTGCTCTCTCTCTTTTTCTTCTTCTTCACTGGGGGTCTATTTATAGCCCAGAGGGCATGGTTTAAGCCTCAGGGCTGAGCTGGCATCATCCCAGCCCTTGGTTTGATCAAGTGGCCAGGATTGAGCCAGCCAGGCCTGTGCTGGCCTGAGGCTTGTCCTTGGAAGATTCCTCCAGCTAACTGGCGCTCAGAACTCTCCATTGAGGTGCCTACACGTGTCCATGTGCACAGGCCTGGAGAGAGAGAAGGAATCTGCTGATTTTGTCTTCTTCTTGGGCTGGAGCATCATGCCTTTCAAGTGAGGGTATATCCAGAACCTTCCTTGGCCTTGCTGGCGCTTGACATGTCACCAAGGTGCCACTGAGTGTGCCCAACGTGTCAATTTGGCTGCTTGAGTGCTGAGTTGTGCCAACTGACCACATCCAAATCAGACCAAGGTGCCAAGTGGTGCACCTGCCAATTGAGTGCTTTTCACCCCAAATTGGTACTTCAGGCAGCGTCGTGGAGGTGTCTTGAAGCTTCTCCAGGTGTTGGCTTGGCTTCTCGAGCTCCCAATTGCTCTGTCACCTTCAAGGTCGAGGTACTTTCTCCTTCGATTTTCTCTTTGTTTACTTTACTATTTTCAATGCTGTTTGTGGCATTGAACTCCCCTTAGGATGTAGATTAAGTCCCTAGAATGGTTTAAACCAACTCGCATTGTACATCTAGACTCCATTTTCGAAGCTCCACTGAGCTCTGGAGCTCGAGGAGGAAGAAAGGAGGGAGAGAGAGAGAAATTCAAAAGGTTTCTCTCGCTTGGGTTGGGTGCACGTGAACCGTGCTTTGGTTTCGGGCTTGTCAGAGGGAGGGAGCGCTTGCACTGCGCTCACCTCTCTTTCCCTTCTTTTCTTTTCGCTGGCCAAAATAACTCTGGGCGCTGGGCCCCCTTGGCAGTGAGACTGAAGGAGAGGGGCCCAGTCGTCAGGTTTAATGAGACACAGCCCCAGCGAAAAACTGAGGGTTGGGCTGTGGGCTTGGTCCTTATGCACCAAAACGTACTGTCAGTGGTATGGTGCATGTGTACTGGGTCCACGCAAAGCGCCTTTAACACTTTGTGTGTATGACAGGCGGGTCCCAAGGGCAGAAGTCGTGTTTGAGCTCCCCAGATTGCACCCAGAGTGTTGCACATCCTCCAAATTGCACCCAGAACTATCTCCAGTTCTGATTTTTGGTATTTTCTTTATTCTTTTTTTTTTATTTTATTTTATTCTTCATGCAAAAATCCATGAAAAATTACTGAAAAATCACAGAAAATATATTCTATGATTCTGTTATTTTGGGGTAATATTTTTGGTATTTTTTGGGTGTGAAATTAGGCATTAATTTCACTTAAATCATTAATTGTATATGATTAGGCATATTAATCTTATACAATTAATATTTTGGCATGATTATCCCAAAGAATCATTTTTAATTCCAAGGGATAATATTTGGGGCATTTTTCATGAATGAAATTCATGATTTTTGGATTTGGCATGTTTAATTATATGAAATTGTTTCTTGATTTCATATAATTAGGGTTTTGTGCATATATTTTTTTTGCACACATGTGTATATATTTTTTGAAGGGGGTTTGGTATGATTATTTCATGAAATCATTTTTTTTAATTTCAAGAAATAATTTTGGGATTTAATAAATCATGAGATTGGACATAATTTCATGATTTAATATTTGACATGAATATTTCATGAAATTGTTTCTTTAATTTCAAGAAATAATTTTATGAAATTGAACATAATTTCATAATTTCAAATCTTTGGTATAAAAATCACATGAAATTATATCATTAATTTCATGCAATTTAATTTGTGTTTTTTCCTGGCAACTTTTAAACAGCAAACAAAGAGCCACCCACCAGAACTGGTCATGAGGCTTTGCTGGCCGAGAGGCCTGTTCTGGTGCCAATGTTTTTCCTTTCTCTTTTTTTTTAAGAGCCTTGAGGAAACAAGGGTGTGTCCCTGTTCTTCAAGTTAGGGATTGGTGCACATGTGCCTCCCTGTCTCTCGTTTTATTGGCTTGTTATTTTGCTTTTTAAAAAAAAAATATGAGATTGGGCACATGTCCTTTCTCTTATTAAAGCACTGGGCACATGCCTCGTTGCTCCCTTGAAAAATCAGGATTGCCCCCGGTACAGGGGAGATGCTGCCGGATTTTTCTCTTTTCCTTTTGCAAAGATTTATATTACTTCATAGGCTTATCATCTTTTATTTTGTGTTTTTCGCAGGATATTATGGCTTCCTTTCAGGGTCCTATGCCTTTATATTCGCCGGGTCATTTTCCACCTCTCATGAAAGACCCAGCAGATTGGACACCCCAAGGCCCTGATCACACTGGCACATACAACATGATAGGGAACAACCTCGTCATGAGAGAGTATACTCCGTGTACAGTGAGGGTGTTGAGCCCAAGTGTCGGGACGACTAGCCCGCCTCCTTTGCACCTTTTGGGCACGGAGATGACATCATATCGGGCGTGTCCTTGGGACGACAAGCGTGTGCTCCGCGGGACTTTAGAAAGGCGCCCCCGACAAGTAGAGTGGGTTCAGTTCACCTTGCTTACAGAGGAAAGCATGCTCAAGCAAGCGGGGATTTATGAGGCGGTGTACCTCTCGCTTTTTGGATATGCCCAGGACATATCCTTGTTCCGGGCATTTGCCGAGCGTTGGAGCTATGTCACGAACACCTTATTCACGGAGGATCGTGAGATGACTTTGAGCCTATGGGACCTCTCCCAGTTATCAGGGTTGCCGATCTATGGCCTTCCGTATGATGAGCATTGCCTCAGTGGAGTGGATCTCCTCAGCCTGAGGCCAGACGGGACTCCGATGTACCCGGCGTCTCTTCGTCAGGTATATAAGATTTATCATGAGATTTTAGGGGACCGAGAGGGTGTCTCCTTGGGCCAGTGGGTTTCTTACTTTGCCGATCCCCAACACATCCTCGTACCTCTTTCGCCGATCCTTGCGATCCTTTGGGAGTAGGATTATCGACTAGTATCGTGCATAGGGGGTCCAAACCAGGCTTGGGGTCTATTACTACCAGGATTGTGGACGAGGAAACATTATTGACTGCCTTTCTATCATGGTGGCTGTGCTATTTCGTCTTGCCCAGTTCTCCAGTTGGCAGGATCAGGCCTTCTTCATTTGTTGTGGCTAACATCTTGGCTCGGGGACATAGGGTTTCCCTGGCTATCCCGGCGTTGGCCAACATTTATCGATCTCTTCGCGGGTTAGTTTCCTCTCGCGATCCTTCTTTCAGTGGGGAGGTCATCCCCTTTCATTTCATCAGTGGTTGGCTTCATGCACACTGGATGGGTCTTTATACTCCTGTCCTTTCTCAGGAGATACGGGTTATACTACCCTATTTGTCCGACATAGCTTGTGCTTCGGCATCATCCCTTTCTCCCAAAGATGCTCGCTATCGTTTCTTCCGTTCGCGAGGGGCACTCCAGAGATCTGAGGTACGCGCTTTTTCGCGTAGGATGCCCAGAGGTTCAGATAGACTTGTTGTGGACATCCCACGGTCTAGGTTGGTTCAGGGGATTTTAGAGGATTCGGCAGCCACTGAGCACCTCATTAGCATTCGGTGTGGCTTTTTACCTCTACGCATCGGTGAGCATATTATCTTGGAGCCATACTCTCCTCACCGTTGTGCCCATCAGTTTGGATATGACCAGGGCATTCCCGAGTTGCTTTCCCGTCCCGAGTCGCTTTCTGCAGACCTGGAGGGTTTGAGTAGATGTTGGTCTTCCATACTTCGTGTGGGTACGGGTTCCCAGTTTACCATGCCTCGGGCTTCACGCTCGGAGGTGATTTTTACCGCCATGTATCATAGGTGGTATACTCACACTATCTCTGCATATCAGGCGATACTCCCTGCCGATATGGCACGTGTGACTTGTCCACTGCCGGACAAAAAAAAAATGAAAAGAAGCGGCGGAGATCTCCTTCCTCTTCCTCTTCTCGCGCCTTACTTGATTTTCAGGGCTTCGACAGCAAGGTGCTATTAGATTCTCCTATCGCTTCTCAGACAGGTGATTATTATTTATGGCCTCTTTTGTTTACTGTATTTGTATCCTTGAAGTTTCTTATGTGACTTCTTTATCATATACTGATGTCGGAGAAATTGCAGGAGGGTCGACCGACAGAGAGGCACCTGACTCCGTCTTGGAGGAGCTCTTCATTTTTCGAGCGGGTTTGCCAGGTACTTATATTTGTAAGGTCCTTTACATTTAGGGAAATGATCATTCTTCCCTTATATTCTCCTTGATTTGTTTCCAGGCTTTGAGAGCGCTGACCTTTCTACAACGGAGGCCCAGGAAAACTCACCCACCGTCTTGGGGGACGAGGCGGTCGTAGGTATGATTTTTTTTTTCTTTTCAGAATATTCTACTAAATATCCTTCACATAATTTCCCTTGCTTATTTCACTCTTCTTTGAAACAAAAGGGGACGCTGAGAGTCCATTAGCACCAGCTCTCGGCGGAGAATTTGCTTCTCCTGTGAGCGAGGACGCCGATGTCTCGCGCGTGAGCCGCGAAAAAGGGCCGCACAGGTTCTGGCACGCCCGGTGGGACATATCTTTCTCCTCTCATCTCTTGGGCTAAAATAATTAAATATATGGATCAAAAGAATATATATATAAATTTTACATGAAATATGGCTAATTGATTTGTGGAGTTTATATTTTTCAGGAAATGATGTCTGCAGCGAATTCTCCGTTTGCGATCGCTGTTCCCGTCTCCCTCAACGAGGCGGGCCATATGGTGTTCTCGTTTGGGGACTTTCCCCAAATGATTGTTCTTCCTTCTACTCCACCACCACCAACACCGACAATGGTTGAAGAGGATGAAGAGGTCTCCTTCATAATTACTCAGAAGGGGATCGATAACAAAATCATGGCGCTCCCTCCAAAACCTCAGCGCCCCAGGAGACACCGTTCAGAGAAGAAAGTCTCCTCGACCCTTCCAACACAGGTGGCCCCAAAGGTCACCAAGAAACGAGCTCTTCAGGCTTACCAAGATGAACTGGTGGCTGAGCCAAATCTTCCTGTCTCCAACCCATTCACATCTCTAAGGATTGTGAAAAGGAACTCTCCGACCGCCCGTATCCGGAGCGTTTGGGAGGTTCCACAACCAAAACCTCGCCTAAACCAAAACTTCTCGACTGACTCGGGAAGACCCTCAGGCCTCAAACAGGCCAACCTAGGCAAGTCTCTATACGAGACTCACCGAGCTCTCAAGGTACGTAAACAACAGCACCTAAACAAACCTCAAGCTTCTGCCTCTCAGAGACAGGTTCATTTCCCCCGGGAATCGGGGAACCGCCCATATGAACGGGCACCGGGGACCAAACAAACATGGATCCCAAAATCTCGTCTGACCCAAACAAGCCAGACACCATCCAGCTATATACAGGCGGCTAAGTCCAAAACACGGGCTACGGTCAAAATCACCGCTCTCTCGAAAAATATCGAGAGTGAAAATGTGTTTAATAGGCTGGGGTCAAAGATAAAACCCCAAGCCTCAAGCACAACTGTATTTGACAGGCTAGGGCCAAAACTAAACCCTAAGCCATTAAAGTCAAGCAAAGGACTGGTTATCACTGTTCCTGATCAGGCCCGAAAGAAGAGGTGGGTCTCTCGTCCAGCACCCTACGCTGATGACGAAGAAGAACACTTCACAGTCTATACTGTGGGGGCGTATGACGAAAGCTCCTCTGACGAGCAAGAAGAACGTCATGCCACATACATGGCTAATGATGAAGAAGTGGGCCCATCCAATGACCCACCGCCTGGTCGAGACATCGAGAACGCTCATGCGGCTAGGACCAGAGCTAGGACCAAAAGAGGGCAAAAAGGGAGCCCTCCAACTGACGACAAATCAACCCACAATGAGGCAGAAATGGAAGACACTGGTGGCTCCGCGAATGATTTCGTCGCCCAATTAAAACGACAACTGTCTATACGAGAACGAGAAATGGAGGAGTATAGACAGAGAAATGAGCAAGAAATGGGAGAGCTCAGAAAGCAAAATCAAGAGGCTTTAAGCCTGATCAAGTCCTTAAGTGACTTTCTGACCAAGAAGGGGATCACAAATGAAAGGGTGGAAGATGAAGGACCCTCCAAACATACGAGACCTCAACCATCGCAACATCCAAGCTTCAGAGACCCCGACGGTCACAAAGAAGACCTCCCATGTGGAGGAGAGAGCTCTCGAGTCAATATTGCTCGGGGCTCCAACACTCGTATATATACCAACGAGAATCAAGGATTGACTAAGAAGGAGATCCAAGAGATAATTAGTCAACACTTCAAATAGCGGGCGCAGGATTTACCGTCTCACCCTTGAAACGAACGGGGAGGCCGTATCCAGCCGATTACGATGCTATACCTTACCCAAAGGGGTATATAGTCCCGAAGTTTAAATCCTTCTCGGGAGAGGGTGTAAAAGACACAAACCCAGATCAACACTTGGCCCATTTCATGGCCTCGTGTGGGAATACAGGGAGCAATGATGCCTTGTTGCTGCGTCAATTCCCGCAAAGTCTAACGGGTCCCGCCTTTGAATGGTACTACTCATTAGAAAATGGGAGTATTAAAACGTGGGATGATATGACCGATACATTCAGGGCAAAGTTCGCGGTCATGACTGACAAAATCAGCATTGCGGACTTGGCCAATACCAGGCCCCAGAAGAATGAAAAAGTTCTGGAGTACATTAGTCGCTGGCGAAACCTCAGCATCAGGTGTGATCGCCCAATAACTCAAAGGGAGGCGGTCGAACTAATACTCAGGAACGTTGACAACTGGATGACACCGTTCTTAGGGATAGCCAAGATTACGATATATCAGGATTTGATAAACTGTGTGTCCAGGCTTGAAAGTGCACCTCCTAATTCATGGCCCAACTACTCGGGTCAGAGATTCCAAAGTGGAGGGAAAGCCGAGGCCAAGGTAGCCAGTACAAGCAAATCCGACGGCAAAAACGCGGCCGCTAATGTCAACACTGTAAACGATGGTGGCTCGTCAAATAAAAATGACGGCGGCAGCAGTGCAAAACCCGTATATGGAAGCGGGTAGCCTCTTAAAAGTCTGGAGGAATTGAAGGGCAAGCCTTATTCATTTAAAAGAGATAAAGTCGCAAGACTTTTTAAAGATGCCTTGAAGGATGGGCTCCAATTACCTAAATGTAAACGGCCCGCCGACATGGAGAAATCTAGTGACCCGAACTACTGTCCATATCACAGAGTACTTGGGCACCCCATAGAAGATTGCTGGGTGTTCAAGGACTGGATAGAAAGGAGGTATAAGAATGGCGAGATAACTCTGGCTGATAGTATCCTCCAAACGCCAGCCCCGCATGAGCAGGTGAATGCGGTCTCTCATATAGAGATCAATATTGAGAATTCTTCGGCGAAACCTTGGAGTATCCATCTGTCCCGTAAAGCAAAGAAGCTTCTCAAGTCCATCCGGAAAGAACCAGGTATTTTGTGGAAAAATGAAGTGACTCCCATTATCCCTGAACCACCAAGAAAACCGGTGGCTTTCTATAAGAAAGCGAACAAAAATGGCAGCCGCAAGCGGGACAAGAAGCCAGTAAAGCCAAAGGAGTATCCGGAAAAGTCAGAACTCCAAAAGTACATTGATGCGCTCGAAGAATATGAACAAGGTCAACCGATACCGGCCATGCTTCGAGACTTCATTCCTAAGCGAATTCTCAATAAATTACTGGGTATAGTCGATGAAGACGAAACCACAGATGAAGGAGATGAATTCTGGGATGAAGAATGCTGTGTCATCACCCACGTAGAAACTCATGAGGTGAGTGAGTCAGAAGACTCTGATACTCTCCCTTGTCGGGAGGAGCTTTATCTCAACGAGCTTCTCGGGCAAGTTCATCACTTCATGGATGGTCACAAAAGGACAACAAGCCTAGACTCAAAGTCGACAATTTGAAAATTCAAACCCGAAGGCATAAAAAGGCTAGTGGAAGACATGCCCTGTCGAATGAGAAAAGAATGCAAGAAGGGACCTGAAATGAATGGGTTCCTTAGAGTTGGATTTACCCGAGATGAGGGAAACTCATCTTCGGGGCGCCTGAAAGAGGACTTGGTGATCATAGTTTCTCATGGGCATCAATCCAGAAATGAGGCATTTCGGCCAGGTCAAGCTCGAAGGAAACCTCCCAATGTCTTTTTAGTAAACATAGAAGACAAAGAAATGCTGGAAAGCATAGCATGGCAAGATTGCGGCCACGAAGAAAGGCTGACGATTGAAACCACAAGTGAGGAAAGAGGTGGCGAGTCTCAGACCGTTTCTACTCAAGCCAGGAATATATCCGTTGTGAACCCAAGGAGAGGGTCAATAAATCCTGAGTCAAGGAAAGAGGGTAGGCCCGTCGACGGCCGAAAACGCTCTTTTAAAATAGAGAACAGGGAGGAAGGGCAATCAAATCCTCACAAATACACCCGTTCCGTGCCTAACCAAAAAGAATGGTGCCATGCAATACATCATAATAGTGATTCTGAAGAAGACGCACACTTTCCCGGGAGTCTATTTTATCCCGAAGAAGGTAATGAGGCCACTACCTCTGAAAAGGAAAAGACAAAATGTCAGGTCGTTCTGCGTTCAGGCACCTACATCCCTGAACGTCAACCACCAAAGGAGTCTGACCGAAATGTCGCGAAGACCAAAAGTACAAGCAAAGAACCAGAAAATGGCCTACCCACCCGTGAAAAGTCAAAACTCACGGTAGGAGATTACAATGTGCTGGCGCATCTCCGTAAGATCCCAGCTTTGCTTAGTGTCTTTGATGCATTAATGATGTCGAAGGACATGCGCGACATATTAATATACGCGCTCCAAAATCCTGAGCAATTTCAGGCCTACTTTGCTGAAAAGCAATCACATGAGACGGCATACGTCAACAGCCGTTCAACGGGTATCCATTTCACTGATGAAGACCTGTTGACTGGCACCGCCGATCACAACCGGCCGTTGTATGTAATTGGCGACTGTGAGGGGCAAAGATTGAATCGCATTTTGGTCGATTCGGGGTCATCGATAAACATTATGCCCTTGAGGATCCTGAAAACCTTAATGCCGGACACCAAGCCATTGTCAAATGAGAAAGTGACCATTCATGGGTTCAATCAACATTCACAGAAAGCCATGGGTGCGGTGACCCTAACACTCCAATTCGGGGGCCTGATAACCTCGACCAAATTTTATGTCATTGACGCCGATACGTCATACAAGGCCTTACTCGGTCGCCCTTGGCTGCATGAAAACCGGGTGGTACCATCAACTCTTCACCAATGCATGAAATACATGAAAGACGGAAGGCAAAAAAGGATAAATGGGGACATCAAGCCGTTCGGGGTCCATGAAATTGGCCTTAGCGATGCCCGTTATTTCTTAACGCAGGAGGAGAAGGATCAGCATAAAGCGCTGATGGAGTCTCTAAGCTCTGTCTTACAAGGAAATGGCTTGGAAATGCAAACAAGCCAAACCAAATCCACGCCTGATCTGGTGTCATCTCATGATAAAAAGGCACCAACTGTGAGCAATAAACCTGTTTACGGGTTATCCTCTGATGAAGAGGAAGACAAGAAGGAACGAGTGTATGGTGTCACTCCCTTATTTGGCGCCTCTTCTGATGAAGAAGATGAGAAGATCTCGACGCGCCGGGTTATCCCGCTATACGGGGCCTCAACAGACGATGAGTCAGAAGAGGAAGCTCCTATAGATGGAGAGGTGTATGAATCGGAAAGTGGATCAGAAGAAGAAATCCTATTTCACGTCAAACCGACATACAACTTCGAAACTGACGAGAGCCATGAATCGTCTTTAAGGGTTGAAAAGGTACCCGAAAAACATTACAAGGACCTTTCTCCCAAAGAAGTGAACCAAATCCAGAAGTTGCGGACGTTTGTCGTTCCTTCAAAGGTCGAACGCTTGCCAGGGAAAACGGTCACTCATAGACCAATTAGATTCTACAAAATCGATGCAATCAATCCTGGTGATAATGCCCTGATCCACGAGTGGAGTGGCTTATTGTCAGAAGACTCCGACGACGGGGAAGTCAATATCGAGGCGTCCCGGTATTTCGGGAGGAATCAAGGTCAACTGATGGAAAAAGCCCGGTGTCCTCAAACCATATCGAAATCCAAGATGTATTATTTTGAGAAATTATGGAATGGCTCGACTAATACGGTCAGGGGCCTCGATGACAAGATCAAATACACTCGCGGTTTGGGATACGACTCTGAGTCAGAAGAAGACGGGGATCCCGACGAACGGTGTCGAAGTTTCTTCAAGAACCGAAGAGTTACCTGTCATATGGTATCTGAGGAGCCGGAAGAAGAAGACTTCATCCTGGTGGCTAAAAATGCACCAAAAGAGTTGGAGGACGGCGCGCCAAACACCATTGACGAGTTGGTGGAAGTTAACCTCGGGACAGATGAAGACCCCGGGCCAACCTTCATAAGCGCATCCCTTCCTCAAGAGAAACGGGAACCCCTGAGGGCCTTGCTCCAAGAATATGTTGATTGTTTCGCATGGAGCTATGAAGAAATGCCAGGATTGGATCCCAAAGTTGCGGTCCACAAACTAAAAATTGACCCGAGTATAAAGCCGGTCAAACAGGCACCACGACGAATGAGAATAGAACTCGAAGAAAAGGTCGTGGCTGAAACCAAGAAACTTATTGATGCAGGCTTCGTACGGGAAGTAGAAACTCCCGATTGGGTGGCTAGCATCGTTCCCGTAAAGAAGAAGAACGAGCAAATACGCATATGTGTCGACTTTCGGGACCTGAATAAAGCTTGTCCCAAAGATGACTTTCCTTTACCCGTGACTGAAATCATCATCGACCATACCTCGTCCTATGAAGTATTCTCCTTTATGGATGGATATGCGGGGTATAACCAAATCAAAATGGATGAAGAAGACAAAAAACACACGGCCTTCCGCACTCCGATGGGCATTTATTGTTATAAAGTTATGCCTTTTGGCCTCAAAAATGCCGGGGCTACGTACCAGCAAGCCATGACGAAAATATTTGATGATCTAATTCATAAGATTGTCGAATGCTACGTAGATGATTTGGTCGTAAAGGCGATGTCCTATGACGAACATCTCAAGAACCTCAAAGCCGTGTTCGACCGCTTGAGGCAACACGCGCTGAAGTTAAACCCGCTAAAGTGCGCCTTTATGGTCTCGTCGGGGAAATTTCTTGGATTTGTCATTCGACACCGAGGGATCGAAATAGACCCGAGTAAAATCAAGGCAATACAAGAATTGCCACCACCCAAGAACCTTAAAGAGCTTCGCTCGCTTCAAGGCCGCTTGGCATACATCAGGCGATTCATAGCCAATCTATCGGGTAGGATACAACCTTTCACCCGATTGACCAAGAAGGATGTCCCATTTAAATGGGACGAAGCCTGTCAACGAGCCCTGAACGACATCAAGGGCTATCTCCTCAAACCGCCAGTACTAGCCGCTCCAATACCAGGAAAAGAGCTGATACTGTACACAACGGCCTTGGATGGATCTCTCGGGGCCTTATTAGCGCAAGAAAACGAACAAGGGAAAGAAAACGCCCTCTATTATTTGAGCCGCATGCTGGTAGGGGCGGAGTACGCCTATACACCGATTGAAAAGCATTGCCTGGCATTGGTGTTCGCTATGAAGAAGTTGCGACACTACATGATAGCCCACAAGGTCATCCTCATCTTAAAGATTGACCCCTTAAAATATCTCATGACGAGACCCATGCTTACAGGCAGGTTGGCAAGATGGGCCATAATCCTGACCGAGTTTGATATAACTTTCGCGCCGCAAAAGGCCATAAAGGGACCAGCGATGGCTGATTTCCTAGCAGCCCATCCAATACCCGACGACTCTCCTTTGGCATGCGAATTTCCAGATGAAGAAGTCTTTCATACCAAAGATGAAACCCCAAGTTGGGAAATGTACTTTGATGGGGCATCATCAATACGGCCCACCGCGGGCCCAAACATCCCGCAAATACGGGCCGGGATAGGCTTAGTCTTCGTGACATCAGAAGGAGGAATCATGCGTCATGCCTTGGCATTGACCGAGCCTTGTACAAATAATGAGGCTGAATACGAAGCGCTCATAGCCGGGTTAGAACTTGCGCTAAATATGGGGATTAGAAAACTCCATGTGTTTGGTGACTCCCAATTGATAATAAATCAAATCACCGGAGCATACAAGGTACTAAAACCAGAGTTGATAAAGTATCACGCTAGGGTTTTGGAATTAATAGATGAAATTCCCGAAATCCTATTCAAGAAAATCTCGAGAGCCACAAACGGCAAAGCTGATGCACTCGCTTGGGTGGCTAGAGAATTAGGCGAGCCCGACGACGAAGATGTGCAAATTGTTGTCAAAAACCGACGACCCCTGTCTTCATGCTTCACGAGGAGCAAAGATAAAATCCAGGTGGCTATGGCCGAAGAAATGGAGAGTGACCTGGAAGATATCATGGTGACTCAGTCAAATGACGATTGGCGCCAACCTTTCGTTGAATACTTCAAATACGGGGTTCTCCCGAATGAGAAATCAGCGCGAGAGCAACTCAAGAAGAGAGCGCTTCGCTACACCTACGTTAATGACACCTTATATAGGCGATCATACGATCAAATGTGGCTTCGCTGTGCATCAAACCCAGAAGTCCACCAAATCATGAAGGAAGTTCATTCGGGTCTATGTGGAGCACATCAGCCGGGACCCAAAATGCGACTTAAGATAAAGCGCATGGGCTATTATTGGCCCACCATGGCACGCGATTGCATCGAGCATGCCAAGAAGTGTCACATGTGCCAAATACATGGCACATTCATACATCAACACCAAAATCCGCTTCACCCGACTGTATCATCCTGGCCGTTTGATGCATGGGGTACTGATGTAGTCGGGCCCATTGACCCGCCTTCCTCCAAAGGTCATAAGTTTATTTTAGCTGCAACTGATTACTTCACTAAATGGGCTGAGGCAGTCCCGCTTAGGGAAGTGAAGGCAATTGATGTCGTAAATTTCTTCAAAACCCATATCTTATACCGATTTGGGACCCCGAGGAGAATCATTTCTGATAACGGGGCCGCGTTCAAAAGTGCCAAAGTATACGCACTTGCGGAAAAGTTCAAGATTGATTGGAAATATTCTTCCATATACAATCCCAGAGCAAATGGTTTAGCAGAGGCCTTCAATAAGACCTTGATAAAAATCATGAAAAGGACATTGAAAGGAAATCAGCGCGACTGGCATGAAAGGTTGCAAGAAGCGCTTTGGGCATATCGAACCACATGTCGAACCCCCACTCAAGCGACACCATATTCCTTGGTGTTCGGTGTTGAAGCTGTTCTGCCACTCGAGGTGGAGCTCCTGTCCTTAAGGGTGGCACTCCAAAATGAAATGTCGTTAGATGAGCAGAAACGCCTCAGGCTCGACGAACTCGACGCTATGGACGAAAGGCGAATCATAGCCCAACAAAACTTGGAAATATACCAAGCAAAAATGGCACGAGCCTACGACAAAATGGCCCGCCCAAGAACTTTTCGCCAAGGAGAATTGGTGCTTGTTCTCCGAAGGCCCATAATTGGCCGGCATGTCGGCCCAAAGTTTTCACCTAAGTGGGAAGGCCCATATGTGGTTGAGAAGGTATTTGACGGAGGAGCATACCAACTCATAGATCATAAAGGCGAAAGACCATTACCTCATATAAACGGGCGGTATCTTAAGAAATACCATGCATAATACACCAAGAAGAAAGGTGGCTAAACCCATACACCAAGAAGAAAGGTGGCTAAACCCATACACCAAGAAGAAAGGTGGCTAAACCCAAACACCAAGAAGAAAGGTGGCTGAACCCATACACCAAGAAGAAAGGTGGCTGAACCCATACACCAAGAAGAAAGGTGGCTAAACCCAAACACCAAGAAGAAAGGTGGCCAAACCCAAACACCAAGAAGAAAGGTGGCTAAACTCACATGCCCAAAAGAAAGGTGGTTTAAGTCCAGGGGTAAAAGGTACTTATCCATGTCCCGCCGGGTGCAAATCGGCCTTGTTGCCTTGAGCCGTCAATCAAGGGTCGTGGATGGTTTCCACTGAAGAAATACCACAAACAAAACTGTCCCATCGGGCATAAATCGGCCTTGTCGTCTTGAGCCGTTAATCAAGGGACGTGGATGGTGTCCACTGAAGAAATACCACAACCAAAGATGTCCCATCGGGCATAAATCGGCCTTGTTGCCTTGAGCCGTTAATCAAGGGACGTGGATGGTGTCCACTGAAGAAATACCACAACCAAAGATGTCCCATTGGACGTAACTCGGCCTTGTTGCCTTGAGCCGTCAATTAAGGGTCGTGGATGGTTTCCACTGAAGAAATACCACAAACAAAGTTGTCCCATCGGGCATAAATCGGCCTTGTCGCCTTGAGCCGTTAATCAAGGGACGTGGATGGTGTCCACTGAAGAAATACCATAAACCAAAATGTCCCCTCCGGGCATAAATCGGCCTTGTTGCCTTGAGCCGTTAATCAAGGAACACATGTGGTCGCTAATACAAAAGCCACCAAAACCTCTGGCAGGCCAGAAAGAAAGGTTTTGTCCACATCGCCGGATGAAGTCGGCGCCCGAACTTTGGAGCCACTAAAAACGGGGAAATGGTTTTGGTATTTGTGCCTCCAATACAATTGCCACTGTGTTTGTCCATTTGATACAGAATAAATATGAAAATGGGCAGCGTTACGATTTGTCGCTTCAAACAAATCATTGCTGAATAAAACATTGCTTTATTAAGTAATAGTAAGGCAGAGTATTGAAGGCATAAATAAAAAGCCCTATAATGAATGAAACCTTCTTATCCTTATGATAAGCTTGGATAATTTATCAGAGAAAAATCCCACTCCAAATATATAAATAAATATGAGTGGAGAATGAGTGAAATGCGAGGATTCCACGCTTAATAATAAGTTGAGAGAATAGAAAGGATCCACATTAAAAATGGTTTTGCCAATTTGTACCGTAAACAATTGACATTGGTATGTTCATCTGACCAGTCATAAAGAGATGAACAGGCTTTTATTTTGTGCCTAACAAAATAACAAAATACCAAAATACCGATAATAATATAAATCTTTCCAAAACATATACTCAATCCATACATCATACAAAATACGATAACAAACTTAAGCCCCTCAAAATAAATAACTAAAACCATGTCCAAAACAAACAAAATGCCAAAAAAAAAGAATACAAATAAACCCCCACCCTAAAGGCTAGAATAGCGACTACGTAGCTGGGCCAAGAACCCGTCAATCCGGGTAAACAAAGAACAGGCGGCGGTAAAGTGACGCTCCTCGTCAGCCACTAGGTCGTCTACGCTAGCTCGGGTGGCCTCATAATCATATGAGTAGTCACGAAGAGTGGAGAAGGCGGTGTCCACCAAACCCTCCATGCCCTTGATCTCACTCTTGAGTGACTGGGTCTGATCAGCTAGGTGGCTAGAAGCCCTGTAATCAGCCCCAGAAGCTAGCATACCTGCACTGAAAGCCAGGTGACATGTCAGCTGATCCTGGAGACCCCTGAGGCGGTGACGAAGTGAGAATAGCTCCGACTCGGCACGAGACACCGATGTCGCGAGAGTCGAGAGAGTCTTTCGTCTCTCCCCGAAAGCCTAGGCCAAACGCTCGCGGGTTATACAAGACAAATGCTCTTGACAGGGGATGATCAAGTTGTCAATCACCCCCTGGAAATCAGGAGAGTTCCCGGAAACAGGGACCAAATCCAAAACACGAAGGTCCAATGAACGGTGGGCTCGAGTAGAGTTGATAAGGGAACATAGCTTCTCCAACAGATGCCGCATCTCCGGTACAGAAGGACCTACAAACCAAACCAATGTCATCACATGTGACATAAATGTGGAATATAAAACAAGGGGGTATAAGAACGTGTACCATCGGGAGAAATGTCACCTGAGAGTCTCTCCTCCTCAGGATCCACCTCGAAATTTTTCTTCGGGAACGACGTTGAATCCTGCATCGAGCTCAACCTCTGGCTCTGCCTCGATCTCTTCGTCAGGCTCCTCTTCAATATTGTCGTCGTACTTGACATTGGACCTATCGCCGAACTCTGTGCCGGTCGCCTCGGCAATGACAAAATCTTCAGGGTCTGAATTAAAAACAAGAATAAGATCCCCGAAGGGAGAAATGAAAAGAGTAAGGTATTGTGAGATGGTGAAATAACAATGAAATCATACCTGAGTCACTAATCATGATAGGCTCCTGAAGGACAGCCAAATCCTCCGCTTCCCTTAACGGAGAAACTCTCGCAGGTGAAGCAAATTCTCCGCCGAGAGCTGGTACTAATGGACTCTCAGCGTCCCCTTCTGTTTCAAAGAAGAGTGAAATAAGCAAGGGAAATTATGTGAAGGATATTTAGTAGAATATTCTGAAAGAAAAATCATACCTACGACCACCTCGTCCCCCAAGACGGTGGATAAGTTTTCCTTGGCCTCCGTTGTAGAAGGGTCGGCGCTCTCAAAGCCTGGAAACAAATCAAGGAGAAGATAAGGGAAGAATGATCATTTCCCTGAATGTAAAGGACCTTGCAAATATAAGTACCTGGCAAACCCGCTCGAAAAATGAAGAGCTCCTCCGAGATGGAGTCAGGTGCCTCTCTATCGGTCGACCCTCCTGCGATTTCTCCGACATCAGTATATCATAAAGAAGTCACATAAGAAACTTCAAGGATATAAATACAGTAATTAAAGAGGCAATAAATAATATCACCTGTCTGGGAAGCGATAGGAGAATCTAATGGCACCTTGCTGTTGAAGCCCTGAAAATCAAGTAAGGCGCACGAAGAGGAAGAGGAAGGAGATCTCCGCCGCTTCTTTTCATTTTTCTTTTTGTCCGACAGTGGACAAGTCACACGTGCCATATCGGCAGGGAGTATCGCCTGATATGCAGAGATAGTGTGAGTATACCACCTATGAAACATGGCGGTAAAAATCACCTCTGAGCATGATGCCCGAGGCATGGTAAACTGAGAACCCGTACCCACACGAAGTATGGAAGACCAACATCTACTCAAACCCTCCAGGTCTGCAGAAAGCGACTCGGGATGGGAAAGCAACTCGGGAATGCCCTGGTCATATCCAAACTGATGAGCACAACGGTGAGGAGAGTATGGTTCCAAGATAATGTGCTCACCGATGCGTAGAGGTAAGAAGCCACACCGAATACTAATGAGGTGCTCAGTGGCTGCCGAATCCTCTAAAATCCCCTGAACCAACCTAGACCGTGGAATATCCACGACAAGTCTATCTAAGCCTCTGGGCATCCTACGTGAACGGAAGAAACGATAACGAGCATCTTTGGGAGAAAGGGATGATGCCGAAGCACAAGCTATATCGGACAAATAGGGTAGTATAACCCGTATCTCCTGAGAAAGGACAGGGGTATAAAGACCCATCCAGTGTGCATGAAGCCAACCACTGATGAAATGAAAGGGAATGACCTCCCCACTGAAAGAAGGATCGCGAGAGGAAACTAACCCGCGAAGAGATCGATAAATGTTGGCCAACGCCGGGATAGCCAGGGAAACCCTATGTCCCCGAGCCAAGATGTTAGCCACAACAAATGAAGAAGGCCTAATCCTGCCAACTGGAGAACTGGGCAAGACGAAATAGCACAGCCACCATGATAGAAAGGCAGTCAATAATGTTTCCTCGTCCACAATCCTAGTAGTAATGGACCCCAATCCTGGTTTGGACCCCCTGTGCACGATACCAGTCGATAATCCTACTCCCAAAGGATCGCAAGGATCGGCAAAGGAGGTACGAGGATGTGTCGGGGCATCGGCAAAGTAAGAAACCCACTGGCCCAGGGATACACCCTCTCGATCCCCTAAATTCTCATGATAAATCTTATATACCTGACGAAGAGACGCCGGGTACATCGGAGTCCCGTCTGGCCTCAGGCTGAGGAGATCCACTCCACTGAGGCAATGCTCAACATACGGGAGGCCATAGATCGGCAACCCTGATAACTGGGAAAGGTCCCATAAACTCAAAGTCATCTCACGATCCTCTGTGAATAAGGTGTTCGTGACATAGCTCCAACGCTCAGCAAATGCCCGAAACAGGGATATGTCCTGGGCATATCCAAAAAGCGAGAGGTACACCGCCTCATAAATCCCCGCTTGCTTGAGCATGCTTTCCTCTGTAAGCAAGGTGAACTGAACCCACTCTACTTGTCGGGGGCGCCTTTCCAAAACCCCGCGGAGCATGCGCTTGTCGTCCCAAGGGCACGCCCGATATGATGTCATCTCTGTGCCCAGAAGATACAAAGGAGGCGGGCTGGTCGTCCCGACACTTGGGCTCAACACCCTCACTGTACACGGAATATACTCCCTCATGACAAGGTTGTTCCCTATCATGTTGTATGTGCCAGTGTGATCAGGGCCCTGGGGTGTCCAATCTGCTGGGTCTTTCATGAGAGGTGGAAAATGACCTGGCGAATATAAAGGCATAGGACCCTGGAAGGAAGCCATAATATCCTGCAAAAAAAAACACACACACAAAATAAAGGATGATAAGCCCATGAAGCAATATGAATCTTTGCAAAAGGAAAAGAGAAAAATCCGGCAGCATCTCCCCTGTACCGGGGGCAATCCTGATTTTTCAAGGGAGCAACGAGGCATGTGCCCAGTGCTTTAATAAGAGAAAGGACATATGTCCAATCTCATTTTTTTTTCAAAAAAGCAAAATAACAAGCCAATAAAACGAGAGACAAGGAGGCACATGTGCACCAATCCCTAACTTGAAGAACAGGGACACACCCTTGTTTCCTCAAGGCTCTTAAAAAAAAAAGAATTTGAACGAATTTATTGTAATTTCAGGTGAAATATAGGTCAAAGCTCGTGAATTTAACACCAAAAACATACATGAACCGCCAATAATCATATTTAGCATCTTATTTGTGAATTTCGTCCATATTTGAATAAAAAATGAAGCCAAATTGATCCAAAAAATGTGTAAACGCATTCCAAACAGTTTCGAATGTATTTTAAGACAATTTGAAGTTTAATACAAATCAAAACTCACCAATTTAAAACCAAAAACGAATGTAAATCACAAATAAACAAATTTGGTAGCTCATTTTTGAATTTTGCTGACATTTCATCTCAAATGAGGCCAAACTGATTAGGAGCATGTGTAGAATATTCGAAACGAGTTTCAATACATTTTGATGTAATTTGAGGTAAAATATAGGTCAAAATTCACCAATTTATCACCAAAAACACATATAAACCACAAATAAAATATCGAAAAGTTTTTTCCCGAATTTTGTAGATATTTGAATAAAAAAAGAGGCTAAATTGATTAAAAACATGTGTGAATATGCTCAAAACAATTTTAAATCCATTTTAAATCAATTTGAGGTGAAATACTGGCCAAAACACGTGAATTTAGCGCCGAGAATACATATAAACCAAAATAAACATATTCAGTAGCTTATTTGTTGATTTGTTTATATTTGAACTATGAATTAGACCAAATTGGTCACGAACACATGTAAAATGTTCAAAACAGGTTCAGATGCATTTTAATACAATTTGAGGTGAAATTTAGGTGAAAATTCACCAATTTAGCACCAAAAATACATAAAAATCATAAATTAACATATCCAGCAGATTATTTCCAAATTTCGTTCATATTTGGATAAAAAATGAAGCCAAATTGGTCACAAAATGTGTAAATATGTTCAAAACAGTTTTGAACGCATTTAATGTAATTTCGGGTGAAATATAGGTCAAAGCTCGTGAATTTAGCACCAAAAACATACATGAACTGCCAATAAACATATTTAGCATCTTATTTGTGAATTTCGTTGATGTTTGAATAAAAAATGAAGCCAAATTGATCCAAAAAATGTGGAATATACTGGACTCAAATCAGTATTTGTGTTTATTTCTTTTTCATTGCTAAATTATGATTTTGAGTTTTCAAGCATATCAAGAAATAGAAAATAAGAGACATGGAGCCTTGGTTTCCCATGAAAGAAACAAAGCCAATTTGAATCAAAATATCATACATTATAACAAATTGAAATATATTAGACATAGAAAAAATGGAGCCTTGGTTTCCCATGAAACTTGACAACACAACAGCTTGTATAAAGCTATTAATAAGCTTTGTATTGCCACTGCGCATGTGCACATCTCCATTAAACCATATTGGCATCTGCCAATTGGTTGAAGTGTGCTTGTCAAATTCCAGAGGGAAACCACCATTTGAACTCTTGACACCAATGCTTAGCCACCAATTGAGCCCTGAAAGGGGAGAGACACATGTACACCTCTCCAGCACTAAAGCTTAGCCATCTCACCCATTAAGGTGAGACTGGCTCCTTGAACTCAATTGGGACTAAGCCAAGCTCAAGGCTTGGCTCCTCTGTCCCTTATTTAGCTATGCAAAGCTTAACTTCTTCTCAACTGAGCTTTCTTTTTGTGGAATTTGGGTTAAAGTGTTGATTTTGGCAGAATTTCAGTTATATGGCTCTCTCTCTCCCTAATTCTCTTCACTAGGGGTCTATTTATAGCACAAAGGGTAAGATTTGTGCTTGAGGGCTGGGCTGACATCATCCCAGCCCTTGGTTTGATCAAATGGCTGTTTGCTGTTTAAAAGTTGCCAGAAAAATACACAAATTAAATTGCATGAAATTAATGATATAATTTCATGTGATTTTTATACCAAAGATTTGAAATTATGAAATTATGTTCAATTTCATAAAAAAACAATTTCATGAAATAGCCATTTCAAATATTAAATCATGAAATTATGTCCAATCTCATGATTTATTAAATCCCAAAATTATTTCATGAAATTAAAAAATAATTTCATGAAATAATCATACCAAACCCCCTTCAAAAAATATATACACATGTGTGCAAAAAAAATCTATGCACAAAACCCTAATTATATGAAATCAAGAAACAATTTCATATAATTAAACATGCCAAATCCAAAAATCATGAATGTCATTCATGAAAAATACCCCAAATATTATCCCTTGGAATTAAAAAAATGATTCTTTGAGATAATCATGCCAAAATATTAATTGTATAAGATTAATATGCCTAATCATATACAATTAATGATTTAAGTGAAATTAATGCCTAATTTCACACCCAAAAATACCAAAAATATAACCCAAAATAACAGAATCATAGAATATATTTTCTATGATTTTTCAGTAATTTTTCATGGATTTTTGCATGAAGAATAAAATAAAATAAAAAAAATATAAAGAAAATACCAAAAATCAGAACTGGAGATAATTCTGGGTGCAATTTGGGGGATGTGCAACACTCTGGGTGCAATCTGGGGTGCTCAAACACGACTTCTTCCCTTGGGACCCGCCTGTCATACACACAAAGTGTTAAAGGCGCTTTGCGTGGACCCAGTACACATGCACCATACCACTGACAATACGTTTTGGTGCACAAGGACCAAGCCCACAGCCCAACCCTCAGTTTTTCGCTGGGGCTGTGTCTCATTAAACCTGACGACTGGGCCCCTCTCCTTCAGTCTCACTGCCAAGGGGGCCCAGCGCCCAGAGTTATTTTGGTCAGCGAAAAGAAAAGAAGGGAAAGAAAGGTGAGCGCGCTGCAAGCGCTCCTTCCCTCTGACAAGCCCGAAACTAAAGCACGGTTCACGTGCACCCAATCCAAGCGAGAGAAACCTTTTGAATTTCTCTCTCTCTCCCTCCTTTCTTCCTCCTCGAGCTCCAGAGCTCAGTGGAGCTTCGAAAATGGAGTTCGGGTGTATGGTTCGATTTGGCCTAAACCATTCTAGGGACTTAATCTACATCCTAAGGGAAGTTCAATGCCACAAACAGCATTGAAAATAGTAAAGTAAACAAGGAGAAAATCGAAGGAGAAAGTACCTCGACCTTGAAGGTGACAGGGCAATTGGGAGCTCGAGATGCCAAGCCAACACCTGGGGGAGCTCCGAGATGCTTCCACGACGCTGCCTGAAGTGTCAATTTGGAGTGAAAACACTCAATTGACAGGTGCACCACTTGGCACTCAAGTCTGATCTGGGGGTGGTCAATTGGCACAACTCAGCACTCAAGCAGCCAAATTGACACGTTGGGCACACTCGGTGACACCTTGATGACATGTCAAGCGCCAGCAAGGCCAAGGAATATTCGGGATATGCTCACACCCGAAAGGCATGACACACTGACCCAAGGAAGAAGACAAGGCCAACGGCTCCTTCTCTCTCCCTAGGCCTGTGTCAGGGACACGTGTAGGCACCTCAATGGAGACCTCTGAGCGCCAGTTAGCTGGAGGAATCTTCCAAGGACAAGCCTCAGGCCAGCACAGGCCTGGCTGGCTCAATCCTGGCCACTTGATCAAACCAAGGGCTGGGATGATGCCAGCTCAGCCCTGAGGCTTAGACCATGCCCTCTGGGCTATAAATAGACCCCCAGTGAAGAAGAAGAGGAAGAAGAGAGCAACATAGCCAAAACTCTGCCAAAATCTCAACTCCACCAAATTCCACAAAAAAAAAGCCAGCTGAGAAGAAACCAAGTCTTGAATAGCTAGGTAAGAGCCATAGGAGTCAAGCCTTGAGCTTGGCTCAGTCTCAATTGAGATCAAGGAGCCAGTCTCACCTTGCTGGGTGAGATGGCTAGCCCCATGGCTGGGGAGGTGCACATGTGCCTCCCTCCTTCCAGAGCTCAATTGGTGGCTGAGCTTGAGTCTCAGGAGCTCACATGGTGAGTTCACCATGGATTTTTGCAGTATACTCCAACCAATTGGCACATGCCAATCTGGTTTCATGGGGATGGGCACATGCTCATCCCCTTTCTCTCTCAAGCCCTGTGCACATGTGCAGTGGCTTTGTAAAGCTCACCAATGGCTTTATACAAACTGTTATGCTGTCAAAATTCCATGGAGAAACAAATTCCCGTGTTTTCTATGTGTATTGTATTTCAATATGTTATAATACATGATGTTTTGGTGCAAATTAGCTTTTGTTTCTTCCTTTGGTTTCTTCTTTCATGTTTTTATGATGTGCTTGATGGCTCAGAACCACAATTGAGCAAGGAAAAGCAATATACATCAATACTGGCGTGAGTCCAGTATATTCCAGTTTCTGTCCAGCTGAGAGATCAATCCATATCTTTCAGTCTGGTTGTTAATTTCTTGTGAAATTTTACAGTCATGAAGATTAGGTTTATAATAACTTACCACATAAATTTTATAATTTTTGGAATTTTCTGTGAATTGATATGAATTTTACAATCTCATCTATCAAAAACTCCAAAAAAGTCAAGTTTGGGTCAAACTGAGAAGTTCATTCTTCTTTTGATTCAAAAATCCAGAATTTCTTGATTAATTCACCTTTATGACACCTCATGTGATTTTTAAAGGGTTTAGAATAATTAAACCAGGCTTTAATCCATAGGTTAAGCCAAATTTGATTTTTAACATATCTGAAAGGGCATTTCTGTCCATTCTGGTGAAAATACAAAAAACATGCAATTTGAGAAGAATGTGATAAAATCAGAAGAAAACCAAACTGAAAATCAAATCAGAAAGGACCCAATATCCATAAAGGACAATGCACATCTAAATTGATGAAATTGATCATCCAAACATGTTCAAACATGCTAAACGACACTGTTTGGAAGGTTAATTGGAAGAAAATTGCAAGGAAAAGCCATGAAATACCATTTAGTACCAAAGTCCCGAAACCAGTTTGGTACCAAATGGCCAAAGTTGCAAAATTGATGGATTAAACCCAAATTAAACCTCAAAAACTTGTTAAACATGCTCTGGCGATGCCATACAACAAAGAAATCGAGTTAATTTGTCAAAAATCAGCCAACTTCCTAACCGAAACCAAGTGGCTACCCCCATCTCCGGCGATCCAGGCCGCCGCCGCCTCCGAGACCACCACTGATGGACTCCCCACGCTCCGGCGATGCCAACCATGCCCTCCGATCGAAGATCCGACGCCGGCAGGACCTCGATCAGAGTCGGAGAGGATGAGCACGAACATTGATGCATCTCAAACAGCCCACAGAAGGCTTGATGCGCCAGAAATCCAACGGCCCAGTTTAAAAGATGCTTTAAAAACTGAAATAAAGTTTAGATCTTGATGCATGGGCCCAAATCCAACGGCCCATATTAATCTGTTTTGAAAATAAACTTTAAACACCAAATAAAAATTATTTCTCAAGCCCAAAAATTACGAAAAATATATCAAAAATCATGATTTCATTTATGAATATTTTTAAGACCATGAAATGCAAATTTTGATTTTGATTTTCTTTTTATTATAAATAAAAGAAAAATTCAAGACATATGATATATGTATAAAATAAATTCAAAATATCAAATAGAATATTTAAAAATAAATGGAAATTATGTCATATGAAAATACTCAAAATAATTGAATTCTTTTTGATAAAATAAATCAAAATATTCAAAATAGTCAAATTATATTATATTTTGATAAAATAAATAAAAATATTCAAAATAATCAAATGATATTATATTTTGATAAAATAAATAAAAATATTCAAAATAATCAAATTATGTTATCTTTTGATAAAATAAATCAAAATATTCAAAAATGGTTAAATATGTTATATTTTGAGAAAACAAATCAAAATATTCAAAAATGGTTAAATATGTTATATTTTGACAAAACAAATCAAAATATTCAAAAATGATTAAATATGTTATATTTTGATAAAACAAATCAAAATATTCAAAAATTGTTAAATATGTTATATTTTGATAAAACAAATCAAAATATTCAAAAATTGTTAAATATGTTATATTTTGACAAAACAAATCAAAATATTCAAAAATGGTTAAATATGTTGTATTTTGATAAAACAAATCAAAATATTCAAAAATGGTTAAATATGTTATATTTTGATAAAAACAAGTCAAAATATTTAAAAATAATCAAATCATATTATATTTTGATAAAACAAATCAAAATACTCAAAACAATCAAATCATGTTATATTTTGATCAAAAAATGTTTAAAATAATCAAATCATGTTATATTTCTGATATTGACCCACAGTTGACTCAGTTCTGGTTTTTTACAGATTCAATTTCAAAAATTCACAGAAAATCACAGAAAATTCCAAAAAGGGTGAAATTTGGTGAGTGAGTGTATTAAGACTTACTTCAGATGCTCATGAAATTTCAAATTAATTAAGTGAACAAAATGCTTGTTTTTTGTATTTTTACCAGACTGGACAGAAATGCCCTTTCAGATCTGTTGAGAATCAAATTTGGCTTAACCTATGTGATAAAGCCTGGTTTAATTATTTTAAACCCTTTAAAACATCACAGAGGTGTTACAAGGGTGAATTTATCAAGAAAATTTGGATTTTGGACTCAAAAAAGAAAATGAACTTCTCAGTTTGACCAAAAGTTGACTTTTTTGGAGGTTTTGACAGATAAGATTGTAAAATCCATAACAATTCACAGAAAATTTCAAAAATTATAAAATTTAGGTTGTAAGTTGGTATAAACCTACTCTACATGAATGTGAAATTTCATGAAAAATTAACAATCATACTGAGAGATATGGATTGATCTCTCGGCTAGACAGAAACTGACATATACTGGACTCAAGCCAGTATTGATGTTTATTGCTTTTTCATTGCTCAATTGTGGTTCTGAGCCATCAAGCATATCAGAGAAATATGAGAGAGGAAACTAAAGGAAGAAACAAAGCTAATTTGAGCCAAAACATCATATATTTTAACAAATTGAAATACAATATACATAGGAAAACATGGAGTCTTAGTTTCTCCATAGAATTTTGAAAGTATAACAGCTTATATAAAGCCATTAATGAGTTTTGTATGGCCACTGCACATTTGCACAGGGCTTGAGAGAGAAAGGGATGAACATGTGTCCATCCCTTGAGACCAGATTGGCATGTGCTAATTGGTTGGAGTATGCTGTCAAATTCCATGGTGAACTCATCATGTGAGCTCCTGAGACTCATGCTCAGTCACCAATTGAGCTCTGAAAGGAGAGAGGCACATGTGCACCTCTCCAGCCATGAGGCTTAGCCATCTCACCCAGCAAGGTGAGACTGGCTCCTTGAGCTCAATTGGGATTGAGCCAAGCTCAAGGCTTGACTCCTATGTCCCTTACCTAGCTATTCAAGACTTGATTTCTTCTCAACTAGGCTTCCTTTTTATGGAATTTGGGTGGAGTTTTGATTTTGGTAGAGTTTCAGCTATATTGCTCTCTTCTCCTCTTTTCTTCTTCAGTGGGGGTCTATTTATAGCCCAGAGGGCATGGTTTGGGCTTGAGGGCTGAGCTGGCATCATCCTAGCCCTTGGTTTGATCAGATGGCCAGAATTGAGCCAGCCAGGCCTGTGCAAGCCTGGGGAGAGAGAAGGAAGCCGTTGGCTTTGTCTTCTTCTTGGGCCAGTGTGTCATGCCTTTCGGGTAGGAGCATATCCCGAATATTCTTTAGCCTTGTTGGTACTTGACATGTCATCGAGGTGTCACTGAGTGTGTCCAACGTGTCAATTTGGTCGCTTGAGTGCTGAGTTGTGCCAATTGACCATACCCAGATCAGACCCAGGTGCCAAGTGGTGCACCTATCAATTGAGCGCTTTTCACCCCAAATTGGCACTTCAGGAGGCGTCGTGGAGGTGTCTTGAGGCTTCCCCGGGTGTTGGCTTGGCTTCTTGAGCTCCCAATTGCCCAGTCACCTTCAAGGTCGAGGTACTTTCTCCTTCGATTTTCTCCTTGTTTACTTTACTATTTTCAATACTGTTTGTGGCATTGAATTCCCCTTAAGGTGTAGATTAAGTCCCTAAAATGGTTTAAGCCAACTCGAACTGTACACCCAAACTCCATTTTCGAAGCTTTGCTGAGCTCTGGAGCTCGAGGAGGAAGAAATGAGGGAGAGAGTGAAATTCAAAGGGTTTCCCCTATTTAGGTTCGGCGCACGTGAACCGTGCTTTGGTTTCAAGCCTGTTAAAGGGAGGGAGCGCTTGCACCGCGCTTATCTATCTTTTCCTTCTTTCCTTTTGCTGGCGGAAGCGTCGCCTGGGCGCTGGGGCCCATTAGCAGCGAAACAAAGGGAGTGGGGTCTGCTTGTCGGATTTAATGAGACTCATCCCTCAGCGAAAAACTGAGGGTAAGTTCATGATCGCGGTTCACGTGAGCCGAAACACAAGGTCAGTGAGTTGGTTCACGTGTGCTGTGCCCATTCAAACGCCAACAGGTACCTTGTGTGCATGATAGGTGGGTTCAGAGGCTTGTTTAATTGCTTGAGACCCCCAATTTGTACCCAAAGTGTTGTGTTACCCACAAATTGCACCCATAACTATCTCCAGTTCTGATTTTGGTATTTTTTTTATTTCTTTTTCCATTTTATTTTATTTTTCATGTAAAAATCCATGAAAAATTACTGAAAAATCACAGAAAATATATTCCATAATTCTGTTATTTTAGATAATATTTTTGGTATTTTTGGGTGTGAAATTAGGCATTAATTTCACTTAAATTATTAATTGTATATGATTAAGCATATTAATCTCATACAATTAATATTTGGCATGATTATTCCAAAGAATCATTTTTTAATTCCAAGGGATAATATTTGGGGCATTTTTTATGAATGAAATTCATGATTTTTGAATATGGCATGGTTAATTATATGAAATTGTTTCTTGATTTCATATAATTAGGGTTTTGTGCATAGATTTTTTTTTGCACACATGTATATATCTTTCTTTGAGGGGGGTGGGGGGTTTGGCATAATTATTTCATGAAATTATTTTTTAATTTCAAGAAATAATTTTGAGGTTTAATAAATCATGAGATTGAACATAATTTCATGATTTAATATTTGACATGGCTATTTCATGAAATTGTTTCTTTAATTTCAAGAAATGATTTTTTTTATACAGTGAATTATGAAATTGGGCATAATTTCATAGTTTCAAATCTTGGGTATGAAAATTACATGAAACTATATCATTGATTTCATGGAATTTAATTTGTGTATTTTTCTGGCAACTTTTAAACAACAAACACATGGCTTCCCTTCAGGATCTTATGCATTTATTTTTGTCAGGTCATTTTTCTCCCCTTATGGAGGATCCAGTTGATTGGACACCTGAAGACCCTGACCACACCGACACGTATAACATGATAGGGAACAACCTCGTCATGAGAGAGTACACCCCGTGTACAGTAATGGTGTTGAGACAGAGTGTCAGGACAACCAACCCGCCCCTTTTGCATCTATTAGGCATAGAGATGACTTCGTATCGAGCGTCTCCTTGCGATGACAAGCGCGTGCTTCGCGGGGCTTTGGACAGGCGTCCCTATCAAGTGGAATGGGTTCAGTTCACCCTACTTACAAAGGAAAGCATGCTTAAGTAAGCGGGGATTTATGAGGCGATGTACCTTTCATTATTCGGGTACACCCAGGACATATCCTTGTAACGAGCATTCGCAGAGTGTTGGAACTATGTCACTAACACCTTATTCACAAAGGATCGTGAAATGACTCTGAGTTTATGGGATCTTTCTCAGTTGTCAGGTTTGCCAATTTACAACCTCTCGTATGATAAGCACCACCTTAGCGGGACAGACCTTCTCAGCTCGAGGCCTAACGGGACTCCAATGTATCCAACGTCTCTCTGTCAGGTATATAAGATTTATCATGAGATTTTAGAGGACCCAAAGGGTGTGTCATTAGGCCAGTGGGTTACCTATTTTGCCGATGCCCCAAAGCAGCCTTGTACCTCTTTTGCCGATCCTTGTGATCCTTTAAGAGTAGGGTTATTGATCGGTATTGTGCATAAAGGGTCTAGACCACGTTTAGGGTCCATTACGACCAAGGGTGTTGACGAAGAGACATTATTGACCACTTTTCTATCATGGTGGTTGTGTTACTTCGTCTTGCCTAACTCTGCCGGCAGGATTAGGCCTTCTTCTTTCGTCATGGCTAACATCTTGGCTCGAGGACATAGGGTTTCCCTGGCTATCCCGACATTGGCCAATATTTATCTATCACTTCGCGGATTAGTCTCCTCTCGCGACCCATCTTTCAGTGGGGAGGTCATTCCCTTTCATTTCATCAGCGGCTTGCTTCATGCGCACTGGATGGGTCTTTATATCCCGATCCTCTCCAAGGAGGTACGAGTCCTATTACCTTATTTGTCTGATATAGGCTGCGTTTCGGCATCATTCCTTTCTCCCAAGGATGCCCGCTATTATTTCTTCCTATGTACGTGAGGTTCAGACAAGCTTGTCGTGGACACTCTACAGTCTCGGTTGGTTCAGAGGATCTTGGAGGACTCAGTGGCTACCGAGTACCTCATCAGTATTCGATGTGACCTCTTGCCTTTACGTATTGACGAGTACATTATCTTGGAGCCATACTCTCCTCATCACTGTGCTCATCGGTTCAGATATCACCAAGGCATTCCTGAGATGTTTCCTCGTCCTGAGTCGCTTTCTGTAACTTGGAGAGTTTGAGTAGGTGTTGGTCCTCCATACTCCGTTTGAGTACAGGTTCCCAATTTACCATGCTTTGAGCTTCGCGCTCAGAGGTGACCTTTACCGCCATGTATCATAGGTGGTATACCCACACGATATTTGCATATCAGGCGATATTACCTGTCGATATGACACGTGTGACTTGCCCGTTGTTGGACATGAAGAAGAATGAAAAGAAGCGGCGGAGATCTCCTTCTTCCTCCTCCTCTCACACTTTACTCGATTTTCAGGGTTTTGACAGCAAGGTGCCATCAGATTCTCCTATTGCTTCTAGACAGGTAATCATGTTCGCATCACCTTTTATCTGTTGCATTTATATCCATGAAGTTTCTATTTTACTTCATTATGATTTACTGATACGGGGAAAACCTCAGGAGGGTCGATCAACAAGGAGGCATTTGACACCATCTTGAAGGAACTCTCCATCCTCCAAGCGAGTTTGCCAGGTATTTATGCTTGCATGAATTCCCTTATTCTTATAAAGATATGGTCATTTTTCCTTCATATTTTCTTGGTCCATTTTCAGGCTTTGAAAGCGTCGGCCTTCTACGACGGAGGCCAAGGAGAAATCACCCGATACCCTCGGGGGCGAGGCGGTCACAAGTATGGCTTTGTTTTAGAACCCATCATTAATCATTTTCCACATAAGTTTTCCTTACTTATTTCATTTTCTTTGAAATAGAAGGGAACTTTGGGAGCCCATTAGTGCCAACGTTCGGTGAAGAATTTGCTTCGCCTGGTGAGAGTTTCTCCACTTAGGGAGGCAGAGGATTTAACCATTCTTCAAGAGCCTATTATGATTAATGACTCAGGTGCGATTCCATTTTGTTTTATTACCTCACAAGACTTTATTCTCTTCATCTTCCCTCGTGGGTCTTATGCTTATCTTTATAATTTAGACCTTGAGGATTTTATCGTTGCTGAGGCGAACGGTGTAGAGCTCGGTGATAAATCTAGTGTCGAGTATGACAACAAGATCGAGGAGGAGCCTGACAAGGAAATTGAGACAGAGCCAGAGGTTGGGCTCGAGACAAGGTTCGGTGTTATGCCCAAGGAGGGTTTTGAGATGCATCCTGAGGAGGAGGGACTCCCGAGCAACGTTTCCTCTAATGACATGCGTTCTCATATCCCCTTATTCTATATTTTGTATTCGCATCGCATGTGATGACTTTGGTTTGGTTTGTAGGTCCCTTTTTGTCGGAGATCTGGCATCTATTGGAGAGACTATGTACCCTTAGTTGCTTTATTCGAGTTCACCATTCTTTGGATCTCCTCGTGTTAGATTTGGTTCCCGCGTCTTGGAACCTTATCAATTTCCCGGGGCTCATAGACAACTTGATTGTCCCCTGTCAGGAGCATTTGTCTTGCATATCTCGCGAGCGTTTGGCTTGGGCCTTTGGCGAGAGGCGAGAGACTCTCTCGACCCTTACGACATCGATTTCCCGTGCTGAGTCAGAGTTATTCTCTCTTCGTCATCGCCTTAGGGGTCTTTAGGACCAGCTCACGTGTCACCTGGCCTTTAGTGCAGGCATGCTAGCTTCTGACGTGGACTACAGGGCTTCTAGCCATTTAGCTGATCAGACCCAGTCGCTCAGAAGTGAGATCAAGGTCATGGAGGGTTTGATAGATACCGTCTTTTCTACCCTTCGTAGTTACTCATATGATTATGATGCTGCACGGGCTAGCGTCGATGACTTAGTGGTCGACGAGGAGCGTCATTTCACTGTCGCATGTTCTTTGTTCATCCAGATTGATAGGTTCTTGACCTTGCTGCGTAGTCGCTATTTTGGCCTTTATGGTGGGTTTGTTTGTATTTTCTAATGTTTCGTTTGTTTTGGACATGGTTTTAGTCATTTATTTTGAGGAGCTTATGTTCATGGTATGATGTATGGATTGGATTTGTGTTTTGGGAAATTTTATATTATTATTAGTATTTTTGGCATTTTTGATACTTTGTTATTTTGTCAGGCACAAAATAAAAAGCCCGTTCATCTTTTTATAACTGATCAGATGAACATACCAATGTCAATTGTTATGACATAAATTGGCAAAATCTTTCTTAATATGGATTCTCCCAATTCTCTCCCCTCATTATTAAGTGTAGAATCCTCATATTTTGCTCATTCTCCACGCATATTTGTTTATTTTGAGTGGAATTTCGCCCTTACAAATTATCCAGCCTTACCATAGCGATAAGACGGTTTTATTTATCATAGGGTTTTTTTATTTATGCTTTCAATACTCTATTTTATTATTAGTTAATAAGACAGCGTTTTATCCAGCAATGATTTGTTTATAGCGACAAATCGTAATGCTGCCCATTTTATAATTTTTCTGTATCAAATGAGCAAACACAGCGGTAATTGTATTAAAGGCACAAATACCAAAACCATTTGTCGGTGCAGCTCTACCCCTACTTTAGTGACCCCAGGATACGGGTGCCGACTCCATCCGACGATGTAGACAAAAGCCTTTACTTTTGGCTTCTCTGGGATTTTGGTAGCTTTTATATCAGCCACCGTATGCGTTCCTTGATTAACGACTGAAGAAAAAGAAGAAGAAAAGAGAGAGAAAGAGAAAGAAGAAGAAGAAAAGAAAAAAAAAGCCTTTTCTTTCTTTTGTGGCCGACCTCAAGCAAGAGAGAGAAAGAGAGAAATTCAATCACTTGCACCGTTTCATCTCTTGGTCTATTAATAGATGAAAGATGACATTTCCACAATGATCCTTCTTTCTTGTTTTATTCTCAAAATAAAAGTTTTAATTAAATTTATGGCTTAATAATAATATTTATCATATCATTATTCTTTTTGTGAAATATTATTCTTATAATCATAACAATTACGGTTTGGTTCAAACCATAATAACCATATTATTATAAGCATCGATTATACCAAATAATATAATTCACAAACCATCATAAATTAATATTTTATTTTATTGTATTTGTGTCTAAGCATGTCATATTTTATGACATTTTTATTTTGATATTTATATCATGCATTTTTTATGACATGCTTTATATCATTAAATGCATCATATAAAATACAAAATACTTATTGTTTTCCGTTCAGTTAGTGTGACCTTTTATAGAATCTACGTCATTTTTGGCTTCTTATAGTATTCACATATTATAGACTGTAAGAGATTTTATCATTACATTACAGTCACCAATAGACAATAGTTATGACTTTCTTCGATCCACTATATCTGTGTCTATCCTTATCTCATGATTTTATGAATATTATGTGAAATAGAATCGTATCATTTTCACATTATATTCATTTCTTGATGTCTCAAATGAATTATATATATAACTATATCAATTATATTGCATGCCATATAATCTCAATTTATCAAGGGGCCTAGTAATATCATTATTCTTTTTAAGGGATAATGATATTATTGATATATGAATTTCTCCTACACAGGTCATACACATGAACTACCACATATTCACTAAATTAATAACTTCAAATGATAATCACTATATATAATTCTCACGTGAGAAATTCACATATCTCATATCTTGGACTCTAAGACATAATAAGATATTAATGACACAAAAACACAATCCATATAATATCTCATTCTGTTATATCATTGTTCAGTATGTAAAAGCCTATTTTTACATACTCATTTTATTAAATGATAATTTTTATCCAATATTTATAGAATTTGACTATACTCTAATAACATGATAATCTCAACTTGGTAATTAATGTTTCCTATAATCACCTTGATTGTGAACATATCTAGAATTATATGTCGTTATCTTATAAGTTATACGATTCAAGATCAAGAGCATTTTCTTCAATACTTCATAAGATATAACATATTAAACTCAAGAAACTATAATGTGTAACATTACAAACTCATGAACAAAATATATAAAATTCAATAACTTTCAAAACACACAATCCTTTCAAAAAATAAAATCACACATTGATAAAAAATCATGTGTAAATCTTGGGTAAGTCTGAACATTAACCAAAATCATTTTCAAACCCTAGTAAAACAAAATTACACATTGACTACCATCATGTGTAGATTGAGAGCATTAAAATGTCAATGTGCTTTAAATTTAATACTTTTCATCCTTGGAAAATGATATGGAACCAACAATTTCCAATTTTCTAGTTTTTCAAGTTTTGAAATGGTATAATGCTTCAGATTCAGGATTTGCAAAGTCAATAGACTATATAGGATAATATATCATTGTATTTACGAATCAATAGAGATCAAACGTCTTTGGTTCTTTGAGTGTCGAATTGACAGTGTGCTTTATATTTGAACTCTATGAGATTAGCAGGATTATGTCCGCGATATCTAATTTTGAGAGATTATACATCTCTCTTCGACTTCAGATTATATATCTTTAGTCTAACAAATGACCAATAAGATGTGGGGAACTCCAAGAGTCCTAAAAATTTATGAGGCAAGCACGGAATAAAAATTTCAAAAATTCTCTGATACACCAAATGATCTACTTTTATAGTTAGAATCAAACTTTTAATGTCAAATAAAAATAACTTTGTATCTTTATTTTGCTGGAGTCTTGAGCGATTAATGCTGATGCAGTTGTCTGTAACATCATCGAGGTTTCAATGCAAAAATTCGTTGTCGGTATCCATCTGAAAGCTACTAGAAGCTGGCTAACTCCTTGCTAGCGGAGATTGAGTCAGCAACACTCAATTCTCAAATTGACTTTTAGATGGTGGACTAACAGTGTTTCACTGTTCTAGATTGATGTCTGATCAATAACTGGGATTAGGATGCCCTATGTCTTGGATCTGCACCCCTTTATATAGGCATAGGTGACATGGGTCGGTCCTTACGGCTCGCAATAATCCTTATTGTGACCCGCAATAGCTCTGTCTGAAGTCCAATTTAGAGATTGACGTTTATCTTATAAACGTCGATTTAAGTTTGTCATCCAATTATATTGCTCAAGAATCACAAGCTCAACCTAACTCACTTTCATTTGGTGTGACATAACGGGATCTATGCAATTGGCAACAGAGTCGAAAACCTTCCGATCTGTAAGATTCGAGGGTACCTAGCAATGTGCATTACACCTATCTAGATAATACAGATGATATGTACCATATGATATCACGATTCATAAGCAACATTTGTCTCGTGTCAATTATTTGTCACATGATATTCCGAATGAATCCAAAGTATGCTCGTGTCATCTTTGTGGATACATTATTTTCTTGATTCCCAAAATGATTTTAATAATAATAATTAACACTTAATCATATCTACACAATTACTAAATCATTTCATTAAATGACTAATAGAAATCATCACTCACATACTGACTTATATGAGGGATATTAGTTTTCTTGATAAATACATTCCCTCCACACAAGAGATACATATCAAAATAGAATTTATATGGTTTTCAGTTATGGACAATATTGGATAATACTCATAAGTATATATTTCTTATGTAAGAAATATACCATCTCATACCTTAAAATTAAAATATGTGTAAAACATCAATGATACTAACATATTTATTATGATGTTTCATCTTGGAGTCATATCCAATGTCATATTCTCCAATATATATTTGCGTGATTAATCTAATAACAATTATCACATGATTTATAAAACATAACTAGTACATTAATCCACACGTTGATTTTTACATGTTAATTAGTGTTCCTCTTTAAATAATAAACCCTTTAGTCCACAAATATGCACAAGGGTATGTTTGTTGTTTAAAAGTTGCCAGAAAATACACATAAATTAAATTGCATGAAATTAGTGATATAGTTTCATGTGATTTTTATGCCAAAGATTTGAAACTATAAAATTATGTCCAATTTCATAATTCACTATATGTGAAAATTATTTCTTGAAATTGAAAAAAACAATTTCATGAAATAGCCATGTCAAATATTAAATCATGAAATTATGTTCAATCTCATGATTTATAAAACCTCAAAATTATTTCTTGAAATTAAAAAAATAATTTCATGAAATAATTATGCCAAAAACCCCTCTCAAAGAAAAAAGATATGTATATGTGTGCAAAAAAAAAATCTATACACAAAACCCTAATTATATGAAAGTAAGAAACAATTTCATATAATTAATCATGCCAAATTCAACAATCATGAATTTCATTCATGAAAATGCCCCAAATATTATCCCTTGGAATTGAAAATAATTCTTTGGAATAATCATGCCAAATATTAATTGTATAAGATTAATATGCCTAATCATATATAATTAATGAATTAAGTGAAATTAATGCCTAATTTCACACCCAAAAATACCAAAAATATTATCTAAAATAACAAAATCATGGAATATATTTTCTGTGATTTTTCAGTAATTTTTCATGGATTTTTGCATGAAAAATAAAATAAAATGGAAAAAAAGATAAAGAAAATACCAAAATCAGAACTGGAGATAGTTCTGTGTACAATTTTGGGGGATGTACAACACTATGGGTACAAGTTGGGGGTCTCAAATAATTAAACAAACCTCTGGACCCACCTGTCATACACACAAGGTATTTGTTGGGGTTTGAATGAACACAACACACGTGAACCAACTCACTGACCTTGTGTTTTGGCTCACGTGAACCACGATCATGAACTCACCCTCAGTTTTTCGCTCTGGGATGAGTCTCATTAAATCTGACAAGCGGACCCCACTCCCTTTGTCTCGCTGCCAATAGGCCCCAGCGCCCAGGCAACGCTTTAGCCAGTAAAAAAAAAGAGGGAAAGGAGAGATGAGCGCGGTACACCCTTTCTCCCTCTCTAACAAACCCAAGACCAAAACACGGCTCACATGCACCGAACCCAAGCAAGGGAAACCCTTTGAATTTCACTCCCTCTCCCTCCTTTCTTCCTCCCCGAGCTCCGAGCTCAACCAAGGCTTCAAAAATGGAGTTTGGGTGTACAACTCGAGTTGGCTTAAACCATTTTAGGGACTTAATCTACACCCTAAGGTGAGTTCAATGCCACAAACAACATTGAAAATAGTAAAGTAAACAAGGAGAAAATCGAAGGAGAAAGTACCTCGACCTTGAAGGTGACCGGGCAATTGGGAGCTCGAGAAGCCAAGCCAACACCTAGGGAAGCCTCAAGACACCTCCACGACGCTGCTTGAAGTACCAATTTGAGTTGGAAAGTGCTCAATTGGCGGGTGCACCATTGGCACTTAAATCTGATCTGGGTGTGGTCAATTGGCACAACTCAGCAGTCAAACGACCAAATTGACACGTTGGACACGCTCAGTGACACTTGGTTGACATCTCAAGCGCCAACAAGGCTAAGGAAGGTTCTGGATATACCCTCACCCGAAAGGCATGATGCGCCAGCCCAAGAAGAAGACAAAGCCAACGGATTCCTTCTCTCTCCCCAGGCCTGCGCACAGGGACACGTGTAGGCACCTCATGGAGAGGTCTGAGCTCCAGTTAGCTGGAGGAATCTTCCAAGGACAAGCCACAGGCCAGCACAGTCCTGGCTCGCTCAATTTTGGCCATCTGATCAAACCAAAGGCTGGGATGATGCCAGCTCAGCCCTCAGACTCAAACCATGCCCTCTAGGCTATAAATAGACCCCCAGTGAAGAAGAAAAAAGAGAAGAGAGCAACATAGCTGAAACTCTGTCAAAATCAAAACTCCACCCAAATTCCACAAAAAGAAAGCTCAACTGAGAAGAAATCAAGCTTTGCCTAGTTAGGTAAGAGATAGAAGAGTTAAGCCTTGAGCTTGGCTCAGTCCCAATTGAGCTCCAGGAGTCAGTCTCACCTTGATGGGTGCGATGGCTAAGCCCCATGGCTGGAGAGGTGCACATGTGCCTCTCTCCTTTCAGAGCTCAATTGGTGACTGAGCATAAGTCTCAGGAGCTCAAATGGTGCATTCCCTTTGGATTTTGACAGTATATTCCAACCAATTGGCACATGCCAATCTGGTTTCATGGGGATGGGCACATGTTCATCCCCTTTCTTCCTCAAGCCCTGTGCACATGTGCAGTGGGAATACAAAACTCATTAATGGCTTTATACAAGCTGTTATGCTGTCAAAATTCCATAGAAGAACCAAGGCTCCATGTTTTCTGTGTAATTGTATTTCAATTTGTTATAATATATGATATTTTGATTTAAATTGGCTTTGTTTCTTCCTTCAGTTTCTTTTTTTATGTCTCCCGGCATGTTTGATGGCTCAAGGTCACAATTGAGCAATGAAAAAACAATAAGCATCAGTGCTGGTTTGAGTCTAGTATATACCAGTTTCTGTCCAGTTGAGAGATCTATTTATATCTCTCAGTCTGATAGTTAATTTTTTATGAAATTTCCCAGTCATGTAGAATAGGTTTATACCAACTTACAACCAAAATTTTACAATTTTTGGAATTTTCTGTGAATTATTATGGATTTTTCAATCTCATCTGTCAAAAACCCCAAAAAAATTCAACTTTTGGTCAAATTGAGAAGTCCATTCTTTTTCTGAGTCCAAAATCCAAAATTTCTTAATAAATTCATCTTTATAACATCTCATGTGATGTTTTAAAGGATTTTAAATAATTAAACCAAGCTGTAACACATAGGTTAAGCCAAATTTGGTTCTCAGTAAATCTGATAGGGGCATTTCTGTCCAGTCTGGTAAAAATTCAAAAAAACATGTCTTCTGTTCACTTAATTGACCTGAAATTTCTTAAGCATCTAGAATAAGTTTTAATACACTCACTCACAAAATTTTATTATTTTTGGGATTTTTTGTGATTTTCTGTGAATTTCTGAAATTGGGTCTGTCAAAATTGAAATTGGGTCAGTTCTGGAATAAATGTCAGAAAAGAAAGAAAATAAAATTAACTTGTGTACAAGTGAAATTAATGTGTAAAACTCGTATAAAACCTTTCTAAAACATGTAATTGACCCAAATGAACATATTCCAGCATACAATTTAAGAAGAATGTGGTAAAATCAAAAGAAAAACCAAATTGAAAACAAAACCAGAAATGACCCAATGTGCATAAAGGACAATGCACATCTAAATTGATAAAATTGATCATCCAAACATGTTCAAACATACTTAACGACACTGCCTAAAGAGTTAATTGGAAGAAAATTGCAAAGAAAAGCCATAAAATACCATTTGGTACCAAAGCCCCCAAAACCAGTTTGGTACCAAATGGCCAAAGCTGCAAAATTGATGAATTAAACCCAAATTAAGCTTCGAAAACTTGTTAAACATGCTCTGACGATGCCATATAACAAAAAAATCGAATTAATTTGCTAAAAATCAACTCAAATTCCTCAAAATTTCATCTTAGCCTACATCCCAAACTGAAACCAAGTGGCTACCCCCATCTCCAGTGATCTAGGCCACCGCCGCCGCCGAGACCACCACTGATGGACTCCCCATGCTCCGACGATGCCAACCATGCCCGCCGATCAGAGATCCGACGCCGGCAGGGCTCTGATTAGTGTCGGAGGAGAGAAGTACGAATATTGATGCATCTCGAAGTGCGAATCTTGATGAAATTCAAACAGCCCAATGGAGGCTTGATGCGCGCCAGCGATCCAACGGCCTAGTTTAAAATATGCTTTAAAATCCAACGGTCCATATTAATCTGTTTTGAAAATAAACTTTAGACATCAAATTAAAATGATTTCTCAAGCCCAAAAATTACGAAAAATATATTAAAAATCATGATTTCATTTCTAAATATTTTTGGGACCATAAAATACCAATTTTGATTTTTTTTATTATTTTCTTTTTTTAATAAAAAGAAATCCAAAATACATGATATATGTATAAAACAAATTAAAAATATTAAAAATAGAGTATTTAAAAATGGAAATTATGCCATATAAAAGAAAATATTCAAAATAATTGAATTCTGTATTTTTGATAAAACAAATAGAGATATTCAAAGATAATCAAATTATGTTATATTTTGATAAAATAAATCAAAGTGTTCAAAAATAAGTCAAAATATTCAAAATAACCTAATTATGTTATATTTTGATAAAACAAATCAAAATATTCAAAATAATCAAATTATGTTATATTTTGATAAAACAAATCGAAATATTCAAAATAATCAAATTATGTTATATTTTGATAAAACAAATCAAAATATTCAAAATAATTAAATTATGTCATGTTTTGATAAAACAAATCAAAATATTCAAAATGATCAATTTATGTTATATTTTTAAGATAAAACAAATCAAAATATTCAAAAATGATTGAATTATGTTATATTTTGATAAAACAAATCAAAATATTCAAAAATGATTAAAATATGTTATATGTTGATAAAACAAATCAAAATTTGCAAAATAATCAAATTATGTTATATTTTGATAAAACAAATCAAAATATTCGAAATGACCAAATTATGTTTTGATATTCAAAATGACCAAATTATGTTATATTTTGATAAAACAAATCAAAATATTCAAAATGATCAAATTATATTATATTTTGATAAAACAAATCGAAATATTCAAAATAATCAAATTATGTCATATTTTGATAAAACAAATCAAAATATTCAAAAATGATTGAATCATGTTATAAAACAAATCAAAATATTTAAAATAATCAAATTATATTCAAAATAACCAAACTTTGTCATATTTTGATAAAGCAAATTGAAATATTTAAAATATGCAAACATATCCAAATATTTGATCAAACATGTCAAATATACAAATATACCCAAATACTTGACCAAACATGTCATATATGCAAATATACTCAAATGTTTGACCAAACATGTCAAATATGCAAATATGTCCAAATTTTGACCAAACATGTCAAATATGCAAATAAACCCAAATATGTCCAAATCTTTGACCAAACATGGCAAATATGCAAATATACCCAAATATTTAATCAAATATGTCAAAAATGCAAATATGTCCAAACTTTTGGCCAAACATGTCAAAAATGCAAATATGCCCAAACTTTTGACCAAACATGTCAAATATGCAAATGTACCCAAATCTTTGACCAAATATGTCAAATATGCAAATATGTCCAAACTTTTGACTAAACATGTCAAATATGCAAATGTACCCAAATCTTTGATCAAATATGCCAAATATGCAAATATGTCCGAATCTCTAGCCAAATATGTCAAATATGCAGGTAAGTCCAAAGCTTGGTAAAACATACCAAAATATCAAATCAATCAAATCATGTTTCGAGAACGTTAAACTGGCAGTGCATTTCAGGTTTAATGTACCTCATTTTGGAAATCGATAAAGAATTATACGTTCCCGATTCTCTAATTTTCTTAGGTTTCGAATTGGCATAGCGCTTCAGATTCGGGATCTGGAAGATCAATAGACTGTTTAGGACTATACGTCCTTGTCTTTGACATGAATCTATGTAGGGGTTAAACATCTCTGGTTCTTTGAGTCTCGAGTTGGCAGTGCGCTTCATATTCGAACTCCGTGAGATCAATAGGATTATACGTCCTCGATCTCTGATTTATGAGAAATTATACATTTCTCTGACTTTAGATCATACGTCTTTAGTCTTATTATCCAAAGTTATATCTTTTGGTTATTTCAAGCAAGTATTATAATGAGTTGGAAGGAAGAAATAAAGCCACAAATTTGATCCATATATTTTAATTAGTTTAGCCCATTAATCAGAGATTCCCGAGGCGAGAGCCGGGGTAATTAACAGCGGGGGCTTGCGTCCGTCGGAAAATAAAAGTTCCCACAATCACCTAAATAATAAGTTTTTGAGCGCACAAACACACGCAAGGATGTACCTGCACCTTCTTCCCCTGTGAACGAGGACGTCGATGCCTCGCGCGTGGGCCGCGAAAAAGGGCCGCACAAAGTATACCTGCACCTTCTTCTTTTATGAGCAAAAACGTTGTTCCTCGCCTATAATCCGCAAAAAAAGGGCCACACATATTCATGAGTTATGACCAATATTTTATCTAAAATTGCATTAAAATGTATTTAAAATAGTTCTGAACATGTTTATATGCATTTTGAATTGATTTGTACTCAATTTAGCATATTTTTTGGAGCATATTTGTGTGTTTTTACAACCATAAATGAGGCTTAAATTGATTAAAACCATAAAAAGAGTAATTAAATTGTGCTATAAACACATTTTAGCTCATTTTTTATGGTAAATTCATGTTTTATTTGCTTGATTTTGCTTATGAGTTTTGTGAATTTATGTAGTTCTGTGAATTTATAATCACAAATGAGACTTAAATTGATTAAAAGCATACAAATAGTTATTATAACGTGCTGAAAATGTGTTTTAGCTCAATTTTATGCTAAATTCATGTTTTATTTGCTTCATTTTGCTCGAATAAGTTCTTGAATGTTTGTGAAGTGTTTTGGGAGCATATTTATGTGTTTTTTGTTATTTTATAACTACAAATTAGGCTTAAATTAACTAAAAACATAAAAGGAATCATTAAACATGTTTTAGCTCAATTTTTATGTGAAATTTGAGTTTTATCTATTTGATTTTGTTCAAATAAGGTCATGAATGTTTGTAGAATTATCTTTTAGAGCATATCCGTGTGTTTTTGTGATTTTATAGTCACAAGTGAAACTTAGATTGATGAAAATATAAAAAAGACTCATAAAATGAGTTTTCAATGAGGCATGAATATAAAATGATCAAAATTGGATGATCCAAATCAAAATAACTTGTAACGAGAGAGATTTACGGTTTAAAAAATCCAAATAAATTGATCAGAATTGGAGGACTAAATTCATCCATGTTAATTAATAGATTAACAATTAAACTGTATTGGTGTACCAAATCCATATCCTGAAGCTTGTTACGAAATGTAATTTTCAACCACATATTTCCCCTGGAAAAATAACCTGAGAACTATCCAAATTCATAAATAGCATCCCACTATTTTTTGCAAACACAGTTGCTTTTTGTACCTGGTAAATTGTACAATCATATAATACATATTATTTTTTACAATCACTTTGCATTTTCTTACATGCAATCTTCACCCACCATGGTCATGAAAATAAACCTCATTTGAGCATTTCCTCCTAAATCAGGGGAAAAGAAAAAAGAAAAATGAATTCCCCCTTAACCCAAGAGCTGGTAGGCATTGCCCCAGGTGCTCGAGTATTCGGCAAGACGGTGACAATTGCGGTGGTCGTCGCTCACATCTTGTTCCTCACGTGCTTCTCATGTGCAATCTGCCTTTGTTTACACCTATCTTTACCCCCTGCTCCATCAAAGATTCGTGTCGTTGAACTGCCTCTACGACTTATTGGATGCATGCGTGGCGAGAATGTCCCCTGTCCCGATCCTTTCATCAATTGGATCCTCACCACAGCCGTGCGTCTTGTTTTTATGTTTTACATTCCATTTGCCTGTCTGTTGATCTATAAGCTCTGGTCGTACACGAACTGGTTCAAAACTCGACCGAAGAAAAGAATTTTATCTGTATCTCTCTCACGAAAATCATTCACTCAGCCAAAATCCCCTTCAAAAAAATCAACAACTCAGCCGAAAACCCCTTCAAATGCATCAACCTTGCCGGCGTTACCTCTTCCCCCTACTGACAAGAAAACACTTTTTCTTGGTCTTGATGGTACGCTAGTCTTCCGGACAAGCAACTCGATGCCTGACAGGTAAGTACATCTGACAAGGTCCTTGATATCTATATAATTTTAATTTGAGATGTACAACCTTGATAAGAGGGCAAAACTATTTATAGTTGCATATCATTTCTTATCATATCAAAACAGAAATGGACTAAGAGTTCTCAGAATGACCGGCTTGGAAGATGGCAGGGATCAGTACATGATACAACGTCCATGGGTCGACGAGTTATTGTGTGAGGCAATCAGTTCAGGTTTTGAGGTTGTTATTTTCGCTGCTGGTCCTCGATCCTTTGCACATGAAGTCATTAATTGGCTCGATCCTGTTTCAAAGTACATATCGCACCAGTTATGTATCGACAGTTGTGCTCATGAGACCAGTCAAGGAATCATTGTTAAGGATCTGTCTGTTACAGGGAGGGGACTCGATCATTCGGTCATCGTAGATGTTAGCCTGAGAGGATCGAGAGTGTGCATTAAGCAGATCGAGAATGCAATCGAAGTTGCCCCTTTCACGGGCGATCCGCAGGATGTGGAGTTACACAAGTTGTTGCGGTTTTTCGAGTTGCATTGGAAGTATGATGATCTCCGAGATGCAGTGAGTCACTATTTATGTACATCTGACAAGGAGGAATCTCATTAGCTCAGTGATCACTGATCATGTTCTTAATTAGTAGATTAATTATTTTCTCTTTTGTAAAACATAGAAATCTTTCGATTTTGCTTCAAGAAAGAATAAGATGCAATTAATATATGGCCAGCACTGTATAAGTAATGATTATGAAACCTGTCCGTGGACATGGGTACTACTTTTTAAGTAATTTTACTTTTAGTTTCCTTTTCATCTTTAAAGATCTTTTCTTTTTTTTAATAAGTACTTGTATTTGTAAATTAAGGAGTTTGTTCAATACATTGATTCCCCTTGTCCTTTTTTAACTCGAGCACTACATCTTTTTGACAATATTTAGAGAGAGAGGAAGATGGGGAAAGAACAATAAAGGCAATGGTTGTGACTGTGAGATTTAGAGAGAGAGGAAGATGGGGAAAGAGAAGAAGAAGAGGATAAGGTTGTAGTCGAAGTTTCCATCCGACTGGTGCAATGGTGTTCAATGAAATTTCTGAGTGACAGTTTCGTGCTGTGTCAGTGCTGAAAAGAGCCAAAAAATTATAGAGAATCAGAACTATATTTGATGGCAATCATGTTATGTGAAAGTGACTACTGTCAGTATCTATGCTCAGTGAAGTCTTATTCATGTACTGATCTACAGAAAAGGAGAAAAAGGAAAAAAGAAAAGAAATTTTTTTTTACTAGAACTGAATTTACATACCCAACCCAATTTTTGTGTTTCTATTAAACTATGCTTGATCATCTCTACTGTACACCTCATCCAAGATCAATAACTATTTTCTTTCTTTTTCCCTTTTTCTTCCTCCTAGCTCATTTTGGCACTTATAACCCCTTCAATAGATCCAACAAATGCAAAAATACTCAGAATGAAGCATACAGCACTGAAAACCTGAAGCACAATCCAAGTTTTAGTCCATGCAACAATTTTTCTCTGCACAAAGTACATCTCCACAGGGAAGTATACGGCCATAGGCCAGAACCCGAATGAACCCAACAAGCCCAGAACCTGGTTGAAGTATGGGAAGTACATGGCGAGGCCTGTGGTCGTTATTACGTATACTGTTCTGAAACATAGCCTTAGAAGGTTGAGTTTATATGGGGGCAAAAGTGGTATCTTGACAGTGTAGAATTTGGTCACAAATCTACTATCTGGGAATCTTCTGGCTGACCATCTGTCGATGAATTGAAACACCGGTTGGCTAAAGACCTGTGTCAGTAGTAGGTGTATGTTAATGTAATTAGCAACAAATATTTTGCAATAGTTTTCTTAGTTAAGTACTTTATAAACGTAAATAAGGGATTATCTAACCAGTACAAATCTGCACTTGGGGAATTTACTTGGGACCGAACTTGGGCAGGTCTAATTTACCCTCAATGAAGCAATTCAGCAATCAAAGGGCCAAAGAAGAGTGGAAATAATCAGAAACAGGTACCATAGTGCTGGTACATCAGAAAGCTAAAGTTTATTTGGAACCCATGTAAATAGACATCTGACACCCTAGAAAGTTCTTCAGAAAAATATTATGATAGTGGAACCAAATTAAATAAGCATGATATTGAAATTCTGATACTGTAGTGCTTAAGAACACACTTAAGTAAGTCAATACCTATGGTTCGTAAAATACATAGTTAATTATCAAAGCAATGACACACCTGATAACCACCGACTAGATGAATAGCAATGCATACATTAGCAAAGTCTACCAGCCAGTACGGCTCATAAAACCCAAACCCAGTGAGGATGTTTCCAGGTGTCTCATCTCCAAAAGCTGCATAGCCGAAGCAGCCGCAACAAAGATAGAAGAATGTGGTAAGTAATACAGCTACCACAGATGCCTTTTTCATTGTTTGATGCTCTGGTGGCGGCGATTTCAGTGTATCCTTTTATTCCGTACCAGAAACATGTAAAATTAGGCTTAGTTCCTGTAGCTTCATTTGTATGAAATGATTGGTTATAAATATCATGTATAATTGAAGGCCGAAGAAAAATAAAGACCTGAATTTCGAGGAGGATAATAGTGTAGGGATATGAAAATGCAATGTCTCCAAGTGCTTGAGAAATTCGCCATACCTTCTGAGCTGGTGAGGGCATGGTTGTGCCTCGTATGCTCCCTTTGATTCTTCGATTCCCTGATAATGATGACGATGAAGAAAATTTTGAAAATTCTCATCGGTAAAAAGTGTAAATCTCTGATTATTTGTTTTAGTCATTAATAATTGCAGAAGTACCACTGCTACCAGATGACTCTTGGATTATATTTCAAGGAAGATCATGGTTGTACCTATTACTTTTGCTAGGCCGAGGCCGAATCCAATGGAAGAGTATGCAAATGACATGATAGCTGCTATAGTAGAGAGCCATGCCATCTCATTAAAATCCGGTATCAAACAGAGAACTATCTGTAACGCCCCAAATAATACCATATAGAAGCTATCCCCATAAGTACACGGTGCTGTGTGGCCTTCTTTATGGTAACAATTTGACTTCAGAACAGCTCTGTACACAATGGAAAAAAGAAAGATTATAAAACAATTTGTGCAAAATTTTTGGTCCCAACGAAAAGAGTTCTACCATGAAAAGAAAAAAAAAGGAAATGAAAGAAAATGAAGCAAATTTACTTCTCTTAAGGAAATATTATTTATACAAAAAATCTACAAACAAACAAATTTTATGAAAGAAAATGTTACGCAAAGCAGAATACTTTTGTGATTTACTTTGCTTTGTTCGATCTGTACTGAACCTTTTTCTTTATTGTTATTTTACAATTAATAAATAAACTCATTTCACCAACTTGTCATGTCATTAAGAAAAAAATGTTGGCGAGTTGGTGGTTGCCATTTTTATTTTCTCAGTCATTTTGGCAAAGAAGGATAAAAAATATCATCTTCCTTTTTGTTCACTAGTTTTCACTTGGCCTTTTCTCAGTAATCCTGGAAGGAGATAAAAAGATACCTTATACAAGCTGCGGTAGTAAATGTGTATACAACTGCAGTCCCGTAAAAAGACAGATACTGAAGCCATCCACAGAACCAAGTTCGCCGTTTTCCTGAATTTACCAATTATTAAACCATTGTTATCGAGTTTAAGACAAAATCAATCAATCATAAGTTCTGAAATTAAAGTAATGCACATTCGTTCTGCACCTAGGTAAAACCTAACAGCTTCCATGTATGATCGATTCCTCTCTCCTGTGCTGGTATGATAACACTCTGACATTAGAAAAGCGGAGACATAAGTAACAATCCCAAAGAAAACCATGCAGATGGGGGCAGCTATCCATCCCAATTGTGCAGTGCTCCACGCAAGAGACAACACACCAGATCCGATAACAGCAGCGATTATGTGTGCAGTGCATGTCAAAGTATTTCCTAGTATATTGTAAAATGCAAGTTCCATGAGATCAGAAGACTCCAGTAAGAAAATAATTACAAATTCATGCTTACATCCACCCTACCCAAATTAATTACAAACTGGCATCTATTTACTCGGGTTATCAATCTAGTCTTGTTTAGCTGACTAGATGCAAGGACTCCAGTAATGTAAATAAACTCCTTTCAAGATCTGGTTTCTCTTTTGCAAACCTGAATTTATAACTGAAAAGAAGAATAGCATGACAAATGATCTGGTTTCTCTTTTGTTACCAGTTCGTATAATTGAATCCTTGTCCTGTTGAAAGCCTTGGCCTTCCTCCAAAGAGAGTTGAAATGCCATTGTTGCAGTTTGAGACTTCATGAGTTTGAGAGTGAGTGAGAGTTTTGTATAGTGAAAGTAGAAGAGTTTAAAGTTTTAAAGCATGGTGGTGGTCAGAGGTCAAAGAAAAGAAGACTTTTTTAAGTGAAAGGGATGGGACCTGATTTGAGGTCACAAACCGAGGGTGCAATGAAGGCCACCAATTTTGTTTGTTTTGGCAACTTGGTTGTGAGGAAGTTGGAAAAAAATAAAAACACTACTACTAGTTTGCTTGGAGATAATACATATCATAAATTGCTGCATTTTGCAAGAAAGAGAATCTCATGTGATATCTTGATTCTTGACTCTTGCATTAATTAGATTCAACAGTACTCTCAACTTGTCTTTTTTATTTAATTTTTAGCTCCTCAATATTAGCATCTAACAACTATGACATGATTACAAGCGTAAAGAGTTCAGATTGGTCGGATATAATCTAGATTTTCAATTTAATTTACAATAAACATACTATGATAATTTTTTAAATCCGTGATTAATCAATCACAAGTAGAAAAATTATACATTTGCTCCCTTCAAACAAAAAATATTAAACAAAACAAGATATTGAGTATTTTTTTTTCTTGAAGAACACAAAAAAAATATCCAAGTCATCCACCATTGATATATATGTGTGTGTACATTGAGTGAGCTTGATCGAAACTTTTCGGCAATACAAGCAACACCATTTAAAGACATCTTTTAATTGTAAATTTGTAAGTGTGTTAACTTGTAAGATTTTAGATCTCTTGTAACACATAATTAATAATACACCGCCAAACTTTAAAAGTTTTTAATTCCCTCGAATCACTCTTAAAATCCGTCTATTAATTTCAATTAATACATCTTTAGACAGTCAGTACGGTTGCTGACATTCATCTAAAAAAAGATTAGTGCAAACCTGACATGTTCACAAACAGAAAACTTAGGCAGAATTAAATAACTAAATATACAATCAGAACAAATTTGAACATCTCATTTAAACCAACGATCTAAATTTATCTTGGTCAAGCATGGCTATACATTCCTATCCGTATCAGCACAGAAAATTTATGGGTAAACCAGTAAACCAGTGTACGTAAGCTTGGAACCATTACTGAGCTGTGCCAGTTGGGCCAGCAGAAAGTAACATGTTATGGGAAGAAGAATCCAAAGGTAGTAAGTAGGTTGACGTATTAAAGATAAGCTTTGGCTGTCTTATATATTAAAACCAGCAGAAATATGGGGATCCTAGTCCCCACTTCCCAGTCCCCACACCCAGACGATCCGAAACCGCTGCAAGTGCGAAACCACAAGAATCCGCTTCGGCCTCCCGGAAAAAAGGTGGGTGAAAGGAGGAGCCCATCGCCTTAATCCGGTTAATGAGGAGAACTAGTTTAAGATTGGACCACAACTGCTGGGCTGCTGGACTGCTGGTCAGCTGGTGTCTTTTTCCTTTTCTTTTTTTTTCTTTTTGTTTGGTTTTGAGTTTTGGTGAATTGTACCTGCAGATATTATTGTTATATAATAGTTTTCTTGGCATTTTTTGAAAGAAAAATGGTTCTCTTTGGCAGAATTTACATTCGTTATTATAGTTGATGATAACAATTTACTATTATTATTTTATGATAGATGAGGTTTAGTAAAATTAAATACCCTCTCTTATCTAAATTTAGATGACTTAATCAGTTGGTTTTGAAATCAGTAATATTTCGTTATCATGGAACAACAGGAGATGTGGACTCCTCTTTGGCGTATGGCGAGAGGCCTCCATCTCCATGTTCGTTCAAAATCAAATTGACAATTTCCACTAGATTTGACAAAAAGGGCACATGAATGTGGCTAAAAAACACATAAGCAATGTCAGAAAAAAAACAACACATCACATTATCTCCAACTGATTTTATGGAGATAATGGTAGAAATTTGTATTTGTACCACCAACTTTTCTGAAAGAAAAATCAATTTAATATTTTAAGATAACTAATAACTGCACATCTTAATTATATCTCTTATATGCATTTCAGATATATTCATATTTTTTTAAAAAATATTTATATCTTACATTACTAGAATTACAAGTTCTGCAATTTGCATTTTTATTTGTACAACAAAAATTTTAACTTGAATTTTTCTATAATCATTCAAGAATAAAAAAATATATTTTTCTATACTAGTTATAAAAACTTACAAATACATATATAAATAAATTATTTATTTAGTATAAATATTTTTAGTGTACAAATAAGGAATGCAGGAATAGTTTTTCATATTTTAATCCTTATTTTTATCTCATAATTGGAATTCTTTTTATTTATTCCGTCATCAAATTGAATGTATGTGTTAGTCATAAACATAGTATTTTCAATAGTGTTGTCCTTTTGAATGCCTATAATAAAGAAATTAAGAACTTCATCAGCCTCGTAATATTAGGTGGAGACATACTTGAGCCATTTTTCTACCTGCACTATTGATAAGCCAAAATTGATAACATATTTTTAAGGGGTTTTACAATAAATTTGAACCAAATAAATTATAATTTAGTTTAAAATTTTAAAATAAGATCCGAAGTTTGTTAGTTTTTAATTTCAAAAAAAAAAGGAGTAGTTGGACTATTTTGAGAGCCTAAAAACCAACAATTTGAAACACAAACAGCACAAACAGCATGCTTATGCCTCATGCAGCATTGTCGCAACTCGCAATAGTAGTGCTGCTAGCCGCAGCAGGACTCCACGACGCACAACAACCAATCAAGTGGTTGTGACCCAAGGCAGAAGCATTACCAACTGTAGTGGTTAGAGTTAAAACGAAGATAACTGTTCTTTATAGCACTATTACGACTAGCAGCAGTTGCGTTGCGACCTGCGGCATATGAGGATGTTGCAGCAATTAGACAGTCTGCGTCAAATTTAGACAAACATACTTAATATGATCATGCACGCCTCCAACTAATTCCCCACTATTCCACTCAACCTCTACTCTGTTAGCATAAATTTAGATTGGCTTTAAGTAGTTAGGATAGGCTAGATTTTAGGATATCGAAGTAGATGTGTGAAGTGGAGAAGAGGCTAGTCATCGAAGACGGAATCAAAAAATGCTCCGCTTGCAAGTTAAAAACCATAATTTTAAGGATTTTATCTTTTTCTTTCAACTTATATTTTTATTTTATTATGTTTTGCATAGGCTAAAATTTTATTTTCCTAGGGTTTTGTATCCAATTACTTATGCTTAATTAATATTTTATTTCACGATTATTATCTCTTCTTATTATCCTTTTGACTTATCTTGTACATGATTGATTTTCTATTTCTATACTTGTTGTTCTAGTTAGAATTATTATGATTATTTAGGTAAAGGTCACATCTAGATAATTGAACATAAGAAAATTAGAAATAATAAATATATGAAATTTAGGTTTTAATATCCGAATAACACAAGATAAACATAGGGTTTAATCATAAATCAAGAGATGAAGTTTAGGCTCTAAAGGAACTCCAAAACCGTACTTAGGTATTTAAGTGATGGATCGAGAGATAAAATCTAAGTATTTATATTAAGTTTTGGCTAGTTGTAGAATTAATTGTAATTGAATATTATGACCATGAGAGTGGGTATTTGAATAAATCAATTTATGTATTAAGCCATGAAAGTGAATAATGCTACTTTAAGTCTATAAACTTTCAAAAAAATAAAAAAAATAAATTGGTCTCTATTAATTTGGCATTGGTTATGAATGTGGAAAGTATTAGACACCACACTCATCCAAATAAATTGGTCTCTATTAATTTGGCCTTAAGAAAAAATCTACTAAAAAAATAAAAATACCACGCACATAAAAAAACGAAAATAAATAAAATTAAAAAAAACTCAAAAAGATAATGTACATGATGGGTAACAACTTTTAAGAGAGATGATACAAATATAGAGAGTTTGGTTAATATGTTTCTTTAAGCATTTCGGTTCAAAATACTTACAGGTTGAATTTCAAAATTCTGTATCCGAACCATCAATTCAAGTAGTTTAATAAATTTTTCATATCAAAATCTTATATAATACTAAAATTTATCATTTTAAAATTTTTCTACTATTTTTAATGATATTTAAAAAATGACCCTAAAAATAAAAGAAAATATCAATATCTGAAGGTCAAAAAGTGTCATCTCTGAAATATATATATATATATTTAGCTAGAGTACTTCCATAAACACTTCAGCCCAAAACACTTACGGACCGAATTTGTATAATACCGAAATTTACGATCCATACATGCATACAATATATCCTCGCTGAAATATTTACACACATGTTAACAGTTGATGCTAGTTTATCAGGATATGAGGAGAATAACATATGACCGGACTAGCATATCATCTCAGGCCAGGCCACAGCCTGAAACTGTACTTCCCTACAAAGGGGTAGGCCTATTACTGATACCAGGCATTCAGGCAATGGTACGGATACCAGTAATACTGGGGATCTCTTGGACCTTCACGAATGAGAAATTTACAATCCATGTCATCATTTCCATGAGCCTAGAATAAATGCCACATCCAGTTTCTTGCACAACTCGAAAGCGCCATGGAGGCTCAGCTCACATTGCTACAAACTAGGCCCAAACACTACATGAAAAATGGAAGAGACAAGGAAACAAAGAAGAGATAGAAACCAGCTACCTCCACATGCATCTCTCAATTGATTCGACTGTCCGAGAGTCGATCATGCACATTTTGACCATGTCATGCATGTACAAAAACAGTGCCGCGTTGTACGTACGGTGCGCGCATCGCTCTCTGTTTTGTCAATTGCCACGCGTACGGACGGCCTCATCTAAAGGAGGTCCCTCTCCGTAATTAATAGACCATGCATTTTGTTGTTTATGAGTTATGACCTGTGTTGCACACACTTGGCACTTGGCACTTGCCTCTCGTGTCATCCCAGTGCCTGCGTGCTACATTGCTGGTGTGACAGATTGAGCTTGGTGCGGTTTCCACGTAGATTGGAGGCATCATTGCATCAATTAAATTAAAAGAAGCTTTTATGCACGTACGCTTATTAATACCGTCTGAATTTAATTATACATATTAAATAAATTATTATACATATTAATTATTTTATTATACAAACTCATTTTATATTATATTATTATTATGCAACTTAAATAAATTATAATATATATTAATTTATTATGTAAATTCATTTGATATGGTATTGTCATTATGCAACTTAAATAAATTATTATGCATATTAATGATATTTAAATTAAATAATAGAAATATTATATATAATAAAATTATTAACATACATAATAACTCATTTAATGTATATAAATAAATCTGTATCGATAATGGTATCAATAATAGTATCTCCATAATATTTTCCTAAATTAAATATATAGAAGGAGAAGTAAGTTTGAATTTCTCTCTATTGAGTGAAACTTACGTGTATCAATTAATTAGGAAACTAATCATCATGAGGTATGTAATTACAAAAGGCCATGCTGTATTAATTGCGTCAAATCTACGTATAGTTGGAATCCGATCTGATGATATTGAAATAAAATCTAAGCTGGCATTCACGCCATACTAAATTAACAATACAATAATATATAACATATTAAATTCGGACGACATGAGCGGCCGATTTTTTTTATTTAAAAAAAAGTAAATAATAAAAATAAAAAAATAAGGAAACTAGAAAATGTTTTTTTTTTTAAATAAGAAGAACGGATTACTGTCCCCGTCCCTGAACCCATTTTTCCTTCCAACGGTCAAAATTTTAAAAAAGAAAACGGACGGCGAAGGAAATACCGTCCAAAACTGAGGGATGAGGCTGTCCGAGATGGACGGAGAAAGAAATCGTGTCCGAAATGGACGGTGAAATATTACGGTTGGACGGGAGTGAGTAAACCGTCCACCCCGAAGACCGTGCCTCCCACCCCCAGACCGTGCGCCATGTGGCAGGGGTGCCAGATGGACGGTTTACTATGGTGCGTCCTAGGCGGTGGGTGGGTATATATTTACCCGTCCCCCAATCTGTCCCCAAAACCCTCCTCAGATCCTTCTTCCCCCCATTTTGTTTCTCCTTCTCCACCGAAAACCCCCTCTTCTTCTCTCCACCAAATCCCTCCTCCTCCTTCCCCCATCACCACTGTTGCCGGATCCGACACCGCCATCGATTTGTCTCAGTCATCGTTGATCTGTACCTGTCGCCTTCTTGCCTTCTCATCTCACGTGAGGTATTTTTTTTAAAAAAAACAAAATTTATTTATTATTGTAATTGGGTAATAGTAATCTAAAAATAATAATACAATTTGTTAGATTGGTATTGTAAAAAATATTAACTACAATTTATTATAATAATTATATACTTTAATTTTTTATTGCATGACCGATTTTAATTGCAATTTATTATACCTATGTAGTTTATTTTTTTTATTGCATGACCAATTTTAATTGAATAATTGAGTAGAAATATGTACTTGAAATGATTATTAACATGATTTATAGTAAAAATAATTTAACTATAATTTAATCGATTTAAAATTTATTAGAAATTTTTGTTTGATTGCATTATCAAGTAGTAACATGTTTATTTAATTTTCATCATCAATGTCATTATTTAAAAGATAGTTAATGTAATATTTATTTTATTTAGTTTGCAATAAAAGAAATATATTAATATTGCACATTTGTTTTAATGATTAAGTTATTAATTATCAGTATCAAATATTCCTATTGTAAATTTGCATGACTAAAAAAATATATTTGAATACAATACAATTACGTATATTTGAGATATTTTTATGAATGATGCATGTTTGTTAAAAACTCATGAAGCACAAATTAATGAAACGTCATAAAATTGGAAAAAGATTAATATTTTTAAAGTTTAGAAATTAAGAATACATATATTTATTTTGTGATAAATTTGAAATATGTACGGACGAAATTATAATTATTGTATTGTATGATATATATTTATTTATAATTTAAATGATATACAATATATGCTTATTTTAGTTAGAGATGATATATGACATACGATAATTTAAATTATAAATAATGTATGATATATATTTATTTAATTTTATTGAACCATTATAATTTTTTTATTTTAATAGATATTAACATACAAATTTATAGGGATATGTTTGTATTTTTATATTTTGTTAAATTTTATAACTAAAAAAAAGAACTAACATCAAAATTTAAATGATGTAGGAAACTAAAAAAATGGTGGACGTACAAGAAGTTGGTGGTAGCAGTCGGGTGGAAACCCAAACGAATATCGATATTTCATTGGATGATGAGGCTCTTGGATGACCTCTCATCGCCTTACTCGCCATGTCCATGTGCAATCACAAAATATTAAACATATATGATAATGTGAGTTGAAAATATATCATATTTCGTTTATATTTGGAAAAAATAATTTATGTCTTATTTTAGAATAAGTAGTTTATGTCTTATTTAACAATAATTATTTCATATCTTATTTTTCATTATAATTTATTTTCAGCCTGAAGGGGTATTAAATACACGTGCACATCGGTCTCATATTTCTTATCACGATCTTTGTGAGCCCACACTAAGGAAGTTAGGAATGTATCAGATTGCTCAGTTATCTTAGATGCAGGTCGATCCGAGGTTAGTCACCGCGCTTGTAAAGCAGTGGCGTCCTGAGACACATATTTTTCACTTATCGGTTGGAGAGGTTACCATCACTCTACAGGATGTCAGTTGTTTATGGGGTTTGCCGATATGCGGTCTTCCTCTAACCGGTCATAGTGAACTAGGGAATATGGAGTTGGTGGATGACTGTTTCGGGCATGTCCCATTAGAAGCATGGAAGAAAAAGAAGAGAAAGAAGAAGATGATGGAGAAGATATTGTATCTTACTCAAAATATCAACCGAACATGAAATGGTTGCGGGGGACATTTGATTAGATGCCTGCGAATCCGACCCAGGAGCAGGTGGATAGGTACACTCAGGCATTTTTACTTGACTTATTCGGATCGACATTTTTTCCTCATTCATCCGGCGATAGTGTACCAACGATGTATTTGCAGTTTCTGACGGATTTACAAAATCCACCGTCGTACAATTGGGGCGCAGGTACTTGAAAATTCTTATATTTTAAATATTTAATTAATTAAGTCATATTACTTATTTATTAAATTAAAAAAAATTAGGGGTACGTATACGAAAATTATTCTCCTTTTTGTAATTACTTATTGTATTTGTTAAATAAAAATAATTTTGTGTATGTGTGCTAGTTGTTATGTTCCGCCATCTTTCTACAGCCTCGTTGTCGCGGATCAAGACCATTGGTGGGCCAATTTTACTGCTGCAGCAGTGGTCTTGGACGTATTTCAATATCGCGCGACTGCGTTGCCGAGGTCCAGATCCTCCATTGGGAGGTGAGGATCCTAAGTTGAGATCGTGCTATGTGGTGCGATGGGTTACTCCACATACCTATGCTTTTTGTATGGCTCGCGCATCACTAACGTATTATCGCAACCAGTTCAAAAAATTAGTTGATGTGTATGTGAATTGGGAGTCGTACAAGCCGTATTTTGATCTACTTCCTGATTGTGTCCATCGAGATCGACATTATTGGTTAACACAGATGCCATTGATATATTTTTGGGTCGTATCCTGACGCTATCTAAAGAGGGTTATGCGTCAGTTCGGATTATATCGGATCATACCTCCGGATGACCCACATCATTGGACCGATCTTCGCGATCTTGATCGAGTTGCTCATACAGCGCATAGTATGTCAAATTGGGCTCGCCACCATCGACGGTACATGAGTATGTGGTCTCGGATACATTTTATTGATGAGACGCGACCATATGATCCATCACGTCTGATTGAGTATCGTCGGTGGTACTAGCAGCAGGGTATGTACTCGTTCTATATTAGAGGACATTTGGAGGTCGGACTGGATAGACCTTTACCTCCACCATGGGATTCTGTGGAGGTCCTCGGATACGTTCCTAGTGGTCCTAGACTACGCCGTGTGGTATGTTTAATTATTTAAAGTTAATGTATATAATTTAAATTATTTTGGTTCATCTTAATTTTTTTGTAAGGTATCAGAGCGCTGCAACAAGCGGAACATGTAATTAAAAAATTGTACAAGCGTGGCACAAAAGCAATTAGCAAAGTATTTCTGAAGAGCTTAAGTTGTATGCTGCATGATGTAGATCAGGCACACGAGCTGGATCGTGTGTTAGCAGAGGCCAGTCTTCCGACCAATGTTGATGATATTTCAGATGATGATGACATTGAGTCTTCTACTGTTGGCCCTTCTGATGCTGCACACAAGCTGCTAGATATTTCAGCACAGTTGGGATTGGATGATATTTTCAGACTGTTACAGCTGGAGGCCACACAGATATCACGGCCACCTCATACAAGCTCATCGTACATACATTATCCATATCCACATCCAGCTTCGAGGTCGATGCGGTATCCATATCCATCTTCTAGCCCATCGACACAACCTTATTACGGGTATCCACAAGCGTAGACATACGGCTGGGGTCCTGCACATCATGTTCCTATGTCACAGGCATATCCGACATGGCAGGCCCCGTCGATGCCATAGATGCCACATATGCCCTCGACACCAGCGCCTCCGACGTGGCAACATGTTCAACAAATGCCATAGATATCCATGACACATGCACATATATTATAGACATATCAGACGTGGCAGATCCCGTCCATGCCACAGATGCCCGTGACACAAGCACAAGCACCTGCTACGACAGAGGCGCCGCAAACGTGTACGGATTCCAGAGCATTCTTACAGATCCGACATCAAAGCCTCCTACAGCTACACAACAGGTACCCCCGGTAGCTCCTACGGTTGCACTACTGCCATGCCTTCACAGTCAGCGATATTGTAGCTATATATTTATCTTGAAATTACTAATTTTTTATTATTGTCATGTAATTATATAAAGTTTTAAATTTGCAGAATGTGCAAGTCGAAAGTGATGTATTGCAGTCGTCAGAGGATCATGACGATACAATCCCCCTGGGGCGAGGACTTTGAAGAAAGAGAGCGGTATCCAAGTATACACCGAGTATTTCTTAGCTTTTTTTGTATGTCATGACTTTATTTAGTACGATTTATTTATTTTGAGGAACTTGGATCGTTATTTTTATTATTTTATTATAGAAATTTTTTATGGATTTTATGAAGATACCATATGAACTTTATTTTATGGGCTTTACATTATTGTGGAGTTTATTTATAGTGTTGATCATAATTATTTGTTTTGTATGAAAATAAAAAACACATATTTATTACAAATTTTCCAAATAATAATTAATAAATTCTTACAAAATCGTACATATTACACAACAATAAATTTGAAATTACACAGGAAAAAAAATTTGAAATTACACAGAGCAAAAGAAAAACACAGGAAAAAAATTCGAAAGTATACGTCAAATGGTGACAGATAGGGGATAGAAATCCGTCCTTCCTATTTTTTAAAAAAAAGTTTTCTCTTTTCTTACTTTTTTAATTTTTATTATTTAATTTCCTAAAAAAAGTCAAGAACGGGATGGTAATCCGTCCTTCTTATTTTAAAAAAAACGTTTTCTATTTTCCTATTTTTTTATTTTTATTACTTACTTTCTTAAATAAAAAAAAATCGGCATGAGCGGTGCTGTTTTAGCCACCCCATATTATTATTTGATAAATTTATTTTATTGTGTGTACTGTCACGTTAATTGTACAGCGAAATACTCATAGAGGAATAACGCTTTTCCCCTCCTCATATTCTTGATTGTCCATGTGATGAAATTGACATTTACAAATGGGGCAAGCATCAAGAAAACATATTTTGTTAGATTAAAAGACAAGAAAGAAAGCATATAAGCAAATGCTGATGCTTTGAAGTTAATATTTAGGAATAATCAGGTCCATGATGAGAAGAATATATGGAGAGAGACTTTATTAAATGATGGAATTAGATACCACCACTTATCATTAAAGTTGAAAGCATAAACATTTAGCATATTTATTACTGAGAGAAATCAAAATCAAAATATAGTTTGACAGCTATTAATAATCGTCCTAATCTTTAAACTTCATTATCTGACCTCTTAGATGTTGAAATATTAATTTGCAAATTCAAAATATCTATTTAAATTAGTGTTATATTATTTCCATTTATTTATCATTTGAAATAATATACTTCCCCCTTAATTTTATTATTGGATATTACAGAGCCATTATTATCAGCCGCTTCTATGATCGTGTTATAAGAAGTGACAACTCCGTATAATTTTAGTTGCGATTTTTGTCTGTATAATATAGACAGAATATACTTAAAGACAGCATTTCGTGATCCGAATAACTCGATTCTAATTTATTTTATTTTATTTTGATTTAATTACTATCCGAATTTCTGAAAAAAAATATTCCAACAAATAAAACAACATTATTAATACTACTAACCTTCTAGATTGCAAATAAAACAAGTGCTATTAATTACACTGCTAGACCTAATAATGAAAGTTCTCCTTGACTGGTACCAAAAAAACATTTAAGCAAGTGACTTCAATTTTCTTCTTGGTACAAGCAAGCAAGCTAGAGCCACCTAACAACATTTTTGCCTAATTAATCAACTAAGATATCTCTTCTAGAGTTCTCTTAGAAGCATAATAAAATACAACACACTTGACCACAACTTTTTATATCTACCTAAAAGAAAAGGAGCTCTTTTAACATTGGTCGATGAGGTATCATCCAAAAGTATAGAAAAAGACATATTTATGGTTTGTTAGTAGGCGATTGTGGATTCGTGTGGGAGGAAATTTTAACATTCTTCATGCATCCCAATAATTCATTTTACAAATATTAATTTCGCAAACCATAGTGTAGAATTTGACATATTCTAAAAATATCAGAAATCATATCGTCGCATATTTCATTCTCCTAAAATCCAATTCCGTACTTGGGAACTCAATTGGGCATGTGCAACATCTCTCAAATTCAAATCTAAAAGGTTTTTTTTTTTATTTTAGCACGAGTTTCAGCAAGTCCTTTTATATATAGATCTCACATTTTTACAATCGACAGAAGATTTGAGTTTCATGTGCCAGAAAGATCATATTCCTCTTGAGCTTATTTTTTTAAGACAGATTTTTTTTTTCTGTGAAAACCAAAGGATGCACATATATTCTTGATCTGAATCCGAATTAATTTAATTTAATTTGGACCCAAATATATCTCCTTTGTAATTAAGGAGCCGTAATTGGGTGTATGAAACTATTATACTTCCGATATGGATTTAATTATTTTCAAGGCAAAATCTTTGGGAACTAAACTTTTTTTAACTCCATTAATTTTTATAAGAAATCATTTACTATTTATACATGGTCAAGTCCCATCAAACATTTCACAAGATTTAGTCGTTATATTTGTTTTTGTAGGGTGCAAAATTTCAGGGATTAAATTAGCGCTTGATAGAGTATATAAAAACAATTTCTCTCTCCAAAATTTTATCCTCTAATTTGTTCTCCACGTATTTTTTGTTTCCGTTGACTCACATAATTTTTGACTTTTTTTTTTCTTTTTAGAAGTTTTTATCTCCATATAAATATTTGAGTTAGAAATATAAACACATGAATCATTTATATAAACATCTGAATAGTATATATAACTTGTCTCCTATACGTTTTTATTTATCGAAATTCTCTCTCTCTCTTCTCCCACGTTTTTTTGGTTTCCCAGAACTTTTTCTCTCTTTCTTTCTCCTCTTTCTTGTCACTGTCCTTGACTTTTTCTCCTATGTGATTTTATTTTCCAAGACTCTATTTCTCTCTCTTCTCTCTCTTATTATTTTTTTTGAGATTTATCTAAACACCTGGACCCCATATCTAAACACCTAAGTTCTTTATCTAAACACCTGAATTCGAAATATAAATACATGAGTACGAAATAAAATACAAACACCTTAGTCAGATATATAAATACCCGAATTACTTATATAAACATATGAATCATTTATATAAACACCTAAGTATATAATACAAAAACTTGACTTATTGTACTTAAAGACGTGAAAGTACATGAATGTATTTTTTGTCAAAAATAGAAAGTTAGTACACATGAATGTAATTTCTTTTTGCCAAAAATGAAAAATTAATTAGGGGGATTTTTTGAAGGATTTGACTTGAGATACTATTAGTCGCTTCCTCTATTTGCAAAACACATGAAACCATTATTGAATATAAATAAATCCAAAAATTGAAATTTTGATGAAATATTAATTGGTATTTGAATTGTATGAAACTTAAAACACAATTAATTTATAAATTCAAATATACATATAATTTTTTCTAATTAATTTTTTTTAATTATTTAAAAATTTATTATCAAAATTATCAAATTAATAATGATCAATCTCTCCCATAAAAGAAAATGGCACTCCGAGTCCATGACCCCTCCATTTGTTACATAAACAATCCTCTCCAGTGTCTGTTTCTCTGTGACTCTTGTCTGTGAGACTGAGAGTCTGTGACGAGTGTTTTGATAAGCACAGGAGATGGTGTGTATCACATTCACATCAGAAGGGGCAGATACACAATCTCCCAAAACTTCGGGGCTTATTTGGGAAGAAATCTGTCCGTTCGTTCGTTCGTTCGACGATCTGTTAAATGCACCCCCCACCCCACAAAAGAAGAAAAAAAGGAAATATCACTCGCACGCACGCTATTCACGAGTTGGGAAATTTCATTATAAAAAACTGTTTGAGAGTATCACCACCTTCCATTCCCCGGTCCGATTGCTTTTACTCAACTGAGAGAGAGAGAGAGAGAGAGAGCCAGCTACCATTCAACAATATATCTCTGCATGCTCACTGTGGAAAGAACGAGAGAGAGAGAGGGAGGCTGATTGGGAAGGTGGAAGGTTAGAGCCCCTTTCCATTACCTTCTTCGAGCTCCTTTTCATCACTGAAGGTACTACTCGATCGAATTTAAGCAATTTAGTTTCGTATTGTATTTCAATCTTTTCTCCTCTCTTGCTATTCGGTCTGTAAGCTCTGGATTGGGATCCCCTCGTGATATTAATTTTACGAGCAAAATGTCGAACAAATCAACCTCAGCTTGTTCTTATAGATTACTGCATTACGCACTTTATCATGGAGAGAGAGAATCTTTTTAAATCATAACTAAAAAATGGTACAATTTTTTGCATTTTTCCTGTGACATGGTTAGGTTGAATGTATATGAAACTCTATTTTTTTAAATTTGAAGCAATCACGAAGTGGGGGAAGAGTTCACGATTTCATAGTTTGGCCTTTGACCTCCGTTGGTGCCTCCTCATTCTCTTTTTTTTTTAATTTCCGAGTGAGATATTGATTATTCTAGAGGGTCAAACTGAAAAAGAGACCAAAAAAGTCAAACATCTTTTGTGTGTACTTTTGCAAATCCCCTCCACAAACTATGTTGTTTCTAATTCTGGTCCCCTCCCCCACCGCCAGCCCCCATGCCACCACCACACACACACACACACACATACACAACAAAAAAGAAAAAGAGACCTCTCTGTCTTGTTGTTTCTTAATACTTTAATCCTGAAATTCTTCATTTTCGTGTGAAATTGGGTGCCATCGAAACTGTCATAAAACTGAGAAACTAAATTGCATATAGCAGTGGGATCTGGAAAGAGTATCAATACTGCTGAGTCATTAACAGTTTTAGTTAAAATTTCATGCTAATCTTCTCGCAAGCTTGTTATCGCAAATTAGTAGTTTATATTTTATTATTTCATTCAGATACCAACCTATTAAAAGTGATGTCTTTGATTTCTTTTCTATTCTAAATTTCTAACCAATATACTAAAAATTTACGAATGATGTGAATATGTTAGAACTGCATTGAAGATTTTAGATGAAACGTTGCCATCTTCAAGCATTGCATAATCTCTTATTTTATGGTAAAATGGTTGATAGAAATGGTCTGTATTTTTTTTCTATTATATAAATTTACTAGACATTTGAACATCTCAAATTGTTGAAGTAATAAGTGGGTCCCAAATTTGAACAAGGACGCACAACTGGTTTTTTCTGTAATGCTGTCTTTGTTTTTTTTTCATAGTGTATATGGTTGCTAGAATTGGCCTTCCTGAATCTTAATCCATTTTCCTTGTTTATAAAAAATGTTGGCGCTTCATTGTTTCCAAAATAAATAAAATATTAGATAAATTAATTAATAAATTAATAGGGATAATGATCATGATCATGATGTTGATGATGATGATGAATTGAATCATTTATGATGATGATAGTAGTTAAAGTAAAGATACTGGCTTATATATTGAAACTTATTGAAGAATTTTACCAATTATTTAAAATATTCAGAAAAGGATTAATCTGCATCTAGTTTTTTATTAATAATTTTTTACATATGAATGGACACTGGTGATATATGTATCCATCCAAGCACTTCTATCTGTGAATTTGTATAAAAACGATATCAAATCCACCCTTTTGGAATCCATAGAGCCAGCCAGAAATATTGGCACAGGTGAAATTTAAAATTTGTACTCCCTATGCTTCAATACACATGATTCTTATAAATTTTCTCATCCTTAATTTAAGGGTTGAGACCCATTTATATAATAATACTTCAACATAGTCTTCACGATGATCAGAAGTAAATGACATAAGAAATTGAAACTTTTCAGGCAACATTATATGATACATATGTCATTCCCACAAATATGATAGAAACTGGTATATATTTTACTGGTCATCAACCAATCCATAATTTTCAAGAATCTATATTTATTGCCAAACAATCCTCAAATTTTACAAATTAATAGCTGGATGATCTATCTACAGCAATTCATCCATAAATTTTATTTATCTCAAAAGTAATTTTGAGTTGATTTGACAGATATTGTTAAAATTGACAACAAATTCCATTGTCAAGGCCTCAAGGAACCCTATCCCTTTAATTAATATGGTAGTTTGACAATGTTATGTTATGCCTGCTACATGGTGTTACCTCTGTTTTCTACTTCTCTGCATGTTTGGGGACCCAATTTAGAAATAATATAAGTGCAACTAGTATCTTGACTTGATTACCTCTAAACTAATGTACTAATTATTTTCTTTTTTTGAGAAAAAATGTACTAATTATTTTGAAATAAAGAATTCATGGCACCCAAAAAAAAAGAATTCTGTGTTCTAACTTTTAAGGTGGTATTCAATGTCCTAAAACAGTATGCAATACATCTTGTCAACTCCTTGGACAGTTTTTCTTCTTTTAAAACTAAAATTGTGGGGGCTTATATATAAGAAAAAATAATAACATTTTTTTATACCAAATCATTGGTATTTTGCTTAATTTCTATGTACCCGGGAAAGCAGTACCCAATTTTGGTTTGAACACTGTATATATCAGAGTAAAAGAACCGTTCATTTTTGACAATATAATTTAAAAATACTGTTCTCTCTCCAGGGCAGCAAAATAAAGGTGTTTCTCTTGGAGCCAGAAGGACATTGAATTTTTTTTAGCCCCTCCGTATGATTAGCCAAAAAATGGCAGAGAAATCTCTAATGGGAATTCTTATGGAGGATAACAGTAGTACAAGAGCATCATTGCTTGCGTCACTGAGGTTTGCAGTTCTTCCGATTGTTAAAGTATTCACCCTGTGTTTTATGGGGTTTCTTATGGCGTCCAAGTACATAAACATTTTACCGGCTAATGGTAGAAAGCTTCTCAATGGGGTAATACTACTTTCTGACATCTGTAAATTACTTTTAGTTAGTCTTCTGATTCTAGATTCTAATAATTTGATTGGTTGCTATATGTATGTCTTGCAGCTGGTTTTCTCGCTTCTCCTTCCTTGCCTGATATTCTCTGAGCTTGGCCGTGCTATAACCCTGCAAAAAATATTAGAATGGTATGTTTTTCAATTATGTATATATACATTACCAGAGCAAAGCTATACACTGGTGTATTTTGAATACTTGAATAATAAAAAAGTTAAAATTGTATTTGCAGGTGGTATATCCCTGTAAATGTTGTGTTAGGCTCTATCTCTGGTGCAATTATTGGGCTGATTGTTGCCTGTATCATTCGACCGCCATACCCATACTTCAAGTTCACCATCATTCACATTGGAATTGGTAACTCCACTTTTTCTATGAAAAACAATTAAGCAAAAAAAATAATTACTCAACACCATTTTAATCAATATATCTTGTTGCATAAGCTGTAATCATAAATTTGGCTAAATAATGGATCACATTTTCTTCTCCATCTCTGTTAAGCAATGTCCTTTACAGTGAAGCAATGTGTTTTTATTACATTATTATGCATGTTTCATGACTTAAAAAGTGTAATTTATAAAGGAAACATCGGGAACGTACCACTTGTGCTACTAGCTGCGATCTGCCGGGATGAATCAAATCCATTTGGTGCCACATGCAGTGAAGCTGGCACTGCTTATATCTCCTTTGGTCAATGGGTCAGTTTTCTCTTCTAATCACTTCTCTTTTTCCCTTTATCATTAAAAAGATTTCTGGTCCTATGTAGTTAATTCGAAACTCTAGCAATCAGTTAATGAAGTCGTTATAATGTGATTTTATTTTTCTGATTATTTTGTTTAGGTCGGTGCCATCATACTGTACACATACGTTTTTCAGATGCTTGCACCACCCCCAGGCGAAACATTTGATAGCATAAGTGAGCCCAAAATTCTTCCCACAACAACACATGAAGATGAGAGTTCCCCAGAAAAGGTGCCACTGTTAACACCAGCAGAATCTGAAATGAAAACAATGAATTCTGAAAATGTAACCACAGTAAGTTCATTTTATTTGAACAAAATTTGGAGCTGCTTTCCAGTTGGAGTAACAGTTTTGACTTCATACATAACTATTTTTTCTTTCTGCAGCCAAAAGATAGATGGAATTATCTTGTTGAGAAGTTGAAGCTGAAGCTGATATTTCAGCCTCCTATTGCTGCTTCGGTACGTTTAATTCATAATGCAAATGTGTTCTATGCCTCTTTTTGTTTTCTTATGTTTTAATTCATTTGTTGAAACTGATGAGATTTAGTATGTATCCTGTAGGTTCTTGCCATTGTCATTGGGGTTATACCATTTCTGAAGAACTTGATTCTCACTGATGAAGCGCCTTTCTTCTTCATCACTGATAGCTGCTTGATTCTTGGGTAATTTTTTTCATTCTGCGGAACCAAAATTCTTGGGTAGATGTACAAGACATATTCTTAATATATATAACATCCTTTGCATTTTTATAAATGGGAAACAAAATGATCATACAGTTTAACTGTCACCATTACCAATTCTGTCCTTGTTTAAATTGAAAATCAACAAAAAATGATGTAGTGTTTTTGATGATATTTTTTATGTTTGTTAATGTAAAAATGGTGTATGGTTTCAATCCTGTATGTACTGATGTGAGGTGTATTTTCAGGGAAGCGATGATTCCTTGCATTTTACTGGCATTAGGTGGCAATCTTGTTGATGGTATGTATTTTATATCTTCTCTTTTACTTCTCTAAAATTCTTTTTTTTTTCTCTTACCTAAATGATTCCACCAAGTAATAACTTTCTTGTTTTTATTTCAGGACCTGGTGTTGGAAGTAAACGCCTTGGATTGAAGACAACAGCTGCAATAATATTTGGACGGTTGGTGCTGGTTCCACCGGTTGGATTAGGCATTGTAACCATTGCTGACAAACTAAATTTCTTTCCCAAGGATGACAAGATGTTTAAGTTTGTTCTTCTGCTCCAGCATTCAATGCCAACTTCTGTTCTCTCTGGTAAACATTTATTTCTCAATTTTAAAATTAAATAATCAGAAGAACTGGATATGCTATTTTTCTTTTGTAGTATATATGTATAATATGCTCATTATGATATGGGTTTTATAAAAAAGCAATGTTAAATAAAATTATGTTCAATTTAATTCTTTGTCATACTAATTCAGAAAATTGCTCTCTCATAGTTATTACTTTTCTTAAAACAGGAGCCGTTGCCAATTTACGGGGCTGTGGAAAAGAATCAGCAGCAATTTTATTCTGGGTCCACATCTTTGCTGTTTTCTCCATGGCTGGATGGATAATTCTCTTTCTCAGGATTCTTTTCTAAAAGGCCTTTATTGAGATCTTTAATGTTCACAAATTTTTGGTCCCTTCCCTCCACCTTTGCATTGAAAGGCACATAAAAGTAGTTGTTGTAAATTACATAGATTAATTTCTACGGACTTCATTTGCCTCTGATTTAAAAAAATATATATGGCAATTGGCTGTTGCTGGCCATGCCATGTAATTTTGAGGTGGAATTTATGTGAGCACCAGTGAGCCCTTCGGAAGCATGTATTTTACATTATTAATATTTATCATTTCAATAATGAAAGTATCATACATACTTACAAAAACATACATCAAATATGCTTAATACCATTGATTACTGGACCAGAGGAACTGTGAAATTTGTTGTACTAATTGTAGATTTGTAGTTTGCAATTACTTTGTACAACTTATTAGGCTGTAGCTCTGTTAGCATCCTTTGAAATTTTAGCTTCCAGATAGCAATGTGATTTCGTTCAGTCCTTGTAATGGGCAGGACCTGAGCATATATATTTCTTTTCTCTGTTTCTGAAAAATTTACTGTAGCTGCATTTTGATGCAATATTTGGTAATGCGTGTTATTTATCATTAAATGTCGAAGTTAACAGAAATTCTTATTTCAAAAAAAAAAATTGAAAAAGAGTCTTGTGTTATTGATTGTTCCTCGTGCTGATTCGAAAGAGTTTAAACTTGTATTGATAAGCTAGCTAACTTTTTAAGTTGCATATTTGACACAAGTGGAAATAATGCCCGAGAAGTCGAGAACTAAATAGCTAAGTAGCTTTCATGATGTATATTTGGTACCCAGTGAATTTCACTCCGAATTACAATTTTTGAATTTCATGCCCACATATTACTATAGTTTTATTGCATTTTGCAAGAGTGAAGTAAAAAGTCTTCAATTGCTATTTTCACTGGTACCTTCAATTTTTGTAAATTAATAAATAAAATTTAAAAACAAAATTAAGTTCTTTAGATATTACCCATAATAAAATTTAAAACATTTCAGTTATTATTCTTATGAGAATCAAGATTTTTAAAGACAACCCCATTTTATATTGTCTTTACAATATGAAATATCTTAATTATTTATAGAGGAGGGATCACTTGACAATGGTTATTCTAACAATAATTCTAATTTATATACTTCTTTTAATGTGCCATATAATAGTTCTAATTTATATACTTCTTTTAATGTGCCATATAATAGTTCTAATTTATATACTTCTTTTAATGTGCCATATATTATTTGAGAAAATTAGTTTAAAAGCACGAGGTGCTTTAATCGTTGAAGATTTCAACCTACTGATGATTTCTCTATTATTTTAGGTCTAAGAGCACGAGGTGCTTTAATTGTTGAAGAGAAAGGTAAGTTTCAGAGGAAGGATGTGGTATGTCCTATTTTTCACATTTCTTTTGGTAAGCCTAGTAGGTTGCATGGTAGAGATTTACGTGTTGTTTTAATTAAGGAGTTGGATGATGATGATACTCTGAATGGTTGTCTATGTTGACTATGTATCTGTTCACGGAGGTTCTATTTACTAAAAGTGACTGTAGCATGCCATTTTTTTGTGGTATTATGTTGGTGATTTGAGGAAGTTGTGGAATTATTCTTGGGGTCTTGTTGTATATCTATATACTATAAAGGATTTTGATAAGTTGGGTGTTCATGTTCAGAATCAAATTGAAATTGGTGCATCAGGTCAACCTAACATGTGTGGATGTACATTTCTTTTGTTAATAATATTATTTTTAATTAATATCAGTAATTTATACCATATTTTTTTTTGGTAATAAAACATTTAACTTGATTTTGTAATGATATTATTAGGTGTGGCTCTATGAGCATATACATCCATTGAGAGTCAAGATTGCACATAACCTACACCCCACGGTTCTTGAACTGGAATCTTCATTTGAATACTAATCAGGAATATTGAGATGCAGTTGGTTCTGTGGTTCGGAAAGATTTTGTTATCTGTAGGTTGGTTCCTACGTATGATAAAAGATAGATATTTACAGCAGGAGCAAAGGATGCCTAGAAATTATATTACAATCAAATTAATGTTGGTTCTACTATTAATGACATGGCAATAATAACTTCGTTAAAGTCTATTCATATATTGTGCTAGCAATCTGAATTTCGTCCTAGCTTATTTTATGGCACAATCCTTGAGCAGACGAGAATTGTTTACAATCCAGGTATTTGAGTTTTTGAAGTATATTTCTTCAAAATCATGAATGATAGTATTTATTGTAATTAATAATATTTTTATTATTTTTTCTAGTCAAGTTGGTTGTTTCTCCAGGGAAACGCATAGGGCAACCTTGTAAGTCACCTTCTAAGAGTCTGTGTGCGGAATCAGTGAGGCATAGTTACTGTAGGAAGGATTCGGACAAGGAAGCTGCAAATGATAATATATATGTATATTATTATATGTACATATAATATTATTTGATTATGTAAATATAATAGGGTCACCTGGCGTTGATAATGAAGTGGTTGAATCATCTACTGTTAGGTGTGGTGGAATTGGTGTTAATAATAATTGTATGATTTATGAGAATGACCATGAAAATTTATTGGGAAAGGGGCTTGGCTTTAGTAATTTGTTAGATGAATTTATAGTGTCTCCTCAAAATGATTATTTTGATATTTCATGTTGGCAGTCAAAACCACTTGAATCATGTTGTAATTATTTACCTATAACTAATTTCACTGGTCCTAATACATCCGGTGTTTGTCCATCACGAACCTAGATTGGACTTGGTTCAAAATGTGGAATCACTAATGGTATTGGTAGTGTAACTTTTTCTAGTTCGAGGTTTTTAGATTCCTATTATGGAGTTGGTAATTCTTCACTTTCATTGACGAAGAAAACTGACAAAGTAATTGGTCATTCATCCGATTAGTTCATGAATTATAACTTAATATTTTTATTATTATTACATGTATTTATTTATTGATAAAGTATTTTATGTCTGGAGTTAAGCCAAAGTTTGATAGAACTTCAGATCATTGTTTACTTGGATCTAATTATTAGGAGCATCCAAATTTAGTTACTGATGATATTGTGAGGAGACTTGAACCGCAAAAGTTCTTGACTGACAGAGACAACCTTCATATAAATCAATTTAAAGAAGGTATGAGGATAACAAATATTGTGTTTAATATTTATCAAGTCATTCCATTTTTTTATATATTTAATGTTATTTCGATATTGTTTTATATTCCTTTGTAGGGAGTCCTTTTTCAACAAGTCGTTTAGAGTTGATTGGCAGTCCCTTTGATCCTTCTACATCCATTACTCATGGGTTTGCATTTGATCTTGAGGATAGTATTAGATGGGATGATCCTTCTCCTGACCATGACTATCGTGACAAGATATGCTTTCAATTCTTATGCGACGTACTATCCAAACTTGGTTGAACGGTAAAATGCTTCCTATAAAGGAAAAACATCTTTGTATCTTCCATGTTACCATTATTTGGCAGGAGATGTATAATTTGTTGATGGGGCAAAGTGTTAATGCAGGGATTTGAAATTCTCTTGTATATTTTATAATTTGTATTGTTTTTATGACTTATTCCTAAATGAACCATTTTGTTGACTTGTATTTGTTCTAGATTGTTGATTCACTGGGTTTCTTCATTTATGGTAGTTTTATGCGTGTGCCAATAAATTGGTGGTATGTGGACTGTGACTCTATGGTAAGTTTTTTTTTAAGTATTTATGTATATTTAATTGGTGAATGTGATGTTTGAAGTAAAATATGACGTCTTAATGTTGTTTGCAGAGTTATATCTCCATGGTAGGAGCTGATGATTTGAAACCTCTTAAGTACAATTGGCTTAGAAATGGTACAATTGAATCAGTAAGGTATCTATTTTTGCCGTATTGCACTGAAGTACATTGGCTTTTGGTTGTATTTGATGTTGTGAAGAAAGAAATCACTGTATGGAATATAGTGTTTCAAAATGGGCCTTACATATATCTAAGATTAATCTTATTATATCTAATTGGAATAGATACCTTGCTATTAATTATTTCAAATCAGATATTTGGGAATGATCTGTAACATGAAATAATAAAGTGCAGCAGGGTCTTAGTCTTGATTGTGGTTTGTATATTATCAAAATAATGGAGTGTGTTGTAAGGCAAAAGGATTCTAAGATAATTACTCAAGAGTACATGTTTGCTGGAAAGTTATATGCTTGTCATCATTTGTTTGCTTCGCAATATTGTCGGGATGCATTTTGAGTTATGGAGCATAATGTGATGCTTCAGTTGTATTGATGAATACTTATGTTTGGCACATATATATTTAGTCTAGTCATTTTGTACTTGTGTTGATGTTTAAACATTTTGGTTTGGGTTTAGGGTTTCTTTTGCTGGGAAGTATCTTTTTTATTGTAGTCAGTGTGTGGCAACTATCTTTTATTTAGTTATATGTCCTTTTTTATTGTAAACAGTGTGTGGGATCTATATTTATATTAATGTGATTGTACTTTCTTGAATGATGTTGTTGTTTTATAGTTTTGTGAATGTAATTTATTGATTCTATTTATTTTTTAAGAAATTTATGTCCTTATTTTTTATCTGTTTATTTTTTCTCTATATATCTTGATAAATTCCAAAAGGTTTGACTCAGAAACATAGAAATTTATTTGGCAGTAAAGAGTATATATATGACAGTAAAGCTGTATTCATAAATTAAAGTCGTACCAATAAAGTTGTACCAATATTAATACCAGTAAAGTTAGATTACAGATATATATTTAGTTTGTGACATAAAGATATGTTATTTAAATTAAATTTAATCAGAAATGCTCACAAATAAAATAGATATTCCAAAATAAAGCCAATGTCATTGTTACTAGTGACTAGATACAATCCCAGGGATTTTACAAACATAATAAAAGTACATATTCTAAAATAACATGAGGCAACTACGTTAGCGGAGCAACCTTGCTCTTCTAGAAGAGTGTATAGAATCTCATCGTAATTGACATTGTGATCATCATATTTCATTTGATTGTAATATTCTAGATTGCACGCATATTCCTTCTGAATGAAAATAGTCATCTCATGGTCATCATCGAAGAAGACACGGTTCCTTGGTGATATGTTGTCAATGTCGTGACAATTAATCATCACATATACAACTCCAATATATGAATCCTGGTTCTGAAATTTGCATTTGTACAGTCGGCTGAATCGACATACCATGAATTAGAGGCTCTCAAAGTTGTAGTGCTCAATAGGTATCCCTGTTAACATGAGCTATACATGTTTAGCATATTGAGAATGTATTAATTATTTATTCAATTTCAATGAGTACTTATTTATTCCTTACTGATTTTAAAATACCTTTGTGTAGCAAGGATTTTTTTTTTTTTTTACACAGCGTCATGTGGCATGCAGGACTTGAAATGGACAATAGCATCATCAATTATTATTGTGTTGTTCATTTCAACAAATCGTCTCTCATAAATCTGTCAGAAAATGTGACAACAAAATGGCTGCTACTATAGTGTTTTCAAGTGAACATCTTTGTGTTGATGCCCAATTCTTTTGCAAGAAAGTTCAGGATAGTATGTATACAAATATAAGCTTCATGCTTCCTTTTGTATCATCACATGCATAGAATTGTACAACTTTTTTATTTCGAGTTGGTATGTATACAGTTGGAATTGGAATTCTACTTAACCTGTTGATAAAGAAAATATATTATAAGGAATCACATTTTACCTTAATTTCCATTGTTCTAATAATTTACAGACAAACCTTGCTTCTTGCATTGTCTTTTTTGCACCAATAACATTTCTACTTTCAGAACTTGCTCCAGGTGACTTCTCTTAGTTTTCCATTTCGAATTTCAGAATTGACAACATTTGTTTGCTCTTCATGCAGTACCTTGTAGAAAGATGGTGGACATCTCCTATATAAATGGATGAGAAATTGGCGGGATAGGCTATGAATTTGAATTTCAAAATTCTTAATGGTAGTGAAGAGTATTGTTTCTCTGTCATATTCCGCAAGCTTCTCAATGGTTCAAATATTCTGATAGCCCAAAGTTTCTCAATGTTCAAATATTTTTAAATTATGAGCCCAAAGCTTGTCCCTTTCATCCTATTCACCCTAGCTCACCAAATTTGAATTCAAAATGAACAATAGAATTTTGCGATTAGTAAAATGAGCAGTAAAAATCAGGTGTTGATACACAAATTCTTAGAGTTTAAATTCCAATGTTTGACATTTTGTTTGAATTCAAAATTAACAATACAATTTGCAGCCCATTTGTTTGACTCTAAATGCTTGACAACCCATCTATTATCTAATGCTTGACATTTTGATCTGAGCCCAATGGTTCTCAATGGTCATTATGTATGTTGAGCTGTCGAAATTTCATTGCTTGTTAGTCAATTCCACTAAAGGTATTAACTAGCTCAAATTTTATTTTATATTACAATCCAACTCATCATATGGTTTTGGGGGCAATGACAAGAGCTTTATATCACTACTCTTTTTGCAAACGGAAAAATGGATGAACTTTATTACTTTGGTCAAGTATATTTGCTTTGCTTTACATATTTTTTTAGGTTTTGTGAAGGTAAGTAGGTTGAAAGCTTACTTCAAACTCCTTATATATTTTTTTAGGCTTTATATGGTTGTATTTGATTATGGATAAATACGAAAAAATTGGATATACCTTACCATGATATGTAGTTAGATAACATGTGTGTTACTTTTCTTTTTTCAAGTAAAAGAAAGATCAAACTTCGCTTTTGAAAGAGAAAAACAGGGAGGTCCAATGTTCATCAGATTAACTTTTCATTTGATAATACATAAAAGTTTTGGTCAAATATTTTAATAATCGTATGGAATTTCAAATTTGACGATTTAATGATTAAAACTGACCATCACATCGAATTCATCACTATTTCCTTAAATAGAGGGATTTCCTAATAATTATGTCCTGCCTCTGATCTCTTTATCCAGGGATGGAGGTTAATATTGGTCAAAATGGGTCATAATCCCTCTAATTAATTTTGTATCATAATTTTTCTTTCTTAATTAAGTTAATATCCTCTTATTTTGAGCTTAAATTCCGTTATTGTCTCTATCTCATAACTAAATAATATGACTCGATGTACTTGGACCAAATTCAGGAACGTTCTTGGACCAAGATTTGTTTCTCTAGTTGATAACCAAATGCTAAGATGGACGTTAGATTGCTTCAATCCTAAATATTCTGCATCACAGGATGATTTTCATACTCCTTTCTCTTTGATTTTTTGTGGGTTCTCACTAGTAGTATTTCCTATGGAAGGTATAGTCTATATTTTTCTCACCACAAAATATATGACATGTTGACCGGTCTTTAAAGGATGTTTAATTTTGATCTACATTTAATACTTACCTTTTATACTGTTACAAAGGTTTCTCACTGCTCTATGCAAGTACAGCTACCATATTTAATCATGGCTGTGGTGTTTGATGTTTGCTTTTCTTTAGTTCTTTTCTCCACTAGGATTTGTTGCTTTACTAGGTGTACGTTCTTTTCTATCCAATTTTTTTCTTTATTTTTTCTATTTTCGGATGGCCTCTTGACCATAGTTATTTTTTTGTTATGTGCTCAGTTGCAGCATGTGGAATGTGTTTTTTCTTGATTGTATGTGCTCTCTCTCTCCTCTCTTTTGTCTTCGTCACTCTTCTCTCTCTGTCTCTCTCATTCTCTCTCACAACCTGTTTGGAAAAAAAAAAAACTCAATCTTTCTTGCCAGTGGCAACACTCTTAATTAGTCCTTGTGCATCTGACTGGCAAGCTAGAATCCATCTTTTAAAAAAAAAAATGTTGTTCAATCACTTCTTTTAACTCCATCTGACAAGTAGAGTAAAAGTGATTTAAGTATTTTAAAACGTTTTAATATACTAAACGGTGATTTAAGGTGAAATAAAATTAAAACATCTATGAAAATGAAATAAAGTATTTTAAGCACGAATTGCTTCCACTACTTTATCTATTTATTTTACTACTAACAAATATCAATATTTTAAAATGATTTAAAACTTACTCCATTTTAATTTTACTTCACTTATCAAACGGAGAATTTATATTTAGAATGCACTTCTTAAAATCGACTTCTTTTATTGCTTGACAACTACTACTTCATTGGTTAAACTATTATCATATATTTTATCTCAAATTATATAAATAAAATATAGAAAAAGGAAAGTTTAATCTTCACAACTAAATTTGATCTTAGTTTTATTAGTGCAATACTTGATATCTGATGCCCAACATGTATTATTATATGGCAAAAAAAAACATAGGAACAGTTGCCACGAGCCATCTAGTTAATTGTTATTGCTAATGAACCATCTAGTTATTGTTATTGCTAATGAGCCATCTAGTTATTGTTATTGCTAACGAATACATAGGATCCACCACGTATTAGTACTGCTGCTTGTTTGTATAGGAAATAAGCCGGGGAGAGATACTCATGGGACCCACTTCACAGAGATATTTGGTCAAGTCACATCCGATCCGATCCGATCCGATCCCGATTTCCTCGAACACGCAAGAAGAAAAAGGGCAGTGGCGCCGCGCAGCCACATCAATCACAATTCACACACACACGAGAAAGAAAGTATCCCAAAAACCCCACAAAAAAGAAAAGAAGGAAGATAAAAAAAGAAAACAGAAATCCTATTTTTACTCCAAATTCCAACTTTTTTTTTCCCACTGATGAGGGCTGCTGCATCAAGGCTGATTGGCGCGCGTCAGCTCCTACTGTGCCGATTCGGCAGTTATCATCCCTTCTCGGTTCGCGCGCTCGGATCGATCGGGTGTAGGAAGGACTGGTTCGATCGAGCTCAGCGACCTCGCCAACTCTCTCCCCCCACCGCCGATTTCTCGCGAAATGGTGGAGAATTTAGGGGATTGTCTGGGTTCTTGTCCGATCCTTACCCTGTCAATGTTGGGAGGCTTTCCAGAGACCTGGTAATTTTTCTTTCTTATTCTTCTATTACTTTGTAGGAATGTGGTGATAAAATGTTTTGAAGCTTTTCGTAGTTTGGTGCATGATTTGATTTCGCACTATGCCCAACTCTTTACTTGCTGCGGAGTTGGAGGTGAGACTGCAATTCCACAATACATAGTATATAATTCTTAGTGATGCTGATCCTAAGAATGTCGATATGATTAGTACAAGATACTGTACCAGTGTACCTAGTGGAATTAGTTCCTGAGCAACCCCTTTTTTTTCAATTATGCCCAGATTTTTACTGCATGCGATTGTCAGTTTTAATTAGCATTATGATATTAATGTGACATCTACAATCAATACTTGATGTTATGTAAAAAGCTGGAAAAAAAACATTCAAAGCCAATTTTGTATGATTCAAATGTAAAAAAAAAATAGTATTTGAATTAATAGGAATGAAGGTCAGCTATTTAAAAGACCTTGTTTTATTTAAACTCAGTTTGATACTTTGGTATACTTTGCAAATGACCCGGAAATTGTGTTGAGTGTTAATTGCAAAGGCAAACTGCTGGTACTAATTTGTGGGCAAAACGAAAACTAAATTTCTAAATTGATGCTTATTTACTCTCATGAGTGAGCTATTTATATTATTCAGAAGCAACTTCAGAAGGCACGTGCATCATCCTTTTCCACATCATCCAATGCGGTGGCAGCAGCAAATCCGGCCGGAGGGGATAGTAACAAAGCACAGATTGATTCCAAGAAGGATGCCGACAGTCAAATAGCTGATACTAAGATCTTGCGTAGCCTTGCGAAGCAGTTATTATTGAATGATAGTGTAGAGTTTCGTTTCAGAACTCTTCTTGCTCTTGGTCTCCTTGTCGGTGCAAAGGTTGAGCTAGAGCATTATCTAAGTTGAAACATATATAGATTTATAGTCTGTACAAATAGTCACCGCTGCAGTCATAATAAAAATGTTCTGCTGTTCAGGTTATAAATGTGCAAGTGCCTATAATTTTCAAGCTTGCGGTAGATTGGCTATCAGCTATTACTGGGTCGCAGACTGCATTAGCATCATTTACTGAAGCTAATTCGACTATGTTGGCACTTTTTGTTAGCCCGGCAGCTGTTTTGATAGGATATGGAATTGCTCGATCGGGTGCAGCAGCTTGTAACGGTACATCTTCTTATTTGTAAAAGACATGTATCTCCTGAGATCTTTGCTTTCCTTTATCTGATATTCATGCTCTTTTTCCTTACAATCTTTTTCTTTTTCTTTTTTAATCAGAATTGCGAAATGCAGTCTTTTCTAAGGTAGCTCTGGGAGCAATTCGTGCTGTGTCTCGGAAGGTACCCTTTGAATCTTAAAATGATTCAGTTTGTTTATGCTAAATAAATGTTTGTTTGTACATTGAAAAAAAAATGATACAGTACAATTTTGTTTATTCTTAACTAACACTTATAGTTTTACAACTTCCATGAAAATAAATCTTTTGTCAAGTGCACACTGTTTTTAATTGCCATTTCCATCATAGATGTGCCTGTCAATCATGTTTCTTGTATTGTACCCTTATTGTAGGTATTTGCCCATTTACACGAACTTGATCTTCGGTATCATCTCAGGTACCCTGGCTGAAAGTTAACCTCTTTAGATGCAAAATACATGTTTCTTCTACTAATATTTGTGAATGCAAATACTCCATTATATCTTACAGCCACAAATTACTGATTTCCTGTCATGTATTAATCCCAAACGGGATTGTACTGTAGAAAGGAATCGAGGAATTATGGCGGAATTGAATGGAATTCTGGAAAAGTGGAATTGGGATGCAAATTTGCAGTTGGACCCTTCTTTTTGCACCCTAGTCCTTCACTATTCCATGGAATAGACTACTTCCTATTCCACTGGGTGCCGGGGGGTGGGGGAGGTGGGTGGAATTGAGGAAGAGTACCTTCCAATGGTCCTGATATGCTCAATTCCACTTGGAATAATGTGGAATGCTCAAGTTCCTGAACTTCTCTATTTCCTACTCCCATCCTCTAATCTCCTTGCCGAACAGGCAGAAGAATACTTTTTCACTATTTTCATGTTTTCTTTGTGATTCTTATTTGCAAATTGCAGCCGCCAAACTGGTGCTCTAAATCGCATCATAGACAGAGGTAGCCGTGCCATCAACTACATTCTTTCAGTTATGGTGTTCAATGTCGTACCTACAATACTAGAGGTACTCCCATGTTCTTGTTCACCAATCTTTGATATTGTTTCAGCTCACAAAATTAGTCCTAATTGACACTTGATGGTTACCTCATTATTTTTTTTTTCTTATCTTGCAGATAATTATGGTGTCTTCTATTCTCGCATACAGTTTTGGTTCCTCTTTTGCTTGGATAACATCACTGTCGGTTGCTGCTTATGTCGCTTTCACTTTGGTTGTAACCCAGGTATATTAACTTGTGATCTTGTCCAATTTACTTTTTCAAAACTTGGGCAAGTAAAACTTAAAAGTAACTTTTCTTTGAGTGTTAACAGTGGCGGACTAAATTCAGGCAACAAATGAATAAAGCAGATAATGATGCGAGCACAGTCTCAATCGACTCGCTGTTGAACTATGAGGTAATGTAATATTGTTATCATGGAATATGACTGTTGTTTTCTGTTAGTCTAACTCTAACATGGTTTCTTGTTGATCTCCTCCTATTTTTTGATATCTCAGACTGTTAAGTACTTCAACAATGAAGCACATGAAGTTCAAAAGTATGACAAGTACTTGAAGAGTGAGTATACATTTCATTCTTTTTCTTGTACTTAGCCTCAACTCTTTGTTTTCCGTTAAGAGTAAGATAACAATGCTCTTTATTGGTATCACTTTCTAATCACTGTTCATCATGTGCTTGTGATATGCTGAGGGAACTTTCTTTGGATATAGGGTATGAGGGCGCAGCTCTGAAAACACAATCTAGTCTTGCATTTCTAAATTTTGGGCAGAATATTATATTTAGCACTGCATTGTCCACTGCAATGGTCCTCTCTTCTTATGGGATAATGAGTGGTGCAATGACTGTTGGTGACTTGGTAAATTCTTCTTCCCGCTTTGTTATGTTTGTTCGTTTATTATTCTTCAATGCATACTGTACAAGCCTTGAAGGTAAAACAGTTGCTATCATTTTCATTTATATTCTAGGGAATGAATAAAGGTACTCAAACAAGAGAACCTCGAGACTCATAGCAAACAGTAAAACAGAGTTACTGTACTGAAATTTTACAATTCCAACAGTTGTTACTCTTTTTATCCTTCATGCTTGATGGGTAATTTACTTTTTTTCTGGAGTTTTATAACAGTTATAATTGATATGAAATATTTTATGCTAACGTACAGGTCATGGTGAATGGACTGCTTTTCCAACTGTCTGTACCACTAAATTTCCTGGGAAGTGTATACCGAGAAACAAGACAAAGCTTGATTGATATGAAGTCCATGTTTCAATTGCTAGAGGTATCTTCATGCCTTGTTAATTTGCACAATTAATATTTTTCAACATATGCACTTGTAAATTTCTGACTGATGTTATCATGTTCTGCTGTGTTAATTTTTATTTTTTGAAAAAAGTGCTATGTTCTTAACATGCGTATATTGCCAGTTCAATTGTTTGACATATGTATTTATTTTCCAACAGTGATTTTGCCTAGACTGCACACAACTTAAATTTTCTTGCTAGTGTAGTTGGCCTTTGTAATAAATAGACTTATCTGGTTAAAAGTATTTACTGATGCATTGCATCCTTACTTATTTTGGTTAATTTAACAGGTGATTTTATGATGGGTTTACAGGAAGAGCCTGCTATCAAGGACAAGCCTGATGCATATCCTTTAGTTTTTAAAGGTGGATCCATTGAATTTGACAATGTGCATTTTGGGTATAGCTCTATGTCTTTGCTTCGTATTTATTTATTTATTTCTGCAGAAAATGTTAGCATGCGTATTGAGAAGCGTCATTGCTTGTTATTGTTACTTGCAACCGCCCATCAAGTATTAGATTAAGCTTTTGGGTTTACTTGCAACTGCCTATAAAATATTAGATTAAGCATCATCACTTGCTATTGTTACTTGCAACTGCCCATCAATATTGTAAAAGGTAGAACATTTTTCTCGAACTTCTTTTTAGAAAACTACCATATCATCTTTCAGAAATTACTAAAATACGCTTGTAAGATTAAACCTGTCTACAAAAAGTAATAATTTATCATATCTTTTTTGAAGAATATATGCTTATAATTTGTTGTAGTCATTTGCAAATAATTTATTGTACTTTTTTGGAGGACATTTGCTTATATATATTTTTTTTTCTTTGCCATTTCAGCTATTTGTCTGAAAGAAAGGTGCTTGATGGAGTATCCTTTTCGGTACCAGCTGGAAAAAGTGTTGCTATTGTGGGAACCAGTGGAAGTGGTAAGAAGTTTCATCCATCCTCTCTCTTCCATTTTCGCAGAGATATGCCAAATATGCTATCATATCTAGTTTGTTTCTGATGCGATGTGAACCGGATGGACCTGATGGTGTATGACATTTAAATATGAAATGAGTGCTGATGGCACCCAAGGATAAATATAGGCATGCATATCTTAAACAATAGGGTCGTCAGAATGCTTCATGCATACCAAACTAGAGGCCTTTGCAGTGTCTATATCTTTTTGGCACTATAAACATTTGGTAGCCTCACTACATTTCTGATTTTGTCTTGTGGCTGGTATTATTAATATGGATGGAGATCTCTTGACGACTATTATTTTGACAACCTTGACAATGATTTTTTAAATAATTGCGAAACAATTTTTAGAAATTCTTGAAAACAGAAAAAAGTTTACAACCATATTTTTTAAAAATTCTTAAGCACCGTGGTTTTTATGGGTCATTTGATATTTCATCAAAGATTATTAAATTTAGACCATTGCAAATTTCATGTAATTTTGTTTGTTTTTGATGGAACATCAGATGACACTTAAATTGTATGAATTTTGAAACACAATGAATCAATAAGTTCAAGAATATGTCTATAAATTTATTTGAAAATTTGTTTGTCAAGGTTGTCAAGGTAATAGTTGTCAATGGATCCCCCTATGCTTCTCGTTCTCTGGTTTTCACAAATGTTGAAGTTTTGCCTGTTACCTCTGGCTCTTTAATTTAGTTGATTTCATCCTCTCTCCCCAATTCCATTGTTCTCCATCCATTAACTTGTAATTTTGTATATGCACTTTCTTAAAGTGTAAGAACCTTTTTATTCCTATTTTTATCTTGTTTCAAGTTTGACATTCATACTTTTTATTAAATATGTTTTATTGTTATTCATGAGATAATGAAGAATTTATAATACAAAAGCTATTTAATTTCTAGAATTTTGAGAACTGCTTATGTTGCTATAGCTGTATTTCTGTCATTATGTAAACTTTGTGGTGCTGCCTAGCTAGCTAAATTTGTAGGTTCTTGTTATTGTTTATATCCTATGACTAAATTTTATGAACATCTCTTTCAAGAAGTCTACACATCTTTACTTGATTGTTGACCTTCTTTCTGCAGGAAAGTCGACTATAATTAGGTTGTTGTTCAGATTCTTCGATGCTGATTCAGGAGTGGTGAGAAAACCATAATTTGTGGTCAATTCTTTTATTTATTTATTTTTTTTGTTTTGATTTATCAACATACCTGATTTTGTCTTCTGATGAAACTTACAACAGAGAAAATAAAAACAAATTCACAAAATGATCATTTTCTCGCTTCATGTGATATTAAAGTTCAAAGGTTTTGAATTTAGCTAGACATGTAGTCCAATATTATCATAACATCTTTTAAGGCGGTTTTTGTAGTTTGGTGCTGGAAACTTTGGTGAATTTCTAGACAAGTTGAGTTTGGTAACTTTTATGTTGGTTGCAGATAAGGATAGATGGCCAGGGCATAAAAGATGTAACCTTAGAAAGTCTTCGCAAATGCATCGGTGTTGTTCCACAGGATACTGTAAGTCTCTGCAATTATTTTTCTTGTTCAACTCTTTTCAATCAGAAAATGGATGCTGTAAATATTAGCTACTTTTTGTTGTCCCCCTAAATTTGACATAAACTATTATTTTATTAAAATTGTTTATTACTGTATTTTTTCTAGAGTTTCTTTACAAATAAATGCTTTCTTTGATTTTAAGAAGATTTCTCTTGTCGATAATCACTCTTGTAGGTACTTTTTAATGACACGATTTTCAATAACATACAATATGGCCAATTATCAGCGACTGAAGAGGAGGTTAGTGTCTTCAGTTATTATATTATTCTATCTTGATAAAAGTTTTGTTTGCATTAAAGTTTATATCTGAACCTTAGGTATACGAAGCAGCCCGCCATGCGGCCATCCATGATACAATCTTGAACTTCCCTGAAAAATACTCAACCATTGTTGGAGAGCGAGGATTAAAGGTATGGCAATATATAGTTGTCTCCCACAAGCCAATTATCTCCTATTTCTAAATATCCATTGACATTATAAATTTACAACTTGATATTTTTAATAGCTGAGTGGTGGTGAGAAGCAGAGGGTATCAATCGCTCGTGCATTCTTGAAGGCACCTTCAATTCTGTATGCTTCCTGACTTATCCTGTTAGTATGTTTTTTAAGTGAAACCTCATGCTAAGTATTGGGTCTTTGTAAATTTTCTTTTAAGCTTATGCGACGAAGCGACCAGTGCGCTTGATAGCACTACTGAGGCGGCCATACTAAATTCATTGAAGACTCTTTCAGAGGACAGAACTTCAATTTTTATAGCTCACCGTCTCACAACTGCCATGCAATGTGATGAGGTACTGGCCTTTATTTTATTGGCAAACATGTTTTGTGCTATTTTATGCTGTATAGCTGGAGGTAGTCCTGGTTTTCTTTAATTTTCTGTTTCTCAAGAAGATTGCAAAAATCTTATGTTTTAGGATTCTAGTGAAGTCTCTTCTATTGCTGAAATTCTTTTGCATCCTTGTTAAACTAAAAACCAAGTCCTATTTTTATTTACCATTGCAGTTGCATATTAAAAGAAAGGTGTCATCATAAAAAATATCAATGACCTTTGTTAAATAAGCCTTGATTTGTAAGGTTTATTTATATTGCAATTGTCTATTGTCAAAGTGAAATTTAACATGGCAAGGGATCTACACTAAAGTGGGAACTTCTTTTGTTCTCTTCTTTTGCAATGAAGTTTAGTAGGACCTTTGTTGCATACTGTCTTGCTAGTTTGCTTAGTGCAACCTAGACAGTTTTAGGGGAAATGTCATAGGAAGTCCCTGAACTGGTTGATGACAAATAGGCCCTGAATTAACAACTATGCACACACATAACAACAAACTAAATCCGTGACAATATCCCTCCTTGAAGTTAATTCACTTCCAAAAAATGCTCAAATTTGGATACAAAGTGACCAAATATCCTTTTAACTTTTGAACTTTTAAGAAGATAATGCTTATGGAAAACCTGATGCCACTTGTGTATTGAACATTTCAGATTGTAGTCCTAGAAAATGGAAAGGTGATACAACAGGGTCCACATGAGGAACTTTTGTCGAAACCTGGCCGATACTCACAGCTCTGGGCCCAGCAGAATGATTCAGTTGACAATGCTGCTATTAGATTAGAAATTTGACCCCTTCTTTTTGTTCTCTTGTTTATTCTTGGTTGTGAGTTAAAAGTTGATTGCTCTCTTAAATTTGAGAATGGTGTTTAATCATCTGAAGTCAATAAGTCTTGATGCAAAAATTAGAATTTTGTTTGTGCAATTTCCAGGCATCAGAATTCTTCCCAATGTTGTAACATATTTGTTGTATAATTGCACCTGTAATTGAAGGTACTTTTTATGCATGGTTTTTTTATACTACTCGGCCGTCTTTTAATTTAATTGTGGTCTTTGGATGCTACATTTTTTTATGAAAAGAAATGATAGTGCCTGCTCAATATCTATCTAATTTTTTTTATTTGGAGCGAACGGGGAGGATTTTCCTTGACAATCGTATTTTTTTGACTATTTTAACAATGCTTTTTAAAAACATGTTGACAAATAAATTTAAAACAAAGAAAATTTTAAATTTGTTTGTTCTTATATATTGTTTATGTATCAATTTTTTTTTATTTTTTTGTTACACTGTCTGTAGGCTAAAGTTTAGAAAACATTAACTATCTGTGAAAATTAGAAGTGTAGCTCCTTATATGTCCCACTGCTTTTTCCTAGCTTTGTTTGCTAGATAATGCGCTAATTGAAGGCCAATATTATCTCTGGCACAGTAAACACATTCCATTCCTTTCTCATTTTTTTAGTGGTGCCATTTCCAAGGTTTCCATATTTCTTTGGAACTTCTCCAGTTAGTCAGCTTAGGATATGCTTCAGATCATTTTCTCTACAATCTAATTAAAAGAAGACAAAATTAATTCATTTGAGAGGGAAAGAAGGTGAATTTTTTCTTCTCCTTCTCTTTATAAGATTTATGAAGCAATAAATCAAATTTCTTCTTCCCTCCTCTCCTCCGCCTTTCTCTTCACCTCTCATAGAGCAGACCCTTGAAATGTGCTCCAGAGAGGGTTAGAGGAAGTGAATGAGGGAAAGGAAAATAAAATTTTAATCTTACTCTCATGTTTTAATTGAAGTGGAGGGAGGTGAGAAACGATAAACTCTCTGTTTATTTTTTGAAGTTTTGTTAACTTTCAATTTTAAAGGTTAAAAATTTAACTCCCACCTCTGTCCCCATCTCTTCCCCACCCTTTTCTCACAAACCCTAGAGCACAGCCTTGGGTACTGAAAATTGTTGTTGATACAGTTTAGCACTTTATGTACATATGTGGAGACCTTGAACTCCTCTGTTGGTATGAGAATCCTTGAGAGATTCAAGATGAAATTATGAAAATAGAGAATTTCTTTTTTGTAATCAGAAGCAGGTGAACAAGTACTTTAGAAGGCTTAGCAAATAGGCATCTCAGATTGTACTTGAGTTCGATATTACACTTAGAACTCTAATCCAAATAAACAACACTGTTCTTACTTAAAAAGTTGATCCACATATATAACGCAGTATGGATAAACAGATTTTTACTGCACCACGCAACAAAAAAAAAAGTTCTATTCTACCGTTCTTTGTAGGTTTACACTATAAACAACACAGTTCATCGTTTGTATTAAAAGACTCGGTAACAAACTAAAAACTGTGAAATTATTAAACTGGGAAAAGCTTAAAGCATACTTCCTCTTATAGCAGGGGGACCTGTTAAAGAGAGCAAATGAAAATTAAGAAAAATAAAAGTGATGAAGTGGAAAGTTTGCATTATCGTCCATTTAAGAGAAATTATTTTCGTGCTGGCTCTGCATAAGCTTATCCCCGATTCAGAAAAATAATTTGAACTCAACACACCTTGTGGGACATATACAACAAGCCTGACTTTCTTTTTCTTATTCAAAATTCCAAAATGACTGCCATTTTTTTTATTCAACAAATGCTTATACATGACACCCAATTAACACCACATTGAGTGAATGAGTTGATATATGCCCACAACAAACAATTTCTCACCTTTTGGAGCTTTAGAAATTAACAGAGAAATCAACCTCTCCAATTGTCCTTCATCTTTCTTATTTCCCCGATTGCTTGCACTGGAGATGTAGCCCCGACTTTAGCCTACACAACAACTTCAAATTAGCACTTAACCGGAGAAATAATCTAGAACTCAATTGCACATTTACATAATTAGTACCTGTAACTCGGGCAAATCAACACGGATAAAAGGATTAGTCTCGAATTCATCCTCTATGGTTGAAGGAATTGTTGGTTCACCCTTATGGCGTTGCTCCTGGGCCCATGAAAGTTTCTGTTTTATCTTCTCATTCTCTGGTTCAACAGTGAGAGCAAATTGCAAGTTCTTCACAGTGTACTGTCACCAGTTAGAAAGACGAAAAATATTCAGAAAACAAACTCTGTTCTATCTCTGAAAAATGGAAGATATAAATGCACATTAACTACAAATCCTAACTTCAGAACAACAGTAGCCCTTTCTAAGTACCTCTTTTTACATGAACAATAGAAACATTCAATCACAAGTACAACTCAAAAAACCCAAAAGAACTCTGGATAACAGTGGACCAGAAGAAATCTCCAGATAAAGAAAAAAAGAAACTGCATTTGGAGGAGGATAGTCAGCTACTCAGCATACCTCATGGCCACAGTAAACTCGAGTTGGTTTTGGCAGAGAGCCTAATGTCACACAGAGTGATTGATACATCTGTTCAGCTGTGCCTTCAAAGAACTTTCCACAGCCAGCAATGAACTAGAGAGAGAGAGAGAGAGAGAGAGAGAGCAAGTGAAAGAAAGAGATCAGTATCACAAGATAGAGGCAATTAAATGATTAATGAACTGTACAGAGTTGAGAATGTCCAAACCAAAGTGTCACCGGTAAATACTGCGGGGTCTTCTTCTTCTTTACCAGTCACATAATAGCTGATATGACCTTTAGTATGGCTGATAAAACAAAACCCGTTAGTATGAAATAAAGCTCACAATCATAGAAAACTGTATTAATGATCCTGAACCATTTCTTGTTTTAATACCCAAATTTTAGATACCAGTTTTTGTCCTAAAAGTTCCCACGAGATTGATGGCTGTTTCTTGACCAAACAGGAACACTAATGATAGGGAACCAAAACAGGTAATTTATGAAAATCTTGTACAATGAACAATGCTTTCCACAACAAAGATTGTGAAGCATCCATAGGTTAGTATCACATTAAACTAGTAATTATTGTCTCCATTACCATTCAATCATGAAAATTGGCATTACACCTCAGCATGTAATAACTATATGACTTCATTATAGTAAGGTCGTCAGTTGCATAAAATCCAATTAACAGAACTTGGATAACAAGTATACAAGTTAAGAGCTTTTTCAGTTAGCTAGACAACTATAGCAACAGCAAATACATGGAAACACAATAAATAAATGAAGTGAAATGAAATACCACATACCATGGAGTGTGGAGGCATAATACATTAATCCCTTTTCCAATTGAGAACTTATCCCCATTCTCAACCTTATCCGTGCATCCGCCGACATTATCAACTGATCCACCATACACCTTAATTCCTGGAATTAACATTGCCATCTTCTCATTCCCACCAGCATGATCCCTGTCAACCAAATCAATCCACCATCAATTGATCAGAACTCAGAAACTAGAAACTGTATGATGAGAAATGGAAGAAAAACTGATCGAGAGAGATGAGAAAGAAAACCAGTGATGATGAGTGGTGAGAACAGAATTGATCTTGGCGCCAATTTCACTGGCAGCATTCATAACCTTCTCTGGTTCGACTGGATCAACGACGGCAGCCTCCTTTGTGATCTCATCCACGATTCTGTAATAAACACATATAGACATTCAACTGGATAACTAAAAATACTTGATTCGGAGATTAGCTTAAGAAGAGGGAGATTTACATGTAGGCGTAGTTGTCTTCCAAGCAAGGAATCGGGACGATCTTCATCCCTCTCTCTCTCTCTCTCTCTCTCTCTGAGTCTAACTGCTCTCTGAAAGAAGACGGAGGAAGAAATCAGAAATGGGAAGAGACAGGAACCGAATAGCGCTATAGACGGTAGGCAGGAGAAAGGATTGAAGAAATGGTGATGGTTTGATTTAGATCGTACGGCCAGCTTGAATCGAACTATCAAGTGGTGCGGCGATCTAATAATCCCATTCCCAGCCGTGCGTTTCGTTTCGGACACATTTTAGCAGAATGGGACAGAACTTTTCACAATTCTCGGATCGCAATTTTAGCTAAGATAATAGATTAATCTGAAAAAGTTACAACATAACATAAAGAGTATTACACCTCTCCAACTTATCTAATGATCTGATTCGTTTTTTATTCTCACCTTAGTTACGAATTTATTAAACTTTAGCTAATACATTAATCTGCATTTGAATTGCAAAATTCTTTTTGAAGTTCGTCTTAATGTGATCCATCTGTGTATTCAATGTTATCTCTGCTCTAACTTAAATAGTTATTCTGATTAAGTAACGGTTCAGATTAATTGATTAATTTTCGGATTTAATTTTAATCATTAATTGTATTGTCCTAATTCTAAAATAATTAAGATTTACTCATCTAATTTTGCTAATCAACACAAATTCTCATACAAATCTTTGCCACATATTTGTTCTTCCCTAATTACATAATTGTATTATATCTTTCCAAATATTATAGGTATATATTTATCCCTTTATACGGTTAGGAATCGTCTCATAACATATTTGTCATGATCATGATAGTTCATGTTTATCCCTTCAAATATATTTGTCATCATCACGATAGTTAAAAGATGAATGAGATTGATATATGAACTTTTAGTAATTCAATGTATTATGTATTACTTTTTACTATTGGACTTTTATATACATTTTTATCATATGCGCATGATAATTTGTTTTAATTTCATTCATGACATTATTTTTTCTTTTCTTTTTATATTTTTTTAAGAAAAATATGTTATATATATGAAAATTTTGACTCTTATATAATGTCCCCGTTGCAACGCACGGACACGATACTAATATCGTATTATATTTTTAAATATTTGTATCTTAATTAAGTAATTTCACTGAAGCAAATTCATATGATGTTTTCATATATTTATTTTCGTGCATGAAGTTTGATATTCATCTTCTAATTCGAGTTGCAATGATAAATCTCGCCAGAAATATATGATTTTTTTTGTGTTCACATATGAAAAAAAAACAAATCAATCTTAAGTCAACTTTATTATATTCCAATGTAGGTTCAGGACCCGTCTCTCTATTAAAGGAGAGAATATCATCTTGAAATGTATATCAGACCAAGAGAGTATTTAGTTACCAACGGGAAGTTTCAACTGTCCAAACTCCAAAACCCCTTGAATCGTTCCTTTTTATGAAGCTTATACTCGGTATAAGCCATAGCAAAGGTGGAACTAAAAAGGATGATGATTAGCTACCAATTATATTCTTACGGTGAATCATGGCAAAATAGTAAAGTTGATTCAATCATGCTAGATGTGCAACAATTGATGGTGATCATCCCAACTAGTTTCGTCTTACAAGTTTATGGAAAATATCAGACATTGTTAAAATGTTTATATATTTTCCATGTCAGATGTTCAGCACAAACTGAACCAAAATACAGTTGCTAAAAACCCAAGGACCTTAACAGATCAGGCAAACCTATTACCACGAGAATTAGACCAAACAAATATTAAAATCCAGAAAGCTAATATGTCGAAAACAAAATGAACCATGTATCTCCATAATATAGCATCCATGACAAACAAACTACCAAAAATAGTAAAAGCTTGCAGCAAACACTGCATTCAAGCAGAAGCTGCTGAAAGCCAACTCACAACCAACAGGAAACACAAAATATTGAAACAGATTAGATGTTGATTCACTAAGCAATGCACTAATAAAAACCAGGGGAACAAAATCTAAGAACTCTCAACAGCTGCAGGTGGAGCCAAGGCCTTTCCAGGTTGGCGGCCCTCGAGTGATCCATGCCAGCTCAGAAGCTGAAATAGAATAAGACCAAGTAAGAAAGACAGCAAATTGGAACATTAACTATCAATCGATGATAATGGTACAAAAATTGCATAAGGCCAGATAAAGCTGCAAAAACCTAAACCCCATTTTAACCAAATGGAGGCAATTTTTATGACAGGAAATAACTACAAAGGGTTTTGCAAACTAACTGCAGATTTTTTAATCCTGATAATCAAGCATCTCAACAGTAGATCACAAGCAAATATTTCTGTACCAGCTAAAGTTTCACATGCTTGAACCATGATAAAAAATATTATAGAGTTCATGATAAAAATGCTCGTGTTTAACATAGAATGGCCTGAAAAAAAAGTAAAAAATATTATAGAGTTCAAGAGAATTGTAGCAACAAAAGGATATACCTTGGCATTAACACCATCAGGGACGATTCTGCCAATGCTCTTGTACTTCATGTATTCAGCACGAGTGAACTTGGTGAAACCCCTGACAAAAGGACACAAGCATTAGACAAACAACAACAAATCCTTCCAAATATAGAACGAAATATGTAGACACTTTCAACATACCATTTGCCACTGACAATGATCTTCTGACGACCAGGGAACTTGAACTTAGCACGACGGAGAGCCTCCTCAGCATGCTGAGCATTGTTGTCCCTGCACCTGACAGAGAGCAGCACCTGACCAATAGCAACCCTGGCACAGGTACCCTGGGGCTTACCAAAGGCACCCCTCATACCAGTCTGGAGCCTATCAGCTCCTGCACACGAAAGCATCTTGTTGATACGGAGCACATGGAAGGGGTGGACACGGACACGCAGGTGGAAGGCATCCTTTCCAGCAAACTTGGTCATGTACTTGTTGCAGGCAATGCGAGCAGCCTCAAGCGCTTCACTGGAGACGTTCTCCTTCTCCCACGAGACAAGGTGGACACAGAATGGGAACTCATCAACAGGCTTCTTCTTCATGCCGACGTCATAGATACGGATCTTTGAGTCAGGCACACCACGGCAGTAGCGCGACTTCGGGTACGGCTTGTTCTTGATCTGACGGTAGCATCTCGCCGGTCCTGAATATAACCATTCATTAGTTTCAAACTGCTAATAGAAATACTGATGTGCTCTAAATCAATCGATTGACTCTGAATCTTACTGATTTCTATTTTTGTTTGCCTTGATTGGCTATTATAAGGTTCCCTTTGTAAGTTGAATAAAGGACCAGATCATTTTTACTTACACCAAGCAGTTAGCAGGCACATGAATCTGAAACATCTGACAGACACATGAATCTAAACATCCCTATAATTTTAGCAGCAGAGTTTGCTAATAAAGACTCCTAAAAAATAGCATTTCCAACAGAAGCATTGAAGAACAGAAATGAGACCCATCTCAGTTGAGGTCAAACTTAATTTGGTATAAACAACTGAAGATAGTTTGGTATGACAACCAAAACTTCCAATGACTAAAGAAGAAGCAAAATGTGACAAGCAAACAAGAACTTTTTTAATAGAAGTCAAATGAACAATTACATAACTACATTCAGAGCAAAATTAGGGATAACAATTCTTCAGGAAAAAAAAACTGAAAATCTACCAAGATAGACCTAACATTGGACATCATTTCTCAGATTATCGAACATATAAACTAATGCGAGTTCTAAACAAGCACCAAAATACTGATGAAAAGAATATTGAACGCACACATCTAATGACTTTATATTCATTCATTTCTAAACAAATTTGTTCAAGTGATTGCTAAAAAGAAAACATGCACCTAGCAATCCATCTATAAAGTTAACTCCTATTTCATTTGCAATTTCTGGATCTAGATGAAAGGAACGAATTACGCGTCCATGTCAAATTTCTCCAACAAGACTAATTCTATGGAGGAGGTACCAGAAATCGATTGAACGAACAAATTACTAACGGAGATATACAATTGAAAGATTAAGGTAGGTACGAGAGGCTTACTTCTCCCCATGGTGGAGGCTGGAGCGATCGATCACACGATGAAGGCGGCGAGGGCTGGAGAAATGAAAAACCCTAACACGGAGATATATATATATATATAGAGAGAGAGAGAGAGAGAGAGAGAGGTGTGAACCTCTGGATGTAGACTTGGTCCAGAAAGACCGCAGGCGCACCGCCAACGCCCCAACGCGCTGAGATAAATCGTACATATTCCCTGCGGCGCCTTCTCTATTGAAATGTGTGTAAAATACTTCTGACAACACACTCCTCGTGGTTCTAATCTAATAAAGACCTATATTAAGCCTTTATCAGAAAAAATAAAGAGGTTCTTCTTGAATATTTTCTTCAAGAAATAATTTGTTCATCCTTATTTTCACTGTGGGACCTCAAGATTGTTATTGTAATACACAGAATCAGCTATAGAAAATCAGTTGGTGTGGGATTAAGAGGTAGGCTGTGACGAAATAGAAATAAGGGGCTGCTATGGGCTGACCTAGGCCTATTGTGGAGTCTGGACCAGATTTTGTTAGCGGGTTCTAGTTGGACGCTAAGCCTATTGTGGCCGACCATATTTCTTTTTTTTTTTTCCCATTTTTAACGAGAGAAATTATTATTATGTCTCACTTTTTACATCATATTTTTATATTTTATGATTCAATATTAATAATAAGTATTACGAATTATAACAATGTGGTCTGTTGTGCTTATTTTATATATATATATATATATATATATATATATATATATATATATTTTTTAATGTTGTATAAATATATTGAAATGTTAATATAAATATTTTTATCTCGTATATATATGTATGAAATAGGGAGCGTGAGTCTTAAAAATCTTGAATGTTCCGTCTCTTACTTACAAAATCTGTGCTCAAAATCCTGAAAATCTACGTCCAAAATCTTATGAGATGCAAGATCATGATATAAAATTTATGTGTAATTATCACACTTCTTTTTTTTTTATATTATGCTATTAGTTTTCTAGTTTCAGTTGGGATCAATTGATGTAGTACTTCACTTTTATATATAAAAATAATAGAATTTTTTAATACGACTAATCAATTATTACGAAGCTAGACTGTCCGTCTTAGTGTTTTTTTTTATATTTTTTTTATATATAAGGGTATCTGTTAGTCCCGTTATTTATTTCTTTTTAAATATTTCTTGCGAGATTTAAACTTATATTTCTCCGTAGAGAGACAAGTCTTATCACCATTATATTAGATCTGCGGTTAAAAAAAAAATATGTCCGTCTTAGTTTTAGCATCAGATGACCTGATGTTTACACTTATAAAACTTCAAAACTATATACATCCCTTTCAAAATTTTATTTGAATCAATTTTTAGTCTAATGATAAAAATAATATGCTCTGTATGAAATGCTGTACTCTTGAAATTCAAATAGAAAATCCTTTATAAATATTTAAAATTGAATAATTTCGATCTCATTTTCAGATAAAAAAAAATATATTCTTAAGCACAAAAGGTCAAAAACCCTCTTATTTCATCCTAAATATCAAAATTATTTATTTATAGACCCATATCTATATCCATATATTATCTTTTTACTCTAATTCTAAACGAAGAAAAATTGTCTCACCTCTCTTCAAATATCTCTAGATTACCAATAAAGTAAATACAAACAGTTATATCCAAATTAAGACATGAGTCCAAATATGTAATTGTACAATTCATGCGTCTTTTACAAACTTTTGAGTAACATGACTCCAAATATACAATTTCAAAATTTTAGAAGGGTGGGCATCAAATTCCGCCTAATACAAGGAAAAAGTTGTGAGCTTGTCGCAGTTGTATTGTATTTGTATCCGTCTTTCTCTCACTGCGCTCTCTCTTCCCAGCGGCGGCGGCGGCGCGCCATGGCCTTCCATGAGACGAGAGATTTCTTGTTTTGCGCCATTTGTGGCACCACTCTCTCCTTCAGTTCCTCCGACTTCGCTTCTTGCTCGCTCTGCGGCTTCAAGCGCAACGCTTCAGGTCTCTCTCTCTCTGTCTCTGTCTCTCTCTCTATACATCATTTACTTATGTCGGTTGAGTAGATTTTGTGTTTTCCTCACTCCTCAGTACGCATTTTGATTGTGAATACCAAATAGGAAACTTATTTCACAAAAATAAAGGAAGAATATAATAGAAAGCCAAAGTCCAGGAAACTTCGGATTGAATAGAGGATAGGCAAGCATGCCGAATGCTTCTCTTTGAGTATCTGATATAAGGGTTTCTAATTGCAGAAATCCGAGGGATAGAGCTCAGTTACACCATCACCGCAGAGGTAGGTTTTTCAATTGGCTCAAGTTCTGATCTTTTAAGTAGTTTAGATAGGTTGATCAAGCCTAGGGATGCGAATGGAAATCCAGACTAAGAAACTGATCTGTTCGTGAGGTATCATACCTGTTAGCAGATGGTAGCAACTATATCAACTGTTGCTACGTACCTATTCAATTTTTATCTATTAAATTCTAATTCCGGTGCATGACATTAAGTGGGCTGATTTATTTCATGGGCAGAAAAGTATGTTTGTATTATCTTGTTACTTGTCCGAAAGAATTAATTTTCTGATGTTTTCTCAGGATATTAGAAGAGAGTTGAAGCTTGAACCTTTTGTCGTCCTTGCAACAGCTCCAAAGCAGGATGAAACAGTGCAGAGAGCAGTCGTAAGCAATTTATTCATCATTTTAATTGTTAATGATCATCCATTCTGAGACTATTTCTTTTCTGTGAAAATGGAAAATGGCTAAAATTCCCATGTCAGAATGTTCTGTGTATTGCATAGAACTTGCTATTAGTAATAAGTATACTTGAAGAACGTTTCTTTTGTTATAATTGTTGATTCTCATATGAGATGCCTTATGGTTTGCAACTGGTATCTCTCAATCCTGTGACTGTGACTGGCACATATGAAAAATAACATAATTTTTTCATGCTGGATGCTAAATTCTGTCCATTTTTGTCCCATAGGTAAATGAATCATGTCCCAAATGCCACCACCCGCAGCTCGAATACTACACCAAGCAGGTTTGTTAACATGGCTTAAGATTTTCAATTTCATCTTTTATTCTCCTCTCTTTTATTTATTCATGACAATAATCTTTCAAAATATTAATTCACAGCTCCGCTCAGCTGATGAAGGCCAAACTGTATTCTATGAGTGCCCTGAATGCAGATACAAGTTCTCACACAACACTTAACAAAAGTCTCAGAGAACATTTCCCCCTTTTTTTTTGTTATTTTTTAGATTAGCTTGTCTTTCTCCAGTGACAACTTCATATGTGCCCTTCTCTCCATAAAGAGGACTTTTGATCTTAATATATTTAAATTTGTCCAGACAATCATAATTGATGCTTGTGGCAAATTTATTTTATGGTGGTGTTCCCATGGTGCGTTGCCTTCTACCTTAAGAGTATTTTTGTGTATAGTAGTCCATGCTATCGATCCATGTCACTGTCATGACTAATAAGCCTTTGCTCTTTGTTAAGTCTGGATGTGTGATCTTTTAGCAAGAATATGAATTTGCATTTGCCTCGTCTCAACTTTTTGTGATATTATTGTACGAATTTCATGAATATGTTAACATTGGCATGCTGTTTAAATGGTAGTACCCAGCTTCATATTTGTCCCAGTGTGGATCTAGTTCTGAAACGCATATTAAAGCACAAAAAAAAAATTAGAAGTTTGTACGGAAGAAAAATAATGCATTAATGCCTAACACACGGATATATACTTCTATCACCATGTTGGTTTTTATAATTCTTTGGATGTAAATGGTGCCTTAGTTTGTTAGCAATATCTTATTGTTTTTAACTCTTAGAGTAGTTTAGTCATAATTATATGCAACTTTCTTTTATCTAATATGTCACATTTTGAATTATACAAGCTATAAGCAAATGCTGACAATATTCTTAACACTCATGTGTAGAATTTGGTAATCACTGACATGAAAATATGCCATTATTGTACAATTAATGTTCTGATACAATTAAAGTTTAGGTGTTCTATAAGTATTGTTAATTTTGTTTACACCAAGCTAAATAATTATACAGGCAAGAATTGAATTGAACCGTCATCCGTCTGACCTAAAAAATGAATGGTTCTGATCTCAAGAGATTCATATAACAGACATCATTGTTGCTTCAGTAGCTATTTGTTCTAAATCTCCTTTATTACCTTTAGATACATCCTAAGAATACAACACACAAAGTCTATCAGCAATGCCAAATTGAAACACAAAATTCCAATATACACAACAAGAAATGCAAGCCAATACCCTATGCTAACAAAGAGAAGCCAATTCTGACAAGCTACGCCATTGTTACAAACAACCATGCAAGAATATTACAAACCACTAAAATCACCTAGGCCTTATGCTTGGCATTGCACCACTGAGGAGGTTACTGCCTGAAACATCAGAAGAAGAAACAAATGGGTGCTGCTGCTCCACATTCAGAGATGAAGATGAACTGGGAGTGCCCTTCTTGACATAATCTGATGATGACATGGATTCCGATGCACCAAGCTCGCCTTCAGGCATCAGGTGCCAGATTGCCTCCAGCTCCCTGACAACTTCCTTCATTGACGGCCGCTCGTTGGTCTCATCCCGGCAGCAGCTCAGGGCCAGCGCAGCGAATTTCTGAATACATTCGGTTTTGTATGACCCCATGTTGCTGTCTATGACTGAGAAGATGTGGCCTGACTGTGAAGCCATCACAACCTGTAATTCCAGAGAAAAGGAAGGGTGGAATGTGATAAATAAAAAATGCAATACATTTGTTCATTTGAGAATGTTGTTTAATTCAATTAGGATATCGGATCTAATTATGATGATATCACTTGCCTCTCTAACTATGTTTTTGCCATGAGTAATTGGTTGCATTCCTGTCAGGAGCTCTAGAAACACAACACCAAGACTGTACACATCGCTTTTATCAGTGAGCTTATGTGTCAAGAAGTACTCTGGATCAAGATAACCCTGTCATGATAAATGAACAACACAAAAGGCACCAGATGTAAGAGATTTTGGCTATAAAATAAAAAGAAAATTCTGGGAAATTCTAGGTAATGCAGACTATTTAATCTCTTCTTCATATGTCAGAAAAAAAGAATACTAGATCGACCAGACTCGTAACCACCCTTTTTAGCTATTTCTGTAAATGCTTTTTCTCCTTCAACTTATTTCTCTTCATTTAATTGGAGAATTGATAGTAAATTTAGGATGCATAGCTCAAGAAAATGAGACCTACTAACAATAGAGGGTTAAGAGCTGACTGATGTAAATAATTAGGTTAAATTGAGTCTTAGGCGGTTAGGCCCAACTAGCACAACTGAACCATACTTCACAGGTAAGATCCCGCATCAGCATGTGACTAATGGAACTTCGGATCCAATTTACAATTTATCATTTCAAGTATAACACAAACAGTAATAAAATTGTGTACTTACCGGTGTGCCTTTGACAACAGTTGAGACATGACTAGGTGCATTCCCCTCAATATTTGACACCGGAGCAAGGCGTGAGAGACCAAAATCAGCAACCTTAGCAACCATTTTTGAATCGAGTAATATATTGCTTGCTTTAATGTCACGATGAAATATAGGGGGGTCGGCTTCCATGTGTAGGTACAGTATGCCCCTTGCAGATGCCAATGCTATCCTTAGCCTACTTGAAAAGCTCAGTGGTTCCTTGAATTTACCTGTTACGTGCAGTTTAAAACCATAATTTTAAACCCCCAGGCTCATAAGACTGGACAAATGCACACCTTTTGTTGCCGACTGTGCCAGTTGGAACTGGTATTTAACCAAGTGTCCAGCGGCTTGATTTAAGAGTTACACGACCAAACACAAATTCTTTTTTGTTAACCAAACTCTTGTTCAGTTCAGATGTGTGTGAAATAAAATAGAACGAAATATTAAGAACGAATCTACACTAACCAGAAAGATGATCACGCAAAGTGCCATTTGGCATGAACTCATACACAAGCATCTGCAAGAGGAGAATAGTTAACCAGTCAATACTTTGTTTTTTATCATTTTTAAAAAAAAAGATGATATTAAGTTTCTTTATTATAGGCAAAAAAGAAAAATCAATGAAGAAGAGGTCGATTCTAAATAGTTAAAGGGACTCGAAACCTACTGTACCAAAAGATAATATTAGCCTAGAAGTTCTAGAAAGCTACATAACCAAATAGGACATGCAAGTCCCTGCATTATGAGAAGATTACAAAGAAGCCACTTCCATTTCTTTTCCATATAAACCTTCTTCATTGCAGTATCCAAATTGAGTTCATAGTATCAAGTTTAAAATCCTGAAGAACTATCTGGTCCACACATTGTTACAGCCTACAAGAATCCGATACAATGTAACAGAAAGGAGAAAACCTTCAATTTAGCTGTCTATTGATTTATTTTTTTGAAACGAGACTCAGTCAAACAACTACAGATCAACTTGCTCGTTACAGAGTCAAAGTGAAAAAAGAAGAAGACCATACTAATGAACAAACATGAACTTCTACTACTACTACTACAAAGTCCTATGTGTATAAATGAGAAAAAAAATTGACATACCTGTTCATCTTCTTCATCACAGTAACCCAGTAAAGCAACAAGATTTCGGTGGTGCAATCTTGAGAGCAACTCAATTTCTGTAAAGAATTCTTTTGAACCTTGTAAAGAGCCTTGCTGGGCACGTTTTATAGCTGCCACTGTTCCATCAGCCAAAATTCCTTCGTACACTTTGCCATACCCTCCTTGGCCAACCTGAGCAGAACTGTTGAAGTCGTTTGTAGCCTGTGCCAGCTCTTCAAACGTAAAACTTTTCACACCATCAATTTTAATCGGTATCCTTGATGCTGCACATTGTTGAGGAAAGTATTTGTCATTGAATATCTATCGCATTTTGAGGGATTGTGTTGGCTGAATGTTGGATGGTACCCTTGCCTGAGAAAGCAACCAAATATCCACAAAATAATAGAAGTACTAACCAGATCTTTTCTTGGAATCTGTGCGATACTTTGCATTTCTTCTCATAATAATTATGGTTACAACTGTAGACACAATAGCTGCACCAGCAAATGCGCCCAAGGTGATACCCACAACTGCACCAGTGCTCAGACCGGATTTCTTGTTATTTTGATACACTACATTAAAATAATCAAACAATATTTAGCAGCAAGTATATCGGCACCATTAAAGTCTTCTGTAGTTTAATGAAAATGATTGATGTATTCATGATATATTCTCACAGAAACTGTAGGAACCCTCGGTGAAGTTGAGAAGCTCATAAGGACCATATATATCCGAATCCGGAATCAACCAACCGGTGAACATGTCTTTTATCCGATCTAATTCCTGTTCACTAAATTCTGTTTTGTTGCTATCAGGGAAGAACTTCAAATTCATCCTAAGCCTCGGCCCCTCTTCCCACAAAAACGATTGAATGCTCAATTGGTAAAGTGATATTGTCAGCCCGGTTGTTAAATAACTTCTAAAATCATCATAATAAGGAAGAAAATCAGTAAAACCAGGACTCTTTAACCGGTAACCAACTGTAAATGGAACAGAACAGAAGCAGGTGAAAGGGGAATAGGGGTTGATTTCATAATCCAAGTAGGTGGAGCAAGGGCCACAGTTGGTAGTGTTGCTGGCAGTGCCTCCTGGTATGTTCACAGTCTGGTCCCCACAATATCGGCTTACTGTGTTGAGTAGGTTTGCATTTGTACATACAGGATTTCCATACAGCCTGAAAATACGAGTATTAGCCTCATAGACACTAAAATGAGAAGACAGACACAAACACAATTTTCAAATTCAACAACTTTATATACCAAATGTGCACAATCAAGTGGATGAATAAAAGGACCATTACATGATAGAGGCGAATCAAAAGCAAAACTTACATGAGGGTGACATTTTGAGGAGCATTGAGAGAGGTTGATGCATTTGTGAGTTCATTGTTTTGAAAATCCCTGAAATCATTAAAAATTTTGTTAGATTTCTTATAACTTAAAAATAAATAGCAGATAAAGAGATGCCAAACTATTAAAATCTTACAAAATGAGGGTACTGTTTGCAGTGAATGACATGGTGTCCCAGATATTGGATGGAACTGTACCAGTTAGATTGTTTTCATCAAGAGATCTGCAGCAGATAAATTATAATCAATCATAACATAAAATAGGCCAAGCGCAGTTACAAATTCACATAAATTTAATTATAGATCTGTTTAAGTAAAAAACGATAGAAAAAAAATGAATGATTACAATCTCTGAAGGTTAGGGAGTCCAGAGAAGTCAGGGATGGTTCCATTTAGTTGGTTGTGGGAATAATCACTGCAAAAAATTGAGAAGCAACAAATAAATAGAGATAAGAATGCTGTTGAAGGCCATGTAGTGATAAGCAAGGGGGAAATTGCACTTGAAGAGAAAAAAGAGCATTAATATAATATAGGAACGAAAATCCACTAATTCATACATTGTGGTGATATTTGTAGAAAGTTTATTCGTCGGTATGGACCCTGTTAACCGGTTCCAGCTAAGATCTCTGCAACATCATCATTAACCAAAAAAGATAAAAGATGAAAAAAAACAGCATCAATCTTTTCTGTTCTTGTATGGTAAAATAAACATAATAAAAGGGTCAAAAGTATGCACAACATCATTTTCCTTTTTTTCCCTCTATGTATTGTAAGCAAACTGAAACAGAAATTTGGACTTACAAATATCCAAGTTGTGGAATCGTGCTGAGATCAGGGATTGTTCCTTCTAGGCTACAATTCCTCAGACTCCTGAAAACAAAATAAACCATTTAAATATCCTGATATTTGAAGTAGGATTTATATATTCAAATGACATTAAAAGGACGAATAACTTACATCTTCAGAAGTTTGGTCATATTCTGATAAGATTGTGGTATTGACGACCCCGAGAAATTATTACCGTCAAGCTGGCTGCAATTTTTGAGGAAAAAAAATTATCAACAAAGTCAGCATGAAAGCCAACACAATAGTGAATTCATGCTTCTGATTACTCCAACTCGTCCTCAAGTAGCAAATATCCTTTAATGCAAAACAAATGGTTGAAGAATAAACTGATGAATAAATTATTCAAGTCTGCTGGCCACTAAACATCATATTAAGTTGGATCAAAATGTGTCCATTGATTTAAAATCCTAACCTAGATTTTCTTTTTCCAGAGTAATACTACGTACATGATCAGAAGGTTTGGCAACTCGGACAGCTCTTCAGGAAGATAGCCTGACAGATTATTGTTATCCAACAGTCTGAAAAAAAAAATGACATAAAAATATGTTTAAAGTAGAGAGATATAGGGGAAAAAGAACTAATAGCCCAATCAGGTTGTGCTCCATAAATATGTATGAGAAATTGGTAATATACTGCAAACACATACTTATTTATGGATGATCACATCCCAATATTTAGTTCTGGAGCTTCTATTAAACACTTCTTTTGGCCCCAAAGGGACACAAACTGATAAGACCTGTCAGGTACAAATCACTTTAAGTGAATTTAATAATAATAGAAACTTACAAGTGAACAAGACTGGGAAGCCGGGATAGCTCAGGTGGGATTTGACCACTGAGTGAGTTGTTGTTCATGTGGCTGAAATAAAACAGTCAAGTTGTTATTTCCCGAGAAAAATATTGAACTTGTATATTTATAGAATAACACAAACAAAAATTTTACTCACAAATGCTTTGTCTTGTTCAAGTTGGCAAATGACTTGGGTATGGACCCAGATATGTGATTTTGGTCAATTTGTATCCTATTCAAGTTTGGAAGGTAACCGATTGAATCTGGCATTGAACCACTCAGCTCGTTACCGTTCAATAGCCTGCAAAAAGAAAGCATATTATGACATATATAATAATAGACAATGCACAACCAAGGAGTACAGTACCGGCCATGTTATTTAGTACTAGTAAAATGGTACTGACCTACCTGGTGTGTAATGGAACCTGTGTGATGCTGTCTAGTGGCTCACTAAGTCCCACTTAATAATCAAAGTAATGAATTTGGTAAGATACCAGATCTTTTAGCTACAGGATGAGCATGATTCCATTATTGTACCATAATCTGAGACAACAGCCTAGGTAAACCAGGCATGAAACATGGCTATAGAATGCCTTATGACCGATCCACGTGAAAGAAATAATGGATGGCACACATGGTAGTTTAAAAGAAATGCATTGTGTGATGTATGATGAGTAAATGTTACACTTACAACAGTTCCAGGGAAGTAATGTTCCCTACTTCATCAGGAATGCTTCCAGTCATATTGTTCCACATAAAATCTCTGGAGATAGAGAGAGAGTGTGTGTGAATACCCATTGAAATGCTATATTGAAGTCAAGGTATTTGTCTTTTTGCAAGATTTTCTGTTCACTTACAATATTTTCATGTAAGTCAGATTACCAAGAGCAGGAGATAAAGTTCCAGATAAGCTCATCCTTAGAAGCTGTCTGCAATAGAATAGCACATGAATACTTTGGTGATGACTGCAACCTTGTTTTGTGTATTACAAATGTTTGACCATGCATACACTAGGAAATATATTGCATGCCAGAAGAAACAACAAAGCCAGTAAAATTGACACTATTTTTTACTTCTATGTTTTTGAAGTAACAAACACTTTTGCATTTTGTCTGTTTCAGTATTTCAAATTGCAACGTTATTCTCTAAAAAATTAAGAACAAACCTCCAATAAGGACTCAACAAACTTTTTTTTCCAAACAAAAGTGAATGATATCAATATTATAAAATAAAACCCAAACACAGAAACCATTGTTTGTGTTCCAAAAATTAAACGGCCATTGTAGAAGAAGATGCCTAGCAGACCTAAATAGCCCACACTGAGGAAGCAGACCCAACTGATTTTCTGAGAAGTCAACGATTCAAACCAGATCAAACAACGAACTGACAGAATTGCACTCTCGATAAACCCTACAGACCAATATCAGAAACCAAACCTTGTCCCCCAAGCAAGTTACCTGGGATAAGAACCACAAGAAGAACTAAGCCCATGACTACAAATCAACTATGCCAGGCAATAACCGATAATGATCTAAATTACCACCCTGACTGACTATATAGTGACCTCAAAAGGCTGAACCCGAAACCCTCAACCTGAACAGCAGGGACCCAAAATGACCCAACCCGAGTAACCCAAAATCATTCTAACTATAACTTGATATTACATGAAACCAATTGACCAAGACTAGAGAGTGTTTGGCATCTCTACTAAAGTTATTTTGGGACAGAGATGAAATTGGCACAAAAAAAAGAATTACTAGCATTTGGATTCTGGTGGAAATAGCTTCACGGGTGCACACTCAGAATTTGGCAATGAAAGATCAGATTTTCTTCCACCATGTCTATAATTCTCATTTTTGTTGATTATTTGGAACAAAAAAGAATGGAAGTACTGCCTCGTAACAAAAAACATTACATTCCCCCCCCCCAAAAAAAAAAACCCAGAAAGAATCGTATATCCTATCAAACTTGCACTAAACTAATTGTGAGTTTTGTGCGTACAGTTCTTGCACATGCAGGTAGCCATCTGACAAGGTGGTATTGTAACATATAACTCCAGTCCAAGTTTTGTTGCAGGGATCTCCGCTCCCCCAATTCTTCAAGTTGTTTGATGGATCAACCAGACTCTTTTTTATATCATTCAAAGCATTTACTGCATTCCAGGACAAAACATCAGAAAGTCAATCATACTGCTACCAAAGGTCGGTAAATAAGGTGGAAAAAGAAGTTTCACCTTCGTTTGGATCAAGGATCTGTGCATTGGCTAGTTGCAATTGGAGAGAAGATAATATGGCTAGAATAGGAATTAATAGAGGAAGCCACTTGGTTTCTGTCATCTAAATCGTTGTTTTATGAAGTTCTGTATAATCCCAATTCAAAGTCCCTTTCTCAGATCACACCTCCACCTGCTAAACAATAACAGGTAAATTGTTTTAATATGCTGGCGTAACTTGAGGAAAACAAGAGGTGACAGGTACTGTACTTATACCAGACTAATCAGAGTTGTGTACAACCAATTATGCAGAAATAATGCATGTAAATCTGATCTCCCTAGGAATGAGAGAAAACAGTGACTAATGCTCCTAAAATTTATGGTACAGCTCTGTTGCATGATCATAAGGTGCTTGATGACATGCTCCTCTCCTCAATCGCCATGTGGAAAAGAAAAGATCTGTGCTTTGATCGAACTACTGATCCGAGGCTTGAAATCAGGAATCAAGAATCAACCTTGACACTTAAACGCGCTATATAATCCTTCAGAAAGAGAACTCAACAGAAATTAAACAAACATAACATAAAAGGACATACCAGTGGTGGAAAGAACAGAAGCAAAGAGCAAACTCAAACCTGGAGAAGGCGAATTTATTAAAGCAAACAACAAAAGCAGTAGTAGATTTTTTCTCAGCTGTGTAAATCTGACCAAGTCGTCGTTTATGGAACACCGATAGAGACGGAGGAGACATCATCAAAACCATACCAATCGAGTTTTTAAATTCACGAAAGCGCAAGGAATTGACCAAATGGGAGGCGAGTTGGTGGGAAATTTAATTCTTTGTGTTTGATTCGTGTTTATATCTGTGAGGGAAAGTGAAGGTTGAAAGTCGGATAAAACAAATAATAATAAGAATGAGTACGCCGTTGAACTTGGAATGGGACAGTGAGCAAGTGAAACTCAGCGCTGAGGATTTATGCGCTTTGGTCCAATTAAAATGTTAAATGATGTTATACTGGCTCCTACAACATTGTAAATAAAATAATATATAGTTATAATAGATAAAAGTAATTTCAAAGCTTCTTAGTTATGTTATCTCATGTTTAATATTGATGGTTCAATCTACGTTTTGTCTTGATTAAATAGTTTATATATATAAATATTCTTCATTCTCTCTCTCTGTTCATATAAAAGTGTCATTATTATATCTAAGATGTTATATTATTACGCAATTTTTTAAAGTAATACAACTCTTTATATTTTGATATAAAGATTTTTATGCAATTAATTGTGCCGTTTTTAATTATATATTATATTATTCTTTTGATAAAAAAATATTTATTTTTAAATTTATCATACACAAATTTATGATTATAAATTGATTTATTAAAATTTTATTTTTTTAATAAATATTTTTTTGTACAAAGTCCGAAAATTAACCCTAATTATATAATAATATGATTAAAGGATCCAACCACATAGATGCCCCTCTACGAATAAAAGTTCTTTTCTATTGATAACTTTAAAATCTAAATTTCAAATAAGATATGTGAATTGTTGATCTTATTTTATTTCTAAAAATATACATTCGGTGAAGGTATCGTTCGGTAACGTCTCCTTTAGTTTCCTTCAACCTCCTTAATCACCTGACTCTTTTAAATACATATTTCTTAGTATGAGTTAAGAATATCTCTTTTAACCTCCTTTTATCTGAATTCTTAATTTATGTCCGAATCTTAAGGCATTTCTATTCTTGAATAAGACTTCTTAACATTCATTCGTAAATTACGACAATCGAATATAAACTTCTTTGTATGAATTAAAATTTAATTCTAATCATGTTTCCGAACGGCCCCATTACTATCAACGAAGCTTGAATTAGTTCCCTACAAAGTTGAGAAGCTAAAAAAAAATCAAAGGTTTAATCAAAGATGAATTGTGATTAATTTGCACCATTAAGCTTTTTTTACATTTTTAATCTTGCATAAAATAAACTCAACATTTTATGATTTAGAAGTTAATGCATCATTTAAAAAAACAAAATAACATTGACGATTCCTACGTATCATTTGATATTTAAGTTTTGAATCATTTAATGAAAAAGGATTGTGGTCCAAATTTTGTGGCAATCATACTCAATCTCTTTAATATGTATTAGGTAGTCATGAGACTTCAGTTTCATGTGTCTTCTTTTATTTATAACCATGCAAAGATATTGAAACGGGGGGTTTCCAATTTAGTTAGGTTAGATAAATGAAATAATCGTTGAATCATTAAATCTGATATTTTATACGATTATTAAAATGAAAAGTGAAATTTTTGTGCGAACTTTGATACCATCGAACGGTCATTCTGTCTATCAGACCGAAATTTAATCCAATGAGCGTTCAAACATCTCTCTGCATATGCAACTACGGAACAATTATCTAAAAGTTTTTTTTCTCATCATTCGAATATATATCTTTGAAGTTATCAATTTTGAAATTAAACGTGTCATTATCATAACAATCCTTTTGTCATCATGTACCTATATTGATTTTTGCAAATCAAGAGGTTAATTAATGAATATGCTTTTAACAATTCAGATTTTGACTTTTCTATTGTGAACTCTTAGATTTTGGAGGTTAATACTGATAGCATCTGATCAGGTCAAAAATGCATCTGTTTTACTTTTCATAAATTATATTCAATGAAAACTTTATATGTGTTTATCTATATATATATATATATATATATCATATATAGCTAGGTGAGTATGAATAATTTTTTTTGTTAGCTCATTTGATAAGAATATGCATAAAAAAATAAATAATTTCATTAGCTTATCGAATAAATATATGGATAAAAATTATTTCGTATTCATTATCCTATAGCACAATTAACATACAAATAATATATATAAATTGCCTCTTCCAGATGTTCTTTCAAAGTGGCACAATTACTGATATCATCTATTAAATAAATGGAAGTAAGAATTTTTCCTTTTCCTTTGGAGAGAAACTTCTAAGAAAAATAAATAAAGTGCTTGATTGACTGGCTCAACCAAAAAACGAAAGTCTACCTAAACCCTAAACCTAAACCAAGAAATATTTGTATTTATATCGTTCCTAATGTGAAAGCATACCTCTTTTACAATAGATCCGGCACATATCATATAATATATGTTTTACTCTGTATATAAAGACGAAAAAGTCGAATAGCTGTGTATGTTGGAGCAGTTCTGATTTTCCGCTGCGTAAAATAATATTATATGACGTACGGATGAAAGAATTATTTAAAAAAATTAAATTTATTTTATATGAATTTTAGAGTCAAAGGGAAAAGCGTAAAGAACGAAAATAGAAACTTAAAGTAAAATGAGACTCCTAAATTATCTCATTAGTTTGCTTTGTTTATTATGAAAAGTCGTAATTGTATTTTTATCTATATCTTTTTTTGTACTTTAAATATATTTATATTTTCTTCGAAAAATATTTATACTTGATATGAAAATATTTATATTTTTATGTTATTATGATTAAATTTTGAAAAAATATTATAAATTGTTCAAGAAAGTCTCTCTAACCTCATATTTCATATGATCATTTAGAAAAAAATTAATAAATATTTTATATATTAAGCATACATACTTTTAAAATTAAATCTAAATAACATTTATGTTAAGTATAAACACTTGAAGTAAATGCAAGAGACATAACTTAAAATGTAACGATAACCTTTCATTTATTATTTTCTATTTAGACTATTAAATTTGGCACATATTTAGTTTTATTATTTTATTTAGCATCATAAGTTTCCATAACTTTTATTTACATTAGGATTTTAAATTTAAAATGATAATGGCGAACCTCAAACGTTGATCTTGTCAATTTTCAGTTTAACAAGCTCACATAAAGTGCCACCTTATCATTAACAAAAACAAACCATCCTTAAAAAAACAAAGAAAAAAAAAGATTCATTTCAAAAATAATGATCAAATAACTAACCCTCCAATGTGAAATTGGATAAGAAATTCATCTCCTAAATAACATAAGGTATCAATCTGGACAATTCAAATTCATCTCCTAAATAACATATGTTGTATTTTCTCATCACATATATTTCTCTTGACAACTTCTTTCTTTAAATCTAGTATAACAAGTCTCAACCACTGATCACAATTCATCTTGAAAAATCATAAATCACCCCCCTTAATCTCTTGTTATTCTTTACACTTTAACCCTCTCTTTGAAGGAGAAAAAGGAAGAAGAAGAATTCAGATCTGTCTCAGGGAACATAGTACATAGGATTCGGGATCTTGAAGTTCCGATCGGCCAAATAGTCGCCTTGTAAATCGCTCCATTGATCGCCTACATTGCCTCTTATTCTGTACCCTTCGTCGACCAACTGCTTCCTAATCGCTGATTTGTAGATTTTAGCACCTTTTCCTTTGTAATCAGCAGTTCTGTATATATATTTTTTACACATAATTTGTAGCAAATATGCAAGACAGAGACATAACACATTGTATTTCTGAGTGATTATTTGGAAATTACGGGAAAACTGGCAAACTCGGTTCAGTTTTTTTACCTCATGATGAGCCGTTCATAGCCGACATATCCTTGATCCTCCAAATTTGCGGTGGTTATGGCACGGAATGTTAAATCGTCCCGGCCGGTAAGAAGAAAAACCTTATATCCTCGCTCGATAAGCTTGTTGAATAAACCGAGAACGGGAAGGATGGCCGAGCACATCCCTTTGCCTGCCCAGCTTTTAAATGCCACTGGATCAAATGGCATCCCTCTAAATGAAAATAAGAACCCCGAAAAACATAAATCAAATTATGGTCACTGGACTTATATTAAAAAAAAAATTAGATAAATTGCATGTGAAAAGACAAATTTTGTAACAATCTTGAATGAATTGCATCCATCATCACTGAAATTTCTATTCACAAAGGAGAGAAAAAGAGTGGAAACAAGACAGAAAATTCCAGACTATTTTAAGGTTAAACCAAAATCCCCATGTTTGAGCCTAGTTGAAAGATTTGATCTAATTAGGCCCAATAATATAATTAATTAGGCTCTTATGATGGGCCCAATTTGACTATTTAAGCCCATTAATTGATATCATTATATAAATATAATCACTCAAATTAAATATTTAGACAAAGTCATTTTCGAACCGTATGTTTAATATAATGATGGTAAGTCTCGCTTCTTTATGAAGAGATGTAAATTTAAATCTCGTAAAAAATATTTTAAAAAAATAAATATTAAAATTAACAGAATCCTTATATATAAAAAAGAAAAAAAAGAAGACAAAAGTCATTTTCATTACCCAAATTGTTGTCCTTGGTAATAGAAGAGATTAGAGAGGCATGTATCATCAATATCCAATACCCATGCATCCATGCCATCATCTCCGGCCTCCATTCCGTCGAGATAGGTGCCGATCATCTCCATCACGGTCTCTAAGTCTCTGTTGTACTGCCCGCCGAGCATGTACCTCCCGACATACAGCACACATTCGTTCGGCACGGTGCGCCACGGTCCGGCATTGTTCGCCTCAACTGCAACCCTCCAGCTCAGGCAATAACTCGAGTCGAACAGCGTGTTTGGGAAAAGAGGACCGATTTTATGAGCCAGGGTTGTTTTGGCAAAGAGATTGGTGAGTAGTAGGAGGAATAATTCCCACATTGCGAGGATCCGAGAGACGACGAAGACTAAGAGTTTGCGGAGGTGAGATTTTGAGGTGTCAATTTTGAAGTTTCCTGGATGGAGAGAGAGATGGAGAGAAGAGATTTGAGTTCAATATGGCATCAAATAACAAACTAAAGCATGGCGCTTTAAGTGTCCTCAATGTAACAAATGTACAAGAAATAGAATTCTTCAAGAAATTGAAATTAAAACAAGAGACTTTCTAATCTTCTCCCGTGGAGCAAAGAAATCGTCATAAATTCTAGAGAATAAATTAATAAATTTAAGTGATTTGGAAGACTGAGCGTTGCTAATAACATCCTAATCAGCACATATTGCAACCAGATTTACCTTGTTTTTTAAGGCAAAAGGTGTACTGATTTTGTCTCAAACACAAAATTAAGTTCTTTTATGCAACGCCATTTAACCTTAAACGGGCGAGAATTCATAAACCATTCTATTATCAGCCGCACATGTATTCCCTTTTCCCTTTCATGATAAAAAATTACAAGAAATCAAGAACCCATGAAGGAAAAAAGAAGAAAAAGATCAATAAAAAAGGGGAAAAAAGAACGAAAAGAGCTACAATGGGAACAGAGATATGGGGAGAGAGATAGAGAGAGAGAGAGAGAGAGAGAGAGAGAGAGAGTCGGCAGCGTGTCGCCAATCTTTCAAAGAAGAAAAAGAAGAAGGAACAGAGAGCGAGAGAGAGAGAACCTAGAGAAGCATAAGGTGGCACTGGCATTGCAAGCATTCGAGAGAGAGAGGTTACACAGAGGATGTATGGTTTTATAAAGAAAGAAAGAGAGAGAGAGAGAGAGAGAGAGAGAGCAAATGGGATGGCCTGTAAATGCAGAGGTTATGGCCTACAACAGGGGTCCAGAGGATATATATATATTATACATACAGATATAATATAATAATGCCTTGACTCATTGTTCATGGTATCAATTAAAGATTATTACTTCACTCAATTGTTTATGGTATCAATTAAGGATTATTACTTCACTCAATTGTTTATGGTATCAATTAAACATTATTACTTGACTTACTTGACTCACTGTTTATGGTATCAATTAAAATTAAAGATAAAGCTAACGTGCTTTTAGGAGCACCGGATCAACTCAAAATCTGTCGAATAGATTTCAAACGATAAATTCAAGTTGCTTAATAAATTCTTTATATTAAAATTTTGTAGGATATTAGATTTTTTTATTTTTAGAGTTTTTTAACTATTTGTTTCATATTTTTGAAAATAACCTATTTTTATATTCAAAACTTTATTATTTTATTATTATTATTATTAGAGTCATTCTAAAAAATCTAAAAGAAAATAGTTAAAAAATCCTAAAAATAGAAAATCTTAATATCCTATAAGATTTTGATATGAAAAATTTATTGAGTAACTTAAATCTTTCGTTTGAAGTCGATTTGATAAGTTTTTAAGTTAAAAATACCGAGAAGCTCCATACTCTTAAAAGTACCCTAACTTTATTGATATATGATTATATTATATATATATATATATAGTCACTTTTAATAATCAAATAAGCCGGCATTATTTCTTGACTTGGTCTAGCAAATCTGATGGGATTTTGTGTATGGTGTTTTTCTTCAGGAGTTAGTTAAATCAAATTTGTTTTTGTACGCTTGTTTGTAGTCAATTTGACTTAAAAAAGTGTCTGAATAGAAGATATGGTTCTTTTGTATTACCAAATTTCCTAGAATGATCCTTTAATACATCATATTTTATGAGAACAAAATTAAAAAAGATATTTTGACTAACCGATCAAATAAGTATATATTTTCATTTTTTAAGACTAGTTCGTACTCTTTGTAAAAAGATATTTATTAATGAATATGGAATGTTACAAATTATTTTTATATCTTTGTTATTTGATTTTAGAAAAAAAAAATCAATAATATGATACAACAATCCAATAAAACATGGTATATTAGAGCAATTTTATTTCAATATTTATTCAAGTCTCCTAATAAGAAGTTATTAAATGGAATTTAATTGATGAACCACAAAAAGATATAGTTGTTAAATTAAAGATATGGTTCTTTTGGATTTTCCTCAAGTGTGTTAGTGAATCTTTGTACCTACAAATACAAAACCTAACAAATATTTGTGTAGTATGGTAGGGGTCCCCCCCCCCCCCCCACCCCCACCCCCACCCCCCCCCCCCCCCCCCAAAACCAATAAAAAGAAAAAAAAAACACAATGATATTTGACTCCCAAATTTAGATATAGTATAACTGACCTGAATTATCATATACAATCACTAAGGTTTTTTTTCGGATCTCAGGTCGAGTTAGGATTATTTTGTTTTTTTTTTGAAAAAATCGGATCTAGTCGGATTTTGTCACCTTTATGTAAATGAGCTCCTTATTATTTGATGAGTAGGTTTTATTTTTAAAATACTTCTATAGGACCATACAATTTTGAGTTTGGATTAACTAAAAAAAACTTTACAACAATTAGAATAGGAAAAAAATAAATAAACCAAATTTAACTCTCCAAATTTGCTGTCAAAAAATAAAATTTCTTTGATGAATTTTCAGACTACAAAAAAGGGGAAAAAAGAATAATGGCTGATGATAATTAACAAGTTAAAGGAATGCAAAACTAAAAAGTAAAAACAAATTAGTGATCTTTTATCACTCTTTAATTAAGGCATGTCATTACTTTGTAATACTAAAATTGGATTTACATTATCACTCTTTAATTTCTTTGGATCAACATAGAGTTCCAAACAATAAGGTTATCAAATTAATCATGTCTTTGAGAAAGAAATTGCAGAAAATATCTCATCTGGTAATATAACAGACAATTTTGCGAAGACGAAAAAGAAACGGGTTTCAGTTCTCCTTAATTGACAAAACTTCTTAAATAATAACATTATTAGCCAAAATATGTATTTATTTAACTTTAATTATATGATATCTACCCAATGTATCTATCGAAATTGTAGTTTTAACTACATGTTTTTTAATTGATTCTAATTATATATTATTGAACCATTACAATAAAGTTCCTTGTAACATTTTATTTTTTTCAGCCCCCTAATAATAAGATCCTGACTCCATCCCTCATGAGATTCTAAAATCATTTGAAAAATCACTTTAGATATAAAACTACCAGAAATAAAGAAAGTTAAGAAATTTAATTAGAAGATTAGTCTCAGACTTGTATGGGATTAATTTTTTCATTAGCTATTTTTAGAAAAAAAAGAGCTATCTATTTCTTTAGTTAAAAAAGATAACTTCAACTTTTTTCTTTTTAAGAAAAGTAGACAATCATTAGAAATAAATAGAGAACCGTTAGAGATTGGTTACATATATAAGCCACTACTATACATCTTGTAAGAATATAACAATTAATAAAATTTTATTCATCATAAATTCTTAACAACAATTTTATACATGTTAAGAATGTCTTTCTTCAAGGAGCACTTGAAGAAGAGGTGTACATAACATTACCACCCGGTCATGGAAAAGAGAAAAATTCTAATTTAGTTTGTAGGTTGGAAAAGTCTATTTATGGATTAAAGCAATTTCTACGGGCGTGGTATGAAAAACTTAGCTTTTATTTATTTTCATGCAATTTCAAAGTTAGTAATGCTGATCATTCTTTGTTTATCAAATATGACAGTATCTCAACAACCATAATTTTGGTATATGTAGATGACATCATAATTATTGGAAATAAATAAGAAGAAATTACAAAAATTAAATCTCAATTAAAAGTAAAATTTGATATCAAAGATCTTGGATACTTAAAATATTTTTTAGGAATAGAAATAGCACATTCAAAGAAAGGTTTATTCATTTCTAAAAAAATATATACTTTAGACTTGTTAAAAGAGACCGGTAAATTAGGATGTAAACCGGCCTCGACACCAATAGATAATAGAAGCAAATTAAATACCGAAGACGATGAATCTTTTCAAGATATAAATCAATTTCAAAGACTCGTAGGAAAAATAATTTACCTCACGGTAACCCGGTCGGATATTTCCTTCTCCGTAAGCCAAATAAGCAAATTTATGCATGCACCGAAAACACCACACCTAAAAGCAATAAATAAGATTCTTAGGTATTTAAAAGGAACACCCGGGAAAGGAATTTGGATGAAAAATAATAATTCTAACAATATATGTGGCTATTCCGATGCAGATTGGGTCGAAAGTTTTGATCGGAAGTCAACTATCGATTTTTGCATGTTTGTAGGCGAAAATTTAGTTACATGAAAAAACAAGAAGCAAAATGTCGCAATACGATCAAGCGCTGAGACATAATATCGTGCTATGGCGTCAACCACAAGTGAGTTAATTTAGATCAAGCAACTCGTAGCTGATATTGGCATCGCAACTCATGAACCTATGAAAATATTTTGCGATAACCAAGCGGCACGACATATAGCTTCAAACCCCGTGTTTCATGAGTGCACAAAACATATAGAAGTTGATTGTCATTTCATTAGAGGAAAAGTTCAATCAAAGATAATTAGAACCCCATTTGTGAATAGTAAAGATCAATTAGCGGACGTCTTCATCAAAGGATTAGATCTGAAATCATTTAAAGAAAATACGTGCAAGTTAGAAATACTCGATATCTACACCCCTAACTTGTAGGGTTAGTGTTGAGAAATACACCCCTAACTTGTAGGGTTAGTGTTGAGAAATACACCCCTAACTTGTAGGGTTAGTGTTGAGAAATAAAGAAGGTTAAGAAATTTAATTAGGAGATTAGCCTCAGATCTGTATGAGATCAATTTCTTCATCGGCTATTTTTAGAAAAAAAAAAAGAGCTACCTATTTTTTTAGTTAAAAAAGGCAATTTCAACTGTTTTCTTTTTTACAAAAGTAGGCAACTGTTAGAGATTGGTTATATATATAAACCACTATTGTATATCTTGTAAGAATATAACAATTAATAAAGTTTTATTCATCATAAATCCTTCTCTATTCTAAAATTGTAACACTACAAATATCCATTAGATGAACTACAAATCTGAGATTTGAATATAGCGGTACATACATTATCATAGGTAAAATTTTATTTCTAAAATGTAGCATGCATATAAATTTTTATCCATGAGTACCAACTACCAAGCACCGACCATTAATTAGCAAGTGACCACATACATTTCTACACCATGCAAGTCTACATAAGAACTGAGAGGGAATCCCATTCCGGGCCCCACCCGTGCATTCCTAGGTGCGTGACACGTGTACCCCTCTCATGGGTTTTTATGTTATTACGTTCACGACCAAGTTTTTTTTTTTTTTCCCCTTTCTTTCCTATCTGGAAATGAGTCGAGCATTCCACTAATGGAAATTTGATATGTAAATCCACTTTGCTAAATAAAAGTCTAGTTGACCGCATTAGAAGCAAAAATTAAATCGAATATTGCTTTGCAATCTAGTTATTTTTCTATAAGAAAAATGAAGATGCCTTCACAATGAAGTGCATGATCCATCCATGCTGTTCTTTTTGTCTCATTAACGAAGAACTAAAGGACACATTAACTTCAAATTAATTACTTCTTGGAACCAAATTGCATCCATGCTGCTGCTTCTTTTTTGGGTATTTGAGGCAGAAAGGCAGTATATGAAATGTTCTTGAACACAAATTCAGATACTAGAACTTAGTTTTGTTGGTTTCCATAAGTGATTTTTTTTAAGTAAAAATGAGAATTAAAGTCATCTAATTTTAAATGATTATGTATGGTTTTTATTTAGATTTCAAACCTGTGATCTTTTATATGAATAATATTGTCTTTATCACTAAATCAAATATTGATTTTCGATTTCAATAAATAATTTGAGGGGATATTGTGTCTTTTAGTTCACAAAATGCAATCATATGATACTTAATGCATTTAATTTTTTTAACAAATGAGGACAATATATATAACAAGTGGAAATTAATACTTCTCACTCACTTTCCACTCTCTCAATATTTACTTTCTCATTCTTTTATTCATTACCACTCTTTCATTATTAATTCCAATACTTAGATGACATTATACTAGTACATATACATCACAAGTTCCAAACCAAAGCTTAGAAAGATCGATATCATATCATATATATATATATATATACGAGCACGGAGCATCTCGGTATTCTTAATTCAAAAAATCTATTAAATGGATTTCAAAAAAAAATCTAAATTGTTCAATAAATTCTTCATATTAAAATCTTGTAGAATATCGAAATTTTGCTATTTGTAGGATTTTCTAACTATTCTGTTTCAAGTCGATTTTTCCTTAGTGAACTTAACTCAAGAACCTATCGAATCGACTTAAATTTTTAAATCCAAGTTGCTCAAAAAATTATTTATATCAAAATCTTGTAGAATATAAAAATTTTCTATTTTTAGAGTTTTTTTAAGTATTTATTTCAGATTTTTTTTCAAAATGATAAATTCTAATATATTAACATTCATTATTTTATTATTATTTTGAAACCATTTTAGAAAATCTAAAAAAAATAGTTAGAAAACTCTAAAAATGAAAAATTTCGGTATCCTATGAAATTTTGATATAAAAAATTTATTGAGCTACTCGAATTTATCGTTTAGAGTCATTTTAATAGTTTTTTTTGAATTAAATTCATCAACTTTTTTGATGAGTTTAAGCTGAACTTTAATATATATATTAAGGACATTGTTAGCTTTAACGGATAAGTATAATTGAACATGGTTTAGATTGCGCGTGCCATGAGATTTGGCACGGTACGATGCAAATTAAAATAATGGTTTCAATGATGTATCATCATGGTGCCACATTCGAACCCAACTATGATTAATTATCCGTTAAAGCTGCCAAAAGCCATGATGATTGATGATTAATTGATGATTGATGAGAGAGAGGTACGACGTAATTCTAATATACTTGAAAAGATACCGAATACTTTGAGGATGAAATTATTTGAGGTTGATATTACTTAAATAAATGAAAATATTTAGGAAGTGAAAGCTTGTTAGATTTCGTTCTATTTTGCTATTGTATAATTAATAAGGTGTGAAGGTTATTAAATTTAAACTATTGGAAATTTCAAATAGTTTAGATAAATCGTAAAACATGCATAAATGATCTCATTATTTTTATAAACCATGTGAACCGCACCTTCTCGTATGACAACTTGTGGAAATAGTGGAATAGCATAATAGCATGCTATTATGTCTAAAAAACATGTGTTCAGAAATAAATTTATTTTTTAAATTGAGACAAATGTTATAAAATAGAACACGACATAAAAAATGTAAAAAAATTGATAAATGCTCATACATTGAATTTAGATATACTTCACACATTAATTGATGGACATTTATTTATCAATAAAAGTTACATAATTTTCAGTCAAATTATTAAATCTGACAACATGTAATAATTAATACAACATTTCAGATTACTTGATGACTTGGTTTGCATTAGAGATATTGGAACTTAACCAATTTTATATGGTATCAAAACAATTAATAATTAATCAAATAACTAAAAGTATTATGACTTGTCTTGACTTAGAGGCATGAACTTAATCACTTTTATGGAATATCAATTATGTTATATTATTTATTTATCATAACAATCATCATAAATATTTTCATAATACTATGACTATTATCATGATAATTTAAACTTAAAATTCCTTCATATCAAATTATGTTAACTTGTTAATAAGATATATGATAATATCTTAGTCTAGATATGTATTAGTTTTGATACATTAAAAAAAATAATCGATAATTTAGGCATGTCCGATATATATATATATATTTATATTCCTCTTTTCTTCCCATACTCCTCCAATCATATATTGCTTCATTAATTATTAAGAGCAAAGTGGTTTAAACTTTAAACCCTAGTAAAGCGAATTGTACGATACTCTTTTATTTCTTTGTGCACATCATATGAATGAATTAGCGGAGTCTTTTTCAAACCGGGTATAAGATCCGATATCTCTAATTTTGCATAATATATTGTTTTCTCATACAAAAATAGAGTCGAAATCATTCATATTTAAATGTTCATGGTTAATTTTTTATTAGAATTTTGAACCCGCAACTTCTTATAAGAAAGACATTATCTTTATTATCTGTTATTAGATCAAAGATTAATTCTGCACATAATTGATGTACTAATATATATAATTATATTGCTAATTTGCTACCACTACCAGCTCTTGTTTCTGTTTACCCATTCAAATGATATCATGCGATGTGAGTTGTAACCCCACATATATACACTACACTGACTTTGAATCTAATTTCTCCGTTTCCCTTCCAACCAGTGGCAATCAATCATGGCCTCTAACGAAAAATGATTCTGTCTATGTCACGAGGAGGAGACCTATCTATAGCTAGCTATCTTGCCCATTCACCACGACTGGGCAGGGCTGGACTGATCGGATCAGAACAGAAAAAGGAGATCAAAATTTCTCGGGTTTGTCAAACGTCAATATGATTATTTTTAGGTGATCGATAGCGATTTTTTGGAATTTATTATGTTCCAAGTTCCAACAAACGGTATAACCTTTCTTACACGCGCCATCAATCACCAGTAGCCTTGGATTCTGGTACTTGACTGGTATACTGTCATACTGATCACTGCTGATCAAACACTGGTCAAGTGGTCGTTACTTGTCTCTTCATGTTGTTATATTCTCAATCTCAGATTTTGGGTGAAGATAAATAGAAACGTGTTAAGGGGACTAACTAGGATCAATCAATAACAAACCGAACTACTCTTCTCAAACTCTTTTATGGGTTGCTGGGGACTCGAACCAGAGTTAATCGGATGGAGTAGATAATTTGTGTCTGTTAGAGTAAAAAACCAATAGGCCGAAGGCAGATCAAAGTCAAGCTAACCTTCTCTGAAAAACTTTGTTATTACTCTTAGATCAGAATACCTATAATGAATCGGAGCACACCTAACCATCTTTTTTATCTTCATTTTCTCCATAAACAAAAAATATGGTGGATTAACTGATTTCTGTTTCAGTTAATAAAAGTGTCCAATGCAACAAAATGCATGTTGTGTCTTTGAAACAGTTCGAATCATTTCAATAATAAATTTGGTTTGATCTATTTTACCGAGAAGATCTACGCGCGGTTTGAGTCTGTATATAGCACTAATCCATTTCATTTTTCAAGACTTTTTTTGTTATGTTTTATGTAAAGTTCTTAAAAATATAAAGATATGAAAGAAAACATAGAACTATCTTTTTTACTATCTTAAAAGATATTAAGATAAGACTAGTATCCTAAATAATCTAATTATTTGTTGGAATCATAAAGTAATTTTACAGTATTTTAAATAGTTAGCAACATAGAATCAACTTTGATCTAATAGATAATTAACATGGGAGTTCTAAGTTCAAAATTATTTTTATAATTATCTTAGTTGTTATAATTTTCTTTTTTTCTTCAACTTTTCTCTCTCTCTCTCTTTTTTACTTTAACCAAATTCAAGGTTGTTGTAACGGACTTTGAATTTAATAAAGATAAGAGTTTAGGGTTTATACTTTGAAGTACCATAGACAAGTTTTTCTAACCAAACACTATTATATACAAAACTGTAAGTTTATCACAGTTGATAATTATCTAACATCTATACAAACAAAATACATACTTAATTTCTAAAAGAAAACATCAAAAAAATATCCAAAAAGTATATCCTAAAATTACCAAAGTCTTTACCTAAAAAAATAACATATCAACGTGTGGTACTCCCCTAGGCAAATTAAATTAAATTAAATACTATACCCTCTCAGTAATTTCAGTACTACTACAAGTTGCCAAACGATTTGTAATCCATTGACCCACATTTAGGATGCATAAATTGGTGGTTATTGGTTTGCACTATATACCTTGCACTAATGAAAATGTTTGAAGTGGTAATAGTATTTTTCCACTCGCCAACACACTACCTAGGGCTAGCAAGATGCTACTACCATATCATAAATATGCACTAATTATATATATATATATTATATATATAGGTTAATGGTTTTATAATAGTAATAATTATGATATATATATATAGTCAACGCACCACCAGCTAGGTCATGTTATTAAAGAAATAACATTTTTGTTGTCGTGTTGTGTGTGGCCAAAAAAGCAATTGCCAAAGATTAGGTTAAACTGTGGAAGTACACTTAACTATGGTACTAAATTAATCAAGGGGAGCACTATGATTTAATTTAATTAAGTATGCATGGGTAGCTCATATTTAAATTAAATTAATCAATGCCAACAATACGTAATCTGGGCATATCAAGAGTTCCAAAACATTGACAAATTTATTTGGGCATGTTTATTTAATTTGTGCTCTCTAGGTTAATGTGAAAGTATACAATTTGAGAATCACGCTAGCTAATTTAATGAATAAGACATTGTTCTTTGCATAAAAAAAAGTCAACAAGTTTTAAACTCAATGCATGCATCAGTGCATGTGACTTTAAGAGTTTAGAATTTTAGTGCAAAGCAAATTATGTTATACTTTGCGTAATTGGTTGAGATTTGCACAAAAGCCTCCGTTCATAGAAGATTGAATGGTGTGTGTGATGCAATAGAGAATAAGCTTTTGTGTATGGTATATATATGAAGCATTTAGTTGTTTAGTTTTAATTTATTTGTCATTTAAAAATTGCGATGGAATCTCTTCACAATGATAATATGATTTCCGTAGTTTTAATGTTTTCAAGTCAGTTCAAAGAAATTTGAAATTAACGAGCAAAATCAGTTTATATGTGTTGAGTTTGACATATTGATAGTTATCAAAATTAGTAAAGTCTTGAGTATTTTTTTAAATAATAATAGTTTTTTGAACGAGCAAAATCTCTTCACAATGATAATATTGTGTTTTGAACAATAACAACAATCATAATGATGATATTAATGTTAATAATAATAATACATTTTTATAAATAATAATAGTTATTATAGTTAAATGAAATCTAGTCCGAAATAAATAATTAGAAAATCTTAAAAATAGAAAATTTCAGTATCCTACAAGATTTGATATGAAGAATTTATTGAGCAGCTTAATTTTTTTGGTTGAAGTCAATTTAATAATTTTTTTTAGTTAAGAATATTGAGATGCTTCATACTTCTAGAAGCACACTAATTTTATATTATATATTGTCCTCTTGTGATGGACCGACACCTAACATTTCCAAAATATAATTTTTGGTTCAAATCTTCCTACTTATTAATGGCTTAATGCACTAACTAATGGAGTCTCAATTCGATGTGCCTATTAATTTCCTACTCGGTCACTCGAGCATGCTTCCTAGTTCAGCAAACAAACATAAAAGAAGAGATGTCACTGTTTGGTTTCTCAAAAAGTATATAAGAAAATAACATCACTGCTTGCTACTTTGTCGTGTGATGCAAGCTACCGAGTGCTCACTTTGGTGGGGATGCAATAGAGGGGAATATATTTATTTGGATAAAGAAAACCCAGAAAAGTTGAATCTTTATCCATGAATTGAAGAGAGAGTGTATAATTTCTTCCATGGAGAAAATGGCAGGAAGTCTCAAACTGATATGACAATTTGGTCATTTAATAAGATAACATAACACAGCTAGCTATCAGACGATTTTTCCAAGCAACTTCCCTTGTACCTTCCTTCCTCTCTGTATTACAATATACATATGCTTAAGTTGGATAGCAACACGCATTGCTAGGTCATTTAAAGAAGACAAAGATGCTAAGGAAAAGGAGTGATGTGTTTAATTAGCCGGACCATTTTCCATCTAGAGAGCTGATATGCATATGTCGTTATTGATATCGTCGTCAATATCAACTTTATTATTCATATAAAGTGAATTATTATTCATATTGAGGACTTTATTGTGCAACTTATTTTGTATATTATTTTTATTATTTATTTTAAGTGAGTTATTATTCAGATTAGCTAGTGATATTATTTTGAGTAATAAAAGTATTGAATACAATAAGTTGTCCAATAAAGTCGTTAATATGAATAATAATTTATTTTATAAAAATAATAAAATCGATATCGGTAACAGTATCAATGATTGTATTCCCAGACATTCTCCATCCAATTATTAGGTATGAATTAATGCAGACTAATATTTAAACGAGTGAGAGCTATTGAGCCCAACTGGTAATAGTTAATTAATAAGGCTGTTAAGAATCTTCAATCAAGGTTATGGAATGGGCCTTCATGTTTATTTTTTCCTTGAACAGTAAGTCACTGAGTTTGTAATTGCATTTGAATTTGTGATATCAGCCCAAAAGTTAAATGACATGGTTTTGGAAAGGTGGTAATGGAGCCTTCCAGTTTTCACTGATACAAGTTATAAAGACTTGGGATATATTTTTTTCAGATAGGCTAAAATGCCATCCATCCATCATAGAGTATAAACCAGTCAACAAATGTATCCTCTCCAATTAGGCATCCTAAGATTCAGTAAAAACCCAAACACAAATTGAGGGCACCTTTTTTATTTTCTTTAATAATATAAAAATGAAAAATGAGGAAAACAAGACTCGAAATCACTAAATTTTACAAATATGAAATTTATTCGGTTGATAAATAATATCTACAAATCATACACAATACAACATAGATATGTTCACAGACATTAATTGTTTGTGAGCCAATAATATGGTTCGCAGATAATGATCACAATGTTCTTAATTCTGAAAATTTTCAATTTCAAAGTCAGTTCTGATAGCTATGTTAGTCTCGATTTGTCAGACAAAGCAAAAAGATGCACAAAAGACGTGCAGGTACTAGATTCGTATCCTATAAATCTAAAAAAAAATCTCCATAATTCACTCGTCCATACGTTGTGCAGTAGAAGATTAGGACCCGCAGTTACCGAGCTTTTAGCCCAGGCTTTTTGCAAATCCACCAGCTCCTTTGTTCTTCCTTTGTCTTGTGTTTCACTTGGATTAATTCAATCAACTAAGGAAACAAATATCATCTATCTTACATTGATACTGTTACTGTTATTTATCAGAGAAAGTTGCAATGTTTAGAATACTCTCCAGCTTAGATGCAATATTTGCCAAAGAGGCAGCCTTTCAATATTAGTTGTTTATGTACGCCATTAATTGGTGTTTTTCCTACAAGCCGAGTATGTTAAATTACATTGATTAAATATCATAATAGGTACCAGTTCATTATTTCAAATCCCGTTGAGCGTTTACTTAAAAAGAAAAAGCATGTTCAGTATATATATTTCCTGTAAAAACTGAGAGAGTAAGTAAATAAATTAAGCTAATACCGGCGCCATGTTAGCATAGATCCAGAAGGTGTACCTGTTTACACCGAAATTGACTCTAATTGAAGCGCAACCGTCAAATTTTAGTGGGAAATTAGAGCTCAAATGATACTCTCTTTCAGAAAGAAGTTCAGCCTGCTGAATTCAATTCAAGCTTCAAATAACCTGTGAGAGTGAGACATCATGGGGTCATGATCTTCTGTTGTATGGATAGATTTTTTTTTTTGAAATAAAGATGAGAATTTAAACTATTTAATTTTAAATATTTATAAAAAAATTCTATTTAGATCCTGAACTTACGATCTCTCATTTGAAAAACATAATCTTTGTCATTAAATTAAAGGCTGATTTTATGGATGGATAGATTATAGAAAGCTTTTTTTTATTTACTTTGTACAAATCTTGATATAATATCATGTTATACTGTATGGTACAACTATATTGCTTTGCACGATACAACGCAACAGATGATACAAGTCCGGCATCATATGAGATGAGATGAGGTATCAGATACCAAAATAACTTCAATATACTTTTCAAAAAAAAAAAGAAGATAAAAATGTGTGCATGCTATTAGGAAGAAAAGGACATAAGGGACTAAATAAACTTACTATAATATTCCATTCCTTTAGTTTCTCATTTGCTCACTAATTTTTCATTCAGTGGCTGTCATCTGTATTTATTGTTATATCCGTTGATAGTTGAGCATCATGCTATTGGTGGTTGGCTCATAATGCGCCTTAAATTTCCAGTAATAACCTTTATTATATTTCCCTTTCTTGATGTAGATTTGAAAGAGTTGTGACTGATATTTAGACTCAATTTCTGGGAATGTTTAATATTCCATTAGTAGAATGTCAATATTGTCAAGATCATGAATTTAGAACACCATGAGTCTGACGCTTTTGGGTGCGATGTGTTGGGCTTCTCACAACTTCATCAAAAATATTTGATAAATTTCATTAGATTTGTAAGTATTTATAGTTAGTTTAAAAAATATTTATTAATTTTTCTGTTATGAATGATTATAGAAATATTAAAGTTAAAAAATCTCGTTGCACAAGTAAAAATATATTTTTTTATAATTTTTAATTTTAGTAATTTAGGTATAAATATTTTTATCATGAAATATAAATATTTTTTGAAAAAATATAAATACATTTGAGATACATATAAGATATGCAACTATCACTCTTCTATTGAGAACTACAAAATTTCTAAACATCATATAATATTGATTGAATACAGACAATATAATTTAAGTCTTTCTTAATTTCAGTTATGTTATATTCCACACATAATAATGTTACTTAATTTCACAATTCAACAACTGAATATTTTGTTTTGAAAAATATGACTCTATTTATATATATATAATTCGAATATTTTTGTCCTTCATTCTAAATTTAAATATAACATATTTAATTTTCTAATTAGGTGGAGTTTATTTAAACTATGTAGTAGCAAAAATAAAAATTACAGTCAGAAACACAATATTATTAACTTTCTCCAAATATATGCACACCATATACATCCAAAATACATTTATGTTAGTAAAATTTTTTTTTCTTTAGTATATATTAGTCAAATCAAATATAAAAGTTGAAAAGATGAGCATAACCCGATTTTTTTTATATAAGAAAATTAATATTTAAAATTAAATTAATAAGAAAATCGGATGAGAAATCACAAATATAGGAGGGACAGATTTCCAAAATCCGTCCCCAAATGTACTTTTAATCTTTCTTTATAAAAAATAATATTTTAATATGAGACAGAATTTTAAAATCCGTCCCTCAATAAAAAAATATATTTTATTGAGGTACGGGGTTTTAAAATCCGTCCCTCAATAAAAAAATTTTTTTTATTGAGGGACGGGGTTTTAAAATCAGTTCCTTAATAAAAAATATTTTTTTATTTAGGCCCGGATTTTCAAAAAAATAAAATATTAATTTTTATAAAAAAATTTTAAAATCGCGTATCGAGCTTCAAACCGACATTACTTTTGATAGAAAGTCCGTAGAAATCTTTTAATATTAATTCGGAAAGATTATTTTACGAGCTTTCCGAATTAATATTAAACGTTTTCTACGGACTTTCCTATCAAAAGTTATGTCTGTTTGAAGCTCGATACGCGATTTTGACATTTTTTTATAAAAATTAATATTTTATTGGGGGGCGGATTTTGAAAATTCGTCCCTCCATAAAAAAATATATTTTATTGAGGGACGGGGTTTTAAAATCCGTCCCTCAATAAAATATATTTTTTTATCGAGGGACGGATTTTCAAAAACCGTCCCTCAACCCGAGGTTTTCAAAACTTTTCCGTATGGGACGGAATTTCAAAATCCATTCATCAGTAAAAAAATATTTTTTATTGGGGGACGAATTTTAAAATCCCATCCCATATTAAAATATTATTTTTTATAAAGAAAAATTAAAAGTATATTTGGGATCCGTCCCTCCTATATTTGTGATTTCTCATCCGATTTTCTTATTTATTTAATTTTAAATATTAATTTTCTTAAATAAAAAAAAATCGGGAGCATAACACTAGTTGAATTTTTCAATCTGTTTGTGTCTGAAAGAAATTAAAAAACTATTAGTCCAAATCAAATCCCTCAAAAAATCCCCCTAACTTTCTATTTTTTTGGCCAAAAAAGTACATCCACGTATACTAACTTTCTATTTTTAGCAAAAAAAATACGTTTATGTACTCTCATGTGTTTAAATATAACGAATCCAAGTATTTGTATTATGTACTCAGGTGTTTATATAACTAATTCAGATGTTTATATATCTGACTCAAGTATTTATATATTTTAAGTATATATTTATATTTTATTTTGTGCTTAAGTGTTTATATTTCGGATTTATATGTTCATATATGAGACTCAAGTATTCAGATAAATTGTCAAAAAGAAGTAATAAGAGAGAGAAAGTGAGTCTCGGGAAATAAAATTATATGAGAGAAAAAATCAAGGACAGTGCCAGGAGAGAGGAGAGAGTAAAAGAAAAAAAAATTTTGAAAAAATAAAAGCACGTGAGAGAAGAGAGAGAAAGAGAGTCTCGAAAAATAAAAACGTATAGAAGACAAGTCATATATACTTGAATAACAAAATTAATTTTGTACATAAAAACTTCTAAAATAAAAATCATGTAAGCCAACTGGAGACAAAAATATGTGAGAGATAAATTGAGGGATGAAGCCTAAGAAGAGAGATATATTTTCTCATTAAAAACAAAAACAAAAACAAAAACAAAAACAAAAAACAGATATAGAAACATTGTCATGCACACAGATGTTAATGCTTAGTTATTTCACCTATCAAAAAAATGTAGGAATAATTAATGAACAAAAGAATTAAAATTCAAACGGTCAGAAATTGATGACAGACATAAAACCCCTCCCATAAAAAAGGATAATTGATGCTAGTAAATAACCGGCTTGTAAAGTGTAGATACAATTAATTCATACACAACATTCATCATAGTCAACAAATTAGTAAATGTAAATTGAATAATGTTTTTCATACAGATGGAATCAAGCATTGCAATTTTACTCTTTTTAAATATTCATAAAAGATTAAGTATTAGACTAAAAGTTAATTCTAAAAAATAATATGGAAGTTAAATATTTATTTCTAAAATTAAAAAAAAACTTTTTGTGTTGTTAGTTTTGCATCTCAATCGCATGTGATATATATATATATATAGTGACAATTTTGAATTTGAAAATGATCCTATAAATTTATAGTTTGAGTATAACATGAATATAATTTGAATAATAGTTCGTTTTATTATAAGGAGTATATAAAAGTCAAAAGTTTTAAGAAAAAAAATCTTGCGAATAATTCATGAAATTCATGAATATAATTTGCATAATTTTATTTAATTTGTATGTTCATTTGTAAATATGTTGAACATAAATATTCGTGAATCATATTACTATACATGGTACGAATAACAAAAGAACAAAATTTCAAATTATCTTAGTCCATAAAAATTAAAAAAAAAAATCTAACCTTCAATTAATTAAACAATCATATTCTATTATGTCTTTGATCGTCTTAAAAAAAACAATTACTTGAATAAATAAGCATCTATTTAATCTTGATCTCAATACAAACACAAAATTGAACTAATTTAATGTTTCCTCCATTACTCAAAAAAAAAAAAGTTCCTTTTTAGTCCCAATTTATGTTGAGAGCCTCCTAAAATGAGATCCACTCACGGAGTGAAGCATAGATGTAGGCCGTATAAGATCCGACGTCGTGCTACTTTAAAAGCATGAAATGAATGTGATAAAAAGATTGATTGGGATTACATTCTCTCCAGTCTCCAGTTCATCCTCTCTCAGTCTCTCTCTCACACACGTACACACTCACAGTCTCTCTCGATTGATTGATTGATCGATCGTCTATCGATTCGATTCGATTCGATTCTATCTCAGATACTTACTATACGGATCGGAGCAGCGCTGATTCGGGTTTCGATCGGGGTAATTGCTTTGTATTTAGCCTCCAATTCGAAGGTAGATTAATTTCTCATTTTTTCTGGCTCCAGTTTCTTGTTGAGATTTATCTACTGTCGCATTTCTCTTTCGTTTGGAATAGAGTCGCCGAGCTGCTTAATTAGGACAGATTGTGTTGTTTTCTAGTATCTATTTGCGCGCGCGCGCGCGCGAGACAGTGAGAGAGAGAGAGAGAGAGAGAGAGGTTTATTCTTTGATTTTGCTCTACTTTTTAGCATTTATTGATCACGACTAACATTTGAAAAGAATGTTCGCCAAATTTCTTTCTCGTGATGTTGATTTAGGTCAAATTGAGAACACTATCCGTCTTCTTCTTTATTCCAGGCGTGATTTTTAGAAATCTCTTTTGGAATTAGGAAATTTGTGGCGTATCTCATACACTCGTACAAACAAACACTTGATAACATAGACAAAATTTTGTTTTCTAGTTGTAGAAACTTCCAAAACCCTGACTCCGGACACTATCATCAATGATTTCGCTTTCTTTATTTTGGTTTTAATTTCTTAGTCAAAGTACACACAGATCAGATCAGTCCTCCTTGTTACTTGAAAACTCTGCATCATTCTAAACTAATTAAATATTCTAGTAAATTAATTAATTAATTCTCGTCTTTTCCCCACAATTCACACTATCTTTGTAGTACCTCTCCATTGTTCCATTCAAGCAGGATGTGTCCATTGAGATCTGCTTCGTAGTACCTGGGCCATGGAGATCTCCTTTCCTGTCACAGGAGAGGAGAAGGGATATTTTTTCTTTTAATAATAATAGCTATAAATCCCGTGTGATTTGAATTTGGAGCCTGGCCCATTTTTTTGCGGTTCTTTAGTTTAATTAATTCACACTTGATGTCCTACTTGAGTGTGGTTGAAGGCATTCCCAATTATCTAAATCTTGCCATTAGTAAACAATTAATAAATCAACCAGCTTTATAGCTATATGCGCAAGTGCTTCTTATTTTATTCCAAAGAAATCTCCTTTTATGGTCATCCCCCCTCTTTTTTTTTGAAGTACGTTTCTGTAGGTTTATATGAGAAGAAAATTGAGCGCTCTATTGTTTTGGTGGTTTTTGCACTGGGTGTTAACTGGTAAGGTATGGAATGCTAAATCTAAGGGTTTTCTTTTGTCATCCTAAGCTAATGATTTTCCTATTAATTTATAGGTTTTTCTTTTCATCCCTTTGCCTCTTCTTTCAAAAAAGCCTTACTGTGTTTAACATATATGTGACATAATAATGGAGGTTGTCAAAATCAGAACCACTTTATCAGATATTGGACAAATTATTGGCCTTGAAACAATTGTTGTTATGCATTATTATATTCAAAGTTGAAAAAGTAGCTTATTTCAAAATCAAACCACCAAGGAGGTTTCCTACTTTCTTTTTACCAAAGTGGAGCTCAGACTATGATATGCTTTTCTTTGGAGAGAAGAGGTGGCCCTTTAGCTTTTTTTTTTTTTTTCCTTTTAACCTGTGTCAAGTCTAAAGGTGCTGTAACCAAAAATTAACCTATGAAGTTGAATTCTGTAATTTATTAATTCTGGTTAAAGTTGTCAGTTTGCATATATCCCTGTAAGGAACATTAATGTTATTATGCATTTGTAATGATGCTTTTGTCTGAATAAAACCAAAATACTAACTCTGCCTAAGGATAGTTTCAGAAAAACCTCCTTTACTGTAAAGTCTGTTCCGTTCTCTTTAATTGTGCACCATCCATTGGAAGGACCCTACTTAACCATTTCTGTGATTTAAATATGGGGTCCATTTTGCTTTCTAAAGTATACTATTTTGTCAGAGCCAGTGTTTTTGCTTAGAGACAAACACAAAAAAGTGCTTGGCCAGGGTGGGGTCAAAGATGGGAGTTCTATTTTTTTTTTTCTTACATGATAGAGTATTTGGTGAGGTTTTTTAATTGATATATCATTAAATTGCAGACTAATGATGGACTAGCCTTTTACTACTGTTGAGGGAATTTCGCTATCCTAAAGCGACACCTTTAGTTCTTTGATGATCCAAATTGGTTTAGAGAGCAAACATTTTAAAAAAGAATGAATTGATTCTTTGTGTTTACTTATTGCACATGTAAATATTCCTTTGATTATAGTGGTAGAAAATGCTATGATAATTCTGTGTCATGTTATGTTCCTATTTGTTCGAGGAAAGGAAATATTTGATCATGTGGGCCATCTGTTGCTTTTACTCTCTCTCTGCACCCCCCCCCCCCTCTTTATGTTACTTCTGTTTTATACCCTTTTTGCTCAGGCACCTTACATGTGTTATTTTATCTTTTACAATCAGCAAGCTATTCACACTTGTGCACTCTTTCATTTTCCTGATTTAACAGGTTTGGCACAATCCATTTCTTTTCACAAAGAAACCACCATGGCTGATCATCCAATCCCCAAAATTGTACTTCTCTTTCTCCTCATACCATTGTTTATATCTCTGACGACAGCCAACCTAGCTTCTGACAGAGAAGCCCTCCTCTCCTTCTCTGAGTCCATTTTGCACATCCGCAAGCTAAACTGGGACTCTAATGCTTCAATCTGTACTTCATGGCATGGAGTGCGATGCAACCCAAACCGGACCCGAGTTCTCTCTGTCAGACTGCCGGGTTTTGGGCTTTTCGGTATGATTCCTCCCAACACAATAGGCAAACTTGATGCTCTTCAACTCTTGAGCCTCAGGTCTAACATGCTTATGGGTAACCTGCCACCAGATGTTCTCTCTCTTCCTTCTTTGCATTACCTTTACCTTCAAAATAACAATTTTTCAGGTGAAATACCAAGTTCTCTCTCCTCTGCTTTATTTGCTCTCGATCTCTCATACAATTCTCTGTCTGGCCCAATTCCTGACCTAGACCAAGCCAATTTAAAACTCCTAAATCTGAGTTACAATAATTTCAATGGGTCAATTCCTATCTCTCTTCAATGGTTTCCCAGTAACTCCTTTTATGGTAATTCGCGTTTATGTGGGCCCCCTCTACCTCAGTGCTCTGTTGTACTACCCTCTCCAGTTTCCCCTCCGTTGCCCTCATCTCCAGTTAGTTCTCACCCTCCTTCAAGAGCCTCGCATAAGCATGTAAATGCCGGTTCTGTAATTGCAATTGCTGTAGGTGGAGTAGCAGTGGTCCTATTACTTGCAGCTTTCCTTATAGTATGTTTCCCAAAGAAAAAAGATAGAGAAACAGACAAGGAGGTCAAACTGATGGGCTCTGCTAACAGTGGTAGAAGGGGAGACAAGCCAAAGGAGGAGATGAGCAGCGGACTCCAGGTGGCAGAAAGAAACAAATTGGTTTTCTTTGAGGGGTGTAATTACAATTTTGACCTAGAAGATTTATTAAGAGCTTCAGCTGAAGTTTTGGGGAAGGGGAGTTACGGTACTGCTTATAGAGCAGTGCTAGAGGATGGTACAACTGTGGTTGTTAAGAGGCTGAAGGAGGTGGTTGCTGGTAAGAAAGAATTTGAGCAACAGATGGAGTTGATTGGAAAGGTTGGCCAGTCCCAAAATGTCGTACCAGTTCGGGCCTATTACTTCTCAAAAGATGAGAAGCTCTTGGTTTATGAGTATATTGCTGGTGCCAGCCTCTCAGCATTTTTGCATGGTATGATTATTCATTTCTTATATATAATACACTTGATATCTCCCACATTCTGTATTCTTCTTAGTTCTTATATTACCAGTATTTCTTTCTATCTATGAGCAAACATAGCAAGACAGCTTCAGTGATATTTTCTACTTTAAACTAGAATATAATGTTTTAGGCTCAATTAAGCATTTGGTACCAAACCTCGCCGGTACAGTTGTGATGTCCAGTGAAATATAAATAAGAAAAGAAAAATTAAAGACATCAATAACATCTTGATGTTCAAAACTTGAGCAGGGACCCGGGGTACAGAAAAGGTCCCACTGGACTGGAACACAAGATTCAATATCATACTTGCAACAGCCAAGGTCATCATGAAAATCCACTCAGAAGGCGGTTCAAAGCTCGTTCACGGCAACATCAAGTCCCCAAATATTCTCCTTAACCAAGACCTAACCTCATTTGTTTCAGATTACGGGCTTAGCACTTTGATTAACCCTCCAATCAATCCCTCACGAGTTGTGGTTGGTTATCGGGCACCCGAAATAATTGAGACCCGAAAATTCACCCAGAAATCAGATATTTACAGCTTTGGTGTGCTGCTGATGGAGATTCTGACAGGTACTGTTTTTATCTGTAGTTTCGTTGTTTCATGTTGTCTTTTGTATTCAAGTTTTTTGCATAACCCCATGTGCTTGTCCATCAGTCCCGAAATATTTCTGCATATTGGTATTTCTGTACATGAGAAGTAAGTGGCCTGCTGTTTTTTAGCTTCTTTGATGTATTTGTTTGGATCTTTCTCTTGGTTTATATTTCTACCGGAATAATTTTCTATAACCCTAAGAATGTATTTTTCCTCCCAAATTTTTTAACAGGGAAGGCACCACTCCAGTCTCAGGGGCGAGACGATGTGGCTGACCTGCCAAGGTGGGTCCACTCGGTGGTGAGAGAGGAGTGGACAGCTGAGGTATTCGATTCAGAGCTGACACGAGGTGGCCTCAATATAGAAGAAGAACTTGTGAACATGCTTCAGATTGCAATGGCATGCACTGTGAGAAATCCTGACCAGAGGCCTAAAATCGAGGATGTGATTAGAATGATGGAAGAAATTCGACTGCCAGGTTCAGATAGCCGTGCATCGTCAGAAGAGAACTTCAAGGAGTCCAACATTCAAATGAGCTGCTAATAATCCCAGATTCCTAGTATTGATGTTGAACATAATAGGTAGATTGTTGATTGGTTGAGGTATCGATTAGGGTTGGGGCATTGTTGAAGATATTCTAGTACAAATTTGAATAACTTGCACCATTTTTTTTCTGATACTGAGTTTTATTGCTTCAGCTTGTGTAGGTCGGAGAGTAGTAGTACCGTTTAGATTTAGGATGTGAGATGACAAAGTCAAATAGACCAAAAGTTGCTTTGACTTGCAATCTTCCTTTATTTTGGTCAACACCTATTGCTGCTGCTGCTTATTGCAATCCTGATACTGCTTTGACATATTTTCTTGCAATTTTTTACCAGACATCTCTTAGAAAGACAGAATGGATGGAATTCTACCTTGCAATTCAATTTGATACTCCAGTGAATTATTAAAATTAACTTCCTCTTTTTTAAAACAAAATCTTTTTCAATTATTTTTTTTCTTTTTTTCTCCTATGTTATATTGGATATTAAAGTGGGAAAATGTTATATCATACTTATGGTAATATCAAGAACGAAATGATCCAGCCTGTCAAATCTGACAAATTAATTTTGATAAACCTCATCAAAAACTAAAATTTTAGATGCTAAAAGCAGAGACCTTTACAAACGCATTTCGTTTTTGATAGAATCTAGATGGGAAGAATGAAGGTAAAAGTTTTCCATCTTTTTTTTTTCCTAGCATTAAGTATTTATCTTTTTTTCTTGTGTTAAATAGTTCAATTTCTAATATTTAATTAAATCTCACTATCGACTTTCCTTCTTTTCGATGACTTTCATTGTTAAATTCATACGGTATAGTTCATAAATTGTGTATTCATTGATCCATAAGAGCAATTAATTATAACAGAGAAAGAGACGCAGATAAACTTCCCTCTCAATCAAAGAGAGATCTTCTCAAGTTCAACCATAATATGCCATTTGCTTGCACAGTAAAGTTTGAAGAAATCACCATATCTCAACACAAAGTTGACACCAGTCAGTCATCAGAGCCATAGTCTTCTTGAATGTTTCTAACAGTGATTTACACAGCTCTTGGAGGCAAACAGAAAAGAGAGAGATCGTTGAACATGAAACGCACCCACAAAAATGCAGAGACACGTCCGAAACATGCACAAAAATGATTGGAAGTCGCTGATAATGTTTTTCGAGTCACAAGAGCCATTTGTCTTTCCTAAAAGGTTGAATTTGAATCCTTTGTTGCAGTTCCTAATAATTCATTTTAATGTTGTGCTTGGGAGATCGTAGTATACTTTCATTTGCAAATGATTTGCTAATCCTAACGTGACATTTATGATTGTAATTTTAAGGATATTGAGAGTTTTTTTTTGAAACGTCGACATTTACAATTTATTTATAAATAATATGAGCATCTTCATTTCTACAATTACAAAATATTATTTTCTCTATTAATTAAAAATTATCACGTCCGTGTATTAGCAATTATAGGGATGCAAACATTTTAAACTTAGTATGTAGCATACTGTTGAGTTGGTAATGTGATATATAATAAATCCAATTTTTGCAGGCAAAGATGGAGATGCTTTTACATTGCATGATGAAAGTCAAGCACCTCATTTGTAAAATATTGACAATAGTTTCTGGGTTGGCTTTCTTTTGTTCACATCATGCCTTGAGCTTTAGACATCTTTTTTTTTATAATAAAATTGAGCTTTAGACATCTAGCGGGACAAAATAGAAATGTCCAGGGTATCATGCGCAAAGATGCATAGCCTGTATGTCTGGAAGACTCAGGCCATTTTCCCAGGAAAATATACTAAAAATTCCTTGCTTTCTAAATATCTAATATGAGAAGCTCAGTTGTAATCTAACTTCATTGCATAATTTGCTGTAAAAAACTAAAAATTAGTAGCAAACCAAACAGGTACAAAGGAAACCGCATCAGAAATCAACTCTCCTCAATGAAACTTCCATAATAAATATTTATCCTTTTCACTTGCTAGTATACATATCCTTTGTATAAAATTATAAAAGGACAGTAAGAAACAATGCCCTAAACCAGAACCAAATGTTATAGTAAATTTCAGAATTAAACAATCAGTTACCAGATTTTGAACTGGTCTCGCTCACCAAGTCAGAGCCAGCTACATATTTGGCCATAAAAGAAAATAACCTAAACGGTGCCCCTATAAGAGGTGCATCTGACAGGGGGACTGCTCCAGTTCTCTCATCACTGGATGCCACCTCTTCCTCATTAATCTCTACATCTTGTAGGGGATGCACTGTTTCTTCACTTAGACTTGGCAGAAGAAGTTCTAATTTCTGAACTTGGTCTATATCAACGGTAATGGTGGTGTCATTACTCGAGTCGGCAGTAACAGGCACAGTACCTGGATACTGCATTGCCTGAACAGCTGTTAGCAAATTTCCATTATTTTCTTGTATAGTTTCGACTGATGGGGAAGATATGTTGAGACCTCTCTCCTGACTAAGGTCACTATTGGAAAGGTCTTTTATAGTTTCGTTTTGCTTTTTGTCAAGATCATTCACCTGTTCTCCCGCAAAAGAAAAAAAGGCAATTACACCCATATTTCTATGAAAAATATAAAATTGGTATGAATTCATAGGAAGCTGAGTAAATTAGGGTCATCACTTACCATATTAGGAGGATCTGTAAAGTTACTGATATGCTGATTGGTCTGTGTATCAGCTGGTTGTGCAATCATCATTGGGCTCTTTTCTTCCATCATCTGCTTAGAAATATTGCAAAATCGTTAGATAAAGAGAACAAATCCCTTGCCCCCAATTAAGTTGAAACACCTCTATATAACTCAGCAAGAACTAATAATTATACTAGCAGGTCATTCTTTTTAGAGATTCCTTTTCATCCATTATCTGCTTAAAAACATTCCAAACTCGTAAGACAAAGAAAACAAATCTCTTGTTCCCTGTTAAATTGAAGGACATCTATATAACTCAGCCAAAACTATAAATCATAGTAGCAGGTCCCATTCTTTTTAGAGAATCCCCAAACTACCTGTCCTTCTGATTCATGGAAGCGAAAGAAATGGGCAATTCAAGCATCTAATATAGCAACACAGAGGATGTCGTCAAGGTTTTGCTAGGCTGCACTAGAATGTTCTGTTTAAGGTAACAAACTGATATATCTATCAAAAGGTAATTAAAGGGAAGTCCTGTGATGCCAACCTTTGCCACTTCAGCTGAGAATCTGCCTTGGACAGATTTTGCCTCAAGGGCCTCAAGCCTCGATTCAACCAAGGATAAGCTTTCAATCAGCTTCCGGTTCTCCTGATCAGTATTATTCGTAGATTGCTCGAGTGCCTTTACCTGCCATTATATGGTGTGAAGTGACCTTATCAGTAAAAAAGAATTTAAGGGAAAAAAAAGGATCCTATATCTTCCCGCTTATACCAAGCCTAGGTTTGGTAGGAGGATCAGAAGTGGGGATAAGGGGTTAACTCTTATCCCTTGTAAGAGTGGTGATAAGAGTTACCTTATCCGCACTTCTTATCCTCCTACCAAACATAGCCTAAGAGTATAAAGCAAATAGGAAAGCAGGCTGTTAATATAGATATTGTATTCAGCGTTATAAGATAATGTTTCAGTTTGTCAAGTAAAAGAGAACTATCTGAGAATAACCTAATACCCGCATTTGTAGTACTTTGTTGGCCTCCTCCAACCAAGTAATTGTTGCATTTAGTGATCCCTGATAAAGAAACTTAATTGTCAGCTATTTTACTTGTTAAATGTGAAGTACATGTGTATGTGTTAGCTCTCCCTAGAGTTACAAGAGCAATTGGTAAGCAGAGCAATTTAAATATGAAAAAAAGAGATATAATTTGACAATACCAAAAATTATAATTTTGATCAAATTTTTGCACAAAAAGAAAATCTCCTAGTGCTACTTGTACCTCCTTTAGTGACCACGAGTACTTCATATCCTCTATTCTTTCAAACTTATCCTCCAAGCCGACCTATAAGAAACTTGAATTAGGATAGGATGAACTGCAAGTAAATTAAAAAAGTTACAAACTAAGTAATACACAGTGAAATATGTTTACGAACACTAAAATACCTGCTTTTTTGCCAACATATCATTCTCATTCTGCAAAATTTGGAGTTCTCTTCCCAAGTGTACCTGCGAAGTTAGGATTAGTATCAGTAGGTGCCGTGTGACCTGTCTGTGTAACAATGAATTTATGATACTTTTAGCAAATGTAGAAGTTATCAAATAGAACTACCTCATTTTGAGAGTGCATGTCAACTTTATTTTGCATTTTGGAAATCTTGTCCTCCAAACTGAACTGAAATTTAAAGTTATGTTGGCTAAGGGCGATTTATACAAGTAGCAGTCCATAATGTTGTTCTCAAAATTATACGAAATTAAAAAGAGTACAATTACCTCATTTTGAACATAGGTATCTACTTTATCTTGAACTTTTGAGAGCCTATCTTCCAAGGTTGTCTGAAATTCCACAACTACTAATATCAGACCGACTTCACAGAACTTCAATTGTGTTATTAAGGGAAAAAAAAGAGCATACGATTTAAGTATCAAACCAAAAAAAAAAAAAAAGCATAGCTATACATACCATTTTTTCTAACCAAGAGGTCCTCTCTTTTTCTAGTTTCGTTATTGTCTCTTGTAAATTCACCTGAAGAAAGCATACATCCATAACTATTAGCAATTATTAAACAAAGGTTAGTTATTTTAAAATAGATAAATTAGTCATAACCTAAAACCTTCCAAAACAAAGGGAGAAACCAGTTGATGCACTTACAAGCTTTTCTTCACACATGTTATGCTTATTTATCTCCTTATGAGGTTCTGGCGCTGTGACTCCTGGAACAGCTGAGACCAATCCATTCTGAAACGGCTGCTTCTCATTAGAACCCTTATCTTGCTCCAATAGAGATGCTCCGGAACCAACAGATCCATTTTGGACGGGCTGCTGCTTGTCAGACTCCTTGTCGTGCTCTGGCAGTGGTGCCTTCTCTGAACTAACGAGAACCTTTCCATTTTGATTTTGCTCTGTCAGAGCTGAACCATTTCCATGCTCTCGTACAATGGAATCTTCAGTACTTGAGATAGTTTCATCACCATTCTTGGGTTGGTTTCCCTTCTTCTTCTTATTTCTTTTTTTCTTTGCATCCATTGTTCAGTTGTCAGTAAACTCCGAAGTTTTATAGTGTCAACCTGTATGTGATTTGCGTCAATTACAAATTACAGCTGAGCACCAAAAACCAGAAATGAAACTAAAGATTAATACCAGCTGCATTGCCAACTACACAGTCATCTGGATGAGTAGATTAGCATGCATGGAAATTCATGCAAACCATTTGCATGAAAGAATTGATGCAGCAATTGATATGCCCCCCCCCCCCCCCCCCCCCCACACACACACACACACAAAGAATCTTTTGTTTGGGAGGTAACTTACTAAAAATTGGGACCTTCTACCATAACAAAACAACGGTCCTTTCGTTGCATTGCTACCATGGTTTGGACTATCTATCGGTAGCCCACGATCCGATCCGATCACTTGGCGATTTTACAAACAAAAGCCTCTTTGAGCAAAAAAAGAAACAAAAAGGGTTGAATCGGAAGAGACTCACCGTCCGAAATACGCCGATTCTTCCTTCTCCTTTCTGTTGTTTGCGAGTGACTGATTCTTCAGATTTGACCTTTCACCGATTGAAGAAGAGATTTGGGGTTGCACGCGTGCAAATATGTTTCGTTAATTGAAAGGAGGAAGGAAGAAGAAGCAGAGTCCTTTCGGCGGGATCCGACGATTATTAACAAGTAGGCCCCTGCAATTTATTTATTTATTTTTTATTCGATCCTGCAATGTTTTCGGCCGTATATTCAGTCTTGGGCCAGATTTTAGTATTTCTTTGGGCCGGTTTGTATAATTTTTTTTCCTCTTCCATCTAATTTGACTGCGATTTATAGATTTTTATTGTGGGAATAAATTTGACTTCTGTGAAATCAAAGGGTTAAACTTAAAACATGTGTTAGTTGTACGGCGAATAACGACATGCATGTATTATTCTTTTATCAGTCTTAATACATTATTTTTTTCATTTATTTGCAAATTAAAAAAATCTAAGTAAATTAATTGAAAAAATAGCAGATCTTGTAGGATCTGAAAAAAAGAAATTATGTTACAATGAATAATAAACATTAGAAAATATTCTCCTATCTCATCAGATTTTAATACTTTTATTTTTTTTTTCTATTTTATCCATATTATAAAGATGTATGTTCCGGAGTACTTTATTTATAATCTTATTTTTTAATAAAAGTATATTATATGCACACTAAAGTCTAAATTAGTTTTTCTTAATCAACTAATATGCAGTGCTTTGTTCTATCAATACTCAAATAGTTTAGATTAAGCACTCGTTGAATTACAAACGAGCACATGATTGACGTGCACGTGCACCTTCCGTTATTATATGTTAGACCGTGAACAATGGACCATACCGGGCCACTTTTTCAAAACCGGGTTCCGGCTCAACCCAGCCCCGATTGGGCCAGTAGAGAGTCATGACCCGGGGCCCGACCCGACCCGACCCGAGAAGCAACCACCTAATGCTCTAACGCCGATTTTTTTTAATTTTTTCTTCCTTTTGTTTTTGCTTTGAAGCCCTGAGGCGGTTTACATGCACTCTCGCTCCCGGTTCGGTTTGCTAAACCCTAATAGAGCCCCTACGCTCCGAATTTCTTTTCTTGCTTCGCCTCTCTTCATCCTGTTAATCCATAGCAAGAGGGGGAGGGATTTCTAAAGAGGGAGAAGCTGGTAACAATGGCGAATGAATCTGGAGGGATCGAGCAGAGTCACAAGGCACACCGCCAGCACAAATCCGGTGCCTCATCGAAGAAGAATAAGAGAAATAAGAACAAGGGAGGTGATGGATCGGGCAATGATCAGAAGCGAAACCCTAAGGTATACTTGTGCAACTCATTACTGGTTGATTCCTGTTAGGTTGATGTTAATTCAACAGCGGGATAGTAACTATAGCTAATTGTGAGGTCATCTTGACAGCTCTTAAATTCACTTTTATATTGTTTTTTTTTTATTTTTTAGGCATTTGCCTTTACTTCATCTACAAAGGCAAAAAAGCTTCAATCCCGCTCAGCTGAGATTGAGCAGAGGCGGCTTCACATGCCTGTTATGGACCGGTCTATCGGAGAGCCTCCACCTTTTGTTGTTGTAGTTCAAGGACCTCCTCAGGTATACTTCATTTCACAATTAGTTGTTTATATTTCGGAGATATGTCATATGGTCATATTAGTTTACTTTATGTGTGTTGTAGGTTGGGAAGTCTCTTTTGATAAAATGCCTTGTAAAGTATTATACAAAACACAACTTATCAGAAGTTCGCGGGCCTATCACTCTTGTATCAGGTATCATGTGAAATTTTTTCATCTTAAAGCATAATCTTTGGTGCAGTCCAGTCCTTTCTCAAAATAAAAAATTTGTCCAACTGGTTGCATTCGTTCATGTGCTTGCAGGAAAACATAGGAGAGTTCAATTTGTGGAGTGCCCTAATGATATCAATGGTATGATAGATGCGGCAAAAATTGCTGATTTGGCTTTGTTGCTAATCGATGGGAGCTATGGCTTTGAAATGGTGAGTCCCTTAAAGTGACTTTTCTTTTGCCCATTGACATATCAAGGTATCATTGAGGATATTTGGTGATAGTTTTTGTTTATTACTTCACACGTAAATTCTTGCAAGGCATCCATGAAATATTTCAATTTGCTTTCACAGGTTGTCTGTGTTTTTTTTTTTCTGTCACAGTATAGCTTTAAATGCCTAGATTAAGCAACTGATCAGTAGAAGGCTTGCACATGCAAACAGAAGCAAATAATAACAATAATATAACAGTAACAATGTAACATACAAAAAGATAAATAAATTAACAAATAAATGCTGAATTGCCAGTAATCACTGTATTGGTATCTTCCAAAACCTCTCCTACAAGGAATGTGTCAGGAACAGTATCGGAATCGATAATTGAGGGTCTATTGTATGGAATGTATATTTTTTGAAGTACTAGCCAATCGCCTAACTATTAAATTGTATTATAAATCAACAAAGTTTACAAAAATCTAAGGAGCTTTCTGTTTATTGCACAGGAAACTTTTGAGTTTCTTAACATTATGCAAGTTCATGGATTTCCCAAGGTTATGGGAGTTCTTACCCATTTAGATGGATTCAAGGATGTTAAAAGGCTACGAAAAACAAAACAGCGGTTGAAGCACCGTTTTTGGGCTGAAATTATGCATGGGGCAAAGCTTTTTTATTTGTCAGGTCTCATTCATGGAAAGTAAGTGATTTTATTTCGTATCACTATGTATGCGGTATATTTGTGTTATCATGTCTGTAACATTTCCAAAATTATGCATGGGGTAAAACTCTTTTATTTGTCAGGTCTCATTCATTGAAAAATAGGTGATTATATTCCATACCACTGTGTATGCATTATATTTTGTGTTATCGTGTCTATACAATTTCAGTGACTTCAACCTTGTTTGGATAGAGGATGGAGGGAGGAATGGAGTGTGAGGGGAAAAAAACTTCATAAAATTAATCTTGTTTGGTTGGACATATTATGAGAGTGTAAAATAATGGAGCTCTCTCTTTTAAGCTCTTGTAACTTCCTAAAGCTTATATTATGTTACTCCCCAGATTGGGGTGTAATGGAAGGAAACAAGAACAACTGGAATAAGAGAATGCTAATATGTCAACCTCCCTTCCATTCTTTCCATCTCTTACTCCTCACATCCCCTTCTGTCAAGCTCCTGTGAATGAAACAGAGTGTTAGTAGTTGTGTGGTGGCTATGGTATCATTGCAACTGAATTTGGAGTAATGCCTGAAAATAATTACTGCCCAGTTATTAGTTCTATAGTGCATTAGAGTAAAATCTTCTAATGTTTGTGAAATTCACAAATTACTGTCATGCTTCATAAAATTTGAACAAAACTAGAGTACTCCCTTGAAGCACCTATAGTTGGGCAAACTACAAGCTGCTCTTTTGGTTCGATTTTGTTGTGCCTGATATGTCAACCATTACGTTCAAACCTTGCAAGATTCATCTTGGTCATAGAACCAATTGATCTTACTAGGTTTAATTTTGTTATGTCAGGTATGTCAAACGTGAAGTTCATAACCTTGCGCGATTCATCTCGGTCATAAAACCAACTCCTCTTACTTGGAGAATGGCGCATCCTTATTTGCTTGTTGACCGTTTTGAGGATGCAACCCCGCCTCATCGAGTGCACACCAACAAAAAGTGCGACAGGAATGTGATTTTGTATGGCTATATTCGTGGTTGTAACATGAAGAAAGGTTCTAAGGTTTGTATTTTATGAGTACTGTTATTTCTTTATAGCTTTAACAATAAGTGTGTATGATAGTTTTATAGGATGCAGAAACTAGACAAGATATTAACTGAACTCATATACACAAATCTTGAAAGTCGAATTAACAAAGCATAATGCCAAAAAAGTGAATGGAAATGACAACATCAGCAAGTAAGCTTCCTGTAGAGTTTTGTTAGGCAAACAGTGAGGTGTATCAGTCCCTGCTGTAAATTGTATTGAGATCTGTACTGGAATCCTTGTTGGTATACGGAATTTTCATTGATTAAAAGTTGAAGGTCGGCCTTCATTTAATCTGATAAATTTGACTTAAGATCGATACAATAATGCTCTAAGGTACATATAACGGGAGTAGGAGATTTTAGTGTGGCTGGTATGTCGAGCCTAGCAGATCCATGTCCATTGCCTTCGGCGGCAAAGAAAAGAGGCTTGAGGGACAAGGAGAAGGTCTTCTATGCACCAATGTCTGGTCTTGGGGATCTACTTTATGACAAAGACGCTGTTTACATAAACATAAATGACCATTTTGTCCAGTACTCAAAAACTGATGGTGATGATGTTACAGCTTCAACCAAAGGTACTATTATTGTTGCTGCATTTTAATCAAACCTTCTTGGAACTATGAGTAGAAAAAAATAGCGTATGTTTCAAATTGAACTCATGTATATTCCTTGCATGTTTCTAAAATCAATTAATTTTGTTTACCTTTTATGGAAAATGTCACTAGGGAAAGATCATGATTTTGGTCAAGCAATGGTGAGAAACCTCCAAAATACAAAGTTCTCCATAGATGAGAGGCTGGAGCAGAGTTTTATCAATATCTTCGGTAGAAAATCCCCTGCTTTAACTCTTAATAACAATGATGATGAGGATGATGAGTGCCAAATTGACCTCCAAGATCAAAATCAAAGGCATGACCAGGATTTGTCTGAGAAAAAGAGAGTTGTTGCGGAGTATGATACTGATGAGGATTCTAGTGATGATGAAGAGAAGAGTGAGAAAGAGCCAGAGCAAGAGAGTTTTGGATTGAGAGAAGAGGTTGAGATTGGCGATGGTAGAATCAGGAGGAGAGCAATATCAACAAACTTTAGTGATGATGTGGAAGCGGAAAATGGAGATGAGGTTTCTTTCTTGTCTTTTGCTGACTGATTCTGAACTCCTACATTCCAAAAATATTTTATTGTAGCTGTTTATTCTTTTGTTTGCTTATTATTTTGTTTTTTATATACAATTGTTTACAGGACTCTGATGAAGATGAAAAAGACAATGACAATGACGAGCAATTATCTGATGATTCTTATTATTTAGAAGAAATTGACAAAGACGAAGACTCAGGTGATAAGTGCACTCCTGCTTTCTGTTAGTTTTTACTTATATTTCTTGTATTGTTTCTCAAGTTCCCTTCTATTTCTTCTGGCTTCTAGGTGATGAGAATGCAAACTCCTCAAAATGGAAGGAATCATTGATTGCTAGAACTCTGGCTAGGAAAAGTGTTAACTTGATGCAACTAGTGTATGGCCAACCAGTGTCGAATCAGGCCTCAGCGGTGCCAGATAGTAGTGAGAGTGAAGGAAGTGACGATGAAGATTTTTTTAAGCCAAAGGGACAAGCTGACAAGGTATGTCCATCTTTCTTTATCAGATCTAAGTGAAAATAGTTCCATCTGGTACTTTTTATGAAGATTTGATAGCTAAACAACTTCTTTGTGAAAATACCTGTTCTGAGATGGCCAATACTGAGTGTATGTTTTTCTCCGTTCTTTACAATACCATACAGGGAACAGATGACAAATTGAGCTCTGATGACATAAATGCTGAAGATTGCTCGAAGTTTTTGAAGTCAGAACTCAAAGATTGGCACGACCAAGATTTGATTGAAAGCATCAGGGATCGATTTGTGACAGGAGACTGGTCAAAAGCAGCCAAGAGGGGTCAAGTCACTAATGACAATGGAGAGGAGGGGGATGATGAAGGGGCTTATGACTATATTGAAGATTTAGAAACTGGTGAGGTGTACAATGGAGGAGCGGGTACAAACAAAGATGAGGTGGATCAAGGAGGAGCTGGTGCAGAGGCAGAGGAAAGGAGGCGCAAGAAGCTTGCACTTCGAGCAAAATTTGATGCTGAATATCCTTTTCTTTACCCTCTAGGTTTCTCTGCACAATGGTATTAAGCAGTTAGTAAATCATATGTTTTTGCCAGATGACACCTACTGCTTATACATTTAGCAATAATGGGAAATAGCAATACATATAATGTATTGCCCATTTTTTTACTTCTGTTCCAGAAATGGCAGAAGATTCTATTTGCAAACTCATACTCAGCCTGTTTTATCTTGCTACCTTTGTGATTCAAGAGAGTTAGATTTGAAAGCCTTGACTTTGAAATACATATAATGGCTCTGATCAGTCAGATGAGGAAGAAAAGGAGACAGAGAAAAAGTTGCATGGAGATAAACCTAAAGAAGGTGGATTCTTTGACAAAGTATGCATCTTCCTTCTTCTCCCAATTATATGGCATAAACTTACAATTGGATAGCCAGGTTTGTTTATTTATTTTTTTACTTTTGCTGACAGTTGAAGGAGGAAATGGAACTGCGGAAACAACTGAACTTGATGGAACTGAATGAGATGGATGAGGAGACCAGAGTAGAGGTTGAAGGCTTCAGAACAGGAACTTATCTTAGGTTAGAGGTTCATGATGTGCCATATGAGATGGTTGAGTACTTTGACCCAGACCACCCGCTCCTAGTCGGTGGCATTGGTCTTGGAGAAGAAAATGTTGGATACATGCAGGTGAGCGGAGTGTTATTATTAGTTATCCTCACCCCCACCCCGCCCAAATATCCCCAACTTTTTTAAATATTTGAGTACTCTAATGTGCATTGTACTATTTGTCAAGTGTGAATTCTGCAATTGTCAAGTTTGCATTTTTAGAGTAGTTCAGAAAATATGGGTATGAAATCTCCAACAGCTCTTGACAGTCTGTCAAAATGCGTTTTGATTTGGTTGAAAGTGTGTGACAGCTGTTTTGAACTGACTACTACAAGTGTGCATTCTCAGGTGCATGGGAACCATGCGTGTTATTTTTTGGGGTTTTTTTTTTGGGGGGGGGGGGGGGGGGTGTGAGGGTGGTTCTGGGGAGGGATGAGTTCATGGGTTACTTCTCTGGTTCGGAGCAACATATGCACAGATCTGATGTGTTAGGAATATTCAGTTTTATTATTGACTTCAGCGAAACCTGAAGAAAGTTCTACTGGTTTTGTTTATACAATATTATGGAGTATAAACTAATATTTGTGCTGCAATAATACTCGGGAAAGTTCCTTGAAGTTATTCCAATGCTTCAATGACAGGAAATTAAGAAAATAAGATACTTTAAAAGAGCATTTTCATTAGCAACTGATATACTTGTTAATTACTTGGTATTTAATATTTACATTATTATTGCTAATTGGCTCAATGTATATTGTATAGGCTACTGTGAAGCGCCATAGATGGCACAAGAAAGTTCTGAAAACAAGGGATCCAATCATTGTCTCAATAGGCTGGAGGCGGTTCCAGACTGTTCCTATTTATGCCATGGAAGATCGAAATGGTCGGCACCGCATGCTGAAGTACACTCCTGAGCATATGCATTGTTTGGCTATGTTCTGGGGCCCACTTGCCCCTCCTAAGAGCGGTGTCCTTGCTGTGCAAAACCTATCCAATAATCAGGTAACACAATTTTATCCTTTTGTTCATGTTTGGCAATGTCATTCGGTATTTTTTGTTAATGTTCCCATGTTTGTTCAGGCTTCATTCAGAATTACTGCAACTGGGTATGTGCAAGAGTTCAACCATGCCACAAAAATAATGAAAAAGATAAAGCTGGTTGGTTATCCTTACAAGATCTTCAAGAAAACTGCTCTTGTTAAAGAAATGTTCACTTCTGATTTAGAGATTGCTCGGTTTGAAGGTGCCGCCATTCGAACCGTGAGTGGAGTTCGAGGGCAGGTTAAGAAGGTAATATACATATTACAATTTATGTTCTTTAGGTTCTTTTTTTTTTAACTTCTGTCGTCTAAAGTTCTAGTACAACTGTACAACCTTTATTCTAGGTAGAATTGATTTCCTTCTCTATCTCTTCATTGTGATTATCTGATAATGTCTTTATTATCGTTTAAATGCATGCTTAGACAAGTATGAATAATTTTAATGGTTTGTTGTAGGCTGTCAAGGCAACACTGGGAAATATGCCCAAAAAGAAGGGTGAAAATGTTAAAGAAGGCATAGCAAGGTGCACTTTTGAAGACAAGATATTAATGAGTGATATTGTATTTTTGCGTGCATGGACGCAAGTTGAGATCCCTCAATTTTATAATCCAGTTGCGACTTCCCTTCAACCACGTGATCTATCATGGAGAGGAATGAAAACAACTGCTGAGCTGAGGAGAGAGAACAGTGTCCCCATTCCTTACAACAAGGACTCTGTCTACAAGGTATTAAGTTGCCATATACATGGTATTGGTGTTTGGCAGCTTTAATCGTTTTTCTGTGTACAGAAGAATTACCCACATTCAATTAGAAACATGAAATAGAAATCCCAATTGAATATCATAAAGCAGATCTTTTAATAGCAATAATCTTGAAGCTAATTTTTTTTTTTTCCTTCAGCCTATAGAGAGGCTACCAAGAAAGTTCAATCCACTGGTGATCCCTCCAAAGCTACAAAAGGAGCTTCCATTTAAAACAAAGCCAAAGGTTCCTCTGAAAAGAAAGCGGCCAACGTTGGAGCAAAAGCGGGCTGTGGTAATGGAGCCTCATGAGAAAAAGCTTTTGACTCTTGTCCAAACTCTCAAGACCATGCATAATGAAAAGGTACCCCCCATCCCCCCCCCCCCCCCCTCCTCTTCTGTTATTGGTTTCAAATAAAAAGTTCAAAGGTAAACATGAATCAGAAAAGACAGCATCTTTAGTTCTTTATCACTTTATCAAGGTAAGCTATGAACAATTACTGCCTGTAACAGGTATAGCTGGTTACCAAGAACCTTTGTGCAGAGCACTAATATTAGAATAAATTGTTTGTTATAACAGAAAAGGAAGAGGGACTTGGAAAAAGAAAAGAAGAGGAAAGAACATGAAAAGGAAAAGGCAAAGACAGAGGAAGTATTGAAGAAACGCAGGAAACAGGAGAGGAAAGAGAGGTACCGCCGAGAAGATAAAGAACAGAGACGAACTCGCCGAAGAATTGAAGCATGAAAAACAATAGCTAGAAAAATAGTCACTTTGGCAGATTTGAGATGAAGGCCATTTTTTTTAGTTCTCACTAGTGTTTTAGTTATTCTTCATCTGGTGTAATTTGAGACAATTTTGTTGTAGATGAGAGGCAGTAATGCTTGAAATTTTGACTGTTATGCAAAAAGTGATATGAGCATTACTGTATTTTGGGGTTTTTTCCGGCCAACTTTTTTTTTCGCTGATATTCATGGACTTGGTAAATGTAAGATCTTATTATCGCATTTAAAAAAGAATAATTGTTTTCATTACAAGTACGATGAGAAGCCGTTGAACTTCGCCAAAAATGTGATGAAGTAATAACCTACCACGATTAAATGGTAACTTAATCCTCTTCGAGTCCCAAAGTATCATATGGCAAGCTTGTTTAAAAATTAAAATATAGCTGTTTTAGCTGTGGTGTCTTATCTTTTCATATTAATTAGAGAGATTTCGTTGATCGTGTTCCAAGATGATAGCTCATTGTCATAGATAAGACCAGATGTATTTGGTGAGTTGATTACTGGGCAGATTTGAAATTCTCAGTATATATACAATGATTGATGTTAATTTAATCTTTATCAATATATGAAGAAGTAACAAGCTTCTTCCAGCTTCAACTTCTAAAGTAGATGGACACGCCACATAGCGTATGAATAATACAAGTTGACCATTCAAGAGGACTTCTTCAGTAGCAGCAAAGCTGCAGATAAAATATTATCATAGAAAATTTATTATTTCATACAAGCAGAAACCAGAATATAATAATTGGTCGGATACTGAACATGCGAGCAACCCCGCAATTGATAGCTTTAAGATTGGATCACTTGTGTTGTAGATGAAATGAATAGACCATTTCATCATAGAAAAAGGAAATTGCGCCGGATCAGACATGGAAAATTAAAAAGAAATGATAGCGCATAGACGTGCAAGCCATAAACATATAAAATGAACGGAAGAGATGGCACTATAAACAAAAGCCATACATTTGTCTATTTAATTCTTCATCGTAAAATATTTTTTTGGAACAAAAATCATCGTGCCGTATCTGGTATTATTTTTATTCACAGGTTGCATTTAGAGGTGGGCATTTTAATCAAACCGAAAAGAGAAAAAATGAGCTTCAGGCTCAATATTCTCTCAGAAAATAATAACAAAATATATCCATGATTCAATGTCATGTAGGAGATATTATTCTCTTTGTATCGCTTGAAAGTTAAAAAGTGATACATTTATAAAATAAATAAAACTCTAACTTTAACATGTGAATACATTTATCTCTATTTAAGTTAAACAGACACAAACAAATATCATGCAGAAATTTTTTTCTTATAATACATTTACAGTGCATGAATATGTCTATTCATTTTCAATCATTTTTGTATAATCGTTTGGATATGAGACATAAAACTGCAAGTTTTTAAAATATGAAAATACATAAAAGGTGGAGCCCTGAAATTGAGTATATTTTGTGTCCTTTATTAGAATCCCCTACGCGTCTACGCCAATAATTGACCCAAAAGAAGCGCTTTCTGGTACCAGCAGTGCCATGTGCGCAACTCAATCAAGAATAATTTCTTTGAGATAACTCAATCACGAATAATTGAATAAAAGAACAATACCATCTGTTGTGGTTGACAGTTTGCACTTACACATTAGTTCATCATTTGCATTGCCTTCCCTTTTATCAGAAAGCTCGTATATTAACCTACATTGCATTTATGCTTTGTTTTAGATTGGTCTGTGTTCAATTGTGGTGTTGAGGATGTTTTTTTGATGTTATTGTGTTGATTTTTCAAACCCAAATGATGAAGTTGAAGCAATGCATGGGATATAGTATTTTAGGAGTAATGCTGATTAGATAATTCTGCTGATATGTAATTAGGATTATGTTTTCTTTTTTCATTCTAGTTTGATTTGTAATACAGCTATAACTCGGTTGTCAAAACGTCTGTATTTTGGCTTAGATCAATAAGCTATATAAAGGGCTCTCTTGTTTCATTTTATGTTCGTAATCCTTTCTAATTTTAATAGTTTTTAATAGAATTATCTGATTCTTTCACGAAGGAAAAGAAATTACCAATAAGCTAAATAACAAAATTCAGTACGGACGCAAACTGCAACTCAAAATAATTCAAATCAAAGAGTTCAGTACAGAAACAAACTACAACTCATATATGTTCCTCAAAAGATTCGGTACAGAAGCAAATTACAACACAAATAATTTGGTACAGAAGCAAACTCGAACTCACATAATTTTGTAGAGACGCAAACTACTGACTACTTACAGAAGCAACTCAACTCACGTAATTTGGTACATAAGCAACACCAATATGTTCCTAAAATGATTTGGTACAGACCCAAACTACAACTCGCATGATTCAAAATTATGACCTAAACAAATAAAAAAACCACAATGCCACAATATAACTTGCATCAAACTTTGTATTGTTGGAGTTGACACTAACATATTACACATATATAATAAAGGTAAAGGTACATACATATCTAGTATTGTAAACACCTCTCCAGAATAATTCACATATCAAGAAATAGCATAACCACGTCAGTGAAAGAGAGCATCCCCAATAAATAAAACAAAATGTAACAAGCAAAATAACCCCGAGAAAGGATAGAAAAGAACTCAGTAATCTGATACAACATCAAAATCCATCTCTCATGTTCTCTCTCTACCTCCCCTTTGGATTCATGATCTGAGAGAAAACAGCACTTGGCGTGAGACCATCAGAATCCTCACTAGCAACACTCCTCCCGCCAATCGATATTGACGTATTGGTCGTGGTGGTGGTGTAGCTGGTATCCATAGAGATATCATTATTCGGATCTTTCTTCCCTGGCATCATAAGAGGCATTGCCTCATCGGAACCACCGCTTACCAGGCTGCCGTCACCCTCTGCTGTCTCTTGTAAGCTGAGTGCAAATTCAAGATTCCACAAGACATCTCCCATTGACGGTCGGTCCACACCAGCATCTGCAACACATTTCTCGGCTGTCTCAGCGAACTTCTTTAAGCATTGAGGTGCAATCTTTCCCTGGAGGTACGGATCAACTATTTGGTCCAGGATGCCCTTCCTCTGACAGTGCACAGCCCACTCGGCCAGGCTCACTTCCTCTTTGGCCAGAGCCGGGTTCAAGGCTGGCCGGGCACATAGTACTTCAAATAAAACAACACCGAAAGAGTACACATCAGATTTGTCGGTGAGTTGTTGACGCCTGAAGTACTCTGGGTCAAGGTACCCAAAACTGCCCTTGACAACCGTGCTGACATGTGTGTGATCCATTGATGGGCCTGTTTTTGACAATCCAAAATCAGATACCTTGGCAACCCATTTCTCGTCTAGTAGGATATTGGTGGTTTTCACATCTCTGTGGATGATGGTGTGTTTTGCACCAGTGTGCAGATAGTGGAGCCCACGTGCTGCCCCAATGCAAATTTCAAGGCGTTGCTTCCAGGGAAGAGGCGGATTTTGGGTCTTGTATAGATGCTCCCTGAGAGTACCATGTGCCATGTAATCATATACCAGTATCATTTCATTTTTCTCTTCACAATACCCAATTAGAGACACCAAGTGTCGGTGACGCAACTTTGATAACATCTCGATTTCAGTTTGGAACTCGTGCACACCTTGCTCTGACAAGGGGTTACCTCTCTTGATCGCAACCTTGGTTGTACCGCCATCAATCTCTCCTTGGTACACCTTACCAAAACCCCCTACACCAAGAAGTAGGGATTCATCAAAGTTTTTAGTGGCTGAACGAATCTCAGCAAAGGAGAAATGACGACAGAGATTGGATGGCAGAGATGAAGTGTAAGAGCCGGTGGTCTGAGTCTTGGCTGAACCCCCAGAGTGAGAGTTGCCATAAAGAGAGAGTGGTAGCCAGCCCGAATGCCCTTCACTAGTGGCTGAATCTTTACCAGGTACAACACCACGCCTCCTGAAAACTCTAATGAGACAGAAACAGGCCAATACTAACAGCACAAATGCACCTATAACCCCACCTGCTATAGCTGGCGCACTAGCCTTTGATGACCCACCTTTGGCCATCGTACCTGCAGTGGGCAGCTTTTCAGCTACCGGGTTGAGACCTGCAAGACTGATGTTTTCGTTTTGCAACTTGAACACCTCCAACCCATTCAAAATAGCATCATAATACTGAGGTTTCGCCGCCGCATCTGGGTGGAGTGCAATCCACATGTCAACCCAACCTGACCCAGGGGTTATTATAACATAATCTTGGTAATTTGGTGTGCCAATCCCACCACTCCATGCAATGACATCAGCTTGTGACATCGCGGTCTGGTTGTTAATATATATGTTAAACACCCGCATGTTTATCTTGGTCATCGGGTATTGGATCTCGCAGAAATGGAACCGCACAAGATATGTGAACCCAGCATCCACACTAAGAATCCAAGTTAAATTGGAGTTTATGTTAACATTTTTGTTTGGTCCCATGGAGCGAGCTGTTGAGTAGACATCCAATGGAGCTATGTAATTAGGTAGATTGGTAGTATATGTGATTGTAACATTTGGGTCCTTAGAATATGTAACTCCAAATCCAGCCCCAAAAATGTATGGTGAATCGTCCTCCCAGGATCGGTACAAGCCAGAGTCATCAGGTGGTGACACCGCTTTGCCACCAACATTGAGTCGGTACATTGTCTGCAGAGCTGTATTGGGGTCGACAGGGAAAACCTGGGGGGTCGCACCCGTGACAAGGTAAGGAGTGGAGGAACCAAACAAGTCAGGCGTTGAGACAATCTCTATACCATTGACAAATGCATAGGAATTGGGGTGATTTGGAGAAGGTGTGAAGGTTAGGTCGAGAGAACTAGTGGTAACATTGACTGAGAATTCACGTACCAAATAAGCATAATTCAATGCATCAGCAGTTTGGTATACACTGAAATTGCTAACAAGAGTCGCATCTCCAGCTGTGACCGAGAAAATGCCATCCGAGGAGGCTCGCGAGGAGTAATTGGAGGCATAGAAATGAAGACGAATGAACTTTCGACCTAAGCCGAGAGGGAAGGAATATGTGAAGGTCGAAGGGAACACTCGAGCCGTCATATAGGGAACTTGTGGGACCGAAGAGTCTTGATAAGGGGAAGTGGAACCAGGTGAAGTCAAAGTAGCTGCAAATTTGGATCCAGTGTCCCCGGTCCATACCCGGTTGTCAGAGTCATTGGCTTGGCCCGATGCGCCACAGTTTAAAAGGATTAGGTCACGAGGCACGTATGTGGTGGTGGTGGTGGTGGTGGTGTTTGAATCAGCAGAGAAGGCAGGAGAGAGAAGCAGAGAGGCAAAGAGAAAGGCTATGGGTATGAATTGAAGGTGATTTTTCATTGGAATAAATTCTAGAAGACCCAAAACTCTAGTTTTTTTGGGTACGAGTAACAGCTGAAGAAGAATAGTGGATTAATGGCTGCATCTAGGGCTCCCCAGCCCCAGATGGAAGGTGATTTAGAGGAAGAAGGTTCCACTTGGCAGTTTTCAGCAGAGTATCTAAGATCTGTGTGAAATTTTGGGAAAATGAGCTTAAACTAGAGAAAAATAAGAGGTGTTATTGCATTCTCCGTGCAGATTAAACAGTCTTTCGGTTTTACTTGGAGCAAATATTGAAGTGAAGTGCAGATCTGCGAAAGCAACCGAATAGAGAACTGGATTATACACTGATAAGGTTAGAAATTCGCGGATTTAATCCGTTTTTGAATTTGGAAAATCTGAGAATGTAATAATAAGAGATGAGAATAGCGCGTTACCTGATAGAGAGGAGCTGAGAAGAACCCTTGAAGAAAGAGAGATGTAGAGAGAGAGAGAGAGGAAGGAGAAACTGATTTGAGGCGAGAAAGACGGGCTTGAGTAAGAGGGGGGGTAGAGAGAGAGAGAGAGAGAGAGAGAGAGAGAGAGAGGTTAGTGTCGCCAACTACTTTCCATTCCTTCGCTCTTTTTAATTTAATTTAATTCGATTTCTAATTAAATAAGCGCCGTTATGGCACTCCAACAAGTACCCCCACCGTCTCTCGAGTTGCCCCAGCAAGCACTGATGCTTTAAAGCAACGCGGAAAGGTGGAAAACCAATGAGGCATGAGACAGCCGATGCAAGCTAGGCCCTGTGGGGCCCACTCATTAAATGTTTGGACCTGTATTTTATTTTATTTATTTTTTTAAGTAAGTTATCCCGAGAGAGCACAAATTTGAATTAATTTTCCAATAAATGTTTGTAGTCACCAATTAATTCAATTTAGAGTTTCATTAGAACATGCAAAAGTGCAACAGAAATAATAATCTTGTATTCGGAATGCATGTATATCCTCAGAGTATAGAACCGGTCAAGTACATAGTAATTACCTAATTCAGTTGACATTAAGATTTATAATAATTGCATTTGACTGCAAGTAAGTAAAAAAAAATCATGTTCGATCGATAGCGCTACATCAATACATCATCACATCATTATTAAAATAAATAAACGTATAAGTAACATTTATCTACTACCTTACTCTTCCATCATTATGTTTATTATTCCTGATGCTTTGATTGAGCTGTGACTGAGCGGTGGAAACGCGGAAACAGGAAATGGGAAAATGTGACTGAGCGGTGGGCCCCACGCCATGCAGTGGGACCACACTAACGTGACAGGTGGGCCCCACGCCATGCAGTGGGACCACACTAACGTGAGGGGATGGATGTTAGAGCAAGGCCAATTAGTCCAACAAATCAATCTCCTGGTAAGAAAGTGATGCTTCAATTCAAAATTGAATTGAATTAATGGTGTGAACTCTAAAAATCAACAAGGTGAGAACTTGGAAGAATTCCACCTTGGGACGGTTGGGTAATTTAGGAAAACATAAATAAAACTCATTTTTAATCCCATCTTCTTTTAAATATATATTGCTGAAATAATTTTATTTTTTGGGTTCAGAAGTCTGACCATGGCTTCTATTTTTTATTTTTTTTTCAAAAAGAAGTAAAAAAAAAAATATAGATTCGTCGTTTTATTTATTTACTTTTTTTATTTTCCTTCATCCACCAATAAAGAGGGTAACAAATCTACCTCCATTTGGAGCCTTTTTATAATCTTAAATTATTCTGCTAGCAGAGTTGTTGATTTAGATATATAAACCAAAACTAAAAAATAAAAACAAAAAAAAATTACTTGAAAAAACCTAATGCTTAATATAGTAATAATAGCTCTCGTCTTTCTCGTCTTTCTACAAAGAGATGTAAATTTCAATTTCACAAAAAAACATTTAAAAAAATAAATATCAAAGCGAGCTCTTATTTCAAAAAACAAAAAAAAAACACTACTTGAAGAATAAATAGACTCCAGCTGGAACTTAGTGTATAATTCTAATAAAATTTAGGCACATAACAAATTCCTATTTCTGTCCCTTTCCCCCAACCTCAACCCAAATACCAACCAAATATTCCAATTTAGTCGTCCATTCATCACAAACAGCTGAGAACAAAGAGGAAATAAGAGCAAGAACAAAACCAAATTGGAGCTAGTTCCTGGCACATTTATCATCATCCAAGCTGGGAGACATGATTCCTTCTCAAAACATCTCCATCCCAGATAATGCTGATGCTATTGCTATGAATGAGATGTTTGACAAGTCAATTACCAAGAGCATTTCTTTCTTCGATTCAATTCAATTAATGCAACGACAGAACAGAGCATTACTCTGTGACTGTCATGATCCATAAATTATTTGCAGTTTCTGTTGTAATAATTTAGAAATCTCTTACTGGGCTTATACTATTTCTGATTAATTTGGGTTCAAATTTGGTTTATTGGGGCCTGTTTAAAGCCCAGAAATATTCATCCCTAACCCTCTCTTCATCTCCTAACACTGATTTGTATATAAAATGCATCACTTCCTCAAAAACTCACAGAACTGCGCCGTCGTCTTATATTTTTTCACGTATCAATCTCTTTCTCCGAATCTCCGTCGTTCGAGATTTTTTGTATGAATTTATGTTTGCGTTTCCATCCCATACGGGTTGAGTTTTGATTTTGAGTTTATTTATTGATCGTTGTTGAGGTTTTGAAAGCTCTGTGATGATTAAGAGAACTTATGCCTACATTGTTTGATATCAAACATGAGAAGAAAATATCAGTTGTTCTGAGGCTTTCACTAATTATTTTAATTTGTATTCTTACTGTTACTCCTCTTTGGGATTGCCTTTTTCTCTGAAGAGAATAGTTTTTGCGCTGAGTGAAATTATGCGAATTCATAAGAGATCATTGTTTTCTCTTATTCAAACGTTAATTGAATTATCATTGTAAGAAAAGATGAAGCACATCAGTAAACATATGCATTTTGTAAACTGAGCGCTGAGAGAGTTTATCTTTTTTTTGTCCATTTTTTATTTATTAACGTATATATCTGATAATTATAAATATATTATTAGTAATTAATAAAATTTAATTATTTTATATATAGTAAGCAAGTGATCGACTCCAACATTAGCTTATGCTTTACCCGCTACTATCCTTTCTGACGTGTCCCAAGCAGCTTCTTTTGCTGTTTCTCCTCTTTAGGTTTGCTTTTTTGCTTTTTGGTTTTTTTCCACTGAAGAGAATTGTTTTAGCCCTGATCGATTGAAATTATGCAAATTCATAACCTTTCAGGATCAGAGTCACTGTGTAATGCGCAGAATATGTTGTACAATGTAAAACCGGATATATATATATATAGATAGAAGTCCTCATTATTTTTGGACGACAATTATTCTTATTATGAAACCAAGTTTGCTGAAATCTCTAATCTTTACAAATTTGCTCAGGGCCCCGGTCTCAGAATCTTTCATGTATACTTGGTACAAGCAGAAATTTTTTTCACTCTGTCATATCATAGTTGTATTGGTTCAGAAAATCTAACAAAAAGTGAAAGATTTTTGTGTAATTTATCAGTAGCACTAATACTTCACCGCACACATAAAAGCATTAATGCTAATAATATGCAAAATTTGCGTGCCATATCAGAAGGAATGTGCCGGTAAATGTTATTTTTCGTATCAGCACGCCGACTCCAACTTCAAGGAGGAACCCAAATACCAGTAATGGCTAAACTGACTAGTATTCTTTATTCTCTTCACTGGTATACTTGATGGGGCCACTGTTAGGAGAAAATTAAGATGTAATTCTTGTTGGGGATTTTTGGATCGGCTATCAGCAAGGACATAAGCTTATTTACTATTAAAATCAGCAGAGCACCGTACCACAAAGAAAAAGAAAAGCAAACAAGCATCAATCTCCAGCTAGAACAAGCAATATTAACCGAAAGTAACTTGCAACATATAATGGGTTTATCCCAACGTACAAGCAATTCAAAATCCTACAATTAAAAGCTTAAAAATCTAAAATTTCCACACTCAACAGTCAACAGACCCAAATCATGATAATAATCAGAAAAAAATGCCCCTTAAAACTAACAATTCAAGTCCCAGATTTCACAAGAAAAAGATTTATAGTGCACTTATCCAAGTGGACTGGGTTCTTTGACGAACTGAGAAGGCCTAACATAACTGAATCCTAGAAAATTGCTTCCAGCACCAGGGCTAGCGACCGGAGAGTCCAGTAAGGGCATACTCGTCCATCGCTCATCAAAGTTCGCCACGCACAACTTCCCTGCCACATTCGGGCGGAAGCTAGGCTGGATTTGACGGGCCTCCAATTTCTTCCAGTTGATTGTTTTGAACCATTTGTGGTTCTTTATTTCGTTGCTTCCCCCAGGCCCACATCCCAAGCGCCTGTTTGCATCCTTGTTCAGTAACTGCAGAAGAAATAACAAATTTGAGGAGAGAAATTTACATAATAGAAGGCACGATGGCAACAGTGCTGGTTTGCAATTCACTCCTACTTTACCACACAAAATTTTGCAACTCGACACCCACGATTGCTACGGTTGTTTGCACACAACAAATTCAATTTTGTCAAGTAGCACAAAACAATGTCGGTGCTGGCTGAATTTCACAAATTATGGGTCTTACATGAGAAAATACTGGATGTTACTCATAAGCATTGAAGTATAAGGGAGGTTGTTTACAAAAAGTAGTAAAAGTAAAAAAAATACAGGGATGAACTTACTCCTTTTAATAGCGAATGAGCTTCGCTGGAGAGGAAACCAGGGAGTTTAATCTTCTCTTTTATGATTTTCTGCTGAATTTTCTCTCTATTGCCGCCTAAAAATGGTGGCTGAAAGAGCATGCATAGACTAAAATTACTAGATCTTAAAAACCAGTTAATAAAAAGAAAATACCATAGCCATCAGGTAAATTGGACAACCCATTATAAGCTTCAGGATAAACTCCAAATTAAAGTGAAAGAAAACCAAGATCGATACAATGCCTTCTTCCTGTATGCACTACCATCATGGCAGAGGAGGTGCTACTGTTCATGCTCAAAGTAAGCAAATACCAAACTAACATCTAATAACCAAAAAAACCCATACCATAAAGATGTCTTCTCTAATGTAATGTCATGCTGTCTGAGGTGGTAATACTGTTCATGACCTAAACAACTCAACATGTGGTACTGGAATCTTAAGAAAGGAAAAGGGGAAAAGAAAAAAAATCACCTTGCCAGTAAGCATTTCGAAGAGAAGTATACCGACGCTCCACCAGTCAGCGGCCTTATCATGGCCCCTTCCCTGAATTATTTCCGGAGCCATATATTCCACTGTGCCACACATTGAATTTGTTCTGGTATTCTCTTCAAACTCCTTTGCTAATCCAAAATCTGTCAGCATTGCCTGGGCAAGACAAAATATATGTCAGGTTAAATCGGATGAGAATAACAGTGTCATATTTTTCAAATCAGTCTAATCACAATTAACTTATTGATTTATATTCTTGTATTAGGTTCCATTCTTTTATGATTTCTAATTTAACTAGGGCATGATGCTAGAGGTCTCTTACACTAGAGAGGATATCATGGCATGATGAATGATATAGTACTGTATAAATTGACAGTATCCAAAACTTACATGACCATCAGCATCCAAAAGAATATTCTCTGGTTTGAGATCTCTGTGCATAATGCCATTTGCATGAAGGTGGGATACAGCCGACACTATTTCAGCTGCATATACACGTGCAAGATCCTCCCTGTTTAAAAAAAATGTTTCGTTTACTTTACACACCTACAAAATCTAAAGACATGTATGTGACAGAATATATAATTATATTCTAACCTGAATAGTCCTTGATGATACAGCTGGAAAAACAAATGGCCACCATTTATGAAATCCAGCACTAAATACAGCCGATACTTGGTCTGCATAACATGAGATAGTTTTACAAAGAGAAATGAGTACATTTTACACAATGCACCATAATAAGTACAGGAAAAAGAAACTCTCTGAACAGGACTAAGTACCTGAAATGAATATCTCAGCTGGACTATGAAGGGATGATCAGTTTTTGTAAGAATGTCCCTTTCAGCTTTCATATACTCGACGTGATTTTTCTCTAAAATCTTATCCTTCCTCACAACCTTCATGGCATAGATCTCATTAGAGCCTTTCTTTTTGACCTGAAAAACCTTTCCAAAGGCACCTTGCCCCACCAATTTCAGAATTTCAAAATCATCAAGCCCCACTCCACTCTTCTCGCAGGTCTCATCAACCTTCTCTTGCTCTCTTGCACCTTCTTCTGAGAGAGATTCTAGAAGGTCCAGCGAGTTCTTAGTCTCGTGCAAATTGAGGAAGCTAAAACGGGGAGACTGAGTACTGATAAGGGCCGTGGGGCCCACTAGGGAGTGGGACCGCTTAAAAATGACAACAGGGTCGTCATACACCTCCTCGGTCAACTCAGCTGCAGTGGGAGAAGTTAGAGACTGAACAGGAGTTGTGCCGAAGACATCAGAGAAATCAAATTCGAGATTCTCAGTCCCCACCACATCTGGAGGGCCCATGGGGAGAATGATCTGTCTAACGGTGGTTTTGGATGTGAAAGCCTTTGTCAGAGCCGAGACTTCAGAGGAGACCATTTTTCAGAGTTTAGGATCACTTAAAAGAGCTTTTCTCTTTCGTGGGGCTTGAACAGAAAGACTAAGGGAGAATTCCCGGGAGAACTGAGGAAGAGGGGCACCTGACAATGGCTTTGAAGAGGTGGAAATTTACATAGACAACCAGGAACTGAGAGAGGAGGCAAGTGGAGACGCAGCAGGAGCAGTTGCAGGTGTTAGAGTTTCCCGACTTACAGGAAACTTTATTTGCCACAGTGCTTCCAGAACTCATGAATAACAGGTTTTCTCAAGCTGCATGCAAATATAGCAATGTTAACACAAACTAGTAAAAAGATTGAAGCAAAATAGTCAATATATCTTTCAAATCTTAACATATTAAAACTGATGTTTAATGATCTTTATTTTTAGGCTGAAAAAATATCTTAGACGTTTCCGAAGCCTAATCAAACAAGTATTAGCTTAACCAGAGAACTAAATCTTATCAACTCATGAAATAGAACCACAAATTAACCATTTTATGTTCATAATGACATCGCGAACAAAGATATAGTGAAGAATTAGTATTCTAGTATTTGTCTTTAGTTTGCAATATGATAATTCAAGCGGGATAAGGAAACAGGATGAATCATTCCTACAATATGATAATTTGAGTGGGACCAGGAAACAGGATGAATACTTCCTACAAAATTTGCTTTGTGGAGAAATAGGAAGGTTAATGAACTTCTCTTCAGTTATCCAGTAGTTGAATTAAACAAAACAAGAGATGAAACCAATTAGCTGCGATTTGGGGGAAAATAGTCCATTTGCTACTGGCAGTTAACGATCCGATTATTGGGCGATTTTCCAAACCAATTAGCTGCGATTTGGGGGAAAATACCGTTGGAAGAGAGGCTCACCATCCAAGTAACGCCAAATCTTCTCTCTAGTTTGTTTGTGACAGATTGATTCGTGGACGAGATTGATGATTGGAAGAGAGATTTGGGACAGCGTAAAGTGTAGGTTTCGTTAATTGAAAGGAAGAAGAAGATGGTGTACAAATTCGACAAATAGAAAGAACAAAAAAAAAATTGGGAAAAACTTACGGAAACAAGAAGTTCTTGAAACCCTCAAGAAAACATAATCTAATTTCACCGATTTACCTCTAAAATGCCGAAAGAAAACAAAAAGAACCCACCTTTATTTTACTCGATCGCACAGATCTGCAACCCAAAATAGGCCTCCCAAAAACAGATCTAGTTAGTGTAGAGAAGAGAGAGAGAGAGAGAGAGAGAGAAAATGCACTTGCCTTGTAAGAAAGCAGATTAGAGAAATCCAAGGAGCGGAGATAAACTCGGCGATTTGTTTTCGCGGCCGTCTCTCTGCTTTTATACAAGCAGGAGGCAAAATTGAGTTCTTTGCCAGATCGGATCCGGATCTGACAAATCGACCCGTGTCAATATATTATTGGTCCGTTTTTGAAAAAAAAAACCCGGTTGGGGTCATATATTGGCGCATCGGAATATGCGTCAAGATGGGTTGGCGTTTGTGGGCCCACTGGAGGCTAATTATTGGAGTTTTTTTTTTTTATCTGACTGGTTATATTCCCGTAGGAATTATTAGAAGTGCGGTCGGTAGACTCGAGGTTCATGCATTTATTATGAAACGGAAGAGAAAATGGGAGATTTTGCTGGCGAGGATAGTCGTTTGGTTTACATTAAGTTCTTAAGCCGAGTTTATTTAAAATATGTCGTCCGAAACTTCCGCGTGTGGCGGACGCAACTCGGGAACGCGAGAGAGCGTTTTGTTAAACTGTGTCGAAGCAACTATCGCGTTTTTGTTATCCTTATCGTTATCTTTATTTAACATCTAGTAAGTGTCGGAGCAACTATCGCGTTTTTGTTATCGTCATCGTCATGGTTATCGTTTTTGTTATCCTTATCGTTAACTTGCACTTAAAGTGCTTAGATAATTGAAAATGTTTAAAGCGACAATCAGAGCATTTCTTAAAGTGCTTAGATTACCAGTAGGGCACTAGACTTGAATCAGTAGCTGGAGGCGGTGTGAGGCCACTGACGGTGACGGTATGAGGCCGGTGGCTATAGGAGGCCGCTGACGGTGACGGCACAAGGCCGGTGGCTCTACGAGGCCGCTGACGGTGACGGCACAAGGCCGGTGGCTCTACGAGGCCGCTGACGGTGGCAGTATAAGGCCGGTGATGGAAATAATTAAAATTGTAGGTTGTGCACTTACAAGTTATAACCAACTTTTAATTATTTTACCATAAAAATTATGATTTCCTTTTCTTGATGAAAACAATTATAGAGTTTCTAAAATCACTCAAATAGCTTAGTTTGCTATAGCTATTATCTATCAAAGCATATCAACAATGAAATTCAGTGCACACAAATAGGATATATTCGTTTCTAATTCATGGAAATAAATTGCATTTTTAAGATTCTGCTCAAAATGTTACTTTTTAAGAAGTATTTTCTGAAACTAATTCAAAAATTAATTTTACTACTATTTCAAGTCATAGAAAGCAATGTACTTCCCATCTTAATTTGGTACATAATAAAATTGACATCATCGAACAAATAACACGCAAAAACTAATTATCATCATCATCATTTTTTGCGTTATTCTTTTGTTCAAGACATAAACTTGATTTAATGGTTGAATGAAATACTTTGACTTGATTTAGAGGATGTATGAGATATCAAAACCCGTAGATTTATTCTTAGAATAATTCATACAATAATGTCAGACCAAAGAATTCAAAAACAACTCAAAATAAATGTTTAGCTTGAAATGGATTTTTTTATCTTGAAATAAGTTCCTTAACTTTACAAAAGAGGTTTTTATCTTAAAATAAGTTTTTTTTCTTAACTTTACAAAAGAGGTTTTATCTTCGAAAAAAAATTTAACTTATAAAACCTCTTTTAATTTGAAATAATCCTTGAAATTTCTTTTTTTTTAACATGAAATATTTTTTATAATAAAAAAGTTTTTCTCTAGTCCGAGACAGATTGTTTTCAGTTTGTAACAATTCCAATTAGCCTTTTAGGCTTTAGTTTTAAACAACTATTTTTCTATGTGAAACAAATTTTTCTAACTGAAACATGCTAGAAATTTTTTTCTTTTAATTTAAAAACATGTTCTTAATTATAAAACATGATTTTTAGTTTGAAAAGGCGCATATGAAAAATTTTCTATAACTATCGTCAAATAATATAAAATGACCCCCCTTCATATATTTTCTGACTTCATCAATTACCATGCATATCATGAAAATTTAGTCTCCAAACTTGAACCAATCTTTTCAGCCTAAATCAAGTGCTAGCATTTTCAAGATGTACATAAATGCTTTGCCGTGTAAATCGAGGAACAATGAGCGATATTCAAATTTTCAATACAATCCGCTTTATCTTCTCAGAGTATAATCCTCAATTTAAATGCCATCCTTTAATTTGTTTTTTCCCCTATGCCTGCCATAAGCAATTTATCCTTTTAATAATCCCAAATTTGAAAGGAACTCGACTCAAATCTTATGACTCGAACCTAAACCAATCTGTTATAAGCTTTCGCCTACGAGCTCTGCTCTCATGGCTCTCTCTCTTCTCCAATCCCTCCATTTCCCAAAGCGAGCTCATACACCCCGTTTCCATGGCAGGATCGCCTCTCCATTTGCGCCTACTTCTACCCGAATCAGATCAGTTTCCAAGGACGAGAGCGCTAATTCGCTCGACCAAGCGGTGGATTTCAAATCGAACGGGAGATCAGCTCCTCAGTCGAGCTTTGATTTTCTCGAGCTGAAGAGGGAGATGGAGAAGGAAAACGGGAGGGACAAAGAAGAGGGGGCGAATCAAGCGGAGAGCGCTGGGAGGTCTGAACTGGAGAGGAGAGTGAGGAGCAGGGGGAGGCAGATGGTGGGGAGATCCAGCTTGCTTGCTAAGCAGGTGATTAGCATTCAATCAGCTCGGAGCTTAGGTTTCATCTCTCAATTGTGGGTTGATACAAGCATGGTAAGAAGAATTCGTGCTATGATCGACTATATATATATATATATTGGTTATTAGGATGCTTTCCCCATTTGCTAGTTGTGTTCCTTGTCAAGTTTCATGGTCATGCATCATGTCATGCTATCATCATACTTTCTTATTGCACCATAGATGCAATCATAAAAAGTTTCTTTTTATTATTTATTTGTTGTCTTAATAGGTTTCCTATGAATTTACATTGTTATAGGCAATAATGATTTGAAGTACTTGAAATTCCAGATTCCTTGAAATTGAACCAAGTAAAATCTACTTGAATTATTAAGTTCTATAGCTTTTATGAACATTGATAGTACTTAATAGGAGTTAGTTTTGATTTGAATTCTAATTCGAGATACATCCATTAAGTAATTTTTCTACAATAATTGTTTCAGGGTTGTGACCTGATAATTTTTCCTTTTTGTATTTCTTCTTAAACATATTGCAGTGGGTTGTTGCCTTGGTTGAAACGAGACCAAATCTACTATCAGGAGAAATGGAAAAGTTTCTGCTCGAGGACATATGCCAGGTTAATTACTTATTTACTTGGTATTGAAACTATATTTATTAATACAGTACATTGCTTAATTTCCGAACAGCTCATCTGGCTAGACATGTTCATGGATTTCTTTTTGCCCTTTTTTGGCCAAGTAATGAGCACATATCTCTGTTCTACTCTTTACAGGAATAGTTGTATGCTTTTTCTCAATAATGCTTGGTTAAATTATTTGAAGGTTGGAGATGTTGTGCTTGTACAAGATGAGAGTGTGCTGGAAAATGAACTTAATTTAGTTGGCCTCGAAAGTTTGGTATAAGTTCCACTCCTCTCTCTCTCTCTAGATTAATTGATACTGAAATTATGGTGATAATATTATCTCTCTTTTTTATATAGGTAGGATATAATGTTACCACGACTGGTAGGCATACTGTTGGCAAGGTGAGTTTCATTTTTTCCTTCCATACTTAGCTTTGAAATTATTTGGTTCCATTATTATTGTACCAGCAATTAGTTTCTGATGGTTGTTGCCAAATCACCACAAAGAAACCTTTGATAGGTCAAAAAGGTACATGCATATAATTGGATCAGAAAAGGTATATTAGATCGAAGTAAGTAACTTGGAATAAAATGTATGTCAGAGCTGGTAATGTCTACTTTTGACGGAAAAAAATATTGCTCTTATTCTTTTGTTATTTCAAAAGGTGCGGGGATACACTTTCAACATAAACTCAGGTGCCGTGGACTTCCTTGAGCTTGATTCCTTTGGGTTCTCTCTGATTCCTTCAAGTCTGGTAAGTGCCCTCTAATTTTCCTTTTTCTTCCCCTTCAAAAAGAAGAAAGAGATTGATTGATTTTTCCATGCAATTAGTATTAGTTTATATTTGGAGATTTTCACTTGTCAGGTGAGCACTTATTCTCTGTTAGTTGATGATGTACTGGAGGTTGTGTCAGATACAATTGTAGTGCATGAGGATGTTGTTTCTCGACTCCAAAGAATAACAAAGGTACTGAAAGGAATAGGGTCTTTTTTGTGTCTAATGTGCCGAATGTCATGCTTGCGCGTATACTAGTAAAAATTTCAATCAAAATCTCTTCTCAATTTGGCATAGGGGTCTTTTGCTTTTTATTCATGTGTGGTTCTTTGGGGCTTTTTATTTGAAGTGGGCTGGTCTATGTCCTAGTTTTATTGAGACTTGATTTCTTTAACATTGTAATGTCCGCTCTGGACTCTTAATTTGGGCCTACATTTCTTATTCAATCTTTAACAGCTTCATATAGCTTTATGTTACTGAAATGGGCTTAATACATGCTGATAACAGGGAATTTGGGGCTCTCAAAATATTCGAAAAAGAGACCAGATGGATGAGTACTCTAGATTTGAAAGAAGGCCCTGGTCCGTAGAGAGGAATCATCGAGAAAAACCAAGTGGCCAAAGGTTTAGAAGGAGAATGGTACGTGATATAGAGGATGATGATTGGGAGTTTCCAATGGACTACTAGAGGAAATATATATACATAGCAAAGCTTCTCTCCTATGGGCTACTAGTGAAAATATATACTTAGCAAAAGCTTGTTTTTTTTCCCTAATATTTTTCGTGTACAATTTTTGAGGTGGTGGTGTTACCTATAGGGATGTCTGTAAATAGTGTAATCAATATGTTTGTCTTAGGCTGCCTTTGTTAGTACTGGTAGTGGCATATGGCGGCATTATCTGTTACAGAAGGTGACAATCAGGTACTACTCTGAGGTTTTAGTAAAGTGCTTGGTCATAGTAAATTGTTGTTTGTTACTAATTTCTTCTTTTTATCTGATATTATTTGTTTTTCTTTAATGTGTAATCAAGATGTGGTGTTCATATTGGGTATAATTTCTCTATAAATATATGAAGAGACTAATGATAGAATTCTTTTTTTATGAACAAATGAAATAAATCTAGAGGATTTTTAACAATCTTCTTTTGCTGAGAAAGGATTTTTTAACTTTGATGAAGAGAGGTGAGATGGCATGAAAGTTGTTTCAGAGTGCTTTTCCTCAAGGATTAATCTATTTAGATATATTCGATCTTGAATCTTGAATCCTAGTGTTTGAGCACGAGCACTTCAACAGAAAATAAAAACTAAGCTTTAACTTGTGCTCCTTTGATCCATGAATCATGATGCAGAACTGCTCAGAAGGTTAAACAGGAAAAAGGCTAATTTCAATCAATAATAAAGGAAATGGGTTCGATGGGGAGAGACTCTTGTAATGTTAATGTATAGGCGGCAAAGAATGGAGACAGCAGAGATGAAAAAGAAAACAACAAAAGAAAAAGACATATGGCCTATGCAGGTCTCGAACCTGCGACCTTCGCGTTATTAGCACGACGCTCTAACCAACTGAGCTAATAGGCCTTTTTGTTTATTTTGTTCACGATAAATTTAATTCCAATCATGTTGGTGCCTCTCACCTCAACTCGTGTATCATTTACCTATACAGGAGGAGGTATATTCTCTCTTTTTAGATCCATCAGCTTTGAGCAAATATACCGCGCATTAAATGCTGAAAGGTGTGTGGTTTTGGTTTTCCAGCGGGTTACAATAGACGAGATGTTCCTGCGCTTTTGTTCCCCCAAGAAACACTACTCAGTAGGATTTGTTTATTCAGAATATTCCATGCAGAAAATTGTTGACTCGGACTAGCGAAAGGAATTCAAAACTGAGTCTACTGAGTAGAGACAAAACCAGAAAAACTGAGCACACTGGAAATTTCTAAAATCCAAATTGCACAAGAATTAATATTTACACGGCTCATTAAAAGATTCGATCTTGGATGAGACTTTGCATACTCGAGCAACTCATATGCGGTTCAGCCGGGCTTCAACATATTTCACCATTACTACATTTTGAAAGATGCCTATAAAGATTCTCATTTCTCAACAGTCGACATGTGTAGTAGATGTGCTTGGAGTACAATACAATATTTACATAGCCTCATTTTGGAGGGAACTCATTGGAATCATTTTGATGGGTTCGTACAACGAATTTAAAGTTTGGAAAGTTCCATAAAACACACAACAAACCAATATTCCAATAACCAGAAAAAAAAAAAAAAGGAAAGAAAGAGCTGAATTTACGGAGTAGAAGAAAAACACAAAGATGCATTGGCTGATAGACATTACAAGATTTCTAACACAAGTTATACATTCTCATAATAGGTTAACAAACAAAATAAAAGGAGTTAAAAGAAAAACATTTTTCAATAATCAGCAACTGTATATCATCTTTTTTTGAAGCCATATATTTTGCGTTCATAGAAGAGATCTGTCTTCGCACTCCCCGAATTCACTATCTTGGGGCAGCCATCAGGATCGTTCTCCTGCTGGGTACATTCCTTGCAATAGTACGCATCTGATATCCCCACCCCGCCACATATCATGCACCTGTAAATAATGATAGCTCTTCTTTATGAAATAACAGTAAATACTTGAACAACTAAGACTGAATTAAGAGAAATTTGCAAGAAGAAATGCAAAGAAAGGACCCTACCAGAACTAGAGAGATTCAGCTGATGGTCCACAGTTTCCTACCAGTATCTTGTTAGTAGCCTCAAACACTTTCTAGCCCAGTGCAAAGCATTAACAACAATGCAACATCAGCACAAGTTAAAAAAGATTTACAATTCACATACAATAGACGTCAGTCCCTGTATATCATTATCAGATCTGGATGGTGCTTTGCCATCTTCCTTCCCTCCCCTATGCTTTTAATCCTGCCGATCTCTAGAATTTTTGGAATCATGTACAATAAATGCCAGTCCCTGTCTGTCATGAGACAATTAGTTTCAACGGGGCTGATCGGCAATTGATGCTCTCCGATATAAATAGTTTTGAGGATTTAAATGCCTCTCCACCGTTTGGGACCTCTGTTATGTCTCCATATTTAAAAAATTTAGTAACTCAAAATCTCAAATCAAATTTCAAAATGGAATCATTAGATGCGATCAATGTCAACATCTCTATGCGCCTCTAAAATATTATTGACATTCTGATATTTTTTCTGACAATACTTGTAAAAATCCAACGATCTGAAAAGTATTTGGGTGCTGATTTTTCACATTCTTGGTTCGCATCAAAACTATAGAATTGCGATAATTTTTATGTACATGTAGCGGACGTAATATATATCAGATCTGATGGTTCTATTTTGTTAAATGAATTTTTAAGTTTTTTGTAATTGAGGCATTAAAAAATTAAATATAAAAATTTAGACCCTCATAATCTTTATATAAATTTATTTGCTATTAGTGTTCCCAAAATATCTCATAATCAGACGAAGCTCGATTATGCATACTAGACCTTACGAAATCTGCATTTCTATATCTATCTGTAACTATGGCTCTGTGAACTAGGATTTAGGGGCTTTTGCAAAATCGAATGTATAAAAATGTATTGGCATCTGATTATTCACATGTATAAGCGGAAAATCAGAATTTTCGAATTTTATGGGGCTCCAATATATTAACATGGAAATATAAACTGATCCGGAACAAGAATTGACCAAGTAAATGACAGGGATATTATCTGCAAAAGGAAGGAACAAATGTCAGAAACTCATTTCATTCCTAGCTTCCCAAACCGCTCAGAAATCAGTATATAGGTTTTGTGAGGAGAGTGTCAAATCATAAGGTTGCCATTTGAAATGATGCAAGAGGTAGGAGCATCATGCATAACTAACTAAAATGCTCAGTATGTCTCGGCATGTTTCTCGGTTTTGCGCCATTGCTCTTGCAATTTTTCAACTAAACCCATTGTTGGTTCAGTAGGGAGTCCCTTACCTTCTTCTCCCCTCTCGTCAGTTAGTCATGGTGCGAATCGATCAGGGTTTCGACTTAGAGGGAGAACAAGTTGGCCAAAAAGATGGGTAACTGAAATTAAACTAAGCAACTGGTACCATAATTAATACAGCTGGAAGAGGTGGCATTCTTAAAGAAAATAAATAAATAACAGTTAAGCATCACGAGAAAGGAGAGAGAACCTTGATTGATTGAGAGAGAAGAGATTGAAGAAATAATTTTTTTTTTAACAAGCACTTAATGTCAAACAAATTAAGTAGAAACTTTATAATTTTTATGCGCATAACAGATTGAGATAATTTAAGAAGCATGTGATCTGACAGAAGAGAGAGAAGTGGGGAACTTGAATGGACCGAAGCCGGTCAAACCTCTTCTCTCTTGAAAGTTGAAAAGTAGTTATGTTCTGGTTATCGTTCTTACTTTCTAGAAGAAGATAAAAAGGAAGAGAACAGAAGAGTTTGTCAAATGACGAAACAAAGTTGGGAAAGCTGACGGACTGAGTCCCCTGAAACACGTCAAAACATAAACACAAGTAAAATGGCCCATGCAGGTCTCGAACCTGCGACCTTCGCGTTATTAGCACGACGCTCTAACCAGCTGAGCTAATAGGCCAGCTTTTCATCCTATATTCACATAACAAAACATTACCTTATTTGGTGTGGCTGGCTCCTTTTTAAGTTTTAACGAGATTCTGACAGAGTGAACAAAAGGAAATAACGACTCTTAACCTTCATAATTATTCTTTCTTAATTGCGTTGCGACATTTTTTTCCTTGGGAGAAAGAAATTGAAGCTGGGTACATATCGGATTCAGATAATTCAGCTGTGCGTAATTATCTGGGGTTGGCAGCGCGGAGTTGACAAGTTCTCCTTTCAAATTAATTAATAATTAGAACGAATAAAGAGATAAAAGGAGAATCATTCAACAAACGCGCACGCACACGCGCACACCACTCAAAAGTCGGCACTCCACACTCGACACCCTTCTTTTTTTTTTAAATGCCAAGCTAACCTTCAATGGATATATTGGATATTGGATATTGGATATTGGATATTGGATATTGGATATTGGATATTGGATATTGGATATTGGATATCGGATAGAGAGTACGAAGCGAGACTCGGCCAAATCCGCGGGTCCACGCGCGCTTGCTGACGCGTTCGCAAGCTCATGGTAGATATCACGCCTTCTTCGCTTACACTGTTTTATTTGTTCGCATGCACCCGGTCCATCCTTCAATGCCCGGTCCAACTCCTCAGGTTTCCGCGGATACCCACGAAACTTGGAAGGATGAAAAGCACCTATAAGGCTATTGACACCTATATTAGCGTCCCTTTTTAGAAACCACCAGTCAACCATATAGCAATTGATGCGAGGACTAAAAACTCTCTCTCTCTAGCTATATATATATATATATATATAGTATGAAAACCTCAGATAGTAATTTTCGGTCATAGCTTGAATACACTCTCAGAAATAAATGTACAAAGAATAAACAATTAAATTCAAACAAGTTATTTTTCAAACTTTTTTCTCCAGATTTTTTTTTGACAACAAGATGCAAGAATATTTGTGTATTCTATTCATTCGATTTTGACGAATTATAATAAAATGAATGATAACTGCATTTTTTATTCAATAAAATTTATAATTTTATCAAAAAAGTTTTGCGTTTTTTTTCATCTAAAATGGAAAAAATTATACGTATTTATATATCGCACTCAATATTTTTTCCTATTTTTTATCTATAATTTTGTGTAAATTAAATTTTCAAATGTTTATGCACTCTTATTGTGCATCTTTGGTTACGCAGCACAAGTATTTAACTATTATTAATTTAATCGGTCAAGAACATAAAAAAAAATAGTTCATTGACTCTTGGACTTAGTCTTGAGTTTATTGTATATTTTATATCCTCTCTCAAGTCTCGTCTTGGAGAAATAATACGTTAGTTTTTATTTCCATATACATGGACTATGGTGGTCATAAGGTCTTACCTTTTTAGCTGTATATTTATATGATTTTTTTATTATTGAGATTTATGTCATCACATTCAGTACTACATAGTTTTGTTTTGTGTTAACTGATACTGATTCAAAAACAATAGAATATATTAAAATATCGATTCAAAATAATAAGTTTGATACAATTAGCAGCGAACAATTTAGTTAGTAAGTACATTAATTTCTATGAAACATTGACTTGGACATATTCAAATATGTGAACTCTCTGACTTAAGCAGCCTTAATTAAAAGAGAGAGAGATGATATATAGATATCGTCATTGATAATATAATCGATGCTGATTTTATTATTCAGATTAAATGAGTTATTATTATTCAGATTAACGATTTTATTATATAATTCATTTGTACAATACTTTTATCATTCTACTTAAATGAGTTATTATTCATATTGGTGATATTTGAGTTGAATAATAAAAATATAGTAAAAGAGAAATTATATAATAAAATCGTCAATGTAAATAATAATTTATTTTTACATAAATAATAGAATCGGTGATTAAGATATTAATATATGCCTTAAAAGATTGAATAGGAACAGTTAAAGTGCAATAAATGTTGTTAATTCTAGGTGCATATTGTGGGTGCCCCAGGGCTCTTCTATCATCCTCTCTCTTAATTTCTGGCAAGCGCTGGAAGCTTCTCTCTCTTCTCTGCTTCGACCAGATCAGATCTCGTGCGCCTCGGCGGTGCTGGACCGCCACTCGTAAATGCGGAGAGAAAACCTTTTCGGTTCATGCATTAAATGGTGGACCCAAAACTAGGCCTATAAACATCCCTTGACCTACTACTTCCATTCCATTAACACGGTCCCGAAAAGACTCGGTATTTCGTCAAACTAGGAGAAAATGTCAACCAGCTAATGCTGTTTCCATGCTACCTCTCGCCTCCGTTCTTGTCAAAATGGAGGTGTCCGGTTCTTTATTCTTAAATTGCAAGTCACTCGGTAGTGGCCACTCAAGTTTGAACAAGTCAACATACATTTATATAAATTGTTTGATCAATGAAACTTAACTTACAAGGATCTGTTTTAACTAAGTAGGATGCGTTCCATTATAACTAACTTCTACCTAAATACATACGTGATTACAGATTTAAAAATTAAAATGTCAACGTCAACAACAAACAAAAGAAAACAATTTCAATTCATTACCTACTGATAGTTCATATATCAAGTTGTCATCAAGAAAAAATATATGTTTTCTAAAAAGATACAGATGCAGATACTATTAGAGGAAGGTAGGACGGACATTTCAACTGTTTTCTGAAATGGAGAGGATGAGGAGGCGATTTCATTCCCTCTTTATTTATAACCTTTTGCTACCACGGAGACAGAGAGGTTCTTTCCGCTCTCTTTCTCGCTTCACACTTGAACTCATAAGTAAATCATAATTCCACAAACCACAAGGCACAAGTAGACACGGAGGTTGAATTGAAAGATTAGTGCTTACAACCTGAAGAGAGAAAGAGAGAGAGAGAGAGAGAGAGAGAGATCAAGCGATCCACTGTCGAGCTTTCAAAAAGAGAGAGCGATCGAGCTAAGGAGAGAACAGAAATTGAAAGGTCAGTGTTGTAAAGCTTCGAATTTCCATCGTAATTTCGTTTCCTGAGACAATTATGTGAATAATTTTGCTGTCCCTCTCCAATTGTATGTATGCCTTTTCTCTTTTTTTATTCTTTCTCTGTCTTTCGTTGGTGAGTGCTGTTTCTGGTAGGTAATTTTGTTTGTGTTATGAGTGATTAATTAGGAGGGTTTAAAGGTGTGCATTTGTAAAAGAAAGTTCTGATATTTCTGTTATAAGCACCTGACTTTAGATTCTGAATGGAGAAATTTTTTTGAAATTTGTTATCCTTTAGAAGGTAGAATTTATGGATTCAGAACATGTGTCAAACAGCTAAAGTCTATAAATCCCCTTTTAAATGTAAAAAGGAACCGTGTAATTATGCTGTTTTTGGAATCGCTTTGTTTCTTTGGGGTCTTGCACAGCTGAAGAAATTGGCACAACTTCACAATTTAACCCATGATTTCAATTTGATTGCTCAATAACTTCCTGATTCGGTACCAGAATAAAGGCACCATTACCAGAGCCATGTAATTTTGTCTTGATTGTCATCTTCTACGGTTGTCTATAGCTATTGAGTTTCATGTTTCTCATTTTATTTCTAAATTTCTTTTAACTCAGATTGTAATTTGGGGAAGCGAATTAACTTCTAGCTGGGAAATTACTGTTAATACCCCTGCACCAAAAGGGTCCTATGCAACGGATGTCATATCTTCACTAGCCCAAGTGTTTGCGTTGTCGCTACCTTCATTTCATTTCAACCATGCCTAACACCGGTAGTGGGATTCGTCTTGTAAAATGCCCGAAATGCCACAAAGTCCTTCCTGAGAATCCAAACGTGCCAGTTTATAGGTGTGGTGGATGCGGTGCTATTCTTCGAGGTATATATTTACATTATAAATTTTATTGCCTAAAATAAGTCCTGATCTGTTCCAATTAATTAGCAAGTAAATCAGTTATTTGAATGATAATGCGAATTTCAATGGTGTTCTGATATAATTATGTAAATGGTTCAGCTAAACTTCGGACAACGAGTGGAGAAACTACCAAGACAGAATCAAATCAGAATATTTCTGTGGAGCTGTCAGAGAAAGACTTCTATAATGAACCACAAACTGTTTCAGGGAGCAAATCTTCCATCATAAACAATAATTCAGAAAAAACCACAGAAGATAAAATTCTCAATTCTACTGAGATGCAGTCAAGAAGCACTGAGAAATTAAATGCTAGTGAGTCGGAGAAGATGGAGAGTTTAAGTCATGAGAATTTGAATTTGGATTCAAATTCAAATGTAACTGAAAACAGGTTGAAAGAAAAACATGTTGAAGCTGGTGTGAATAAAGAAGAACCGATGAAAGAGAATCATGCCCCATTGACTGTACAGCAGGTTGTTTTGGATTTAGTTGACGGATCGACTAAACTTGAGGTTAAAAAGAGAAAAGAAATCACCCCTACTTCCTCAGGGGATTTTCATTCAGCTCGAAACTTGACGGGTTTAGAAAGTGAGAAGCTGGTACGACATGTCCCAAAAGGTGCAGCTGCTTACAGAAAACCCCCTAAAAGTTCCCAGTCTTTCGAAGTGCTACAAGCAGATGTATTGAGCAAGGTTGATAAGCTCAGAAAAGAGCTTGTGGAATTATTTGGTAAGGCCCCTGAGGAAATAGAACTTTCTCATTTGTTACATGCTGATTGTGAATCGAGTCGGTACCGGCGCATCAGAGTGGCACCACAGGAAAACATGGCCAAGCCACATCAACACCATTACCATTTTCAAAATACACAAGCACATAAGCATGATAAAAGGCGTCAATTTGTACCCAAAAACCACTGCCGGCCAATATTAGTGGGAGCACCATTTGTTATATGTTCTAATTGTTTTGAACTGATTCAGCTCCCAACTGATTTCAACGTGTCAACTAGAAGGCTACGCAAGCTACAATGTGGCAAGTGTTTGACAGTCCTTTTCTACTCGTACCGATCGCAGCCTTACCATAGCAAAGACACTACACCTCTGACCCCTTCTGAATCTGAAATGGGTACAACTCCATACACTGACCCATATCCTAGAGGGGACCCAATATCTATATCGGAGGAATACGGGTTGTCTTTTGGAATAAGCCATTCCACTGATCCGGACCCAGGCCCACCTCTGCATGTGTCGAGAAATTCTTCTTATAGCACAAGGGATGGTAGAAGTGGTCGGCAAACAACGGGCTCGAGGCTTCATCAAATAATGGGGTATGAGTCAGCTAGTGAAATACTGTTCCGTCAGTATTCTGAACTGAGTATGAGAAATGATGAAGTATCAGAGAGGGACAGAAAAGGAAAAGGCATTGTGGATGAAATTGGGTCATCACAGGGTAGATTGCAACGGTACAGCCCGGATTCGCCAAAGCGATCCGGGATTCATGGGCTCATTAAGAAGGGTATTATCAAATTAAAACCTTCATTGAACTGAAGCCTATGAGTGATCATGTAGTAAAATTTTGTAGAGTTGTTTTGGTCTTTGAGTAGATTAGTGATGGCGTGTGCTTTTAGTATATATTTTTGGGAATTTGTACATACTATGTTGGTTGATATAGGTGTATAGATAAGGCCTGATTCTTTCTAAATTGTAAGCATGCATTCTTCCATGTAAGAATCTTATTTTTGCCTTTGGAGGAGGGTTAATTTTGCCATATATTATTTTTAGTAACAAATACTTGGGCCGATTTTTTTAAATTCTCAAACAATTTGGGCGCATGTGAAAGCTGACAATGCAATTAGTTTTCGATTTTTTTTTGTTTTTTTTTTTTTTGGGGGGGGGGGGGGGGGGGGGGAGGGGGTTTGCTCTTAATTAGTTTATACATTGCTAAATTAATTTTGCACAATTTTTAGATTAGCTCACAATTAGACTAGCTTAGGGTTGTAAAACTAATTAATTTAGCATTGTTACAGTTAGACTAGTTTAACAACTTGTATTAGTTTTAGGAGCAATTCTTGAGTGGACCGTATTTTATTAGATAAAATTCAGTAAATTAATATTTTGACTATCCGATCAAATAAAATAAGTATAGAATGTTTATTTTACTTTGAAGAGTCAACTCATATTTTTAGTAAAAAAAAAATATTCACTAATAAATATGGATTACAATAAAATTACTTTTATATTCACTTCAGAAATCTCAAATAATATAAGATAACTATTCAATCAAATTAATATGAAACATCCAAGAGAGCAATTTTTAGTTTTGGAAACACAAGAGGCGATGATTTTAGGTGATTGTTGGGAGAACTATAGCCATGAGAGCCAAAACAAGGGGCGCACAGCAGGAAAACATTTACCGAGGAGAGATCCGATAAGTACAAACTCCAATTTCGAAGGCGTTTCTGCGGAGTCGGCCTCCTCGGAAATGTATGTATGGATTGTTCATTCCATTATTTTGATGAGATCTGATGGTTAAATATAGATCAGACGATTCCGACTAAGCCTCTCATATGTAAGTGCTCTCCTCTGTACGCATGACTCGTTTCTGATGACATCTAAATCATATATCTAACGATCTCGCTAACTCGTCCTGTACGTCATTGGAGCGCGAATTCTATTTCCGATTCTGGTTTTACCTATGCGATCAGGGGGTTCGCACGGGTACGTCATTGGAGCGCCGTTATTCTCAGACGAATGACGTGGCAAATATCTTACCGAGGGCAAGAACGAAACTCTCCTCTCCTGTGCTCGTAAACTGGAGAGGATATACATCCGTGTGGTCCTCCTAAAACCTCTTGCGCGGCTTCCCGGCGAACGGACGATCTCCTCCTCCTCTCTCTCTGTCTCTCTCTCTGTTTCTCTCTCTCTCTGTGGTGAAGCTAAGCATTCACCGCCACAATTTCACGTACACATTGGGAGTACTTCAATTTTATTTACAATCTCAAGCCTTTTCTCTTAATTTCTTGTGCTGTCGAATTTGAATTTTTTTCTGTAGCGGTCTGAATTCAGTTGCTTTTCTCTACTTCTTGCAGGGATCAAGCTTCACTAGAGAGAGTGCAATCAAGCAGAGATTTCAGCAACTATTAATTTGAGGGAATTATGGGTAGAAAAAAATCCCGCCCAGTCCGGTCCGGTACCAGTGCATTACATACACCAGGTTCAGCAAGCAATAATCATGGCACCGAAGAGGAGAGAGAAAATGAGAATAACAACAATAATACCGAGGTATGGAATAAGCCAGTTTTTGTACAAGTAGATGGGTCAAACTGGGATTCTGACGAGCACTTTGATGTGGCTGAAGTAAGTCTAGACAATGTGAAATTTTCTGATGAGGCAATTGATTATAATTCATTGAATAGTAGCTTCAGAAACTCCCAATTTTCCCTTAGATTTCAATTGGATGACACGACGGAAGGAAGCTTTCATTTAGGCCATTGGCCAGTTGTACCAACTGAAAAAATTTCTCTACAATATCTCATACCCTCGCCAGAGTGCATCGAGAAGCATGCGGTGCTATTTGCTGGCACCTTTGATGGGCCAGATGAGAGTGTCTCCTCCCTGGCGCACTTGGTTAACTTAAAGTTTTTGACTTTAAGGCTCTTGCTTGAACTTGACGCAAATTTGGTCGAGGTGCCATCGTTTAGGATTAGAGTTGAGATTTTGAGAAGTGCTTTTGAGGCATGTCAATCTCTATTAGAGACAGCTAGACAGCCATGGAGAAAGAGCATGATGAATGCCATGTCATGGTTGCGACCAGAAGCGTTGACTTCAGAGCAAATATATGGGTTGAGAGGAGAGGGGATGGAATTGGATGAAGATTTTAGTTGTGATGCTAGGAGTGATACTCAGTTTGATGTTGCTTGTTTTTATGAGGCCATCAAGCCTTCTAGGTGAGTGTTTTAGTGTTTATCAGTGTGGCATTCCTGTGCCAATTTCTACCATTTGGGTCTCAACTGTGATTAAGCTTCAGCTCCACCTTGATAAGTAGTGTGCAGTATGTACCAGTACCTGTTGGGACTTCTTGTTTTCTTTTCTTTTAGCATAAAATAACAAATTAATAGAAAAATAGCAACTTCTTTTATTTTATTTTAGCAAAAAATGAAAATTAGGTATTCCTTTGGTACCGGTTCTATCCAGTTCCAACATTATATTGTTCTCTTGGCTTACAGGCCCAGTACCAACTGTCATATGAGCTATTGGGCAGTTGGTAAAACAAGATGGTAGGTTGGCAGGGTTCCAACGACATTTATTCTGGTATTAGCTTGCAAATCTATAACATATAAACAGAATTTTTTGGAATCTCTTAGCAAAGTAAATTCTTTTTTCCCCCCCTTTTTGTGCTTTTTTTTCCCAAGAGAGGAGCCAATGTTAGAGAGCAAACTTGTTGACCTGATTCCTGACCTTAGGCCATATCAGCGCCGTGCTGCTTATTGGATGGTTCAGCGTGAAAAGGGAAATAAGTTGCCAAAAAACTTATTGACTCCATATTCTGTGCCAATAGATTTTATCAACACAGATTTGAGAATGTTCTACAATCCATTCAAGTAAGATGTTTGTAATATTTGAATATAAAGAATATCAAATTCCTTTTTCCCTTTTTTACAATTTACTCCCATTTTGTTTGCTTCTTGTTTTTTTAAGTACTTTTTATATCTATTGTAGTGGGAACATATCATGGAGTGATGAGCCACCATCACAGTATGTCTCTGGCGGTATCCTAGCCGGTATTTTTTTATTTGGACTATTCTCATAAATGATGGATGTTTATATTGTTTCATATCTTTATGTGAATTACCAAATTTCAGATGAAATGGGATTGGGGAAAACCGTCGAATTGCTAGCTTGCATTTTTGCAAATCCCAAGCCTCCTGACTCTGACAGCTTTTCTTCGGAGAAAGTAGCAGATGATATAAAAACAAAGAGGCCTAAAATAGAACGAGTTGAGTGTGTATGTGGGGCTGCAAGTGTGAGTTCGAAGTACAAGGGTTTATGGGTCCAGTGTGACCTATGTGATGCATGGCAGCATGCGAAATGTGTAGGTTATACTCCGAAGAGCAAGAAAAATAATTCAAGTTCTAAGGAAGATGAAAAAGGAGGAGATATAGAGAAAGGATCTGCTAAGAAAAAAAGGGGGAGAAAGAAAACGAAAGTGGAGATAGTAGAGAATGAAGAAAGATATATATGCTCTTTATGTTCTGAAATCATGGAAGCAACAAAAGCCAAGATATCTACTCATGCCACTATTGTCGTGTGCCCTGCTCCTATTTTGGCACAGTGGCACTCTGAAATTATGCGGTAATACACTTGATGGTCCTCAAGTTCTAGGTAGTACTGGTATAGTTGATATAATGATCTCTGACTCAAATCTTTCTAAAATTTGATAATTATATCTTTAGGCATACAAGGGCTGGATCTTTGAAGGTTTGCATATATGAAGGTGCAAGGAACTTAGATTCTTTGGTACCAAAAATTGACGCAGCTGAACTAGCTGCTTCTGATATCGTCTTAACTACATATGATGTGTTGAAAGACGATTTATCACATGATTCTGATAGGCACGATGGAGACCGTCGCTTTCTGAGGTTCCAGAAGAAGTAAGTATACCATTGTTGCTTCATGTCCTAAGTTCCTACGGTAAACTCATCTTCTTTTGCTTTACCTTTTTTTAATTTTTGAGCAGATACCCTGTGTTGCCTACTCTTCTGACAAGGATTCATTGGTGGAGACTTTGTTTGGATGAGGCGCAAATGGTTGAGTCTAGCAATTCCTCTGTGACTGAGATGGCAATGAGGCTTTACGCACAGCACAAGTGGTGCATTACAGGAACCCCAATTCAGCGCCGGCTTGATGACCTTTTTGGGCTCTTGCGTTTCCTCCAAGTCGACCCTTTTGATGTTTACCGATGGTGGGCTGACGTCATCAGAGACCCTTACGAGGTACATCCATTGATTTATTACCTAAATGGTACAGTAAAGATTTTACGAAGTACCATATCATTTCACTAACACTTAATTGTGTTGTATTTGTTCTTTATTCTCCATGAGATGAACATCAGAGAAAGGATAAAGCTGCTATGAACTTTACACACAAGTTCTTCAGACAAATCATGTGGCGTTCATCTAAGGTTCATGTGTCAGACGAACTGCAACTGCCCCCTCAGGAGGAGTTGGTGACATGGCTCACCTTCTCTCCAGTTGAAGAACACTTCTATCAGAAGCAGCACTCGACCTGTCTTGTTCATGCACATGATATTATCAGAAATTTCAAGGAGAGCAGAAAAGAATCAAGTGGAAATGCTAAGGTAGGTGATATTTATTTGACACATAATGAGATTGCAAGGCTTCTGGGCCCACTTTTAAAACTTCGTCAGGCATGCTGCCATCCTCAAGTTGGGAGCTCTGGTTTGTGCTCTTTACAGAGATCTCCTTTGTCCATGGAAGAGATACTGAACGTGAGTGTGATGTTCTTTTATATTTTATTTATTTTTTTGAATTGTATTTTTACCCTTTTGTAGATACTAACATATTTGAATAGTTGGGTTCAACACAAGCAAGGTCTTTGGATATTTTGCAGATAACACCAAACTGTTTGACAGGCGGGATGGAAAATAAATGTTTAATCAAATGTTAATAAAATTTCCAATAGCGACTGAAATAAAATGCAACAGAAGTAACTTCAACATGTTTTGTGGTTAGATTTTGGTTGTGAGTTAAGAAAAGTATTGGAAATCCTTGTAAATGCAAACAAAAGTTGTGTTGCTAGTTATGAGTATTGTGTATATTGCTGGCAGCTTACTCAGCTCAGCTCCTTTCGTTCAGATAGTACTGGTGCATTTCTGAACTAGGTTGTAGTTGTGCTACCACCAGGGATGCTTCAAAATGAACTGAGGCTGACTACATAGGGGTCTGCTTTTAGGGGGGTTTGTTTTAGTTGCTGTTTGATTGATACTTCTAGTTTGTAAGTTCTGTTTCAATTAATGAAACAGGTGCTTGTCACCTTTTTTCAAAAAAAAAAAAAGTATTGTGTATATTTGATAATCTTTGCCAAAATGTTTACTTCACCATTTTTACACGGAGGATTTTAGGTGTACAGGCCATGGTCTTTGGTTTTGTTTCATTTCTGCTTGGACTCTTGAACTCACAAGGAGCATTTTTTATGCAGGTACTTATTGGAAAGGCCAAAATTGAAGGGGAAGAGGAGCTGAGAAAAGTTGTTGTGGCTTTGAATGGTCTAGCTGGAATAGCCATTATTGAAGGAGACAATACTCTTGCCATTTCATTGTATAAAGAAGCATCGTGTTTAGCAGATGAACATCATGATGATTTTGGCGTCGATCCCCTGTTGAATCTTCACATAAATCATAACCTTGCTGAGTTGCTCAGGAGCTCTCCTGAGTATTTATCCAAATGCCCTGTGATGGAGAAGCAAAATTGTGATGAAGATATAGTCATTGGAAAAAGGAAGGAGACTACCGGTGGCAAATGTGACCGGCAAAACGTAAAGCGCAGAAAAAAAGATGAGAATAAAACCAACAATATTGGGATGGAAGAAAATGGTACATCACAAGGAGCTAATGGTGATGATGATGGGGCAAAGTGCTTGGGATCTGATGTGAAAGGTCACTCGCCAACTGAATGTTATTCTGATGAGTGCATGAAAAGGACTTGTGAGATGATTATAGAAAAGCATCTTTCCACATTTGGTGCCAAGCTTTCATTGACACAACTAGAGTTCAGAACCTCATTTGAGCAGGCAGGCACATTTTAAACCATATTTTCGTTCCATTATTTTCTTGTTTTGGTAGCGTTGTATATTCACCTAGTATTATAATGCAGGTATCTAAGATTTCAAAGGAGCTAAACAATCATAATGCAAACTGGTGGTTGCACGCACTTGATTGCGTAGAGAAAAACAAGGAGTCAACGGAGGAACTAATCAGAAAAATCGAACAAAACTTCACCAGGAGCACAAATGGCTTAGGCTCTGCCAGAGTATCTTCTAGGCAAGAACTTGAATCATCCACCTCTTATTTTATGAGTTGTTTCCTGCGTATATCCCTGTCATCAAGCTATCTATTTTTTCTGCAACATGAGAAATGTCTCTCGAACCTCTCTAGAACATTGAAAATGTCCAATAGGCTCCTCCTAGTCCATTAATGTCCAAATTGGCCCTCTTTTTATCCTGATTTTATAGAGGTAGCTGTGAGGAAGAATTGATAGACATCTTTTGGATGAATTTTGGGAGGGAGGTTTTTAGCATCTAAGATGTGATATTCTCTATGCATTTAAGGATGTATAGATTGTCTATCCTTAATACTGTTGACCTGCTTCAGGTTTATACTTGAAAACATATTCCATCACCCCAACAATCCCCTACTCTGGAAATATTTATAAAGTGATTCCAAGAGAGGAAGAGATGAAAGAAAATTCAATCCTGGCAAAAGAATCTTTTATCCTTGGGAATTGTAATTTGCTGGGAATATCATCTCAAATAATATGGGAAAAATAATTCTATGGAACACTGCTTCAAAATATCACTCACTGGCTCCGATGTATTACCATGGGAAGGGGTTGCCGGACATTCTTTTTCTTCTGGGTTTTAAAGTCTAGGTCTGGTTGCTTCTTGTTTACACTGGATGAATACAATACCTCAAACATGTCTGCTGTGTACGGTATACATCTTAGAAACTTTGCTACTTTATTCGTTCTGTTACTGTTTCTTTCTTTTCCTTTTTTTTGTCTCTTGGAAAATAGTCAGGGGGTGTGGGGGGATGTGTAAGGGAGGTTTGTAAGGCTGACTGGTCTTCCTCACAGTATCACAAGCAGATACCCCAGAATGTCTTGTTCATGCATCAGGGATATGAATAGAGCAAAATATATCCCTGAACCTCTTGTTCACTGATCTTTGTTGAATTTTGACTGGACATAGCAACTAAATGTGCCTTTTTCTTTTTTTTTTTTTGCCCTTTATATAGAATCAAAACTATTGGCGGTTTAAAGTACATAATCCAAACTGCAATTGACTCTCTTCATAAGTCTCGTCAGAAAGTGATGGATCGCCTTTTTGAGGTCGATCAAACTGTTGGAAACCCCAAAGATGAGGAAATTGAGCGGCAGAGATACTGCCCTAATTGTTATGATGGCAATGGTTCCTTGTGCATTCAATGTGAAATGGATGGACTATTTCGGGTTAGCTTTTTTAATTGTCTTATTATCCTTCTCTTAATGACTTGATTATTTTCTAAACTTTTAGTTGTCTTTGAGATTACATCTAGGAGTATGAGGCAAGTCTATTTTTGGTAAAGAAGTCGCATAGCGACAGTGTCATTGCATCTGCCGAGGAGGTGCTAGATATGCAAAAGAGGAGAGAAGAGTTGAATCACTTCTTTCGAAATAAGAAAAACCCAGACGAATCTGAGCCTGGGGGTGCAAATAATAACCAGAGATTTGCAAGAGAAAATATACAGGTCTCTCAATTTGCATGTCTCTCTGCTATTTTAATGTAAACACAAACCTCAATAAAAGAAAGTGCTAGGGGAACAAAAGAACTGACCTGTTTATTACGATTGGCCATGGTTTTGGTAAAATAGGTTTATTTGGGAGCATTTTTGCTGGATTGAAATATTTAACTTCTGTTAACCCCCAACTGAAAATGACGGAGGTTTATATGTGAAATCGAAATTTAATAAGGACACAACAACTGATTGCACATGGTACTTTTACAATGCTGATTCTGATCATAGGATGCATTTGCTGGATGCGTCCTAACATTTTAAGGACACATTTGCTAGTTGCACCCTATTAATTTCAATTGTGCGAGATAAGTTCTACAATTTTGGTAATTATCAAAATGTTTATACTTATTTTGACTATCAGAAATAAAGTTCCTTACCTGCTTGACAGTATGTGTGGTTTTTTGATGTGGTTTTATGTCTTCTTAACTTTTTTTTTGTTGTTAAGCTGGACAGGTTTATAGACATCCATCTGCAGTCGAGACTATGTTAAGAGTCATTAAGACACATTCAAAAACAGCTTTAGGCAGACAACAGGCTGCAAGCGCTAAAATGCACTTGCGTCTTTTTGAGGTATGTGGTTTACCTTATTATATCTATTTGAAAGTTAAAATACTAAGTACTAACCATTATGGCATATCCTTCAGATGTTGAGGAAGGAATTTAGTCAAGCAAGAATGCTATCAATGGCTCAGGCTCAGTTTTTGCGGGCCCATGACGAAATTAAAATGTCTACTTCAAGGCTCCGTTTGAAAGAGAGTGAAGATGAACCAAGTGCAGTTAATATTCTTGCCAGAGAGGAGTTGATTCAACTCAACTTGCAATTTTCAAGTGACAAGTTCTTGGCTCTGCCTGCCCTGCATCGCATTAAGGGACAACTACGTTACTTGAAGGTTGTTTATTCTTTAACTTTGATATTTTTCTTTCATTTTTTTCATGATAGGTAATTGTTTGCAAGGAAATCCCTTTTTTTCTTTTCACAAAGTAATAAATTTAGATAAGTGTCAAACTTTACTGAATTTTAAGGGAGGTCTTGATGTATATTTTAGTTTTCAGTAACTGGAAATTCCTAAGTAGTCTTTCAAGCAATCAGCACCAAAAGGGATAGTGGAATGGCTTTTTATTTGTATAATACATAAAAGTTCTGATATAAGTTGATATTACGCTATTGAATTTATGATTGCAATGGTTTTGTTCGACTTCCGTTAGGGCTTGGTGCGGTGTAATCAGAAAACACAGCCAGAGAAACCCTCATCGACCTCTGTCACTGAAGATTCAGCTGATCTAGAACCTTCCACCCCTGCTAAGGAAGAAACAAAGGCTGAAACTACTGAAGAACCATGCCCCATTTGTCGTGAGAAGTTTTCTGATCGAAAAATGGTGTTTCAATGCGGCCATTTCTTATGTTGCAAGTGTAAGTTATTGCATGCCATTTTCTTTTTGTCCAGTTATGAAATATCTTGTTCTGATATAATAGATATGAATTGTTTTACACAGGTTGTCTCCAAATGTCAGAACAAGCTGCTCCTTATTTTAACAGGTCAGACAGAAAGTGGATTATGTGCCCCACATGCCGGCAGCGCACAGATTTTAATGACATTGCATATGTTGCTGAGAAACCAACTGTTGGTTGTGATTCAGAAAAGGCAGGTTCTTGCCAAGCTGATGTGGAACCAGAGAATTCAGTTGTAGTCAGAGGCTCCTATGGAACTAAGGTATTTGATTGTCCCTTCTCATCTGGTCATATTCGGTTGTCCCTAGGATTTACCTAAGAGTATTTGATAATGAGTATTGTAATTCTTATAAAGATCGAGGCAGTCATGAGGAGAATACTGTGGCTGACTTCAGCCGATGAAGATGCAAGAGTCCTCGTTTTCTCCAGTTGGAATGATGTGCTTGATGTGCTGGAGCATGCTTTGCTAATGAATAGTGTCCATTATGTACGAATGAAAGGCGGAAGGTTCTAATTCCTTTTTTTACTCTTTTTCAGATAATTAACTTGCAAATATTTATAATGTAGATAAATCATAAATAGTATATGTGCTTCATTTAAGACCTCAGGGTAAACACAGTTACTTTTCCATTCTCTCTTTTTTTTTTTTTTGACATGCTGATTTAGTATGTACTTAATGTAACCAGTCTGACGGCCAGATCATTTTCTAATTGTCCATACTGCAGAAAAGCACAAGTAGCGATTGCAAAATTCAAAGGACAGCAGGGTGCTGGTCAAGGGGAGAAGTCAAAACGCAAACCGACGAATGTAAGGCCAGTTCAAGTCCTTCTGATGCTAATTCAGCATGGAGCGAATGGGCTTAATTTATTGGAAGCACAACATGTTGTTCTCATTGAGCCATTACTAAATCCTGGTGCAGAGGCGCAAGCTATAAGCCGGGTCCACCGGGTTGGGCAGGAGCAAAGGACATTCATTCATCGTTTTATGGTATGCCAAATGGGCTGTTGTAGTTAATTTTGTTGTCTGTTGCAAAGATAATCGACTGCTAGGTCTGTGCATGTGGCTAAAGGTCACAAACATCAAGGATTAATCAAACTGTTTCAAGTATTTATCATTCCAGCCAATTCCAGGTCTTCGGTCATGTAAACGTTTCAGTTCTTTTCGAGTTTGTGTCATTTTGGGGCTTAGGTTTATTCAGGTTGGGTTACTTCTATTTTGGTCACTTGCTGTTTTGGGTCATTCAGTTCGATCTGCTTGAGTGAGGTTGGTTAGATTCAAGGTTTTGGTCCCTCGAATATGATTCTGACAAACCATTTTGCAGTTTTTATTTCTTTATCTATGTTTGAGTTGGCTGTTTTCTGTGTCAGTCAATCAGGTTTCAGGTATGTTGGGTAACAATTTGCCTTGTTCCTGTCTGAAACTGGTTGTGGGTTTTTTCTTATTGGGTTAAGCCCAGTTTGTGTCATTGACTCTATAGAGATTTGCTTGATCAGGATTTGCATATGAAGGAGAAACCTCACTAATTGTTATAGCTATATCATTTTAGTGAAAATAAAAGTGGCATTAGCCACCTGTTCCAAGACTAAAACAAGCTGTCTTCGTATAAGAAGTATGGCTGTATTTTCACTATTCATTTGATCCTTTTAACATTTTCTCATTCCTGGTTAGATAAAGAGCACAATAGAAGAGAGCATTTACAAGCTGAACAGGAGCAGAGGCGATTGTTCAACCTTGAACCGGAAAACTAAGAACCTGAAAGACGAGCCTGTTCTGACACTGAAAGATGTGGAGTTGCTGTTTCCTGTGAAATTGCCAGATGAAACTGTAGAACGAGAAGACAACCAAGGTGAGAGCTTGCGCCACTTGCCACCATCCGTTGCAGCTGGTCTAGCTGCTGAGAGGAGACTACTTGAGAGTTAACTTTATTAATTATTTATGAGACGATGCACGGGTGAGGGGATAGGAGTTTATACTTTAGTTTTCTCCTTTTTTTTTCTTATAATTCAGTACTTGTTTTTTTCTCGCTTCAACACTTCTTTGTGTTGTACTCTTAGGAAGCATTTAGCCTGTCAAAATTGTTTGACAGTTCGATTATATATATATTTTTTCCATTGTAGCATAGGCATTGATAGTTCAACATTAGAGGATAGAGATGACGTAAATTTGTGTAACGGGGTCATCAAATCTGGGTCGGTATGGAAATAAATTAAGCTTTTGCTTTCCGTATTGTACTAGGAAACAGAATCCAAACAGGAATCATATTATTTACCATGACTAATCTATTTGCAACAATCATGTGTCATTTCCTTTGAACCCCAGCCAAAAATGGGGTAGTGTTGCCTTCGCCTTAAATTCTCCGTTTGTTTGCGTCGGGAAATCATTCGCAACCAAATTTGATCAGAAAAATCAAGAATCCTTGCTATTCAAACACATGCAGACATTCTAAACACGAGACTTGAAGCACACTTGTTCAGTTTTAATGTTCTATAGCAACAATAAATTGCGGATAGTTCGTGATGAAAGATCGAAACTATCTAGCGTTCAAACATCGAGTATTTACTAAATTTGCATGATTACACAAGCGCAGAGACACAATTCATGCCAGAAACCAAAACCTACACCATGTGTTACTCTAAAACGAATTTACGAACTGTTGCCATCACCACCGGTTTCACCGTTCTCACCCTTTGCCTTCAAGACCTTAAAAACCCTAGAGCTTTCATCGAAGATTTGAGCCCTGCGATCATAATCGGACGGCTCACGACCCTCATCCAGACCTTCCATCGCTTCATTCTCGAGCTCCTCCAACTCCTCCGCCAACTCCTCGTCGGACATGGCATCATCCTCGCTTGTCGTATCCCGATCCCCCTCTGCGCTCGGATCCAAACAGGAAAAGTCTTCCCATCGCCACCATTGCTTGCTTCGGCGCTCCCGCTTCTTGGGCTTGATCATATTGTAGTTGTGCGATCTCAGCCGTCCGATCGAAACTCGCGAGGGAATCAAAGGCCGAGGGCTAAGGCTAACCTCAGAGCGGAGGAACGACGGAGAGGAGGCGCAAGAGAAACGCGAAACGGTTTCCATTATTTCTTTGCAAAGGGGAAGTGAGAAGCGCGCTCTCTCTCTCTCTCTCTCGCGATGCGGGTCTTCGATTTAAATTGAATTCAAAATGTAGCGCACGAGCTTTATACGAGAAAGGGAAAGGAAATGAGACGGGCTTGCGAATTCCTTCCTCCTGGAAGCGAGGCGTGAGATGTGGGACTCCAGTTGTGGCGTTTTCTAAACGGGGCGGCGTTGCGGGGGCACGTGGCGGACTGCGATGTGGACACGTGGGCAGGAACGGTTCCTCTTTTAACATTATTGATATTATCATTATTGATATTATTATTGATATCGTCGTCGATACGGGGTTTATTATATAAGTTATTGTTCAATGTAATATTTTTTTTATTAACCATAAAGTCTTGAAATTTGCTTGTTATATATACATAAAAATTTGAGTACAACAAAGATTTATAGGTTATTTTTTTTTTCTAAATGTGAGGATGAAGTATAAGGAGTTGCTTCACTTAACAATATTACAACTTAAATGTTGTTAATATAAATATTTGAGATTTTTTTATTAAAACTCCTGAACATTATATTGAGAGCTCTCTTCTTTAATCAATATAAATACTTAAAAAACTATTAGTATTTAGACTTGAACTTTTTTAGATATACAAACTTTTGAAAATGCACAAAAGAACTTGTTATTCCACCCTCATAAAAAATTGATTATTGCTAGCATTAAAACTATTAATAATTAAGATTTTTATATAAACACTTTTTTAAGGAATAGATGTATCAGTGAAAGAAGACCTTCAGGATAAAACTTATCTATGATTATGTATAAGCATAAAATAATAAAATAGTCCGGTCGAAACATATGAGTATTATAAATATTTGGCACAAACACTTTTTAAAACAAGCATAAACTATTTAAATTATTTTTGCAATAAAATATCAATACTTTTTATAACTTGTATAGATTTTTGGGATGTTTTTTCTCCGTTTGATAAGTAAAGTAAAATTTAAGCAAAGTTTAAATCAATCTAAAATATTAATGTTTGATAGTAATGAAGTAAATAGATGAAATAGTAAGAGTAAAAAGTATTAAAAACTATAAAATTTAGTGATTTAACTTTACTCCACCTTCATAGATGTTTTAACTTACTCTATCTTAAATCACTTCTGTTTAATACAATAAAACGTTTTAAAGTGTTTAAATTATCTTTACTCCACTTGTCAAAGCAAGAGTTTATTTTTAACATTTTTTTATTTATTTATTTATGGGTTGATTAAGATCGTACAAGATGACAGTGATGATGAGGGTGAAAAAGATAAGAAAATGAAGGCGGTCAAACTCAAGATGATATTTTTAGGAAAGAAAAATCTCAATTGAGATGTAATGAAGTTCAAATGCATTGCGTACGACTATATTTGGATATTAATTGTGCATAATAGGCAGAAATACAATTGGTATATGCTTTGATGTTCTTTCTTTTTGTTGGCTTGTGTATTTTGATGTCATGTATCTTTTTGAATAAATTGGCATACCAACTTCTACGTTGGTATAAATAATTTTTATTTAGTCCTCTATTTGTAAGAATACACTTTAAATATTTGTATATCAGCAAGAGCCAACAACAATTTTACTCAAAGTTTCGTTCATGCAATTTGTGCGAAGTAACAAAGTATGAATCTTATTCAAAGAAATACCCTATATATATACACGTTAGAAGCACTTTATATATTTAGTATACATATTCATTTTAGCAAGTATAAATACATTTTTCAGCTTACAAAACAAAGGTGGATCGTTCTCAAGTGTAAGATCGACCGTCAGATAGAGTTCGAACTTAATTTTTTAAAAAAACTCTATATAAGTTACAAACAATTAATATGTTTAGTATAAATATTTTTTATTACTGTTATAAACAATTTTCTTTTTTGACAGCGCATGGGTTGGTTCAATTAAAAGTTAGATCAAACAATTGAATTGTTAATTAAAATATTTCGGGATACATATAAGAAGTGCGTTTATAGTTAAAAAAAATTCGATAAAAGTATGTAAGCAGTTTAAATTTGTTCATACATGAAATGAAATCATGACATAAAATCAAACACACATACAAATACAATCATTTAAAAAAAATATATATTTATACTGAGTATGAAATATATTCATACTTGCATTTCCATATTGTTCAAAATTCACCTCTATTTTTTATGGAGCTCACAACAAAAATAGAAAGAAAAAAATCATTTGTAGTAGAAAAGTGTATATACATAATATGATGCATGTCCTAACTAATTTTGCATATAATAAATAAGAGATCTATATCAATGAAAAGATGACAAGAAAATAAAAATAATACTTGACGAAAAGATATCGAAGAAAATATCATTGAAGAGAGAACAAAATGAAATTGTCGAAAGATAATCGCTGAACAAGATCGTCAAAAAAAAAAACAAAGAGGAAGAGAGATTTCAGGTAGAACAATAAAATTAAGGAATTTTGTAGGGTGCATTTTGAAAAAAAAACATCACCTTCTCAAATAGAAAAGTACAACAGTGGTCCATGTCAGTTTTCCATTGACGATCTATATAGTACAATAAAATATGATAATCTCAGTTCTGTATGGTAGCCATATTCAAATCTCATCATGGTAATATAAGCTTCTTTAGAATAATACAATATTTTGAATTGATATTGTTCGGTATAGAAACATATCGTGGAGTCAATTCAGCATGTACCAAACTCACTCGGTATATATTTTTTAATTGTAATACTTTGCTCGCTTTTTTCGTAAACATATCGCTTTTTCCTAACGGATGAGGAATATAATTTTAATTTTTTCAACGCTGAAATATAACAAATTTGGATGAATTTAGACTAAACTAATTCTTCTTATTCTATGGTAAGTATATTTTATTATTTGATTTGTCAGAGCTGCAGCTGGCGCACCAAGTAGACAGACACATTCTATAATATAATAATATAATCAGATAATAGAAGACAGCTTAATTCCTCAATTAATAGCTGTGCACCAGCACCGGCACCAGCAGGTGATCTCATCACGTCAACTGCGCTTTTACCTGATTTCCTTCTCACCCAAGGCCAAGGTCAATCCAGTCATTCCACCGAAGTTAGACCTCCTTTATCATGTCCGTTTTGCTCTTAACTGGACTTATCTCCTCCTCACTACCGACATATCATTTCTGCTTGTTGTGCGTGGTAAACGGATCCCTCCAGTTCCGAGGGACTGGCGACTGTAGGTTGCTATAAAATGCAACAGGAGAAAAATAGAAAAAATTCGCGCTCCGCCACCCGTCTTTTCCTCTTCTCTCTCTTTCTTTCTCTCTCCTCTGTCTCCTCTCTCTCTCTTCGCGATCTCGCAAGACGGGTAAAAGAGGAAAAAAGGAGAAAAAAGGAAAGAGAGGAGGAAGAAGAAAAAAGAAGTCGCAGCTATTTCTTGCCCCGTGATCATAGCCGCAGTCGCGATCAATCTCGGATCCGCATTGGATCTCTCGAGTCTTTGCCGCTAGATCTGGGCAAGTGCCAGATCCGACACCCTTGTGCGGAGACTCGTGCTTCCCTTGGCACGATCTTCAAGGTAAATTAACTTGGTTCATTCCTTATTCAATTGATTTACATTGTGGTACTATCGGTAGCTGGTTTGGTTGGCGCTATCAAGGAGATGGAATTTGATTTAATAATAAGGGGAGGGGGGGGCATCGAAATATGAAATGGTTAGGTCGAATGTTAATTGAATTACTTTTTGCAGTTCACTGCTTCTACTGATGAATTTATGGATTGAATTTTCCGAGTTGCTGAAAGTAACTTCTAATAAAATTCTACATAATTTTTAGCCCTTTAACCAGACTGTTACTGCCTATTTTCAGTGGCCTTTTTGCTTTGGATCAGGTTTTCTGAATTGAGAATTAGGACTTTTTACCAACCAGAAAATTAAAACTGCAATGAGTTTCTGATTAACACAAATTGCCAATACAAAGTCAATATCATTTATTTTTGAAATAAAACCATTACATGATGTAATACAAGCAGCTCGGAATTTTTTTTCTTAGCTATTGTTTTGGTTTTTGTCCTATTGACAGGATCCGATTGCCAAGCCAGAAGCATCACCGTCTTTACTTATGTGGATATCATGACAAGCATACTGTTTGCTTCTCTTTAAATTGTTTTTACTTATAGATGCATGGGTAGGAAGCTTATATATGAGTTCAGGTGAGCCCTTGCTCTTTTCATCGGCGTCTCATCAAGACTCGTCAAAGCCACCGCGTCAGCCTTCCATACAATCGACCTCTTTTAACTGTCTCTGTACCAATTCTTCCTTCTCTTCTTCCACCTACGAGGATTGTGAGGATAGGTTTTCTAGGTTCTCAAATGGGGAAGCATTTACCTCGTTCGGAGAGTTAAATAGGAATGAGTCGCATGTCAGCCAAGTGACTGGCCGGTTTCATTCGGCCGACTCACACTTTTTTCAGAGTTTTCAGGTGGAATGCCCACAAGAGGAGAAACCGACCCATCGTATGAACTGGAGTGTGATGGATCGACCGGCTGGTGATTTGGCTATTGAGATACCCATTGCCTCATCAACCCACCAAGACAAACCCAACAAGTCGCAACGGGTTCGGCACAAAAGTGGCCCACTTGAAGATCCCTTTTCTCCTGAAGATGAACCGAGGCTTGTTTACATTAACGAACCTAGAAGAACTAATGACAAGTATGAATTTACCGGGAATGAAATATGTACCAGCAAGTACACAATAATTACCTTTCTACCCAAAAATTTGTTTATCCAGTTTCACCGGTTGGCATATTTATATTTCCTTGTCATTGCGGCATTGAACCAGCTCCCTCCCTTGGCAGTTTTCGGCCGTACTGCCTCACTGTTCCCCCTCCTTTTTGTCCTTGTTGTTACTGCAATAAAGGACGGGTATGAAGACTGGCGCCGGCACAGATCTGACAGGAAGGAGAACAATCGGGAGGCATTAGTGCTTCAGTCAGGAGAATTTCGAATGAAGAAATGGAAGAACATTTGTGTTGGAGAGGTTGTGAAGATTGATTCTGATGAGAGCATACCTTGTGACATTGTACTTTTAGGGACGAGCGACCCAAATGGGATTGCTTATATCCAAACAATGAATCTAGATGGCGAGTCAAATCTGAAAACGAGGTATGCTCGTCAAGAGACGACCTGTATGGTCACTGAAAATCTTTATTCTGGTTTGATCCGGTGTGAGCAGCCGAACAGAAACATTTACGAGTTTACTGCAGCTATGGAATTTAATGGGCACCGAGTCCCACTTGGCCAGTCTAATATTGTATTACGAGGATGTCAGTTGAAAAACACTGAGTGGATGATAGGTGTGGTAGTTTATGCGGGACAAGAAACAAAAGCTATGCTAAACAGCACTGCTTCTCCTTCAAAAAGTAGTAACCTAGAGAGTTACATGAACAGAGAAACCCTTTGGTTATCTCTATTTCTCTTTGTGATCTGTGCTGTGGTGGCGGCTGGTATGGGTATATGGCTGATAAACCACACCGACCAGCTCAATACTCTGCCATACTATCGAAAGAAGTATTTTGGCCATGACAATGGGAAGGATTTCAAATACTATGGCCTTGGCATGGAGATATTCTTCTCCTTTCTAAGTTCAGTCATTATCTTCCAAATCATGATCCCGATTTCTCTTTATATAACCATGGAGCTTGTTCGTTTGGGGCAGTCATATTTTATGATTGGGGATCGACATATGTATGATGCGAGCTCAAATTCGAGATTTCAATGCAGATCTTTGAATATAAATGAGGACTTGGGCCAGATAAGGTATGTTTTTTCAGATAAAACAGGCACATTGACTGAGAACAAGATGGAATTTAGAAAGGCTAGTATATTCGGGAAGGATTACGGAGAATCATTGCAAGATGTTGGTGCTCCGATGCATGAAATTACCAGTTCAGGCAAGGTTATCTGCTCTGTGATATTTGGCTTTTTTCTTTGAATAACTACCCTACTTCTTTATCACATGAGTCGGATCTGACGCCTACCTGTTTGACAATCTGTAGGCCCTTTTCAGTGTCTGTAATTTCATAATTGAGGGAATTTAGAAGCAAAAAATTGGGTTTCCTTGTGCTTGAATTGCAAAATTGGGGGTTAATCCAAACTTAATGTTTTTGAGGAACTAGTGCCACACAGACCGGTACAATGTACCAACTGGTGTTGCACTCTTTCTTTGAACTACAGCATACTTGTATTCTGAACTGTCATAACAAAACAATACGGATATTGTAAATTGATGGTAATAGTAGTATTGTGATCATCTATGGTTCTAATTTATTCTCTGGGTTTCTCTTGCTTCTGAGATGCATACAAGCATTTGAAAAACAAGCAGTTCCATACTAGTGATATTTTTCCAAAAAAAGATTATAGATGTTAGATGCTTCCTGTCTGGCTGGTGTATATTGTTGTATACAACTTTGGGTACTTTTTTTATGCTAAATTTCCCTTTAAACTAGTTTGCTGTTCATCTTAACTTATCCATTGAATATGTTTCAGGACCGTTAACCAGACAGAGAGATAGTAAATCAGAAATAACTATCGACTCAGAACTTGCTAGACTGTTACATAGAGACTTGGTTGGGGAGGAAAGAATTGCAGCACATGAATTCTTCCTCACATTAGCTGCGTGCAACACAGTAATACCTGTGCCCCTAGATGATACATTTGGTGGTCAAACAGAGGCACCATTGATTGAATATCAAGGCGAGTCTCCTGATGAACAAGCCCTAGTTACTGCCGCATCTGCTTACGGGTATAAACTTGTTGAAAGAACGACCGGGCACATTGCTATTGATGTGCATGGGGAAAGAATGAGGTATGTTTTTATGGAGCTAAGTTTGCCATTTTAACAGCAGACTTGTTAAATTTGTAATCTAATATGTCGTAGTACGTTGTGAGGATAAAAATTATTACCACTACGGGAACTATCACTACCACATTAGGCAAATCGTCTCTTGGTATTATGTTATCTATATAGTGATTGAAGGATGTACATGTATTTTATCAGAAGAAAAAAAAATTGAGCGCCCCTTAACTGGAATGTTGAAATCACTGGGTTTGAATTTGTTGTTCTGGGAATTTACCGAATCTCCGGTGTTGACCAATTTTAAAGTTGAGCTTTTTTTTTTTTAATTTGGTAACCATGCCAAAAGTTAGATGGAAGAGTGTCAAGTGATGCCAACTAACTATGAAACAGTGTTTGTTTACTAGAAATTTTATGCAAAGTGATGAATTTGACATGCAATATAGCAAGACGAATAATTTACTTTATATACTTCAGGTTAGATGTTATTGGCCTCCATGAATTCGATAGCGTGAGAAAGAGAATGTCAGTGGTGGTACGGTTCCCTAATAACAGAGTCAAGGTTCTTGTCAAAGGCGCGGACAACTCAATGCTAAGTATCCTCAATCCTGATACTGAAAATGAGCTCAACAATCTCTTGCAAAGCAAAATTCGGCAAGCCACAGAAAGCCAGTTAACCAACTACTCGTGTCAGGGCTTGCGAACCTTGGTCCTTGGTTCACGTGACCTAAATGAGATAGAATTTAATGAGTGGCAAGAGCGGTATGAAGAGGCAAGTACTTCAATTCATGACAGGACTGCCAAGCTTCGTCAGGCTGCAGCCTTGATTGAGTGTGACCTAACCCTACTTGGTGCAACTGGGATCGAAGACAAGTTGCAAGAAGGTGTCCCTGAGGCAATTGAGTCTTTGCGACAAGCAGGTATCAAGGTCTGGGTTCTCACTGGAGATAAGCAGGAGACGGCAATTTCAATTGGTCTCTCTTGCCGGTTGCTGACACAAGAAATGCAACAGATTATTATAAATGGTACATCTGAAAGTGAGTGTAGGCGGCTTTTGTCGGAGGCTAAGGAGAGATTTTTGATTAGATCTGGGGATGGAATTGGAGGGCCTATGAAGGGGGCTTATGACCCAAAATTGGCACATATGAATGGTGCCTCTCCTGGTTCTGGCGCTGCCCCTTTGGCTCTTATCATTGATGGAACTAGTCTTGTGTATATCTTGGACAAGGAACTCGAATCTGAGGTCCGTTCATCTACATTGTTTCCTTTTTTCTTGTTCTTTGCTGCAAGTATAAGGGTAGATTGTTTCCATTACAGTATCTATCTCTCTTGAACTTGTCTATTTGTTTGTTTGGCAGCTTCTTTTCGAACTGGCCACCTCATGCAAAGTTGTGTTATGCTGTCGTGTAGCTCCTTTGCAAAAAGCAGGAATTGTTGATTTGATCAAAAGCCACACAAGCGACATGACTCTGGCCATTGGTGATGGTGAGACCTTTTTCTAGTTGGTTTTTCTTTGAAACATTTTTTTTGCTACCTTCAACACTTTCTCTCTAGCAAAAACATTATTGTTGGCTCAATTAGCATATGGACATCTGAAACTAGCACCAGAAACATATAAAATTCAACTAATTTAAGGTTTAGGTGCGGCAAACCAATACTGTAGTTGTGGTATTCAGTATCTGTAAAAATTGACTGATTCAGTATCATTTTGCAGTTAGACCTTTAAGATTCCAAAGTTCCTGAATCTACTTTAGTTAATATGTCTTGAGATCTCAAAAGATCATGTAAGGTTGTTGACCGTCCTTGAATTTCACTTACATTACATTTGTTATAGCTTACTGTATTTAATGGTCATTTTGAACAGGTGCAAATGATGTATCCATGATACAGATGGCAGATGTAGGAGTGGGTATATGTGGCCAAGAAGGCCGTCAGGCTGTGATGGCATCAGATTTTGCTATGGGGCAGTTTAGGTTTCTAAAGAGATTGCTCCTTGTGCATGGCCACTGGAATTATCAGCGTATTGGTTACTTGGTTCTTTATAACTTCTACCGCAACGCTGTATTTGTGCTTATGCTTTTCTGGTATGTATTGCTTTCCCTTGACAGAACCCCATAGACAGAACAGCACTTTTTCTGTAACAGTTAAATATGATCAGCATTGCTTGAACAAGATGTAGGCTAGTTTACATCATTTGGCACTGTTATTTTTATTTTAATTATATTTTTAAATTCAGAGAAAATTTATAAGTATTATGTTTTGTAATTAAGGTTTTTATTATATTTTGCAACGTACAGGTATATATTATACACTGCCTATTCAGCAACATCTGCACTGACAGACTGGAGCAGTGTTTTCTATTCCCTCATCTACACCTCCCTCCCAACGATAGTAGTCGGCATTCTTGACAAAGACCTTAGTCACAAGACCTTGCTTCACTACCCTAAGTTGTACCAGGCAGGGCACCGGCACGAGAGCTACAACTTTCAGCTCTTCTGGATCACCATGCTTGATACACTGTGGCAAAGTCTTGTGATATTTTACGTGCCTTACTTCACCTTTAGTAACACTTGCATTGATATTTGGTCTTTGGGGAGCCTTTGGACCTTGGCCGTGGTTATTTTGGTAAATGTGCACTTAGCAATGGATACACGACGTTGGGTGTTTATTACTCATGTCGCCATTTGGGGTTCCATTGTTATTACTTTTGTAAGCATGGTTTTGATCGACTCCATTCCAGTTTTCCCTAACTACGGGTTAGTTTTCTTTGGCATTTGATAATTCTTATCATTGTTTTTATATATTATATTCATTTGCATCGACTCACTATATACATAAACATGTGCATTGCTAAGATACTTCTTTGGTTTGATTCCAAAAAAAAGTGAAAATAAAAGCAAAATGGACTTACAAATTATCTTAGTTGCTTGGAAAACCTGAACAAATGCTAATATAAGAATCAGTCATTGAGATTGAAACCAATACTTGTACAGTTGTACCAGTGCAGGGCAAGGCTAAGGATGTGGATAATAATGGGGAAATATTAAATTATTAACCCTAAATCCTAAGCCCTGAACCACCTGAGAAATTTCAGACCGGGAAGAATCACAACCTAGAACTGACCTAACTGGCGGTGTTTGAAACTTTTCCCACAAGTAGCTACTAATATTTATTAGATCTCAGTAAATCATATTGTAAGCTTTTAGATATTTTCTTCTTACTATTAATTGAGTACAAAATCAAGATTAATGATGTCATTTTACTGTATAGATTATTGGAAAAAAAAAACCCTATTTCTTATTTTCACATCCAGGAGACTTTTATAATATATTATATTTTTTTTATATTTCTGGCAGGACCATATATAATATTGGGACGTCATTGACCTACTGGATCACGATTTTACTAATAATAATCCTAGGATTGCTTCCGCGGTTCCTTGGCAAAGTTATTTATCAGATGATCTGGCCTTCTGACATTCAAATAGCCAGAGAAGCTGAGATACTTCGGAAAATACTACCAAAGCAGAGAGAGGTGAGGCCATAAGCGCCATCAGCTAACCATCAAAGTACTTTAGTCATTGACTTCGATCATAAGAGGCATATGTTGGGAAACTATATTTCATTGTACTACTTGTGGGGTCTATTCTCCTTCACCTGTAAGTTCTGCACAGTTTTGCTCTATCAGTTAATTGTATAGTGTATTTACTAGGCTCGTTTTTTTGTTGAATCTTCAATGGTATTAACTGGTGCTTCTAGAACCTTTTTGTTAATTATTAAGCAGTCCCTGAGGTTTGCGTGTTTTGCTCATTGTGCATCCTGAATTACTGTTCTGCTCAGTCCACACATTTAACTTCTTTGTTTTGTCAAATGCTGCATCCATCCGGTGAGGTCAATAGATTGCATTGAATTTGGCTCAATTCCTTGTAATTTGATATATTATATTACAGGTTGAATTGAATAACTTCAGGTTGTGGGTTGAACTAGAAGGTAGTTTGCATCCATGCTGGGAAAAGGAACATGTCAAGGGTGCATGATGAATAAGATTATAAACATGTCAAGAAACCTAGTGTCCAGTCTTATGTGTTTTTTTTGTTGTTATAAATGATCATTAGTCAATATATTGAAGTTATTTGTTATGATTTGTACAAGCTACCTTTTGTGATTGTACAGTTCAGAAGCTGCAGAAACCACCATGGAACCAAAGCTAAAAAAGGATAGGAAAGGTCAAATTTTTTTAATGGATGGAGAACTGACAACATGGCAGATGTTATGATGAATGGTGTGATACATGAAAGTGTACAGATATTGGTTGTCCTGAACTGTTATTTAACTTTTTTTTTTTTTTCCTTGTGTTAGTTTTGAAGTTAGGCAATAAGAGTACATAGCTGTAAGGATACTAAAGGGTAAAGGGTTTTCTTTTTTCTTTCTTTTTTTTTCTACACCTGTTGTCTGTATTATTTTTTTTTTCTACATAGCTAATTTTTACTGAAAGTTTAGCTCTTTACTTGACTAAATATTTATAAATTCAAACCAATTAATTTTATCAAAAATTATTTCAATTATTTGTATTGTCATATTCAAGTTTATCCTATATCTAATTAATTGTTAACTATGATTGCTAGATCGGTCCTTTCAATTATCTATATTGTCATCTAAGCAGCTGCATTGACATCTGATGATAAGAAATTAATTGTTGCGACTTTGATCCCTCACTGAAGGCCTGCCATACCATCAAAGTGTCCTCTGATTATTTCTAGATATTGTCATGTCGAGCGACAGCAAAAGCAGGACTATGACATCTAGAGCTTCACATTTATTGTATCTTCTTTTTACAACGAGCATCTGAAGTTTTCCCTTGTACCTCATCAGATAGCGCCACGTAAGAGAACAGATTTTTCTGACGAGAGGCAACCCATGGGCCTTGGCACATCTAGAGGATATCATCAGATGAGAATAGGGGGGCCATAGCTGCCAAATTATAAACAGTGTTCTCTTTTCCTTTGCTTGCTGTTTGCATTCCCTTGTTTCTTTATTTTGTTTTACTGAAGTTGAAGATTGTTAGTGGGTGGTTACCTACCAAAAAAAAAGAGAGCACTCTTGACTTGTGTTCCATGCAATAATAAATACCATCAATACAAGCAGCCGTTTATCTGGTTTTTTACAGCATGACTTTTGGATCCTTTCATGAAACAAACTAATGCAAGTTTAGATTATTCAACTAATTAGCATACCATCTTTTATACCAGTTAATGAAATAACATTGAATTAAAAGGACTCGAAGCCAGACTTCATTAGCTTTACTCCAATGAAAGCCCCTAATACTTATAAGAAGAGGCTCACCAACAAAATAAATGCTTCAGAAGATTACTACTATAATCACTGAACAATAACAATCATACTCATAATATACAAGGTCAGCTCACCAGCTGTATCCATAATCTTTATTCCGAATTCTCTTTACCTATTCTCCCAGTAGTAAAACATGCAGTTCACTGATAACATTAAATGGGCAGATATTTCTAAGCTACAATGAAAATAAAAGTAACCCTTCTCATATGCAATTCAATAGGTAGATTTGAGTTTGTCCGAGTTTGACAGATCTCCAACAGAACAGCATTCCTATACTGCAAAAGGAAAGGCTCACATCAGGCAAGTTAGAGAAGAAAAAATGAACTGAAAGGTGGTCAATTCATACTGATATTGAAAACTTCCAGAAAACTTATTTCCAAGTTGAACCGATGTAAAATCATGTATATGTATACTTAATTTGCAAAGGTTTATCCGTACACAAAAGATTGTAAAGTTATACAGTGTAAATGAACCAATCATGCATGCACAGCGAAAAGAAGGAAAAACAAAAAAAACAAAACAAAGCGATCACTACTATCGATGCTACAAGCTGATGTGGCATAGCATCAGGTAGTGGAGACTCAAGACCAAATCCCAGCAGGGGTGGCTTGCAACTTCAATTTGGGGATGTCCGCAGCTGGGGTTGTTTATTGGCTTGTACTAAGAGCAATAACCACTGAAAACAGAAATTTGTACCAGCTAGAGTAAACATACCAGTAACATGAGCTCATGGTAGTATCCAAGTCCCAAACAAGGGGCAATTTTGTCAGGCAAGCTTATCCTCCTCCTCTGGGCCTAACCCAAAAACGTGATCTGCTGTCTTTCTATCCTTCCTCTCCAGTTTGCTCACCATATCTCCAGTTCCAGTGAGAGATACCCCCTCCTCATCAAAGTCATCCCCTGTTTCCTCTGAGTAGGCGTATCTGTCGAGAATTCAATATGAAGAAATCTTATATATGAAAATAACAATTTACAACAAAACAGACCCACTCTTCAATACATAAGACAAAAAGAACAAGTCCTCTGCAGACAAGCTGGACAACTCTTGTTCTTAAAATAACTTCTTAAATAAGAATCACAGGGCAAAAGTTTATAGAATTTGCAACTTCATTAACAAGCTTTTTGTGCCGTTTCACCCCCTTTGAACGTGCCACCTGAAGTTTCAGGTGTTCTTGTTTGATCACAAAACACTATCTTTTCCTTTTTGCTGTTTAATTGTTTGATAAAGGATCACATGAAATTTGTGCTCCAAAGATCAATTCATGCTTAAATATCACAGGATGACCAAATAACTTCATATAAAAAAAATTGCACTGCAGTACCCAGAGAACTGTGGTCTAGTTAAGAAAGGTACTTACCTAGTGGGGTTCCGGGAGGGGGACCAGAGGAGGCAAATGACACCAAGGAGAGCATAGGATAGAACATTCCAGAAAGCTGGGATGATCCAAGCCCTTTGCCAAAGCTCACTCAATGGATCAGTCGCATTGAAATATAACTGAAATTTCACAAACTTCTTTTAGACTTCCAAGAATGTCTAAAGATAAATGAGCTGTTTGCTAAAGTTTCATTCCTCAAGTCTTTTTTATTCCAAATAGATATGAATACAAAATTGTTGTAATGGCTGCTTTACCTCGTAGCCAATCCATGCAACAGAGATAAGCACCGATACTGCCAGTGAATTTGTAAACTTTCGGTAGAGCTCAAGCTTAGCCATGCTCCTCCTTACCTAAAGGTAAATTAATCAATCACTAAATCAAGCAATGCTTATGCAAATGTCAATTAAAGCAGTATTAAAGTGGATGAGGTCAAATTTACTACATAGGTACATACTGGCACTGTACCAGTCTTGTATTGAATAAATAATTATAACCTAACCTGTAATTTCTCAAGAGTTCGAGACAAAGATGAAAATATCCACACAATAAAAGTCGCATCAAGAACTGCAACCGGCAAAACCAGAAACAGCCTCATTTTCCCTGAAAAATCATTAATATTTCCCAGATGCTCGACAAGCTCCAGTGCCTCTGACGCAAAAAAATATACAACTCCAAGAATTGCCACCTTAGAACTGATCCCACCAAGCGTGGGCCTCACCACACCATATCCCATGGAAACCACCAACAGTAAAAGACGAGATACTGTTTTTTTCACAGCTGTAAAGGTAACTGCCCATATGGTAATTCCCATGGGCCTCACCCCAGTTGAGTTAAAATTTGCATACTCAAAGTACCAAAATGCCATCTCACACATGCATAGTGCAATAACCGCAGTTATGTGGTAGTGAAGTTGCAAAATATCCTTCCAAAACCGCACAAATTGGAGGAACCAGAAAAGACCCAAAAGAAGGTAAGCCAGAGACATGAACCCAAAGAAAGTCATAAGGGGTGCCATTTTACCAGGTAAATACCCTTGCGGGTTTCGCCATACAGTTCTTCCCGTAATAGTCAACCCATCAAGCTGTGGATCACAAAACATAAAATAGAGGTAGTACATGCCTGTACGGTTTATATACACGGTTTGGGTTACCATGCTTGTCTCTTCATTTTTTCCATCAAAGAAAGTCTGGATCCGTTTTGGCCACTCTGGATTATCAGGTCTCGGGCGGATTATCACCTCTCCAACCTTGCAAGACTTTTTCTCATGCAATTCAGGGGTGCAACAGATTTGGTCTGAGTTAAAGTAAGCACCACCTATTTTGTCTCTATCCTGAATTTCCACTATTATGGCCTCGACTAGCCCAGTCTTCTGTTGCATGTCATGGTGTAATGCAGCTGATTCTTTTGTTCTTTTAAATGTGACTGATTCAAACCTAAAGGAGAAAATTCAACAAAGAAACATCAACATAAAGTACACAAAATGCATTATATCTTCAAAATAATATAGATATTATTTATTGAATCAGAACCAAAAAAAAAATAAATCAACTTCAGATAAACCCAAAAAAGAAAAAAAAAAGCTTCTCTATGACCTTCAGAACCAAAAGCAAAAACAAGGTGAACTATGAGCACAAATGTCCAAAAAATATTGCATAAATGTATGCTCAAGAGATAAACTGTGCTATCAAGCTGCATTCTTTGATAATAATGCCATGTCAAATTTGAATCATGTTATGCTGTTAATTGTTGCAAAAAAATGTGTGAGAAGTCAATTAGAACGGCACATAAAATTCCCAGTGAAGCAATATTAAGTGTAATATAAATATAATTGTTTTCACAGTAGAGTACAAGTGAATGTCGGTACACGTGACCATGTATTCTCAAAATGTCTGAGATTGAAATGCTTGGGAGAGATGTTTGACGAAAGAATATTGTAGATTTCATGGTGACTATGAAAGTAACTCTACAAGCACTGAACCTAAATTGTCGATTCACCTGATAATAAGCTACCATGGAATCAAGCTATAATGTCAAAACAAGCCGCGTCAACTAATAGTGATGAATTTGTCAGGTTTTAGAGCCAAATTAATAGAAATAACCTCTAAAATCATACAGTAAGGATTATGAACCAAGATTGTGATGAAAAGGGCAAAGAAATAGCCATCATACATCACTACTACCTAGCAGAGGAGAAAATGCCGCGAATTAAATTTCTAATTATAAATTGTCATGCTGAAATTGGCGATCCAATATGAAATATAAAGTAATTAAAGAAATACAAACGTAACATCGAATTGAGCTAATGGGATGCCACATTTGACAATACATACCGGATGAAGGAGTGGCGATCAGAAGAATTGGTGGCCTCAGAAGCGTAAAGCCCCTCGCTCCCGCCATGGAAGAAGAAAGAGTTGGACCGAGGCGCGAAAACTCCCTTGGTGTAGCCATGGATCGACGCGATCGCGAGGTCGGGGCCTCCGATCAGAAGAAGAAACCCTAGCAAAAACCCTAGGTGATCGAGATCGAGCAGAAGACGACATTGATGGCTTCTCCAGCGCATCTTTAGCCGAGAAAAATTGTCTAGTTAGTTTTGGAAGTATACGAGGAGTGAGTTTGTATTTGCTTCGTTGATTCTAGACTTGTAGTGGAGGATTCACGACTCAAAAGTCAGAGTCAATGGGAGAGAAGTGGATAGACCGCTTTCAGAATTCGTGTTCTTCTTTTCTTCTTCCTTTTTCTCTTTGCATGCATACCCTCGTAAATCCTGCTATTTGCTTCGGAAAGTCATGACATGAGACTACGTAATAGAAAATTTCTTCTCGTAGATACCTTCATTTGATTTGCAAACAACACGGTAATTGGTGACTAAAAGAGGACAGTACGTCTGTTGTTGTTCTCTCTAATTTATGTTATGATGTATGTAAAATTTATTAGTTAAGGGGTTGATTTAGGTTGTTGACAAATTACATCATTTGTCCTATTTTTGTTATAAATCCTTCGATTGTGATATATTATTTTTTTAGGTTTTTTAAGAGTTAAGATCAAAACACTCGTATCTGACATATGATCAAATATGACTAGCAAATATTCCGTGATTTCTATTCAATTTACCAAATTTCCATCCAATATTTCGGTGTCGCCAAGGTATAATGGCCTAAAATAATAGTAACCGTTAAATTGTCTTTGAAACAAAACACTTTTTTTTTTTTCACTTCAAATAGCATCGGTACTTTTGGGTGAGACATCTTTTTAGTCATGTCATTCCCAACAGATAAAACCAAATTAAATTTTTGTTGACATATTTATAGTGAAGCTCATACACACAAGCAATTTATAATTTCCATGAAAACTTGGAAGCTGGAAAAACCCCCCTAAATAATGTGGATCCAATTGGAGGGGAGGTGAACCCAATTGCATGGCCCATAAGGCCATAATACAAGCCTATCCTTTGTGCTTTCAATTAGTATAATTTTTTAACAAACATATCCCCTATAGATAACATATTACTTATATAACACTATTCCACTGAGATAAAAATGCAGTTAATTACATCCAAACAAAGATGACATCACTATTTTCAAAGTCCGGAGGCTGATTTTTGTAATTTGTATGCATCTGCCCACATCTGTGGTTGAGATCTCAGCCATGATGTCATGCTCGGTCGTCAGGCATGCTGACGATCCAATTTCGATTTCTTCTGCGTGGGTCCCAGCCTCTACTTCCTCGCTACTTCCTCTTCTTCCTTTTCAAACTTTTCTAGTATATAAACACACACTTGTCTGATTGTCACTAGCAGTAACATTTTTGCATTGTGCCCCTCAAAAGATTTTATTTTCTTTCCGCCTATATCTATGTCTGGAAACTATTAATCTAAAAGGATGGCGGAATTACAGTTAATACTCAATGTCCCCAGTATAAGGAAGTGTAAATACCATGTGTTCCGAGGATAACTACGCAAAAAGAAAGAAGGTTCTGTTTAATCTTTATGCGCTGCCCATATAAAGTAAATCAGAGGCCTCGACTTCTACTCACCATCTCCTTATGGGTGTTCCAACACAGTGAGAAAAGAATAAAGGATTCTCATATCTAGCTACCTAGCTACATAAAACAGAATCAAGATACCAAAGCAAACAACAGCCACATATATTAATCGATCGGAGCATGTCGTCTTGTAGCGAAGGGCTGGTACCGGCCGACTGTGCCGCTGCCGCCATCCGAGACATAAATCAAGCAAACGAAGGTGTGAGTCGGCTCAAAGACCTACTGAAAGACGAACTCAAGTACAAACCGACTGTCGAGAAAATCATGGATGGGATAATAAAGAATCTGTCTAGCGGTCTGTCTAAACTGGAATACGGCAAGGCTGAGTCAGATCCCGGCCCCACCGTCAGAGGTGGATCGGTCTGTTCTGACGATCGTAAGAGTGAGATTTCTAGTGGGAAGAGGAAGGCGGTGCCAATACCGGCTTCCGATCGAAGAAGCACTACCCGGAGGAGGTACTTTTTTTTTTAATAGATATAGCAAAGTTTTAATTGATCGTGACTTGGTCATGCAAAATAGTTCTAAGAATATATGGTTCTTCCTTTTTATTTCACCTATGAGGAAATAATGATTCTTTAGTAAGGTTGTTTACTAACCAGTACTGGATATGCTCCATATCCTTACTGTCATATATTTTAAATTAAACAAGTTATTAGACAATAGATTAATAGATATTTTCTCCAAAGAATGAAATATTAAACGGGATGTACATATATACTCAACAAAAAAATTAATCTAATTTATAATTTTGTATAATAAGGATATGTATAACCGTTTCAAATTGCTCATGTTGCCCAACTTAATTAATAAGAGTTTCCTCTTATTTACTTTGCTTGAACAGATCACAAGCATCTCCTGAGAAGACAGTAACTTCTGGCTCCTTAGAAGATGGCCATACATGGAGGAAATATGGTCAGAAAATTATTCAAGGCTCATCACAGTTCAGGTGCATATATATATATATATATATATATGTTATGTACAAAAAAATACACATGATGACTCACTTTTTGTATTTCTCAATCCAACTTTTTGGCCCTGGCTAACTGACAATTTTATCCATGGATAAATCTAGATATCCTGGAGATGCTAATTATTGTTTTTTTGTTTTTATTTGAGCTTAATTATATGCATGCACTTCACTGTGAATCAAACATAAGAGGCATGCATAGCTATATATTCAATTTGAAACTTCCTTCAACTAATTCACCTATGCTAATCATGCATATTATAAATGGTTAATTTACATGCAGAAGCTACTTTAGATGCACACACAAACATGACCAAGGCTGTCAGGCGACCCGGCAAGTGCAAAGATCGGAGGACAATCCCTCCAAATACAAAATCAAATACATCGGTGTGCATACATGCCGAGATCCGTCGACTTTTCACCAAATCATCGATATGCCTGACCATAAAGAAACGAGCAGCTCATTCTTCATCAGTTTCGGGTCGAAAAGTTACGAAAGCCCCATGCAAATTATCAACCAAGTATCGAAAACACAACCCCAAATGCCAACACCGTCACCCCACCAATCTCCCGGCACTCAAGATTATAGCGAAGAGGTGTTGAGTAACCTCACACCCAGTAGTTCGCCAGCTGATTGCTTCATGCTGGGAGATGAACTGGCTGCATTGGTGGGTTCCCCATGTCATGTGCTTAATCTCGGCTCTATACATGATCAGGCAGACATGGGATGTAGCCTCCAATCTTCTCCTAAGAGCTTGGAGATGGGGTTTGTGCCGAATTCGTTCGCCCAACTGGATCAAGATTGTATGTTATTTAGGTTCGATAATGACGACAACGATTTCCCTTCGGCTTGAGATCATAATTAGTACTGAACGTGCTTAAAATACATAGGTGCATGCATAAATGTATATATGTTAATTAACAAATTAATTCATGGGTGTATATGTATGAGTTTCACTTGCATATAATGTATTCTGTATGATGTTTGATATGATGGCAAGTATATATGTAAGGGATAAATATACTTTTGTTTCAAGCTTCATGCTCTATTATTGTCTCCCTCTCACTGACAAATGGACCCCCTATATATAAGCTCTATTAGCTTTGGCTCCATGCTTATCAAGAAAAGTATATTTTGGGGCATTGTATCAGTATCCATATATAGGTAGGAGAGCTGCATGTGCTCTTTTTGTAATATTGACTAACTGGTGAGTGGTGTTAGTATATTTGGTTAAAGGGAACTTTTGATTTGTACAAGCATTTAAAGAGAGGCTACTTTTAGTCATGCCATTATTAGTTATGCTTTATGTATGAGGATTTAGACTAGCTAATAATTAGAATATACTGACTGGGTAGATATATGCATGGGTTACAGTGCATAATGTATTTAGATGAAATTATGTTATTAAATGAAGAAATTTCACAATTTCATATACATGCTTTTGTGTTAAATGATTTGAATGATCTTTTCAAAATCATCATATTAATTCATCATCTGAGTAGATTAATTACCAGACAATTTTCTTTTCATGATCATGAAAGTTGATGAATGCTCTCATTAATTGAAATTAAAATTCCTTTTGTTGTACATGATCACCACTTGCTATAAGTTAATGCGTCGTGCACTACACGGGGCTTTCTATTTTCGCACTATTAATTAATTTCATTGTAAATTAGAACTATTAGCTAGTAGCTACTAATTAGATATGATTAATTTCACAAGTTCCCATCATTAATAACCTCTTATCTCGGCAGCATAGATTAGATCAAATCCATTCATGTCATCGATCAAAGGCAAATAAACAAATATTTTAAATCACGTTCGGTTTTGTCTCAACTTGTTCTTACATCAAAAATTAAGATTTATACTTCGTACATATGGAAGACTTTTAAGCAAACTAAATCATCAAGCAATTAAAATCATTAGACCGACCATTAATTATTGTAAAATTTAATTGTACGTATGGCTGAAAATTGTTTAGCTTTCTACTACTGAATATTCATCAAATTTAATATACGAAAGTAATTACTATAATATTGTGTAATCATCTATCAGAACTTACGTACGTATGATTTTTTATAATGTATTGTTCCATTTGATAACTTTTGTATCTCAATTTGAAAAATTAAACATGCTTTTGCAATACTTATCTTTATTAATTTCTAGGCCCCAAAATCCAAAACATAATCTTAATTAGTTTCTATCTTTTGTGACAAAATTAAGTAATAGATTAAAGAACTATACAGCATAATTTACATATATAGTGTTAATTAATCAATTACTTGCCACCTTTGTAAAAATGCATGCTCTCACATACAATTACTCGTTAATTAATTATGTGATGATAAGTATGAAGAGCTTAATTAGAGGTTAAGTATCTGTACCAATCAATTGGACGGTAGTCTTGTTTAATTTACTTTCACCATCCTTTTGACAAGAATCTGTGTTTGCTTTTGCTTGGTTGACTGGGATATCCAATACCCATTCTAATAAATACCCCATTTAGTATTTCAAGAGCATTAATATATCATTACCTTTGCCATCACAACAGCTAATTTTATTTTTATTGCCTTTCATTTTCAATTAGCATTTCGGCCGAAATACTAATAATCGTCTAAATTTTAAGTTTTTTGTATTCAAAATTTCAATGTAAATAACTCAATATATTCTTCATATCAAAATCTTACATGACACCAAAATTTATCATTTTTAGAGTTTTTTTAACTATTTTTTTAATTTTCAAAGATGTCTTTATATTTGTATGTCAATTAAGGTCACTTTGAAAATTAAAAAAAATAGTTCAAAAACTCTGACATTCTACAAGATTTTAATATGAATAATTTATTAACCTACTTAAAATCGAAATTTCAAATACGAAAATTTAAAATTTAAATCATTAATATTTCGGTCGAAATACGAAATACTAACGATAATACATTAGCAACTACCACTCCAAATGTTCTTAATTTCCTAGCTCTTCTCTTGGGACCCCTCATAGAGCTTGTCTCTTTCATGTAGGTTAACTTTTTTTTTGTTTTGTTTTGTTTTGTTTGTTTTGTTTGTTGTTTTGTTTATGAGGAAAGGGGGTTTCCGTGTGTATGGAGCCTTTTGCAAGTTGCAATTATATATTAGTATTTTAAGATTATAAGTTCGAACAGCGTTTCAAGATTTGCTGTTTGTATTGACGATGATTTGGAAGCTTATGATGATAAAACAAAATTCAAACTGTAATTAAATTCGGTCTATGGTTTTGTTCTTCAACTGAAACATACACATAGAAAATTATATATATATATATTTTTAAATTGTTCTTTACAAAATAGAAAATTACGAGACTGAAAAATAAACGAATTAAATTTAATTTATCCACTAAAACTAAATTGATTACATTCTTTTTTTTTTTTACAAAAAAGCTAAATTGATTATTTTTCAGCATCTTGCATGTACCAAACAAAATTCGAAATTTTGCATCTTTTTACGAGTACATATCGCTATTATGATGAAATTGTTTTCCGAAATGACTGAGATTACAAATATCCTTTTTAATTAATTGAGAATGTAAAATAATCAAAATATATAGAATAAGGCTAATGATAAAAAAATTCCTATGAAATATTAAATATTTCAAATACATATATTAAGATTCAACAAGCACCATATATTTATTATATTCCCTACAACTTTTCTTCCAGTTTTCACATCTTATTCATTGCTAACAAATGGTGAATCAGCTTGGCCCTCTGAATACATTTAATTTTTTTATTAAATAAATTACAGGTTTATTTCCTGGCTATTCATAGCATTAATTAATTATTTAGTTAATTAAAAAATGAAATGTCAAACTCAAAGGTACTTAATTTCATTTTCTCCAGATTTAAGAACCGACTATATCATTACATATTGTTATTTTATTGAACCTTTGACTGGATCCACTGAAGAACAGCTTATACAATTAATATATTACATGTTGAGTTATTCTAATATAGTATTGATGTTAATGTTAAGTAATCAAGTTTGTCATGCTTAAATGGCACATTTAAGGCGCTCAAAAAAAAAATTTATATCAAGCCTGGTAGAACATCAAATTTTATTAATTTTGAAATTGTTTAACACTCTTAAAATTTTAAAAGATGATCTAAAATAATACAAAAATTTACTAATATTTACATATTAAATAGGGTCATCTTTCAAAATTCATAGAATATATTAAAAATACTAAAATTTAGTATTACTATAAGATTTAGATATAAATATTTATTGAACGGTTTAGATTGACCGTTCAGACATAAAAATACTTGATTTTAACAATTAGCATATCACATTATATGCAAACACTAATATATTAGCATAACTCTTCATTAGCTATATTACTAACAATAAATATTTATTGGAATAAAAAAAAAGATTGTTGCACGGAAATTCTCTTCATTGTGCATATTGAAATGGATAAAAATAACAGTTAAAATTTAGCAATCTAATTGAAACCATTAATTTGATCAAGAAAAACAGCATGATAGACAGCCCAAAAATCTTATTAAGTTTTCCTCTTTTTAGGGGTATATATTTATACATGGTTTAGAAAAAAGTTTGAAATATAAATATGTCATCGCTGAGTAGTAAATTTTATTTGATCCAATATATAAATAGATGAAGATCCCTTAATAACTAATAACTTTAACAACTGCTTGCTAACTAGGGGAAATAATCTTTCTACCTGAAAGAAAATATCCGCTTTCTTATGGAATTAGTCTAAAACAGTAAGACACACGGAGGATAATTAAGTTTGCATGGTTTCTCCAAATACATAGGAAACTTTCAAATTTTGTCATACTCCAAAGTTTTTATTTTAGAGTAAATTACATAAATGGTGATACCACTTATTTGTCATTTTGGTTCTTAAAATTTTAAAAATATCAATTTGATCCTTACAGTATCACTTAGTTATCATTTTAGTCCTTAAAATTTTAAAAATATCAATTTAGTGCTTTAAGTTTTTAATTTGTACCAAATTGATCCTATATTTATATTTATGAAAAAAATATGTATTTTATTTCAATTAAATTATAATGGCACAAACATGAATGTTAATATTAATTTAATTGATATTTGATGTCATGAATAATTATATTTCTTTTGATATTATTTGTATTGTTTGATAATTATGTTAAATTAATCTTAATACTTAAAGAAGGCACTATGATAGGTAAAATTATTATTTTTCAATAGTAACTAAGTAATACTTTAAGAACTAAATTGTTAATTTTTAAATTTTAAGAACTAAAATAATAAAAGAGTGATACTTTAGATACCATTTGTGTAATTTACTCTTTTATTTACTTATAAGAAGCCTTGAAAGGTTATAAACTGTGATTGCTGAAATAATTAATGAACGCTCTAAGCATGCCGTTTAAAGATGCCAATTAATTAATCAAACAAAAGGGTCATAATTTTTCAGGTAAAGGAGATTAAACAAATTTAGATTTGAGTCGCTTGGATTGCTGACTTGGAGTAACACTCCAAATCCAAAGAGCAATTGTGCGATTGATTGGTTGAGAATTTAGAATCTGAAATTAATGCATGCGTTTGTTTGGAAGGTTGCATGTAAACATCAAGAGTCAAAGAGAGCATCAAAATTCATGCCCCACTTGCTCACTTTCAAATTAATCTAAGCCAATGAAAACTATAAAATTATCAAAAGTTCAAAAAGATGAGAGCTTTCTTGGTTGGATCTTTTCTTTTTCTTGGGAAGTGCTTACAATCAGTTATAACGGGTGGGGGAGGGTGAAACTTTACCCCATGTGTGGGTCCAATTTGATCCGAAATCGAATTCAGATCCGATCCGATATGATTTTTTTTAATAAAAAATATCAAACTAATGATAAGAGGCGGCTCGATGTGAATTGATGAAAATATAATAACTCATTTAATATATATAATAAAATTCATATCAACGACGATATCAACAATCATCGTATTTGTGTATCAGTTTTCGTTGATGAAACGGATAAATTTAAAAATTTCTTCATTCAGACACTTCAGCCTTAATCGTTTATTAATTCCAGTAGTCGTGTAGTCATCTATGGTCTTTCAATTAATAAATATCAAATTCGTACGTTAAATAAACAATATTCGAAAATCACCTAACTTCACCAAATCATTAGAATTCCTTCAAAAACTCAGACGAAATACCTCAAATTTAGACCATCGGAGGATGGGTAATTGCTCAGAACAGAGCCGTTTTAATTAGATCGTAAAGAAATGATATTTGTATCCAAAACAGAGCTATTTCGGATCACAACGAGTTTATCAAACATCTCACATATGGATAATAATTGAACACAATCTTCCATACCAGAGACGACGAATGTTAATTCTCATGCAAGAAACAAAGATCGCACGTGGTGTGACTTGTAGGAACTGCTTTGGCAGCTGTTGAAAATCACGTGACCAATTCGTGAGAAAATTGACAACCAGATTGTCGAGTTTATTTTGGGAACGTCGACAGTATTCTTTCTTTTGCTTCTTCTTTAGGAACGCGCATGTCGATTGCCTATTAATATAAAATATTGTTAGACAAATGCATAGAAAAATCGTCCTTTGTACTTGCACAAAGATGGATACACGAAGAGGAAATTACAATGAGCATGTGTGTGCTCCTTGGAACAGAAATTCAGATTCAATTATATATATATATATATATATATAGTATTAAACAAGCTATCCAATTGTATGTATGTTACAAGAATATTCGATGCAATGAAATGAAATTACTATTTTATAGGCCACAGCCGAGGCTATTTCTTTTGGGCCTAACAGGTGGGCTGGATTAAAGGTTCTTTCAGGATCAAAGAAAGACAGAAAGGAAGCCTGTTTTTGGATATATTTTTAGAAACAGGGGCCATTTTGCGAAATTGTTCTCCTCCCTCGGTTTTTCTTTTTCTTCTTCGTTCGTTCCTCTTCTTTTCCTTGTCAAGCACCAGACGAAACGAATCTATCGCCTCTCTCTTCTTCTAAACCTAAAGCAAGAACCATATATCAATGGCGTCTCCGGCGATGTTCAACTTCTTGAAGCCACGCGTGCGGCTACAAAAGGCCGACATCACGGCGGCCGCCACCTGGGGCTTCGCCGCCGGCGCTACTGCTATCTGGCTCGTTCAGGTTCAGTTCGTTTCATCTTCTTATTTTGCGTTTTTTAGCGGTCTCGATGCTGTTTTAGCCATAGATCTTGTCATTTATCAGCTTTCCTTAGATCGATCTGCGTCCCTGCATTCATGTATCATTTTTAGAATTTTTTGATAGAAATTCCTGATCGATTGTACTTTGACTGATCATACGGTGCAGTTTTCTACTGATCGCTGTTAATTGGTGCTAGATCTATCGTCTCTTGAACTTATAGGACCTTATTTTAGTGCTGGTTTGAATCAATCAGAAGCAGCCGGTAGTTTATTGAGGTGAAATTATTCAGGAAAATTTTCTAGAAATTCCAAATCTATGCAATTTCTAGTTTTTGTTTGAACATATTATGTCAATATTACATAGTGCTCTGAATTGTAGGTTTAAAAGGAATACTGAACAGAATTACTCCGTACTAAATGTGAATTGGGAGCTTTAGTTAATTCTGAATTCCAGAGAAATAATAAAGAGATAATTATTGTTGAATGATGTAATGTTTGTATATAAGTTCTATGGCGATACCCCATTCATACGCATGGTTTTGGTATAAATCATTGTTTCTGTGATCAACCTTTTTTGTGCTTAATCTTTATGTGACTCTTATTCTTATGTTTTTTAGTTTGATTGGTGAAATAGATGCATCTCGTTTTAGTATCTTATACAGCCTGCACCTTGTTAACTAGATTTTGCTACTTTACCAGTCAAATCTGATACAGTCAAAGCACCGAGTGCAGGTGGTACTGTAACCTATTGATAATTGTAGCTTATTGTCATGCAGTTCCAGTTATGGAATCAAATGGTAGTTGTGTTTGCACCGTAGTTAGTTAAAAATTTTGGTTACAAGATTGGGTTTGCTCATTTACATCAGCTAATGCCGTTGATATTTCTATGTGGTCTAACATTTTCCAAATCTGTTATTTTGCATTGCAGCCCTTTGATTGGATCAAGAAGACCTTCTTTGAGAAGCCGCAACCAGAAGCCTAATTTTTGTCCAACCATGGCTTTTAACAATTTTAAATTGTCTGTTGTCAAATTAGTTCTCTGATTGGGGAGATGAAAATGAGAGGTCAACTCAATTTGTGCTAAATAATAGTGTATGCTTAAAACTCCTGTTTTGCTTGGTCATGTTAAATGCCATCTTCACCTCCTTAGAGCGGTTTTGAGGATTTATTGTTTCTTTTTTCATTGATGGTTATTAATATTTTGAAGTTTCAGTATTTAGTTGTATTGATCTCTGTGATCCATGCATCATATTTATTTTGCATCTCCCCGGTGTTAATTGGGGGCTCTGCAATTTAAAGAAGGTCGCTTGGATAATGTAATTAGTTCAAATTTCAACCAATACAAATAAGAGGACAATTCTGGACTCACAAATTTGTTGTGCATTGGTTTTTTTCTTTTAACGGTTGTGATGCATTTCAATGTTACATCTTTTTCTTTTGTTGTTAAATGTATAATCTAGATCACAAATTTGTGTTGTTAATCTTGTTTTCTTTTCACATGGATTGGTTGGATCCAGATAAAATGTAAGTTGCTCTCATTTGAAAAGAATTCAAAAAATTATAAAATTTTATTGGGACGCACTCCTTAGGAAAAATAATACGGTCGTTGGTTTAGATCTAACATTTAGATTTTAAACTTTGAAATATAAATGCAAAGAAAAATTGTGGTATTGGGTGACAAAAAAAAGAAAACTTATGTTAGTGAAATTCTTTACAAACGATGTTGAAGATTGACAAATAGGGTTTGTTGTTAGATACATACATAGCATGTCAATATATTTAGATAACTTATCAGTCAATATTACGAAATATGAGTATCATAGAAAATTTAATCGAGCTCATTAATTTGGTATCATCGAAAAGTATCAAAATTGTTTAACTAGTGATCAAGGTGGAAAACAAAAAGGACCTCGTTTCCCCTCTTCAGCATTCATCGTCAGCGGATGGTCTTAATGGACAAGGGGCCGAGGGACCTCTAATGTTAGATAAAATGATTGAAGTTTCAGAGATCCATACCAATCGGAGAGGCGACCATTCACAAAAATGGTTGCCAGTTGCTACAATATTTCTTTGTTTCAATAGATAATTCATAGAACCTGATTTTACTGGCAGAGTTGTAAGAAATTAAACCAGTGGTGTCAATTCATCTAAAGTACAGATTTTCTTTTTGTTATAATAAAAATATATTTTGCAAAGTTATAAGAAATCTTTTATATTATCACATTAATAATACAATAATATTATAATAACAGCGTGCACAAACTCGTTAGTTGCGAGCAGCCATGAGGCAAAAAGGGAGAAAAATCAAATAAACAATAGGACTTGGACTATAGCCGACAGATGGAGGCACTTATCGCGCTGAACCAAATGTCTGGCAACTGGCATTGACTTTGACAGCATCGGCGCCGTACATTTGGCACTGGATCCAAATCCAACGGGTCATATAAACCATTGACTTGCACGTTTTCCTTGTAGACTTAAATAATTTTACACATCGGAAAGCTAAAAACCTTGTATAATAAAGCCAATTTTTCTTTTTTCCTTTTGCTTCTTTAGACAGACGAGCACACCCAAACGAAGCTTCTCATATTAATCTCCCATCACGTCTCTCTCTCTTCCTTCCCCGTGTTTCAGTTTTAGATCTTTTCTTTTTTTCTTTTTTCTTTTTTCTTTTTTCTTTTTTTGGGCACGCAAGGGATCGAACTGGAGCTCCTCTCTTGATTTGGGGAGCTCCAAATTAGAACCCCTTTTCCGAAAATTCTGTTTTTCTCCATCCGGCTATTGCCTAATATTTGCCTTCCCCGCCTTTTTCTCATCTCTCTCATCTCATCTCATCTCATCTCATCTCATCTCATCTCATCTCATCTCATCTTCTAGTGGCAGCTCAGCCTTTTGGATTCAATTCAAACCGGAGTTGTCATCAGAGCTCGCAACAACCAAAGATCTTTCCATTAAGAAGTAGGATCGATGAAAGGAAAGCTATTGCTTTCCGTATGGGTATGGATATCTCTGCTGCTACATCTCTCCTCCGCAAAATTCAATGTGGAGAAGAGCAGCTTGCGAGTTACCTCGCCTGAATCTCTCAAGGATGTGTATGGAAGCGCGATCGGGAATTTTGGAGTGCCGAAATATGGAGGCACGTTGCATGGAGTCGTTGTCTATCCCAAATCGAATCAGAAAGCTTGCAAGAGCTTTGATGATTTCGATATCTCTTTCAAGCCCAAGCCTGGTGACCTCCCCGTGTTTCTACTCGTCGACAGAGGTGGTAAGTGATCGACAATGCTTTTTCATCGATTTGATGATGGCATTCTTACTTCTTTAGGCTGTGGTTGTGTTCAACGATGTTTGACTGGTTCTATGATTGAGATGAGATTTCTGATCTATGGATTCGGTTTATAATTGGCTGTCTAAGTACTAATTAATTCCTCCCCTTCATAGTGTGCATGCCACTCTATTAATTATCAGATTCCCACAAGTTAGCTTATGATATCTGGTAAATGAGCTAATTTTGTAGGAAGCAGGTACCGCTGTAGTTAAGCCCCTAACTCTGTGTTCCTCTTGTCGTGTTTGGTTGGTGTTTTATTGTTATTTTCTGAGAAGAATTTTGATAAGGATTTATCTCAAAGGATAACAAGTATGACATTATTATTGATTCAGGCCATTGTTTTGACTGTTCCTTTTTGACCTTTAGTATGGCATCCATGATTTTTCCTTCCTTATCAGTTCCTTACTGCAAAATTTCTATTAGATTAAAATTTTAATTCAACTTCAGATTCACTACGAACTGCTAAAACTACAATCAAGCAAAATAGAAAGTAAATGAAATCTTTAGTTCCAAATTACATCATTTTAATGCATGAACAGCATAGGGGTTGTTTTTAATATCAGAAAATTCTGGCTTGGCTATTCATTGCAAATTACCCCAGAATGGTGGCTATTAATTGCTGAATTTAGAGCGTCGAGTGTTATTTTCAACTGCATTCAATGTGATTTGCAGAAATGCAGATTGAAACCATGTTTTTTTTGCTGTTAATATTAATTTTTTTTTTGTGATTATTGTCCTATCGCAAACAGATTGCTATTTCACAACAAAGGCATGGAACGCTCAAAATGCTGGTGCGGCTGCAGTTCTAGTATCTGATGACAGAGTTGAACCACTAATTACCATGGATACCCCAGAAGAAGATGCTTCTTCAGAAAACTTTGTAAACAACATCACCATCCCCTCTGCCTTGATTACAAAAAGACTTGGTGACAATTTAAAAAAGGCACTGGACAGTGGAGAGATGGTCAATGTTTACCTTGACTGGAGAGAGTCTTTACCTCATCCTGACGAGCGGGTGGAGTACGAGTTGTGGACTAATAGCAATGACGAGTGTGGTTCCAAGTGCGACATGCAGTTGGATTTTGTCAGGGATTTTAAAGGGATGGCACAGGTTTTGGAAAAAAAGGGATTTACCCAATTTGCCCCTCACTACATCACCTGGTACTGCCACATCCCTTTTTGTGAAATAACATTGGAAATTAATAGTGTAAACACTTCACCAACCAGCCATTTTCTGGTCTGATATGCCTTATGGATGTTATTATGTCTTTTTGACGCCTCCTACCTTTCGAAGTTTAGCAATGTATGGTACTTTTTGACCTTTTCAGAGGTTTGCAGTACTTAAAAGGATTTTCTTTGGTGGTCATAATCAGTCGCCTTTCCTAAAAATATACTACTTACAAGCATTTGAAATTGAAAATGAATTTCTTTGAACATTCCAATTAAAATTTTGAAAATGCCCTTAGGACTTCACTGAGCAGAAAATTTGTTTGGTTTTTCAGGTATTGTCCTGAGGCGTTTGTTCTGAGCAAGCAATGCAAGTCGCAATGTATAAACCATGGCAGATACTGTGCACCTGATCCGGAGCAGGATTTCAGTACTGGTTATGATGGCAAGGATGTGGTGATACAAAACTTGTACCAGTTGTGCGCCTTTAGGGTTGCAAATGAGAGCCGCAAACCGTGGGTGTGGTGGGATTATGTAACTGATTTTGCTGCCAGGTGTCCTATGAAGGATAAGAAGTATACTACCGAGTGTGCCAATCAAGTACTCAAATCTTTAGGTAAGTTTTGAGGTTTGTTAATAAACAGTGAGATTTGAGATTTGACACTGTTCTTTCATGGTGCTTTTGGTGGATGTAGTGTCAAATTTTGATAATCATTTTTGGGTATCTATAATTTTTTTGAACTGAAAAAGTGAGTCTGTAGATAATTCCTATTTTGGTAAATTCATTTTATTGTTTTTGCAATCATGTTATTTAACTTTAATACTTTTTAGGATTTGACCAGAAGAAAATGAGCGACTGTATTGGGGATCCAGAAGCAGATGCAGATAACCCTGTCCTTAAAGCTGAACAAGATGCGCAGGTCAAAATTTTTTTTTTCTTTTTCGTTTATAACAGTTGAAGTTATTTATTATCTTTTATGCATTATTTAAAATATCAGTTGCTTTTAAATATCTTACCCTTCAGGTCGGTAAAGGAGATCGTGGTGATGTTACAATTTTGCCCACACTTGTCATCAATAACAGACAATACAGAGGTGTGATATATAATTCACTTATTTTCTTTTGTAATGATGCTTTAAGTTGTTACTTTACTAAATATCTTATTTGAGATAATTGCATTTATGTTCTTAGGCAAGCTTGACAAAAGTGCAGTGCTTAAAGCAATCTGTTCAGGATTTGAAGAGACTACTGAGCCTTCAGTTTGTCTTAGCACAGGTTAGTTTCTTCTTAAATTTTTTTTTTAATTCTTTTCTTGAAGCTGGAAACAGTGCTATATTCAGATGCATAATGTTTTTTTCCAGATGTTCAAACAAATGAGTGTTTGGATAACAATGGAGGATGCTGGCAAGATAAGGCCGCTAATATCACAGCATGCAAGGTACCCTTTGATAGGGTCCTGTTTCTCACATTTAAATTATATATTACCAAAATAATTCAATAACTGAAAGATTATCATTTCTGTTAAAGGATACTTTCCGTGGAAGGGTATGCGAATGTCCCGTCGTGCAAGGTGTAAAGTTTGTCGGCGATGGGTACACAGAATGCAAAGGTATGTTTGGTTCATTTTGGTAAAAGAGTTGGATGGTCTGCCCATACCAGTACTGATAGAGACTGGTAAGCAAAGCCATTCAGCTTAAGAAACTGAAAATAACAAATTAACAACTTTTTATAAAGAAGATGCCAAATAAAACAGAACAAACGAGAAGAAATTTTCTGATACTTGCTGGTCAATACTGGTATCTGGTACAGCTGCCTTAGTCTAATGGAAAGAAAAATTACTTTTCAGCATCTGGAACTGGGAGGTGTGCAATTAACAATGGAGGATGCTGGAATGCAACCAAAGATGGCAAGATGTACTCAGCATGCTTGGTAAGTAAAAAATTAGAACAATTCATCTGCTTTTATTTAGTGTTTTTTAATACTCTTATCGGATTTTTACTTTAGCATTTTGTTTTCAGTCCTTTTGTTGTATATATTGGCTGATTTCTTTTTTACTTTTATTTAGGACCTAGTCTAGCTAGTTTTTTATTTCGTTTTTCTTTTCTTTGAACACTTTGTCATGTATTTGCTTTTAGAAAGAAATGAAAGTAGGTGACATATTGTCGCTATTTTTTTTAAAAAAATTATCTACAAAAAACATTCTTTTTTATTGGAATTCAGTTAAATAATTGTTTTTTTAATACTTTGATAGAATGAAAAGTCTGAAGGATGCAAATGCCCCAGTGGTTTCAAAGGCGATGGTGTTGACAAATGTGAAGGTAGTGCTTGATCACAGAGATTGTATTTATGTAACATATTGCTTCATGTGTTGCCTTTGTGCTCATTTGTTATAAACTGTAGATGTGGATGAGTGCAAGGAAAAGACCGCTTGTCAGTGCCGAAACTGCCAATGTCAGAATACATGGGGCAGTTATGAGTGTACCTGTGGTGGGAATCTGCTTTATATGAGAGAACATGACACTTGCATTAGTGAGTCCTTTCTTCTTAGTTCCTTCTTTCTTATATTTTCTGTTTGTCATATTTGCATGAAATGCATGTCATGATTAATCCAAGACATCATTTCGTACCTGACCTGGAGTACCTTGACCCAACAAGACCTTGAGGGGCATATAGGGTTCAAAACATTTACATGAACCAACATAACCCAGCAGTATGTACCATTAATCGATAATGCCAACATATAAATATAGATGTTGATAAATTATGTATCATGTTAGTTACAAGTCATATTATACTTCTAAGTTCTAACGATTTCCAGCTCAAGGAAAGATGAGATTGTTCTTTAATTCCTGTAAAAGGAATCATCCATTTTTTTTGCTGATGATCTGCGTTGGGTTTGATCAACCAAATCCAGGAATGACTGCCAAAATCTGACCTTATATTGTGCATATCTCAATAATTGTATCATTGTCATTTTGGAGGATGTATTTAATCAATAATTGGAAATGTTATTTTGTTAGGCAAAGAGGCGGCCAAGGTTGGCTGGGGCTTTTTATGGGTTATTTTCCTTGGCCTTGCTGTTGCTGCTGCTGGAGCATATGCAGTGTACAAGTACAGACTACGGGTAATATGACTGCTCTGCCCTTGATACTCTAATTTCTTTCCTTTTAGAGAACATTGCTAATATCTGCTTTATGTATTGTGAACAGAGTTACATGGATTCAGAGATACGTGCAATCATGGCTCAGTACATGCCTCTGGAAAACCAGGCAGAGACGACAAACCGAGTCCAGCATGCCGACATTTGAGTTACATCAGCTTCTACTTCAAAGATAGTTTATTAATTAGATTGCGAGCCTGATTTTGCAAAGGTATAGTTGCAACACCAAGTGGCTATGCATCTTACCATTTCATGCGTCTCATGATGTTTCACAAATTTGCATGTTTTCGTTAGCGGGGATAGGATTGGTAAAGAATACTTCTTTTTATATAGGACCCTTTTTTGTTTTATTTTGATTTAATCTGTTTGCTACCATAGAATAAGGGCACATTGTCATCTGCGAGCATTGCTGTAAAGGAACATCGCATGTTCTAATTCTTTGGTTTTCTTTAAATTGTTTGATTTGTGACAGTGTGCCAGTGTCCGTATGAGTGTGTTGTACCTAGGAGATTTTATAATCAATAAGAAGCATATTCTGGGATGTTTGTGTATATACCGATTTTGGCAAGTGAAAGCTTGAGCTTTGAGGTCAATTTATAGGGATCCTCTCATGCTGGTAAGAAAAATGAGATCTCCTTTGTTTGATATAGAGGTAGTTTGAACTTCAAATGGATATATCATATGCAGAGGGATCTGATATCAAAAGTTCTAGTCTCGAATCGGTGTTAATAAAGATAAATCTCAAATTAATATTTTTGAATTTTAGATAACAGAGCTAAATTGATTTGATACATTTTTGAATTTGTCAAGTGTATAATTTTAGAGTGTTAATTAAATGACTTACTAAATAAATAGTTGCTAAATTTGTATCATCTAAAAGTGCTAATTTAACAATAATAATGCACTTTTTCACTAGCTAAATCTGATGATTTAAATTTGATTAATTAAATTTTTACTGGAGCAAACTTTTTGTTGTGAATATAGAAACTAGTCTGTATTCACTTTTTGTTTGTGAATATAGAAATTTCTGACGATTTAAATTTGTATTAATTAACAGAATCGTGATCCTTGAGTCAGTTATTAATTCTGGCTATGTCATACTTAGCTCTAACACTAATAAACAATTTATACTTGTGATACGGTTGGAATAGCAATGTGTTCGTCGGTCATGGCAATAGTTCTTTGCATAGTGCTTCGATCGGCCTCCAGTATAGCCGAAATAAAATGGTTCAGCTACAAGCTAACCAATCAATACCGAGGCAAAACGATGAATTTAATGCATCAACACGGCAGCTGACAAGTTATTGCTTATTGACAGTCAAGCAACAAAATTGAAGCATTAATTGGCGAAACTGAACCAAGAAAATCAGCTATTAGTCACATAGCTGATCCCCCATTCAGGTTACAAAATTGTAAATATAGAAACTACTCTAATCATGTCAATCTGAATTGATATGAAGTACAATCCAGGAATTAAGTTAGATCAACTAAATAAGAATAATAAATCTCAAAATATTGAACAAACTTCTTGATAATGTCTAAAGTTAAAAATTGCTCCGCATTTGTCCATTATGTGTCATTCTCTTTCGATACCATGTACCAGTATCAGCATACAACATGGAAGAGGAATTTTGAGCAAGAAAGAAAATGCGTTATGATATTTTAATTCTTTTGTTGTGTTTAACTGAGAATCACTTCAACTCAATTTTATTGTCTAGCATCAAAATAAAAGCAGACAATTAATACAATATACAAGTCACCTAGTAGCATCCCATCCATCTCAATAAAATATAGTTTTTCATAATAAAATTAAAAAATTCCACATAACAAAAGTGAATATTGTTCCAGATTGCTCTAAAACACAAAATGACACATATGAGATGGTACCAACTTACTGAGCTATGACCGAAATACCCCTCAATTTCAATTCAGAAAATGACATAAATACTCCTAAAATTTATCTAATTAAACAAAAAAAAATGGATTATTCAGAAAATCCTCAAGTAGGCCAGCTGTCATATTTGTATTTAACAACTTTGCATAAAAGCCCACAGAATTAGAAATATTGCAAAATTTATCAAACGACACCAAGTTAGAATACTTCTCTATCTAGCTTTTAAGTATGGAGGCTAGAATCTCACATACCACTTCAAATATGAAGCAGCAATACTAAGAAAAGATTGATGACAAATTAATTAACTACAGTTGAAGGGGTCATGTTATCAAAGGAAAGACGGGCATTGTTTTTTTATAGTGCATTGTATAGAATTTTTGGAGGAGACACATTTAACTAAACTGACCAAAGATCCATAAACAGAAAAAAAGATATGCAAACACTCTCAAGGACATTCCAAGCACTTCTATTTGTGAAGAATCCGATTGCTACTTAACCTGCATTATAAAACAAGAATGAATTACAGTGCTTGATCATACAAAACTAAAATGAAATCTGCACACTGACAATTCAATGCCAAATCAACAAGAATAATAGAGTCAAAATTATAGTTTGACTATGAACTTAACCTGCATTAAAAAAGACCAAAAAGGATGAAACAAATCATAAACTAAATCCACCTTTTTTAAGGAATGGTGCTGTTAGAAGCGTATAACTGATCATCATGGAACTTTTAGGAACTAATTATCCCTGAACCGTGTCTAGTAGTGAGCCGGGTCAAGCAACAGCATCCAACCAAGATTACAATATACATATCAGGATTAATTTTTCCATCTCTCAAATCTACATCCTTGCACAGCTAGTCATTAATATTGGCCTATATTATTAATTGAGTATATGGAAATTTGTATACTGGCTTATAGCACAACTAGATGCATGCAAATTAAAAACTCGCAAAAAGGGCTTAGAACCTCACTAGTGTTGTACCAATAACCAGACAGTAAAAATAAAATCTTGGATGATGCTAGGTCAGTTCTTTCCCTACAAGAACACGTGACATGAGATTCAACAAAAAAGAAAAAAAAATCTTTATTTATCTAAATAAAAAAAGAACTGGAGTCAGAAGCCCCTTGTAAATATATTGTGTGCTTAATACCTTTTTCACTGTATGCGAGTACATCAATTAAGTATCAATTAAACAAATTTGAATCAACTACCTTCAAGTAGGGTCTAATTGAAGAAGTAATACAAAGAAAATTGTAAAACTGGGAGCTAAAAAAATTTGTACATCATCAAAAAGCCTCAGAGATGGAGAGCTCAACATCATAGGCAACTATAGTCGAACAAACAAATCACTGATCATGAAGAACAAATAATTGGTTAATACATACAGAAAATAAGAAATCAAAATAATCAGTCCATTTTAATCATTGAAAAAGAGGAGCATGAAATTTAAAGGGCTCCGACTTTGTATTGCATTAAAAAAATAACGAAATCAATTCATTGTGAAGATGATTTGATGAATTGATTTCTGATAACCATCAATCTAATAAAAATGATCTAAAATTAATTACTTGTTATTTAAAAGAATTAACTCTTTCTTTGCCTTAATCTTTCAACAAAAGATCTTGGCTTCATCATCTTACTGACTCGCCAAGAGAGGATTTGTTAATATGTCCAGTCCTAGGCATATCTTTTTCTCCTATGTGTTTCTTGTTATCGCTTGCTCTATCAATGACAGGATGAATCAATGATTCACTTCCCCACGTTCATACACTGGGAGCAAAATGGGGGATGGTGTGAGAGTTTCAGAGAGAGAAAAGGAACCGTGCTATTTTTCTAGTAGTGTCCCCAATGTAACAATGAAAACAAAGAAAATAAAGAGAAGGGAAATAAGAAAACTCACAGACTCAATCATCATCGTGTGGCGGCGGCGACGGAAAGTGGTGTGCTGCCGGTGGGAAGTGGTCCTGTGAGATGTGCCAAGAGTACATATGGTCCACCATCGTGTGCATGTCCATCACCGCCGAATATATCATCTGTAGATCGACCGGTGGTGGTGGTGCATACTCCTCGTACGGCAGCTGCATCGGCATGTGCACGTTGTAAGGAGCTGAGAAAGTCCACCACTAGGACGGGGTAGGAAATGGTCTGGCGTGTGAGGAGGTCCCAAAGGGGGATGCGAGACAGGAGCATGTGCACGTCGTCGAACATGCCGAGAGTCCGGAGCGCGGCAGGGCAAATGGCGCGCGAGTGGAAGACGGCGTGAGATTATCGTCACGAAGCGCTCTCGCTGGACATCATCCCGGAACACGACCCCTAACTCCTGAATGTCAGGGTCGCGCTCGGGTGAAGGTGATGGTGTCGGCTCTTGCTGTTTTCGGCGTTTTGGGGTTTAGGGAAGCAAGTTTTCGGCTGTCAGCTGATGGTTACGGGTCGGAACGAGGTGTGTTACGGGTCGGTACGTGGTATGTTACGGGTCGGAACGGCGGTGGGGTACGGTTGAGAGAGAGAGAAGAGAGAGAAGAGAGAGAAAGGAAAAGGTAGGAGAAGAGAAAAGATGGTGGGTCTGCTGGGAAAGTGGAGGGTGTGGGTGCGTTTATGGGAGAGAATGGGTACGTTTCGAAGGATTTTGAAAATGTGGGGTTATTTTAGAAAAATGATGGGGTCGTGGAGGTTTGGGTAAGAAATCGGAAAAATGGGGGTTATTGTAGAAGATCGGTGCTGGGTTTAGGGTTAGGTTGCAACGGGTCAACGGCAACTCGGTACAAATATTATCCCCGGAATACAACCGCTGGCATTCTTATGAACTTAAATAATTTAATTAATTTTATACGACGTTGACAAACATGAATTTAGAAGTACATAGATAACAGAAAACTAAATCTTTTGCTCTTGATGTTTTGAAAGTCTTAGACATTGTATTTTAAAATATAGAGCTAAATTTTTTTAATTTTAAAATGCCGGATGCTAATAATTTTATTATGAATTGAAAATTAAAATTGTAAAAATATATAAAAAAATTGAAAGTAAGGGAAGGGAAATAAAGATAAGAGGAGGAAATGATAAAAGTTGATGGGATCATAAGAAACATTTTGTCAAAAAGTTTACATGCAACAGTATTTTATTTGAACTTGAAAGGACATGTGTAAAAGTTTTCAAAAGAGTATCATATAAACTAAATATAAAAGAGTTTGAGGACATACAAGTTATTAAATATCAAATACCATTCGGCAAAAGGTCGTACACGGATGAGAACAAATTTTCGCTGGGCCTCGTGTATGTATACCGTCAACAGTCCAAAAACAGTGACAGCTAAATTCCACTGCGATGCACGCCGCGTGGCCGCATGGTGTAATCCAACTCCTCCCCGTGATTTGCGCTCGCTTTTTCTCTTTTGACCTGAGAACGGACGCGTCCTATCCTCGACAACTCCAAGCCGTTGGATTTCGTCCGTCGGCAAAGCTGTGCCGTTAAAAGCATGAGCTCCTCTGACTCTCATGGTCTCATTGCCTCACCTGTCCATAGAGCGCATTAATTGCTACCTGTACCTGTTCCCATCACTTCGACTCCTCCCAAATCCTCAGCTAATATGCACCAACAAGTGGTCTGCGGATTTAATATAAAGACCGACCGCCGTACTAATTAAGAAGTTGCATCCTTTACCCTCATTGTTGCTGTTTTCTTTCGAGTCCGCTCATCATGCGTTGCATCGGTGTACGAGCTTAAAATATAAACCGGTCGCAGCTAATGCTTGTCGAACACAGTGTCGTTTCTCTACTAGCTAAACATCCATGCTGCTTTAAAGAACACAACACACCACAACACTAACGCATTGCTTCCCCTTCCCGATATATTCTCTCTATTCTCTCTCTCTACCCTTTCCCTCCTCCCAAAAACAAAAGCAAAACACGAAAGAAAGCCAACACAAATCCATGCCGTTTCCCCTTCCCTTTTCCTTCTTCTCTTCTCCTCTACGCTCCTACTAGCATTTCCTTTCCTTCTCCCTCTCCTAACAAAAATCAAACCTCAGACTCCGGGGGAGCACAATGTCCACATCTTTCCCACTCCATTTCTTCTTCTCCCTCCTCCTCTTACCTCTCCTCGCTCACTCAACCAACCCCTCTGCCATTAACGACGACGTGCTTGGTCTCATAGTCTTCAAAGCGGACATCATCGATCCGTACTCCAAGCTCTCATCTTGGAACGAAGACGACTCCAGTCCCTGCAACTGGGACTTCATTAAATGCGACCCCCGCTTTAACCGGGTTACGGCTCTTGCCTTATCAGGTCTCTCCCTCTCCGGCAAGCTTGGACGAGGCCTCCTACAACTGGATTCTCTGCAAAGTCTCGATCTTTCTAAGAACAACTTCTCAGGCCCGTTAAATCCCGACTTGCTACAGCTCAAGGACCTTGAATCCCTGGATCTGAGCCAGAATGGGTTTACCGGATCAATACCCGACTCATACTTCGAGCAATGTAGGTCCATTAGATATATCAACTTGGCTAATAACATGATTTTTGGAGAGATACCGAAGAATGTGGGTTCTTGCTCAACACTTGCTGAGCTTGATCTTTCAGGTAATCGGGTTTCAGGATCTTTACCCAGTGGGGTTTGGTCACTGAATGCTCTGAGAAACCTCGATTTGTCGGATAATGAACTGATTGGGGATATCCCAGTGGGAATTAGCCGAATGTTCAATCTCAGGAGCATTAATTTAAGAGGCAATAAGTTAACTGGGAAGCTTCCAGACGATATCGGTGAGTGCTTGCTTTTGAAATCACTGGATCTGACCGGTAACTCAATATCTGGTGAGTTGCCGGTTTCTCTTAAGAAGCTTACCACTTGCACTTATTTGAACTTACGCAGTAACTCAATTTCTGGGGAAGTTCCTACCTGGGTTGGAGAAATGCAGGGGTTAGAAACACTCGATTTGTCTTGGAATAAGTTGTCAGGTGAAATCCCGAGCTCAATTGGGAGCTTGAATTCCCTGAAAGTGCTGAAAATTTCAGGAAATGGATTTACTGGAAGTGTACCTGAGTCAATATCTGGTTGCACAAACCTACAGGAAGTCGACTTCAGCTGGAATTCATTAACCGGTAATCTCCCCTCTTGGATATTCAAACCGGCTTTGCAAAGGATTTCTTTTTCAGATAATGTACTGAGTGGTGTAATTCCTGTTCCTGCGCGTGAAAATCCATCCATCCAGGTCTTGGATTTGTCAAGCAATTCTTTGTCGGGTTGGATTCCGGCAGAGATATCCAATCTTCAGGGTTTGCAATATCTGAACTTGTCATGGAATTCGTTTTCTGGTTCTGTCCCTGTGAGTTGTGGGCAACTTAAGTTGCTGGAAGTGCTCGATTTTACTGGAAGTGGATTGAACAGTACCATACCATCTGAGATTGGAGGTGCAATTTCTCTGAAGGATTTGCGGTTGGGACGGAATTCTCTGACTGGAGAAATACCAACTGAAATCGGCAACTGTTCTTCCCTGACTTTTATGTAAGTGCCTTTACTACCTTGTACATTATTTTCTTTACAGACTTGCCAGTTATTGTCCAGAGAGCCAACCTAATTTACCTTCTTTTCTTTTTTTGTCTTTTGGTATATTGCAATTTCCAAATAGGTACATTGGTTAGTTGGAGAATAAGTCTATTATTGTACCTAATATAACTACAAAAGTCTGAGTCCAGCTCAAATGTAATAATGCCTTTTGGATTTAGCTAATATTACATATGTATACAATTATATAAACTATCTCTTTCAATAATGCTAGTCTAATTTGTTATCATTACATTTTGCCTAAATAAGTAAACATTTCATGCATGGCCCTATGAAACCTCGAACTATCACACATGTCCTATGAACTGAAATACAGAATATGACCCTTGAAACCATGAGAAACATATTCCGCGCCCTTGGTCTCTATTTTATGGGGAAAACCTGAAGTTACCCCTAATCTGTTGGGAGATATTAAGGGTTGTGGTGTAATTCTTGAAGAAAGTGAGCTGAATTGAATGGCATCTTTTCTTATATTTTGATATGGCATTCTTGAATGTTTCTAAATTTTGTAGGGTTAAACATCAAATTGATAGTTCATTTGTGTAGTTTATGTCTTTTATTTTATATCCTAACTTAGTAAGTCTTCAAATCCCTTGTTTTGTGCTTTTATTCTTTTTAATTTCTTTCATGATATTTTGTTTCAGGGACTTGTCAAATAACAACCTCACAGGTTCAATTCCAGTAACTCTGTCAAACCTAACAAATCTCACCACAGTAAATCTGTCACAAAATAAACTTAGTGGGCCGATACCAAAACAACTATCAAATTTACCTCGCCTTCTCTCTTTTAACGTTTCTCACAACCTTCTCTCCGGCGACATCCCTTCTGGTACCTTCTTTGACTCCATCCCATCTTCTTCTCTATCTGACAATCCAGGCCTATGTGGTGCCCTTGTCAAAAAGTCATGCCCTGCTGTCCTCCCCAAACCAATTGTTCTCAACCCGAACTCATCAAACCCATTAGTGGAACCCACATCCAATAACCCAACAAACATTCACCATAAGAGGATAATACTAAGCATCTCCACTCTGATTGCAATTGCGGCTGCAGCAACTATTGCAATTGGTGTAATTACAGTTACAGTTCTCAACTTGCGGGTACGTGAAAATGGGGCCCGTTCGACAGCTGTGCTCGAGTTATCTGATGGGTACTTGAGTCAGTCTCCTACAACTGACATGAATTCAGGTAAAGTAGTTATGTTCGATGGTTCAGACCCTGAGTTCATTGCGAGGAACCATGCTGTGTCAAACAAAGATTGTGAACTTGGACGAGGAGGATTTGGGGCTGTTTATAAAGCCACACTAATCGATGGTGAACCCGTTGCCATAAAGAAACTGACTGTTTCAAGTCTGGTCAAGTCACAGGAGGATTTTGAGAGGGAAGTCAAGTTATTGGGAAAGCTGAAACACAGAAATCTAGTTGCGATGAGGGGCTACTACTGGACCCCTTCTTTGCAGCTCTTAATTTATGATTACATTTCGGGTGGGAATTTGTACAAGCACCTTCATGAGAGTTCTGAGACAAATGCACTCTCTTGGAAGGAGAGGTTCGATATAATACTTGGCGTAGCTAGAAGCCTTGCACATTTGCATAGACACGGTATAATACACTATAATCTCAAATCAAGCAATGTGTTACTAGATTCGTCTGGGGAAGCTAAGGTAGGAGATTATGGCTTGGCTAAGTTGTTGCCGATGCTAGACCGGTATGTGTTGAGCAGTAAAATACAGAGCGCTTTGGGTTACATGGCACCTGAATTTGCATGCCGAGCAGTTAAAATTACTGAGAAGTGTGATGTTTATGGATTTGGGGTTTTGGTGCTTGAAATTTTAACTGGAAGAAGGCCGGTCGAATACTTAGAGGATGATGTGGTGGTGTTGTGTGATTTGGTGAGAACTGCATTGGATGAAGGCAGAGTTGAGGAGTGCATAGACGAGAGATTGTGCGGTAAATTCCCAATTGAGGAGGCAGTGCCGGTTGTGAAATTGGGGTTGGTTTGTATCTCACAAGTGCCGTCTAATAGGCCCGATATGGGTGAGGTGGTGAACATTTTGGAGCTGATTAGGTGCCCCCAAGACAGCCCTGAAGGTGAGATAAGTTAGGGTTGTAGAATTAGGGTTTTAGTTTACGTCATCTAACTTTTTGTATGGTTGTTGTGATGTGAGAGAGATCCTATTTTATTTTGTGTCGAGAACCAGAGATGCTTGTTGTATGTGTTTTCAGTTAATTAAAGAGAGGCTTTTATCATGAATCATGATATAGCTCTCAAGGTACTCTGTAAGTGAAGATTGCCATGAGAGTTATGCCATGAATTCTTCCCCTTTATTATATTAAAGATTTGGTTCATCATTTATGATTATATATTGTGCCCAGAAATTGTGTTTTGGTTGTTTGTGAATGTCTGTTGCTGTCTGATGATATAATATGTTTTGAAAGTACCTATGCATGTAAATAATATATGTACTACTCCTACCAAGAGATTAAGAAATTTACTTGTGTTTTGGACCAGTTAGTTAATTAAGCTTTTCTTCTCTGCTAACTTGACCATGCTCTGACTGATTGTACCATTACTACTGATGAAATAAATAAATAGAGGGACCTACGCGTGTCTCCATTTAGTACAAAGATAGGTAATGCTCATTCATAAAAAGTGAAAGCACATCATGCCAGCTTTATTTTTGCACTGATCAATGACACATTGGCGTGGATTTTGGTAAGTGATGATTACTCTGTTTTGAACCTCTCCGGACCCATCCTCCAGACAAAACAAAAAAGAGAAAAGGTTCGAATCTTGGCATATAAAACCTATGAACTGGTATGATTGCACAAGATTGGGAATCTGGAAGAGAGGGCAAATCAGCAAATAATAAACACACTGGAGTTCCGGAGATTAGCAGTGTCTGTTCCCAATGGAGAGGACTGAAACACAATAATGAAATAACTGTAGCATCAATTAATAAAATCTCTGAGCTGTCTCCATGCTCATCCTTGAGCTCCTACTTTCATGTGGCTCCAGAGAGAATCTTTGTCAATTCTTTTCCTCCATGGGCAATAATTAAAAACCAAAACATTTCTACATTTTCTTCGGTATACCAACAATCTGCTTTAAATACCCTGAGACAAAAATTATATGTATAGGCATAGGCTGGGTTGGTGGTGTATGAATTATGATACGGTCACATTAAATTAAATTAAACAAACATAAGGTACGTTTAGGTTTTTGAACAAATATGCCAAATTATTTTTTGATACATGCACATGTATCAAAAAAGGTTGTCAATTTTATTATTTTATCCATTGGTTACAATGCCCTGGTAATTTGTTCTTCTGTGAAATTTTCCAGTCGTGTCCTCTGAGTTTAATAATGTTATTTCTGCAAAAGACGACATATTTCTAGGTCATGACACGCGACCCAGAAAAGTATTTACTTTTGTTATGAATCTTTTCAATGCTTCCAAGCTAGGGTTATTGAATTACATGCGTGCCTTAACAGACCAAAATTTCACATTTCTCTAGAACATATATGGATCATAATATAGTACTTCCCCAAAAGAACAAACTAATTAATGTAAGCAAAACTACACATGCTCTGTCTTTGTATTTTGAGTCATGACAGCCTTTTGATGAGCTCCTCTGTCAAATATATAAAATGACAACCAGTGTTTTTGACACGTCGCTGTTAGGTTGTTAACGCTGAAAGCACTTCATTAAATCACGTGCTTTGCAATTTATGTTACATTTTATTGATTGTCAATTAAAGAATTCTCTGAAAATAGGAGATGTATTTAGTATCAGAGAAGCACCTGCAGTGCAGTTAGCGGTGACTCAGTTAGTAATTGATTCCAGCATCTTCCTACTTGCCCGCGTCTCACAAGACCGCCAACGTTGCGTTTGAATTTTACAAGGGTATATACAATAAAGTAAGAAAAGCCCCAAATGTAAAATCCCAGTGGCGTAGTGGGCTCTGCAAAAAGTTACTCAATTGGCAGAGTGCGCATGCGCATCCAGGTCATCATTTGCCTTCGCCTTTGCATTCTCGCATCAGGTTTCGGAGCTTCAATCAGTCTGGTATGTCCCCTCTGTTTTATCTTCTTTTTTGCAATCAAGCACCCAGGGCAACCGAGCATTCGGAAACCGAAGAAAATTGAGAATAGAAAACAGAAAATAGGAAAACGTATATCAACTTTCATTGGAGAGGAGAGGATCAGAGCCCAAAAATTCAGAAATTGGCTCAGGGCAGCAAGAGACAAGACTGGGGCCATAGAGAAGAGCACTTTAATTTATCCATGTACTACTTACTATCTCTCACTTTATACATTTTTCCTTTGCCATCATCAAAGACAGATGCGCAGAGACATATTGTATTCTATCTCGATCCCCCACCCACGAAAAAAATAGCAGAAGAAATGATTATACATATTCTTTTCTAATGTTTTTTCCTATTTGTTTCGTTTCAGGTGTTAACAATGACTTGACTATAATTGCAATTGACTTAGTTTAAGGAATAAATATAAAAACTCCAAAATATATTTAAAGCCTCACGCCACTCTCTCTCTCTCTCTCTCTGCGCGCCAAATACATAACTGATGCTACTTGCCCAAGCATCTCAAAACATCATCGTTTATTAACATTAAGCCTCAATTTGAGAAAAACCAAAAATTACATGGAAGCATAAAAAGTCAACAACAAAAGATAAAAGCATGTTAATGTTTACCGAGGCTGCTTATACCATTCCTTTTTTTTTTTTCTGCGATTTCTTTTTTATAGAGAAGGGATCATCACTTGCCAATACATTTTCAAAACATTTTTGTAATTTCAAGTAAAATAAATAATTTTGAAAATAACTTTTTCGATTGTCAATAAATATAGTAGCACTTGTTTTACCCTACTACATGTCAAATATGTCTCTACAATTTCATATTTTTAGAATTGAAGCAAATTGATATTAGTTTCACATAGTAAATCATAATGTTAATATGATGCTAAAGTAATTAAAATATGATTTTTAGAATGAATGCTTGGTGCAAAACAAAAAAGTACCAGAACTTCATTTTTTGGCCAAACAACAAAACTATATTTCTAATTTCAAAGAAATGAACTCGATTGCTTATTCTAAAACAAATAAAAATGCAGAACTTTTAGAGAGAACAATATAGAACTCCGGATTTCTAATCATAAGTACAACCATAACTACAATCATACATATACTAAATACCAGAAATTTTTTCATGTCATTTGAGAAACAGCTTTATACTAAATACCGTAACTACCATCTTTACATATACTAAATACCAGATAAAGTTTCATCTAATGGAGCAGCTTTATATTGGTATTTCTCAGATTTATGATGGTCCAGACTTAAGCTAGAATATAACACATAAAACCCTTATTTGCTTCTAATTTAAACCAACTGAACAGCAAGCCAAAAAAAACAAAAGAAATTCAGGTCTTTTTGCACTATTTATACTCTCTGAAATCAGCACTTCAATGCATCACTGAACTTTTAACCAAGTTAGCGGAACTCCTCGAGTAGGATTCAAATATCTTACGTCAATTGGTCGGAAGATAAAGAAAATGCCTCAACCAACCTAGGAACTGCCTTCGAGTTCTGTTCTTCCTCATTTTCTATATTTCTACATGTCAAGCATTAAAAAAAAGAGAAATTGGGTTTAATTAGCCTATTCATGCCTGACCAAATCTGACCGATTTTTTTTCATTTAAGAAAATAAATAATAAAAAAGGATGGATTTCTATCCCTGTCCCAGTTTTTTTATTTAAAAAAATAAATAATAAAAATTAAAAAAATAGGAAAAAAGAAAACTTTTTTAAAAATAAGAAGGACGGATTTATGTCCCCCGTCCAATACAGTGGATGGGTTCCCTACCCATGTCCACCCCCCATGGCAGCGTCAGCCCTCTGGGTTTTATTTCTAAACCCCGTTTAACTTTAATTTAATATTTTTTTAACAATACAAGATAAAGTATTTCCCGTCCCGCCTCCAAATTTTACCAGCCCCTGCTGGCATTACACAACGGTAATCCGTCCCTAGCCTTAATTATTTCAGTCCGAAAAGTAAATTCCGTCCCCCACCCTCAATTATGTTGGACGGATTTTTTTTAACGTCCTTTTTTTGAAGCATCACTATAAATAGCCTGCTAGACGTAGTATTTTATATACAAATTCATTCATCAAAAAAAATAAAAGAAAAATAATTTGGCTGAGTTGAAGGTCCTCAGAGTCTCACAAATTGGTTAGTTTTTAAATTTAATTTATTATTTTATAATAAATTATTCAAATAGTCCTTAAAACATCACTCATTTATTATTTATCACTTAGTTATCATTTTATTCTTTAAAATTTTAAATGTACCAATTTAGTCCCTGAAGTTTTAAATTTATACCAAATTGATACTACATTTGTTATTCATTTAAAAAATTATAATCACGCATATCATGAAAAAATGATAATTATACCTATCAAGTTTTTAATTTATATCAAATTGATCCGTTTTTTATTTAAGAAAATAAATAATAAAAATTAAAAATTAGAATCACGCCTACATTTATATTTTTGAAAAAAAAATGTAAATGTTATTCATTAATTGGCACCAAAATAAATGTTAATATTAAGTTAATTGGTGTAGGAGGAAAATAGCAATCAAGTGAAAGTCGCTATTTTTTAATATTATTTATATTATTTAATAATTATGTCTAGATCAGTCTTAATAATTATTAATTTAATATTGTTTATATTATTTCATATTATTTTGTACTATTTGTTGTGTTTGATACTTATATTCCTATGATAGATGTGATTATCATTTTTTGAATGGATACTTATATTAAAGGCCGATTTTTTATTTAAGAAAATAAATAATAAAAATTAAATAAGTAAGAAAATAATGGGACTAAAATGGTACGTTTGAAACTTTAAGGACTAAAATGGTAAAAAAAATTACTTGAAGGACCAAATTGATAATTTTCAAATATTACTGACCAAAATGATAAATGAGTGATACTTTTGGGACTACTCGTATAATTACGATTTTATTCCATATTAATATAATTATTTATTTTATATATACACACTTATATATCAATTTTTTTATTTAAGAAAATAAATAATAAAAATTACATAGTAAGAAAATAGCGGGGAAAATAACAATTTATCTTCCTGTACTTGATTAATTATTATTATTATTTTTCTTAAATATCAAAAGGCATATATACATTAGTTTTTTTTAAATCGAGGATTTTGTCTAAAAATTTGCAGATAAAATTAAAAATGTCACATGTAAGTATTTATTTTGGGGGTGAGGTGTTTTATGGCCGATATGGAGCCGAGTACACTATCGGTCCTTGATTTACATTCTCTGTTAACGAGTCCACTCCCTTTCAAAATATATTAAATAAAATATATACCGGATTACGGGTATCAGAGAGTTAGTACTCTCTTGAAATTTATGGTAAAGTAAATAGCGGAACATCTGGATGTTGGTGGTTTAATGTACTATTAATTAATAATGAGATATCATGGAAAATCTTTTATGAACTAGTTACTTTCGAAATGGCAATGATTGAACTGTATGTAAATCTAAAATCCGTGTTAAGCTTTTGGAATGAGGAGCTTTTTTCGAGTAATTTAGCGGTTATTAGCTCCTCGGACCATGCTGGACCTTCATCTGCTGTGATGAATGTTAATTCATTCGTAGATCTCCAAGAAGAAGACAATGAGGAAGAAGATTCTGATTATTAGATTGGGCCTGATGAGGATGAAGAGTGTGATTCTGACAGTGAGGATAAGGATGATGATGACTATGATGATGAGGAGGAGGTTCGTGCATATAGAAATTTATTACAACGTAAAAAACGACATATCCCATTTATTAATAGAGGAGTAGAACATCTAACTAGGATAATTAATGATGTGTCGGGTTTTGCACGTGTTGATACTGATTTTAGCGGTGCACGTGCCCGATTGGAGGGTCCTCTCGTAGAGAAAAAAAACATTTCTCTCAAAACAATATCTTATTCTCGCAGTTCAAAAATTTCATATTGTAAAAAATAAAGAAATAGTCATAACCGATAGCAGTACGAATAAATATAAAGTGAAATGTAAGGATCCAAATTACAATTGGAGTTTATATGCAACACCAACTAAAGTAGACGATATTTGGGCTATTAAGACTTGTAAATTTTTGCACTCATGTACCACCACAGCCGCTAGAGTTGACCATGCTCAGCTCACTTCTCGATCGATAGCTTACATTATTAAAGATTAATTGAACGATGATTTAGGAATGTCAGTTATAACTGTCCGTGGAATGGTAAGAAAAATATTTCTAGAAGTAAATCCGAAGTATAACAAGTTGTGGCGAGGAAGAGAGATCACCATGGCGTAATTATTCGGGTCATGGAATGGGTCGTATGCACTTTTACCTCGGTTATTTAATGCTATACGTATGTCTAATCCCGGTACTAAAATAGAGTTGCAGTCTAATCTCACGGCAGTCTAATCCCAATGGAGGATCTGGACCTCGGCAACGCGGTCGCGCGATATTGAAATATGTCCAAGACCACTGCTGCAGCAGTAAAACTGGCCCACTAATTGTCTTGGTCCGCGACAACGAGACTGTACAAAGATGGCGGTACATAATAGCTAGCACACCTACACAAAATTATTTTTATTTAATAAATACAATAAGTAATTACCAAAAGAAGAATAATTTTCGTATATGTACCCCTAATTTTTTCCAATTTAGTAGATAAATATTATGACTTAATTAAATAAATATGTAAAATATAAGAATTTTCAAGTACCTGCGCCCCAATTGTACGACGGTGGATTCTACAAATCCGTCAGAAACTGCAAATACATCGCTGGTACACTATCGCTGGATGAATCAGGAAAAAATGTCGATCCGAATAAGTCAAGTAAAAATGCCCGAGTGTACCTATCCACCTGCTCCTGGGTCGGATTCGCAGACATCTGACCAAATGTCTCCCATAACCATTTCAGGTTCATTTGATATTTTGAGTAAGATACAGTACCTTCTGCATCATCTCTCTTCTTTGTCTTCTTTTTCTTCCATGCTTCTAATGGGACATGCACGAAACAGTCATCCACCAACCCCATATTCCCTAGTTCACTATGACCAGTTAGAGGGAGATCGCATATCGGCAAACCCCATATGCAACCGACATCCTGTAGAGTGATAGTAACCTCTCCAACTGGTAAATGAAAAGTGTGTGTCTCAAGACGCCACCGCTCCACAAGCGTGGTGACTAACCTCGGATCGACCTGCATCTGAGACAACTGAGCAATCTGATACATCCACAACTTCCTTAGTGCAGGCTCACAAAGATCATGATAAGGAATATGAGGCCGATGCGCACATATGAGACAATACAATAATTATAATTTTGTCCGTACATATTTCAAATTTATCACAAAATAAAAATATATATTCTTAATTTCTAAACTTTAAAAATATTAATCTTTTTTCAATTTTATGAAGTTTCATTAATTTGTGCTTCATGAGTTTTTAACAAATATGCATCATTCATAAAAATATCTCAAATATACGTAATTGTATTGTATTCAGATATATTTTTTTTAGTCATGCAAATTTATAATACGAATATTTGGTACTGATAATTAATAACTTCATCATTAAAACAAATATGCAACTAAACAAATTAATATGTTTCTTTTATTGCAAACTAAATACAAATAAATATTACATTAATGATTTTTTAAATAATGACATTGATGACAAAAATTAAATAAACATGTTGCTACTTGATAATACAACCAAACAAATATTTCTAATCAATTTTAAATCGATGAAATTATAGTTAAATTATTTTTACTATAAAGCATGTTAATAATCATTTCAAGTACATATTTCTACTCAATTATTCAATTAAAATTGGTCATGCAATAAAAAATTAAACTACATAATTATAATAAATTACAGTTAAAATTGGTTATGCAATAAAAAATTAAATTACATAATTATTATATTAAATTGTAATATTTTTTTACGACACCAATCTAACAAATTGTATTATTATTTTTAGATTACTATTACCCAATTACAATAATAAATAAATTTTGTTTTTAAAAAAAATTATCTCGCATGAGATGGGAAGGTAAGGAGGCGACAGGTACGGACCAACGATGATTGAGACAAATTGACGGCAGTGTGACAGTGGTGAGGGGGGAGGAGGAGGAGGGATTTGGTGAAGAGAAGAAGAGGGGGTTTTTGGTGGAGAAGGGGAAGAAAAAGGGGGGAAGATGAAGGATCTGGGCGCGGGGGGGGGGGGGGGGGGGGTGGGGGACGGATTGGGGACTGGTAAATATAAACCCACTCACCGCCTGGCACTCTCCACTGTAAACCAATCCATCTGGCACCTCTGCCACGCGGCGCACGGTCTGGGGGTGGGAGGCACGGTCTTCAGGGTGGACGATTTACTCACTCCCGTCCAACCGCGTGGGATCCCCTGTGGCGTAGCGTGGCGTGGCACACTGTCTTCAAAGTGAGACGGGAATCAGTAACCCGTCCACACTGTTGCCTTGAGAGCCGTGCGCGTGGGGAGCCGTGTGTGAAGGGACGTGAAGGGAGGGGTTGGACGTGTAATATTGCACCGTCCATTTTGGATGGGTTTTCTTTCTCCGTCCGTCTCGGACGGGCTCCACCCTCCGTCTTGGACGGTTTTTCCTTCGCCGTCTGTTTTATTTGTTCAAATTTTTGCTGTTGGGAGGAAGAAAAAGTTCTTGGACGGGTAAAGAAAAACCGTCCCTCCTACATCTGCAATTTTTCCCGTTATTTTCTTACTTTTTTAATTTTTATTATTTATTTTCTTAAATAAAAAAAAACCGGCAAATCTGATAACCAAACAAAATACAAATAGTTGGAAGAATTTCCAATAAACCAATTCAGAATCCCAAGTCATTATTATAGAAGCCAATATTGTAAACAGGAAGGCAAGTTTTACAGACCCAAAGTGCCTCCGTTAGTCAGTAAATCCCCCATGGCAACTCATGCATAACGCTTTATTTGGAGCACCCTAATTCATAAACATTATAAATATCAGATAAAGTTATTTGCAGCCAGTTTCATAGTGATTTAAATGTGAAAAAGCAAAACTTATTGATTTAAAAGTTCAAAATTATATACCATTTGTTGATCAAGCAAGCCATTTTCAACCGGTTTCATAGTGGGTACCTTCGCGGTCAGACAACAAAAGGAATTGAGTGTGCTGTATTACTGACTAATTAAGTCATGAATAATCAGCAAATAAGACTGGTGAAAGACCAGTTATATTGAATTTTTTTTAAGTTGTTATCCATGAATCAAGTTGTTATCCATGAATCATCACACTCTTATGACCCTTGAATTTCGTTCCAGCCAAAAGGAAGCACTATATAAACAATCTCTCTATACTGAAGCACTTATCTCACATAGTGTAGATGTAGATGTAGATGTAGATGTAGATGTAGAAGTAGAAGTGTAGATGTAAATTGGATGATGCCAAGCAAACATATAGTCAAATTATAACTTTCGACGATGCCTTTTCACTTTTCAGGTTTAAGAGTCGGTCCACCATGCCAAGAAAACGAAATTAAAATTTCTCCGACGAAATTAGCGGGCCTCCTTATATTGGGTCCCAAATATGGGCCTCTGTTATTTCATTCTCTAAAATATATTTAAAGTGTAAATTGGAGGCCTGTTTAGGCGCCTCCAATTGTAGGCTTCATTTTATGGGCCCATCGAAATAGCAACCGCGGTCAGCGGGCATAGAAAAAGAGAGAAATTTCGAATGTACCCGCGAGACAGCGTACGCCTCATCCACAACGCACAACCTCTCCTCTCTCCCCTTGGCCCTTGCTCTCTGCTCGGTGCCCCTCCCCTCATGGTCATGGCTGCTCTCACCCCTTCTACCAGTCCCATTTTCACCCCTGTTTTCTCCTCTTCACAAACTCTCTCTATATTCGATTCGTCTCGGGAGGAGAAGAGACCACCGCTTAATCGAGGTAACTCAGCTTCTTCCCCCCTCGTTCCTTTCAAAGGTATTCTCCTGCTAAAACCTAGGCGAACGCCAAAACTGCGCACCTTTATTTGGTACTGCAAGCCACATGGAGGGTTAGAAACCCAATTACTCGACTTGATCGAAACCAACAATGGTAGGTTCCCGTTCCTAGAGAAGGACCATGTTATTAGAGAATCAATGGAGGGCTACTTTGCAAAAGGTTACGAATGCAAAACACCAACAACAGGAGGAAATTCTGATGTTATCGAAAGAGACGGTGATCTTATTACAGTCAGTACCGGTGGAAACACAAAAATGGCTGTGGATAGTAGTGTAAATAATAATACTGAAAATCTGAACTCGGATTCGGGTGCGACACCGGGTGGCTTATCTGTTGTTGATTATGTCAAGAGAATTATTAGCCTACCGATTGAAGAACGTGTCGGAGTTCTTGATTTATTACAATGTGACACTTACTCTCTGACAATCTCTGACTACAATGACATTCTCGAAACTTTGTTGCGAGCTGAGCAACTTGAACATGTCATAAGACTTTTCTCTGAACTTGAGCCGAATGGCATAAAACCCGACATACGGTCCTTCTCCGTCCTGGTCAACTGCTTCTGCAAGAAGAACAACCCATTCGAGGCGAAACGGGTGTTGGATGAAATGTTGCAAAATGGGTTTAAACCCAATGTAGTCACTTTCACAAGTGTGGTCCGATCTCTCTGCATGAGAGGTCGGGTTACTATGGCAATTGACGTGCTTGATAAAATGCGAAAAGCCAGCGTCGACCCCACAATCCGTATATACAACAGCCTGATTGTTGGTCTCTGTTATGTGGGCCGATTAGAGGATGCATCAGATTTAATGAACAATCTAAAAAAATCGCCTACAAAACCAGATATTTACACGTACAATGTTGTAATTGACAGCTATTGCAAAGTAGGGAAGGTTGATGAGGCGGTTCGGTTGTTCAATGAGGTTAAAAAAATGGGCTTGGAACCAACAATATATACATATAATGCCATTCTGAATGGTTTCTGTAAAGAGAGACGAACTGTTGAGGCTATTTCTCTCTTGAAAGAGATGCAAGCACAGGGTGACGTCCCAGATTTGGTGAGTTATAACATTGTTTTAAGGGGGCTTTTGACAAAAAGAGAGTATGCTCTTGCATGGAGAATGTTTAACAGGATGAGAGAGGCTGGTTTCCAGCTGGGCATGCGGGCCACAAATGCAGTTTTAAGAGGCCTCTGTAGGCTCTCTGTGACCAACAAGGAGGTCTTGAAAGATGTGAAAGAACTTTTCCAAATGATTGTGGAATTACGCTTTGGTCCCACACCATATACCTACTGTTTAATGGTTCAAGCCCTTGCAACTGCTGGAGAGGTTGACTTGGCACTGGTGCACCTGAATAAGATGGTAAACATGGGCGACTCCCCACGTATGTTGACTTTTAACATTGTGATCAGGCTTCTATGCCGGGAAGGTAGAGTTTATGATGCACTAAATGTCTTGTTAACTATGATCAAGTTAGGTACTTTTCCGAGCGTGTTCTCGTTTGAGATAGTTTTAAATGAATTTAGTAGGCAGGGGAAGATTTTAGATGCATATGCATTATACGGAACTGCAATTAAACTGGCTATAGACCCAAAATGGAGGTCAAGAGATGAACTGAAGTGCAGAAAGGACTAAAATTGGTCTTTTGGGAAAGGAAAAGCGAAGACGAAGTAGACTGAGAAAGCTTTTAGTTGTGCCGAAAAACTGCCAACACAGTCAAAATTATTCTTCAAGTGATCTTGAAGAAATGCACCACCTTTTGTTCTACCTAAATCTCCTCCTCAGGCTGGTTGAAATTAAACACCTATGATTGATTGAGTAGTCTGCTCTTATTGAAAAAGAGCAACGTTCATCATCAATGGAAGAAGTCATCATGGTCCAAAAAACTTTGCAGAACAGTTGGACTTGGGCAAAACTAATTTCTCCTTTTCTTTTTTTTCTTTCTTGTATTTTGTCCTTACTATTTGTTAAATTAGAGTCTGATGGAGTTGAAACTAACTAACGTTCGTGTTTCATTGCAACGAACTTGTCAAAAGTATTTCAGGGAATGATGAATATGTAGCATTGTATAAAGAAGAATTTTACGTTGAAATATAGAGATTCCTGGTAGAGGAATGTATTTCGTTGTGTAAATTTCTTGTCCAGAGTTAGTTTTTTCCTTACATTTGCCTGTTAGTTTTTCTGTACAGAAACTTCTTTTCAAATGATAAATATTATTTTTGTAGATTTTTGTTCTGACAACAGATGGAAGGGCATTGTAGCTAGGAGCTCTGAGGCTTATTTTATCTATCAGAGACAGGTATATACTAGCAATTGCAACTCTGTCCATTTGTACCATTCTATCAGTACTGAATAAAAATACGAAAGGGAAAGTAGAAGCTAGTATCTTCACATCTGGCAAATCAACACAAGCAGCTGCAACCTCCTTTTATTAACCACAGTTTATGACACCATATACAAACTACACAAAGCAACAACACAAATGGAAAGAACAGCGCTCACATCACAACACTAACAGATACAACTCGAACTCAAACTCAAACTGAAGCAATCCCTCCTCGGACGAAGGGGTCCCCCATCCTCTTCCCATTTCTCAGCACTTCCCTCTCCCTCTCCTTCCTTCGTCCCTCTCCCTCTTCTCTCTCTCTCTTTCTTTCTGGCTCTGGCCATGAAGGCAATATCACCTCCTCTCTCTGTGCTTCCACCAAATCTCTTAATTTGCTCTCACTAATGCCAAATCCAGCTGCCAGCTCAGGCCCAAGCATAGTTCTGAGAATCGAGCTTCGACCCAATAGAAACTGGGGATAGTTGCGTCTGGCTGAGGTGGTGAAGCCGAAGAACTCGAAGGGTCCACTGAGAGATGCAACTTGGCAGAAAGGGAAGTAACGAGGTATCCAGAACACATCACCTTCTGACACCTTGGCATCCATGGCAGTTGTACCGTTGGGGAATACAACCAGGATTCTACCTGATCCACCGAGCACCATTCCATATTCAGTTGCACGTGGATTCACGTGTGGTGCCATCATTGATCCCTGATGAGGTTGTAAGTTATTAGTTATTGTAAACATATCTTTGAATCAAAGTACTGGTAAGTGTAAGCAATAATAACCTTGAACCAGAGTCAATGTGACAGGTGTTTTTTCTTCTTGAAATAGAAATGTAAAATTCTCCTCTAGTTAATACATATAAGACAGTACAACTGAATCTGGATGGATATTTAAATTAATGATTATTCACATTGCAGACTCTGACAGTAGGCAGTTTCTAACCTCATCAGGCCCAGCCAAAATAAATTTAACAAAAGCATCTGATCCGACCAACCAAATGCAAGTATATATTAAAATCGAGTAGTGAAAGATAACAAATCTACTTATCAGTCTTTTATAGTAATAATAATATGAACCGCTGTAAGATTGACGAGATAGACTCCAATATCAGAATCCTTCAAGGGTTCATAATCGTGCTCATCGAGTGCCGTGCTCCAACCATAATTGTTGCGAAAGCCAGGGTCACGGTCGTAAAGATTATATGGATCAGGTGCCTTCACGGTTTTGTTGTCTTGGATTCCGAGAAGCCAGACGAGCATATCTTTTAAAGGCTTCAATGGAAAGATCTTCCATTCTGCCAAGTTGTCTACAAAGCCACCATCCTGACGCCTTTTTTCTCGGTCCCCAGGCTCATCAGTTACATATACTATTGGGCCCCTTGAACGGGCCCCAAGCAAGGTATCAACCTCATCAAAAGTCACCTAAAAAATATAAGAACATATTGATATTGGGCCAGCTTTAACTAATGAGCACATATGTGTTCAATTGAACTCATATTGTGTTTTTTTAAGCTCGGTTGTTTTAATGAGTTTCCCCTATGTTGGAAAACAATGTTGATGTATCCACATTAACCTGTGACTTTCCAAAATGAATTAAGTTAAAGTTTCCAGTACCAGTGTTTTCTGGGACATGATTGGTGAGATTAAAATTGAGAACTATGTTTCTCTGGAGTACTATATATAACTAACTTCCAAAAAGGAAACTTTTGGCTCGACTACTCACAACTGTACTGATATTTGTTGCTTTGATTAATTATAATACTTAGTATGGGGTTACAGCACGATTTCCTGAAAAGGGAAGACAATGGAAAACATGCATGAATGCAACACATACACATCTAAATTAACAAGCTTATTAATGAGAGCCTTTATTAAAAAAAAATTAACTTACATTGAGGGCAGTTGCAAGGGTATTGGCGTCAAATCCAGCCAGCACTGATTTAGGAAACGTCCCTCCGCCTATGTAGAATGCCTATAATACAACTAAAATAACTTGAGTAACAATGTGGCATACTTCCAAAAATAAAAAAGGAAAAGAAATTATTATAACAGTGCAACCTCATACGGGATAGCTGATCCTAGGCTCTCTGATGCATCAATGCCACAAATGATCTGTAACCGCTGTCCTGCACCGATGTTAACAATGTAAAATGTGAACCCTGCAGGGATTTGAACAACATCTCCCATCTTTAGCTTTCTTTCTACCAAGGTGTCTTTGTCTATCCATCCGACCCTTGCATCTCCTATGGTTTAAAGAAAAATAGTCCGTCATAAATAAGAATTCTCTTGCGAGAACTAGGTTGTCTGTTCATAAACTGTACCAGACGTCCCAGTTTAATTCACTTCTTACCAAATAGCACTTGCACTTCAACTGAAGTACATATGCAGTTCAATATTCACCATGCAACTTATATTTTAGCGGATAAATTATTTGCGACAAGGCACATTGAATACGAGTTTTGGTTATTACAAGTCGACAGAATACAGAGCAAGTAGCTAGGATTTGGTCATTTGTGGCAATATTGCAACTCTTGTCTTTAACCTTGCCAACTCATCTTGCCGCCTCGTGACTTTTAAGGAGGCCGAAAACAAACTTCAACTATGAGCAATTGTAATTGCAAGCTTCTATTGCGCCAATTATGTTTGCATCATCAAGATCTACCAGAAATTCATTGATCCATGCAATCGCCGCCAAAACCACGATAATTATTTCTGAGGGGTTATAATTGTATTTAGAAATTACAAGTACTAAATGTGATCTTCATACCTGCAACTATGGCTTCTTGCAGTAGACCAGTAAAATAATTAATTCACTCACGCATCGAGATTATAGATATCTCATGTTTAATAATAAATCACACATCAACTATAAGCTCCTTTTCTAGCCTCAAACATGAAATTATAGACCACGTCAATCAACTACTAAAGAAAATCAGTTCCTTTGTTTGTACCTCTCCTGACGAAGAGGATCAGGCCGGCATCCAGGTACTGAGGCACAAACAGCGTCTTCGGTTCCATTGAAATAAAACCGATGTGCAAAAGACCCTTGTGAGCGGCATCCGAGGTCCAACCGTGCTCTTTCCGCAAACCAAAACCTCTGGCGATCCGCACCTCACCACCTTCTGACTCGACCACCTTCTCCCATTTATCCAGTATAAACAAACCTCTCTTGGTACCTTTCTCTCCCCATTCTTCCTCCTCTTTCCTCTCTCTGTGGTCGCATAAAACCCCAGTGAAAACCCATAATGAAACAAGCAAGAAAAAGAGTAGAAACCTCATTTTTCTCTCTCGTTCGATTTCTGGTACGATATATGTTGTGCGCTGAAGTAAACTTTTGAGAAATAGGGATCCACCGTTGACAAATCTGTCATAGTGAGTTGGAGAAGATGGGGTTTAAGAGAAGACGGGTGGAAGGAAGAAGGTAGCCCCTTTGCGACACGTGTTGCTCATGCATGGAAGCCATCTGTGTGTCTACTGGGGAGGTGGCGAAGAAGTGTAAACAGAGATTTTAATAAATAAGCTCTCCGTTCCTTGTATTTTGGAAGATGAGTTTTCTATTAAAAATTGATAAGTTAAATTATTATTAATATTAATTATAATCTTGATCCCTTCTTTACATTTGAAAAAAATATGTTACTGTTGGATTGATGTTCCAAAATGTGGGACTCAGACTGTATTTTTCATCCTTCATTAGATTTATTTACGAAGAGAAAATTATTAATATACTTATTTAATATATTTATGAAAACTTACTATTAACAATTACATATTGCTACTATCCATTCCAACTCTTGGGTATCACGCTATTTTAATAAATAAATAAATAAGTATTAGTTACATAATAAAATAACTTTATATATAACCTATGTTCAAATTAGAAAGAAAAAAAAACTGGAAGTGAAATAATATGACTACAATCTTTGTCCATTACTTGGAAGTGAGTTCCATTCCCTGTGGTCACTATAACCTTATCTGCAAATGGATTTCCAAGCGAGCCCTAACCAACTCCCAAGTGATCCTTCTTTTTCCATAAAAAGCATACTTTTTTGAAGCAAAATTATCCGTTGGAAATTACTACTATATACATCAAAGCAGTAATCATGCGATCAGTGCGAGAAAAATGAGAACAAAACTATTAGCACTGCAATCCCTTAATTTTCAAGGTCAATCTGTTCAAGACAATTGGTTAATGGATAGTTACATTCCCCTCTCATATTTGTAAATTATTCAGAGAAGCTTTCTTATGGACTTTATAGGTTGATACTTGTAAAAGTATAAGGTCTCCAGAATTTGTAATTATATCTTTAACTCAGTATTGGAGTCAGATTAAAGGAGATCAATGTTTACATAAGTTAATATTAGCTATGCCTTTTGATGTACATTTCTTATCAGTGCAAGTTCAAGGGGCTAGAGTCGATACCAGTATGAGAAGAGGATTGGTATGGAAGAGAAATAGTGTCAGTTAACAGTTCAATGGCATAATAATTATGCTTGATTTAGATAATTGATACTTGAAGTAGAATTAAGATTAGGTTGGTGATTACTCTATACAACAAAATTTTTTCTTGTAGCTATTGAAAATGGAAGAATGCTGGCCAAGAAACATATCAGAATTGGCATAGCAAAAAGAGTGAAGTTGTGAAGGGACAATATTTTGAAGCCCAATTGAAAGATTTTTTGTTCCTTTAGTACTTGTTGAATCTTATGATACCGGATGTGGTATTGAGTTTTAGTTTAAAATTGTATTTTAGTTCTTTTGGACATTAGTATTCCTACAGTAAGTTTTTTATTACATATGTGCTTTACCTTAATGTATGGAGTAAGGTATATAAGACATTTTAATTTCAATAAAAAAATTGGTGATTCTTCCATTTTTTTTTTAAAAAAAAGAAAAAATAGCGCTTCAATGAAAGGTCTTCCGGCCTCCTCTTTTACGGCCCATCTTGAAATGTCGTATTTGATCAATGAAGCCCATTTGAAAGGGCGTTCTATCAAATGACATTGGAAGCCTTTGTCCGAGAGATTCGCTTCCTGTTGAGCAGTGCTGGAAGGTGCGCTGTCACTTTCACCCCACTGCGCAGCAAGCAGACAAGTTTGGAAACGGATCCGATATTTTTATGATTTAAATGAATAGCATCATCGGCAACGATGATTTTCTCCTCTTTTGTAAAAGGGTAAAGTTGATCTCGACCGTCTGATTTAATATGAGCAGATCCAGATCTGCTGAAGGTACTTTTCGTGCAATTGGGAAGGAACAGGAACCGGAACCCTAACCCTGTTTGAAGTTTGAAGAGGACAATTAGCTGACTTTTCAATCTCCCTCGGACACTAACACTAATACACTATCTACAACCGCTGTCCGTTTTGGAGGGCCCAGAGTAACTAATCATCCGCTTGGCTCTTGCCCCTCGGGCAATCACGTGTCCTTGTCCTCAACGCCAGAACATCTGTGCCTTTCTACATGTAAACATTTGTGTGCCTCGCCAAACATTCAACATCTCTCTCATCAAGATTCATGCTACAGAGTCGAAAGTACAGGATCACCCACGGAAGGTTATTTGGAGAGGGGGTAGAGAGTACACGCGTCGATTGTGGCCTCATCTCCTTTTGCGCTAAGGCTCATCATTCATTATTCTCCTCTTCATTCCTGGCTATGCTCCTTTCCCTCATCATTACCCCCCCACTCCTTTCCCTCATGCTGATGCATGCTAACTATAATTAACATATCATCTCTTATTTTATGATTTCAAAATGGCTTCCCCACACAATAATTTAAATATTTTTAATTTTTATTTGTTCCCGATGTCGTACAAATGGAATATCAATTGACCGGCCGGTTCATAATGAACCCAAAGGAAAGGTGCCTGACCTGAGGAACTCCTCGTGGTTTAGGACCAGTAAAGAAATTGTACTTTATCTGGTGCTAAAGAATAAAATAATACCACAAGCGCCAGAAATCCCGCTTACAAAATTCCTTCTGGTGCGAACTAACTTAGAGAAGTCCGACTAGGATCCGATTTAATATGCACCGTGGATCTCCGCAATCGTCCGAGATCACTAGGAACCAGAGTAACATCGTACACACCCTGGAGGAGCTCAGCACAAACGTCGCAATCTCACCGGTGCGGTGTCCCCATCGCACCCACGCGGGTCCCACGCTCGCTCTTGCGCTGGTGTACCAACCACCACTCGGGGCCTCGAGTGGACCCCACGGCTTCTCCTCGAGTGGACCCCACGGCTTCTCCTCGAGTGGACCCCACGGTTTCTCCTCGAGTGACCAGCGACAGGCTTACCTCAGTTGCAAAACAAAAACAAAAAAGAGAGAGAAACGAGTTGTAATTATCGACTCCATAGCCAAGTGTCGTGCATGCATTTTAAATTTCTGCGATTTTCATTCCTTCCTCTTTCCTTTTCAATTTCTTTTCTCCTTGGTTCTGAAGAAACCCTCTCTTTCTCCTTCCATCATCAATCTGTCCCCAACTTTTGTTTTATTCCTTCACCTCCTTGTCGCTCTCGCTCGGCCGTCTGATCCCTGCCCAACTTGATCTGCGCGAATTTAGAGGTAGCTTCTGGTCCGATCGCGTCATACAACTGATGCTTCTCCAATCGCGGTTTCGGAGAGCGTAGCAGTGAAGTGTGGTTGTACAAAGGAGAAACAGGTGGCTATGGCGACCAAGAGGTGCATGAACACCGGGTGCATGGCGGTGGCGCCGGGCGGCGAGTGGCGGAAGGGTTGGGCCCTCCGAGCGGGTGGGTTTGCCATCCTCTGTGATAAGTGCGGGTATGGCCTTTAGTGTGTCCACCTTTTATTTATTTATTTATTTAGTTGTTTTGTAATTTCCTTTCTGTTTCTTATTCAATTTTGGGATAAGTTTTGACAAATAAGGTTGTGCACACAATGTTACTGATTGTTCTGGGCAGCTAATGTTTCATTTGTAAGTAGAAGAAAACACTAGATGCTTTAATTGGTTAAGTAATATTTCTTCCCTGATGCCTTAAATCAAGTTCTAGACAGTTGTGCATTTAATTGGCTAAATCAGCAGAAAATCCCCCCCTTTAAGTGACCCAAACTTTCAGGTCTGGGGTCCCACATGTATTAATTTCTCATTTAATGCTTCAATGTTATTTCGTCCTTTGGCATCGATCATTTGGAATTGAACTCGACCTATCCTCATGATGTGTTTGGGACTATACACCCATACCATCTCTCAACGACCACCAGTAGAATTTATTGACATTACCAAATAAATGCCTTTCTTTTAATGGTAGAGATACCATTATTAATCATTGTTCCATTATTAGAATTAGGATTTCTCCTAACTTCTTTAACAATTATTAGGTTGGCATATGACCAGCATGTGTTTTGTGAAATATTTCACCAAAAGGAGTCAGGATGGAGGGAATGCTCTTACTGTGGAAAGGTTAGTGATAATGACTCGAAACAAAGTTTTTTATTGTAATGACAGTGGAGTAACCTTGGTATAATATTAATACCATCTTACACTTTTCCTTTTTTGTTTTGTAGCGTCTCCATTGTGGGTGCATTGCTTCAAGAAATTCATTCGACCTTCTTGACAGTGGAGGTGTTCAGTGCCTTAACTGCATCAAAGCTTCAGGAGTTCAATTTGTAAGATCCTTTATCTGCCATTTTCTGTTACTTCTGTATGCTGTATGGTCCTTTGCAGAATGATTCACATACTCTATTGTTTTTGCAAATACACTTGTGATTTTTGGTTCATCTGAAACTAAAACCCAACTGCCAAAATAATGGCAAGTCAAGAAAAACTGACTGCCTGAAGGATTTTTCTTATAAATTGATTGAACTGGCTCATAACAAGTCCATACAAGCTTCAGACTCTCCCCTGAACCCCCTTGGCTTGATTTTTAGTTCAATTGAGCTTGCAAAATAATACTTATTAGAGATGGTCAGGCCAGAGGTCAACATTTATATAACAGCATGTCATGCTATTATTCAATTTAGATCTGACCTGACTTTACAATGTGGGATGGGTTTTCTGATCTGAACCATCGGATTGATTATAATCAGATGGCTCAGAGAGAATTGTGTGACTGCAGTAATGGTGGCAAATGTGAACTTGACATGACAGTGCTTTCCTGTCAGCTCGCTTTCATCGTTCATTGTTAAAAAGAGAAAAAGATGTTTGTCCTAGATTGTAAATATCAGGTTATCTTTTGTGTCATTTGCAAACTAGTTGAAATCTGGGGTGAAGTTTTTTTTTTTTTCAAAAAAAAAAATAAAAAGAAAAAGAAACAACAATTTTATGACCATATTTTATCAAATTTGTGACAATGGTCCCTGGCTGTAGTTTTGCATCTAATTTGATTTTAGATATTGCATAATTTAATCTGCAGATACCCACCCAACCAATGCCTAAACTCCTAGCATCGCCACAAATACGTCAGAGGCCATTTCCTCTTTCTTCAAGGGGACTAAGTGAGGAAGTGTTACAAGGCCGAGCCATAGACATGCCATCAATTTCTGCTGATACATTTGATCCCAATCAGGTCAAGTGGGAAGAAAAACCCATTTTATCTCTGAACAGAAATCCACCCCTCATCGGGACCTCTTCCCAAAATACCCTAGACATGAAAGATATCACTGCAGAAAATAATAACAGTAACAACAACAACAACAATAGCAATAATAACTCTGAATCGTTGGCTGAGACTTGTTTGAGCATGAGTCTCGGTCTTGCTAATACTTCAAACATAGAAAGGACTATTATACTCCCCCCACCTGAGTTGTCAGGACAAAGGGTTCGTCATTTTGTACCCAAACCATCAAAGGTCATGCCATTTGATGCAACAAAGGATTTGGGCTCGCTACCACACATGCGTGTTGCAAGGCCACCAGCTGAGGGGCGAGGGAGGAACCAGTTACTCCCACGCTATTGGCCGAGGATTACGGATCAAGAGTTGCAGCAAATTTCAGGAGAGTATCCTTTCATTTATTTGTTGTATGCTAAGGTCTGATGTTGCAATTTTAGGAGTTAAACTAAATGTATGGTTATTGGTTGTTTTGCATTCCAATCCTGATACAGGTGAGTTCTTGGTCTTGATTTTTTGTACTGGTCCTTTGCCAGTGCATTCTAGTCCATAACAGGTGGATCTATTTAGAGACCATCTGGATCTTTTTACCATATTTTTGTTTTTTTGTTTTCTGATTTTGTTTATATATTGGAGTATGCTATATTGTGGATTGGGATAGGTCCTGTATGCATTATGTGCTAGTGCATAAAAAATAACCTGGTGCATGGATGTTCCTTTTTTGGTTGTCCGTGTTTTTTGGAAATCATTTTGTCACTTTAACCCATCTTATGTCAAAGCTCGAATACAACAATAGTTCCATTGTTTGAGAAAGTCTTGAGTGCAAGTGACGCAGGCAGGATCGGCCGATTGGTCCTCCCAAAAGCCTGTGCTGAGGTAAAAAAATTAAAACCCCCAAATTTTCATATGCTCTTCAAAAGGTCAATTGAATATATGTGTGTGTGTGCGTGTGTTAATATTTTCAGGCATATTTTCCCCCAATTTCTCAACCTGAAGGGCGGCCACTGACAATTCAAGATGCTAAAGGGAAGGAATGGCATTTCCAATTTCGGTTCTGGCCGAACAATAATAGTAGAATGTACGTGTTGGAGGGGGTTACACCATGTATACAATCTTTACAACTACAAGCTGGAGATACAGGTTTGTATTTATATCTCGGTAAATTTCTTGTTCAATTGGCTAAGCAATGCTACATGTTACTGTTTTACCAATACTGTACATACATCTTAGCATTTTGTGACCTCAATTTTGGATTTACAGTTGTTCTTAGGAGTATACATTATATAACCAAAATGCCAGGTTTTCGCATAGTCCCGAAATGGTATCGCACAAGCTTACATATTTACTCATTCTACAATATTTTTATTCTTTTAGTGACTTTCAGCCGTATAGAACCAGGAGGGAAACTTGTCATGGGGTTCAGAAAAGCATCCAACACAGCAACTCTGCCGGTAATCTGCTTCCAAAGATTAAAATTTTTGAGGCCTATTTGTCTCAATTTTCATGCTATTTACTCAAATCTTCAAAGCCATTTATGCATTTAGTACCTTAACCTTGACCGATACGATAGTATCCCTTTCCATTCATGTAAAAGCTTCAGTATCCTTTTCTCCTAAAGCAGGATTCTCAGATCTCTGCTATTGCAAATGGCACCTTCATGGCTGACCCATTGTTCGCTCCTCAAGGCGACAATTTACAAATAGTAAGCCGATACTCTGGCTTTCTCCACTCAATAAAGGGACCACTCGACCATGCCAATCCATCTGACAGTGATGTTGGTTGGTTTAATAAGACAGGGAGGCTTTTACCAAATGAAGGCTCCTTGCTACAGCCATTACAGAAGAGAAGCCGCAATATTGGGTCCAAGAACCGAAGGCTATCTATGGATAGTGAGGATGCGTTGGAGTTAAAGCTCACCTGGGAGGAGGCTCAGGATTTGTTGAGACCGCCGCCAACTGTCAAGCCAAATGTGGTTCTCATTGAGGATTACGAATTTGAAGAGTATGATGTAAGTGGAATTTTTCTTTTTGGCAGAATAATATTTTGGTATCAAAATAAGAGACCCAATTTATGTTCCAAATATAACATGCTCATACCATTTGTGCTATTGGAGTAACTTTGTGGGCTAACAAAGTGTTTTTTCTTTTTTAAGATTCGATCCAATTTACCCTGACCTGATGTAAATGTTCCCCATTATCTTTTTGCTGATGCATGTTTATACCTCTTCTTGAGAAATAAAAAAATTGAACATTTTTTCATGATTCTGAATGATTTCGTAGTTCATATAGTTTGTTGATGAAATATCAGAGAAGCTAATGCAGTGCTGTCTTATACAGGAGCCTCCCATTTTTGGGAAGAGAACCATCTTCACTGTACGTGCTTCAGGGTAAGAATTTAAAATGGTTTCATGTTTTTCTCAGTTTTATTTTGATAATCCAAGTTTTATTACTTTTAAGCTCACAGATGGTACTTAAATTGGGTGGTTTATATCTTTTAAATATATTTTTTATTTTATTTTTCTTTTTTGGAGAAAGCATGCTCTAATTTGTCTCCATGCAACAAGCATTATGTTTATCAGCAGTGTTTACACTAACTATACAAAACCTATTTTAAATTACCAATTAAACCCAAGATTTTACATCACAATAAATTTTGGTTCCACACACATTTGAATTTTTTTTCCTTCTTATATTTAAATTTGGCAGTGGCAACCTGAAGTAATTTTGGAATTTAGTATTGTCAATTTGCATTTTCAATTTGAAATTCAGTTGCGAAAGTTAAAACTTGCAATGTAACCAACTGTATGTTATTATTGAGTTCAGGGATCAAGATCAGTGGATCCAATGTGATGAATGCTTTAAATGGCGGCGACTGACCATAAATGTTATCGTTGCATCAAAGTGGACTTGCTCTGACAACACGTGCGACACTAAATAGTATGTCACTTGCAGACCTTGTTAAAATTTCAACAAACTATAGTAAGAAATGAATGCTCTCAAATATGTAATGTATCTTTGCAGTTCTTCATGCTGTGCACCAGATGAATTAAGCCCACAGGAGATACAAAATCTTCTACAGCAATATGAAGGTAACAATGCTTCTCATTGCAGTACTTTATTTTGAGTGATTTTTTGTTACTTGAAGTAGATTGAATCATTTGAGTTAATTCAGTAAGAAAATGGTAATAGTACTGAACCAATGTAAAATGTGTGCCCCCACAGATTTCACAATAGACAGTAATACTACAAATATGTGTTCTGTGGTGCATCTAGTATTGGAATAATGGTCCTGTCATTTTTCATCAGTAAACCCAGAAAGCTAATATGATTTTGTAAAACCTAGTCTTCTCTACCTTTTACCACATGGTGCAGAGATCAAGAGGCAAAGAAATGGAGGGCACAGTTTCAAGCGAAATTTCTCAGAACTGGATGCATCTGGGTTAGATGCATTAGCTGCTGCTGCTACCTTAGGGGACTCAACTAATGCAAACCAAGCAACACCATCAACACCATCAGCCGCACCGACCACGAAGCACCCACGCCACAGGCCAGGTTGCACATGCATAGTTTGCATCCAGCCCCCAAGTGGGAAAGGCCCAAAACACAGCCCATCTTGCACATGTAATGTGTGCATGACTGTGAGGCGCCGTTTCAAAACTTTAATGATGCGAAAGAAACAGAAGCAGTCAGAGAGGGAGGAGGCTGAGGTTAACAGACAAAAGCTTTCTTGGGCTGCAGGTAAAGACGAAGCTGAGGGCAGCAACTCCTCCAGAGGTACGCCATTGCCCGGTTTGGATGTGCCCCGAGAGAGTGAATCCAGTAACGTGGTTTTGGACATTAACCGGGCAGGTATAGATCTGAATTTCCACCCGGACCCACAGTCGCGGCCAAGCATGCTGAGTCTCCTGGAGGTGGCGAACCGACCTTTAGAGAGTTATTTAAAACAGAACGGGCTTGCCAGCCTGGCAGGTGAGCTGGGTGGGAGTTCTAGTACCATGACAGTCCCAATGGCACCAGCGGAGAGTGAGGAGAGAACTTGTAATGATGGTGTACGCATGGCTTCAGTGAACCGGGAGAGAGAGAGTGGTCTGGAAGAAGGTGGTGAGAATAATGCTAGTCAGGACAAGGTTGCTAGTGATGCTGTGTAGATCCGTTAATGTTTACTTGTGTTTTTGTGGTTTCTTTTAGAGAATATTACGGTTGTTTATTAGTGGTTTTGTGCTCTTTGGGTACTTTTATTATAGCAAGAGAAGGTACAGGTGGAGCATGTGGTCTCTAGCTATTAGGACTAGAAGAAGCCTTTTGATTAGGTAGGTTGCATTGTGTGCATTAATTATTGACTACAAGCCCTTGGGTAAATTGCGCTTGAACAAACTTTATATATAGACTGGATAATATTGTTGGTCATGATATATATACAAGATTGGATAATTGTTCGACTCCGTTTTGTGTCTATAATTTTAGTCTAAAGGCAGGTGAGTATTTGGTTTATAATTTAGAGTTTTATGTTTACACTGCAATTAAGTCAAGTAAAGACTAGCATCCTTGTTGGTATGTAAACACCAAGAACAACAAATTTATAAAAAAAATCATCTTGATTAGGGACAAGAACCTGATGTTGGTGTACCAGCTAGGAGATGAGAAATGAGTCTTGCTCTTACATATATAAAAACCTGATGTTGGATCCTGACAGAGAGAGAAAGCTAGAGAAGGAATTGGCAAGCGAGTATTTAAAAATTCTGATGTCCCAATTAAAATGTCAGAAAAGCTAGCACAATGGCCACTTTAAATGTTATAATTAGCCGAATGTTTTTCTCAGATTGAGCTCATAAGAAGATTTCCAATTTATGGTGCCACCCTGATCTCTGTGTAGAGATCATTACCAGTACCAAATGGGTCATGCAATGGCAACATAAATCTTAAGTACAACATTATATTATAACAATCACAGCCCAAGGGCCTTTGCATTTATATATTTGACAACCAAAGGTAAAATTACAAAACAGAACAAAGATCTTAAGGTCAAAAGAAAAACTAATCGAGTAATGGTGACGGATGGGAAAAGCAGAATTAACAAAACAATTCAAGATGCCACTCTGATCTTTTTTTTTCTTGGGAAAAGGGAGCTCAGATTGGAATGAGTAAAACTATTGTCAACACTACGGCAACTTACCACTTTGATCTGATCCTTGTATTTACATCATAGCCCCCAAAATGTAACCAAAACTTTATTGATATTTTTAATCACAGCCCAGATTTAAGAGAGAAAAAGAAAGAAGAGGAGGAAATTAAAGAACTCAGAGAATTGCAGAATTACAAAACAAGACCATCAGTATGGCATCTGATATCTTAGGCCACTCCAGACTTTTAAACTTCATCATAGCTCCATTCATAAACAACATAAAAGCTCTATATACAGAGCATACCGAAGAGCCATGAGCAAATTAAAACGATTGAAAAGAATCAAGAAACGAGAAAGAGCTGACCGATTTTTTTTTTAATTAAGAAAATCATTATTCAAAATTAAATATATAGGAAAATAGGAAGGTAATTTTGACATTTGGGAAGGACAGGGTTGAAATAACTGTCTGAATTTGTATTTTCGAGAGTTTGGTCAGAGGAATTTTTTAATTTGGACGTGCCAGTGGACGAGGCTTTGAAGCTCGTCCCTGGGCTTGGGCCGTGTAATGGAGCCGCGTCTAAGGAGTGCGCTGGGCCGTGAAAGACTTCCCCGTCCCAGCCCGTGAGTTCGCCCGTGACGTGTCGGAATCAGTGAGGAGGGAATCACACGGCAGGCCAGGCCAACGTGGTGAGGCGCCCAAGAGCCCGTGAGGTTGGGGCGGTGTAAGGAAGCCCGTCCCAGGCTGGGGCGGTGTGAGAAAGCCTGTCCACCGTCCCCTTTTCTCCCCCCCGAAGCCCATTCTCCCTCCCTCCCCACACTCCCTCCCCCACACTGCCCACCCTTCTTCCTCCACCAGCCATCCATCTTCTGCCTTCAAGGTGTCACACTGTCGGCACCCCGTCGAGCCGCCGTCGATCACTCTCGGCCACCTCTCCGTCTTCCCTCTGACATTACTAGGTAAATTTTAATTTAGTAGAAATAATTTAAGTATGATTTATAGAATTTGTGATTTAGTAGAAAATAATTTTTTTTGTTGCATAAACAATTAGTAACAAATTTAGTTAAACAATTAGTACAAAATATTTTTTTCTGGATCAACGTCATTTTTAGAGAAATAGCTAATTTAATATTTTTATTTAGTTTATGTTGCACATTTAAGAATATTTAGAAATTTATAATAAATTATGCATGCTTATTAAATATTCGTAAAATTTAAAATAATGAAAGTTCTTAATATTGGAAAAATAAAATTTTCAAAGTTTACAAATTAAGAATATATATTATTATTATTTTCTGAAAATTTCAAAATATAGATAGAATGACAAATATATTCATTTTTTTTATTTAGCTCGGGAAAAAAAATATTTATATTGCATATTTAATGATGTACTAAAAATATATTCACATTGTATATTTGTTTCAATGATGAACTAATCGGAATTATTGGTATCAAATATTAATATTGTATAATTGCATGATGAAAAAAAATTGCATGATAGATTTTTTGGGTTGTTTACAATTTGCATTTACAATTTGTTTAATATATGAACATATTGGACATTTAGGAATATTTTCAATGTCTTTATAAATTATGCATGCTTATTATGTCATAATGAAATATAAAATAATGAAACTTCTTAAAATCGGAAAACATTAAATTTTTAAATTTTAGAAATTAAGAATATATACCATTACTATTATTATTATTTTGTGAAATCGGCACTTTGGATAAATTGTGATTTATTTTTATGATATATACTTATTTTGGCGTATTTGTGAGTTTAATTTTCATTAACTGTTTTAATATATTAATTATTATTTATTATACTTTTGCTTGAAAGAGATGACCGTAATTATTTATATAAAGATTAATTATTTAGAATTTTATAGAATTTCATTTGCTGTATATTTTTGTAGATATTATAGAATTTTGTAGAATTTATCTGAATTTTCTGTATGTCTTGTGTAAGTTTGTAACTAAAATAGATAAGTAATATCGAATTTTAAATTATTTAGAAAATTAAAACAATGGCGAACATACAAGAAGTTGGTAGTAGCAGCAGGGCCCGATCCCAGCGGGAGGTCGATACTATCGAAGCTGATGAGGCCCTTAGACGACCTCTCACTGCCTTACTAGCCATGCCTATGTGCAATCATAGAATATTTGACATACATTAGGAGGTGAGTCGAAAATATATTATATGTTTTTATTCGATAAAATACTATAGTTGAGTGATATAATTGTTGTTTTATATTTTAAATTTTATTTAATTTATTTTTAGCCCGAAGCAGTTTTAAACTCACGTGCACACTATCCTCAAATTCCTTATCATGAGCGTTGTGAGTCGGCACTTAGGAAGTTAGGGATGTATCAGATTGCCCAGTTGTCTCAGATGCAGGTTGATCCGAGATTAGTCACCGCACTTGTAGAGCAGTGGCACCCAAAGACGCACACTTTTCACTTACCGGTCGGTGAAGTTACCATTACACTACAAGATGTCAGTTGTTTATGGGGTTTGCCGATATGCGGTCTCCCTCTGACCAGACATAGTGAATTGGGGAACATGCAGTTGGTGGATGACTGTCTCGGACATGTCCCGTTACAAGCATGGAAGAAAAAGAAGAGAAAGAGCGGAGACGATGCAGAGGGGACTGTATCTTACTCGAAATATCAAATGAACTTGAGATGGTTGAGGGAGACATTTGGTCAGATGCCCGAGAACCCAACCCAGGAGCAGGTGGATAGGTACACTCAAGCATTTTTACTTGATTTATTCGGATCGACCTTTTTTCCCGACTCGTCTGGTGATAGTGTACCGGCGATGTATTTGTAGTTTCTGACCGATTTGCAGAATCCACTGACCTACAATTGGGGTGCAGGTATTTGAAAATCCTTTTATTTTTAATATGAAATTCAATTCAGATTAATTATTTTTTTTAAGAATTATGTACGTATATTATTGTAATATGAAAATTCTTTTATTTGAAAAAATGTACGTATATGAAAATTATTAATTTTTTGTAGTTAATTTTTGTATTTATTAAATAAAATTAGTGCTGTGCAGGTGTACTAGCCGTTATGTACCGACATCTTTGTACAGCCTCGTTGTCGCGGACGAAAACAATCGGTGGGCCAGTTTTACTGCTTCAGCAGTGGTCCTGGACGTATTTCAATATTGCGCGACCCCGTTGTCGAGGTACATATCCTCCCTTGGGCGGCGAGGATCCTGAGTTGAGACCATGCTACGCGGTGCGGTGGGTCACTCCACATACTTATGCCTTTTGTCCGGCCCGAGCCTCACTGACATATTATCGCAATTAGTTCGAGAGTTTAGTTGATGAGCATGTCAATTGGGAGCCGTATGTTCGGTATTTTGAGCTGCTTCCCGATCGTGTGCACCGAGAGCGGCAGTACTGGTTAGCTCGGATGCCGTTGATACATTTTTGGGTTGTTTCGTGGCATTATCCGGAGAGAGTCATGCGTCAGTTTGGATTATATCAGACCATACCATCAGCTGACCCACATCATTGGACTGATCTTCGAGATCTAGATCGAGTTGCCCATACATCGCGTAGTTCATCGGATTGGGCTCATCACCATCGACGGTATGTGAGTATGTGGTCTCGGATACATTTCATTGATGAGACGCGACCATATGATTTGTCACGTCTGATAGAGTATCGTCGATGGTATCAGCAACAGGGGATGTATTCGATCTATGTTAGAGGTCATTTGGAGGCTGGACTGGACATGCCTTTACCTCCACCACGAGATTCTGTGGAGGTTCTCGGCTATGTTCCTAGTGGCCCAAGATTTTGCCGCATGGTATGTTTAAATTATTTGAAGTTAACATATTTTATTTAAATTAATTTGGATCACCTTAATTTGTATCTTTTTATGTTGTTTAGGGCATCAGAGCGTTACAACAAGCTGAACATGTTATTAAGAAACTGTATAAGCGCGGCACAAAAGCGATCAGTAAAGTTCTTTTAAAGAGCTTACATTGTATGCTACAAGATGCCGATCAGGCGCATGAGATGGATCGTGTGTTATGAGAGACCGGTCTTCCTACGAATATTGATGCTATTCCAGATGAGGATGACGAGCCTTCAGACGCTGGGCCTTCTGCTGTTGCACATGACGTCTCGGATATTCCGATACAGTTTGGATTTGATGATATTTTAAGACAACTACAGCCAGAGGCCACACAGGCATCACGACCACCTCAGGGGTCGATGCATTATCCATATCCATATTCGTATCCACATCCACCTCAGGGGTCGACGTATTATCCATATCCATCTCCGGGACCATCGACACAGCCTTGTTGTGGGTTTCCGCAGACACAAACATACGGCTGGGGTCCTGCACATCCTGTTCATCCATCACAAGCATATCCGACGTGGCAGCATATCCCCCACATGCCACAAATGCCGTCGACACAGTCGCAGATATCACAGGCATATCCGACGTGGCAGGTGCCGCCCGTGTCACAGATTCCGCAGACACAGGCACATGCACCTCCTATGACAGAGGCGCCGCAAACATGGTTTGGATTCCAGAGCCTTCTCGCAGATCCGACATCAGAGCCTCCTACAGCTGCACCGCAGGTTCCCCCTGATAGCTCATATGCATGCACGGCTGAAGTTCCGTCACATTCGTTGGTATTTTATTTGCATATATTTTAGAATTAATAATATTATATTATTACCATTTATTTAGATGAAGTTTTTAATTTGCAGAATGTCCCAGCCGAAGATGATGTGTCGCGGTCATCGGGGGATCAAGAAGATACAATTCCAATGGGGCGAGGTCTTCGAAGAAAACGGGCAGCATCGAAATATACACCAAGCACCTCTTAGATTTATTTTGTGTTGTATGGGATGACGTTACTTAGTATATCTTAATTATTTTGTACTTGTATTTATTTTGAGCACTTTGAATTATGGCTTACCTTTATATTTTTTGGCACTTTATAAATACCTAATAATTCAAGTACAAAAGTACAACCCTAGCAAGTACATAATTTAATAAATACATAATAAAACATTAACAAATACGTAATCATAATTAAAATTTTTAATTATTTTAATAAATACATCATCAAAACCCTAAGAAATACTCCTCCGAGCACGAGCCAATAACCTTCGCAATCGCGAGGTACCAGCCACGTTCGAACCTAGCAAATATAACATTTTGATCCATATTAGTATGTATTGTATAAAAAATGTTATAAAATTTAACTAACAAATTGAATGAAAACTTGATTGCGTGTTTCGTTGTGTACAGTGAGTTGTTCCATGGTTGATCGAGCCACAACTCCCGCAAAGTGGAGGACCTCTCGTACCCTCCATGCGATCCATCATCATAGGAATACGTGTGTGCTTCCTTCTACCTCTCTGCACCAACTTTTTGTTATGAATAATTGTCTCGCTGTCATATTCTGGCTAGTCTTCTTCCTTCCCAAAAATTTCGAACTGACCTTGCCACGTGTTCACCAGCGCTTCGGTGCTATAAAATCGATGAGTGTACTCATTCGGATTATAACCACGCACCGCACATACTTTCAAAATGTGACAACATGCAATGAATGTATTATCCGGTTTACGACACTTACATTTGGGTTTCCTTCCTTCCATTAGATCAACTCTATAGCTTCTGTCTTCCCTACCATTTGGCGTGATTTGTTCGCCTTTGGCGATAATCTCATATCGACCTCTCATCACATCGAATTCGGTGACTTCAAGATTTTGTGTTTGTATCACTCCTTCCTCAAGTTTGGTAGTAACCATATTAGAAAATAACTGACCTTTCCGCGCCAACTCTGCTACTTCTATTCTTCTTTTAGCAAACCAAGCAACGCACTTATAGTAGGTCGTTTCGACAATAGCACACATCGGAAGGCCCCGACATACTTTGAATACCCGATTAAGTGACTCTGCACCATTACTTGTCATTATGCCCCAACGATATCCTCCATCATAGCATTGAGACCATTTATGGGGGCACCATTATGTTTCTTTGTCAGTTTCATCCAGTTTTCCGACATGTTTTAAATATTCCTCCGCTTCCCGACTCCAATTTTTTATCTCATTCATGCCTTGTTTGAACTCATGCATACTATGTTTCCTGCATGTTGCTTTAAAATTATTTGTTGCATTTTGATTTCTACATACTTTTAATAAATTTTCAGCGATATGTTGTGCACATAAACGATGGACGACTTGGTTTTGCTCTTCGTGCCACCCAAATTGAGGATTATGAAACACATGCTTAATGCCTGCATGACGATCAGCAATAACACATAGTCGTCTATCTCCGACGACCTCACGTCGCAACCATCTCATAAACCATCCCCAATTGTCACCATTTTCTTTTTCAACGAGTCCGAATGCAAGTGGCAACAGATGATTTTCAGCATCATAAACGACAACTACCAGTAACCTCCCGCTGTACCGTCCGTGTAGAAAAGAAGCATCTATACTTATAACAGGACGTAAGAATCGAAATGCTTCAATACATGGGCCAAATGCCCAAGCACATCGTGTGAATGACGCACAGCAGGATCTGCCGTGGGATTAGATTGTAACTCTGTTTTAGTACCCAGATTAGACGTACGTATAGCATTAAATAATCGAGGTAAAAGTGCGTACGAGCCATTCCATGACCCGAATAACTGTGCCATCGCGAGCTCTCTTCCTCGCCACAACTTGTTATACTTGGGATTTATTCCTGGGAATACTTTTCTTACCAATCTACGGACAGTTTTAACTGACATTCCTAAATCATCGTTCAATTCGTCTTTAATAATGTCAGCTATCATCCGAGATGTGAGCTGAGCATGGTCAACTCTAGCGGCTGTGGTGGTACATGAGTGTAAAAATCGACATGTTTTAATAGCCCATGCATCATCCACTTTTGTTGGTGTTGCATATAAACTCCAGTTACAATTTGAATTTTTACATTTCACTTTATATTTTTTCGTGCTACTATTGGTTACGACTATTTCCCTATTTTTTTCAATATGAAATCTTTGGACTGCAAGGATAAGGTGTTGTTTTGAGAGAAAATTTTTTTTCTCCATGAGGGGACCTTCCAATCGTACACGTGCACCGATAAAATCAATATCGGCACGTACAAAACCTGACACATCATTTACCATACTAACTAGATGTTCTATATCTCTATTAATAAATGGGTTGTTCTCTTTTCTACGTTGTAATAAATACATATCCGCACGTACCTCCTCATCGTCATCGTCATCCTCATCATCAAAATCAGACTCTTCATTCTCATCGGACCCAATCTGATAATCGGAATCATCATCAGAATCTTCTTCGTCTTCCTTTTCTTCCTTGAGCTCTATAGACGAATTAACATTCGTTATGGTGGATGAAGGTCCGGCATGATCGAAAGAGCTACTAACAGGTAAATTATTCGAAAATGGTTCCTCATTCCAAAAGTTCAACACAGGTTTCAGATTTATGTACAGTTCAATCATTACCATTTGGGAAGTTACTAATTCATAAAAGGTTTTCCATGATATCTCATCATTAACTGATAGTATGGTGAACCACCAACATCTAGCTGCTCCGCTATTTACTTTATCATAAATCTCGAGAGAGTACTGACTCTTCGGTACCCGTAATCCGGTATATATTTCATTCAATATATTTTCAAAGGTAGTAGATTCATTGACAGAGAATGTTAATCGGGGAGCGATGGTGTACTCGGCTCCAAATCGGCCATAAAATATCTCACCCCCAAAATAAACACTTACAGGTGGCATTTTTAATTTATCTGCAAATTTTTAATGTATGTATATAAGTATATATTATATATAAAATACAGTTTCAAAATGAAAATATAAGGCAAATAATTAAAATACCAAAAAAAACTAACCGATTAATAAGATCCTGCTTACCACCGATTCAGCTCATTTCCATCACAATTTTTTCTGCTACAATAGAATTTTTTAATTTCACAAAAAAAAATTTGTGTATAGGTCGTTGCGTCTGTGTTGGGTATTTATAGTGGTTCTGAAAAGTAGGGGCGGACTGAGAAAATTCGTCCGAAATAATTAAACTCAGGGTTGGAATTCGATTTCGTAATTTGAAGCTGGGACGAAAAAAATGGGGACAGTGGACGGTTAACAGTAACACGTCCCGGAGTTTAATTATTTTTGGGACGAAAATATCTGAAGCTGGGACGAGCTAGGGAGCTGGGGGATTGGACGGGCCTGTAAATCGCGGCCCAAATCGCTGGGACGGGGTATTCGAGCTTGGCCCAGGGACGTGACGGGGATTTCGAGCTTGGCCCAGGGACGTGACGGGGTATTCGAGCTTGGCCCAGGGACGCGACTCCTGTGGGCTGCCAAAACTTTGGACCACCAAAATCCTTGCCCAAGGACGTGGCTTTGAGGCTCGTCCCAAGGACGGTGCTTTGACGCCCGTCCACCCGTCCACTCAACCCAATCGGACGGTTATTTCAACCCCGTCCTTCCCAAATGTCAAAAATACCTTCCTATTTTCCTATATATTTAATTTTGAATAATGATTTTCTTAATTAAAAAAAAATCGGAAGAGCTGATGCTTGGTAGCAGGGGCAGGGGTCTTGCTTTTATATTATAGAGGGTAGAGACGATGAAATGTACGGACGATCCGAGCAAAAGACAGAAATACCCCTTCTTTTCCTCGTTAAATAAACCGTTCTTATTATTTTTTATTTTTTTTCAATTTGACAGCATTATAAACTTGACAATTTTACTATTCAAATATTTTTTCTGAATTCTAATACTTTTCTAAACTTAATATCAGTGTTATTTTTCATGTATAAATAAAAACAATATTATCAATTTAAATTATTTCTGAAACTACATTTTTCTTGATTTTCTTGATCCGAAACTAATTTTTTGTATTCGGAACTCAATTCTTGATTTTCTTGATCCAAAACTAATTTTTTGTGTTGGGCACTCAATTCTTTATTTTGTTGCTCCAAGACTCATTTTTAATATTCGGGACACAATTCTTGATTTTCTTGACTTAAAATTAGTTTTTAGTATTTGGGACTCAATTCTTGATTTTCTTGATCAAAAACTAATTTTTTATATTAGGCACTCAATTCTTGATTTTCTTAATTCAAAATTCATTTTTGATATTCGGGACAAAATTCTTGATTTTCTTGATCCAAAACTAGCTTTTTTTGGTATTCAGGACACAATTCCTGATTTTCTTTATTCAAAACTAGTTTTTGATATTCAGGACTAAAATCATGATTTTGTTTATCCAAAACTATTTTTTTGTATTCGCCACTCAATTCTTGATTTTTTGATCAAAAACTAGTTTTTTATATTCTGGACTCAATACTTGATTTATTAATCCAAAACTAGTTTTTTGTATTTGGAACACAATTCTTGATTTTCTTGATCCAAAACTAATTTTTTGTATTGGGCACTTAAAATCTTAATTTTCTTAATCCAAAATTAGTTTTTTGTATTCGCGATCCATTCTTGATTTTTTCTTGATCCAAAACTAATTTTTTGTGTTGGGCACCCAATTCTTTATTTTGTTGCTCCAAGATTTGTTTTTGGTATTCCAGACACAATTCTTGATTTTCTTGATCCGAAACTAGCCTTTTGTATTTGGCACCCAATTCTAGATTTTCTTTATCCAAAACTAGTTTTTTTGTATTCGGCACCTAATTCTTGATTTTCTTGATACAAAATTAGTTTTTGGTATTCGGCACTCAATTCTTGATTTTCTTAATCAAAAACTAGTTTTTTGTATTCGCGACTCAATTCTTGATTTTCTTGATCCAAAGCTAGTTTTTTGTATTCGCGACTCAATTCTTGATTTTCTTGATCAAAAACTAATTTTTTTTATGGGCACTCAATTTATGATTTTCTAGATCCAAAACTAGTTTTTTGTATTCAGGACTTATTCTTGATTTTCTTGATCCAAAACTAATTTTTTGGTTGGGCACTCAATTCTTTATTTTGTTGCTCCAAGACTCGTTTTGGGTATTCGGGACACAATTCTTGATTTTCTTGATCCAAAACTAGTTTTTGGTATTCAGGACTCAATTCTTGATTTTCTTGATCCAAAACTAATTTTTTATATTGGGCACTCAATTCTTGATTTTCTTGATCCAAAACTAGTTTTTCGTATTCGCGACTCAATTCTTGATATTTTTGTTCCAAACCTATTTTTTTGTATGAGGCACTCAATGCTTTATTTTGTTGATCTAAGACTCGTTTTTCGTATTCGGGACACAATTCTTGATTTTCTTGATCCAAAACTAGTTTTTAGAATTCGGGACTCAATTCTTGATTTTCTTGATCCAAAACTAATTTTTTATATTGGGCACTCAATTCTTGATTTTCTTGATCCAAAACTAGTTTTTTGTATTGGGGACTCAATTCTTGATTTTCTTGATCCAAAACTAATTTTTGGTTGGGCACTCAAATTAATGATTTTCTTGATCCAAAACTAGTTTTTAGTATCCGGAACTCAATTCTTGATTTTTCTTGATCCAAAACTAATGTTTTGTATTCGCAACTCAATTCTTGATTTTTTTGATCCAAAACTAGTTTTTTGTATTCGCGACTCAAATAATGATTTTCTTGATCCAAAACTAATTTTTTGTATGCACAATTCTATATTTTGTTGATCTAAGACTCGTTCTTGGTATTCGGGACTCAATACTTGATTTATTGATCCAAAACTAGTTTTTTGTATTCGCGACTCAATTCTTGATTTTTTCTTGATCCAAAACTAATTTTTTGTTGGGCATTCAATTCTTGATTTTCTTAATCCAAAACTCGTTTTTCATATTCGGGACAAAACACTTGATTTTCTTGATCCAAAACTAGTTTTTTAGTATTCGGGACACAATTCCTGATTTTCTTTATTCAAAACTAGTTTTCGATATTCGGCACTGAAATTCATGATTTTCTTGATCCAAAACTAGTTTTTAGTATTCGGAACTCAATTCTTGATTTTTCTTAATCGAAAACTAATTTTTTGTATTAGGCACTGAAATCCACTCAATTCTTGATCTAAAACTAATGTTTTGTATTTGCAACTCAATTCTTGATTTTCTTAATCCAAAACTAATTTTTTGTATTTGAGTCATTCGCGACTCAAATAATGATTTTCTTGATCCAAAACTAATTTTTTGTACGGGATGCACAACTCTATATTTTGTTGATCTAAGACTCATTTTTGGTATTCGAGACACAATTCTTGATCTTCTTAATCCAAAATTAGTTTTTGGTATTCGGGGCTATATTCTTGATTTTCTAGATCCTAAACTAATTTTTTTGTGTTGGCCTATCAATTCTTAATTTTCTTGATCAAAAACTAGTTTTTTATATTCTGGACTGAATACTTGATTTATTAATCCAAAACTAATTTTTTGTATTAGGCACTGAATTCTTGATTTTCTTAATCCAAAACTCGTTTTCGATATTCGGGACAAAATTCTTGATTTCTTAATCCAAAACTATTTTTTTTGGTATTCGGGATACAATTTCTGATTTTCTTTATTCAAAACTAGTTTTTGATATTCGGGACTCAATTCAAGATTTTCTTGATCCAAAACTAGTTTTTTGTAATCGCGACTCAATTCTTTATTTTCTTGATCCAAAACTCGTTTTTGATATTCGGGACTCAATTCTTAATTTTCCTAATCCGAAACTAGTTTTTTGTATTCGGCACTCAATTCTTGATTTTTCTTGATCCCCAACTAGTCTTTTGTATTCGACACCCAATTCTAGATTTTCTTTATCCAAAACTATTTTTTTTGTATTCGGCACCCAATTCTTCATTTTCTTGATCCAAAATTAGTTTTTGATTTTCGGCACTCAATTCTTGATTTTCTTGATTCAAAACTAGTTTTTTGTATTCGCGACTAAATTCTTGATTTTCTTGATCCAAAGCTAGTTTTTTGTATTCGCGACTCAATTCTTTATTTTCTTTATCCAAAACTAATTTTTTTATGGGCACTCAATTCTTTATTTTGTTGATCTAAGACTCGTTTTTGGTATTCAGGACACTATTCTTAATTTTCTTGATCCAAAACTAGTTTTTCGTATTCGGGACTCAATTCTTGATTTTCTTGATACAAAACTACTTTTTTGTATTCGCGACTCAATTCTTGATTTTCTCGAGACAAAACTAGTTTTTTGTATTCGCGACTCAATTCTTGATTTTCTTGAGCCAAAACTAGTTTTTTGTATTCGCGACTCAATTCTTGATTTTCTTGATGCAAAACTAATTTTTTGTATTCGCGACCGAATTCTTGATTTTCTTGATCCAAAACAACTATTTTGTATTTGAGACTCAATTCTTGATTTTCTTAATTCCAAATCTCATTTTTTCTATTCGCGACTCCATTCTTGAATTTCTTGATCCAAAACTAGTTTTTGTATTCGCGACTCAATTCATGATTTTCTTGATCCAAAATTACTTTTTTGTATTCGCGACGCAATTCTTGATTTTCTTGACCCAAAACTAGTTTTTTGTATTCCCCACTCAATTCTTGATTTTATTGATTCAAAACTAGTTTTTTGTATTGACACTCAATTCTTAATTTTCTTGATCCAAAACTACTTTTTGTATTGGGCACTTAATTCTTGATTTTCGAGATTGAAAACTAGTTTTTTGTATTCGCAAGACAATTCTTGATTTTGTTGATCGAAAACTAGTTTTTTGTATTGGCGACAAAATTCTTGATTTTCGTGATCCAAAACTAGTTTTTTGTATTGGGCACTCAATTCTTAATTTTCTTGATCCAAAAATAGTTTTTTGTATTGGGCACTCAACTCTTGATTTTCTTGATCCAAAACTAGTTTTTTGTATTCGCGAGGCAATTTCTTTATTTTGTTGATCCAAAATTAGTTTCTGTATTCGCGAGACAATTCTTGATTTTCTTGATCCAAAACTAATTTTTTGTATTGGGGACTCAATTATTGATTTTTGTGATGAAAAACTAGTTTTTTGTATTGGGCACTCAATTCTTGATTTTCCTCATTCAAAACAAGTTTTTTGTATATGGCATTCAATTCTTCGTTTTTTTGATCCAAAACTTGTTTTTTGTATTCGCGAATCAATTCTTGATTTTTTTTATCAAAAACTAGTTTTTTGTATTGGCGACACAATTCTTGATTTTCTTGACCCAAAACTAGTTTTTTGTATTCGCTACTCAATTCTTGATTTTTTTTTTGTATTGGGCACTCAATTCTTGATATTATTGATCCAAAACTATTTTTTTTTGTATTGGGCACTCAATTCTTGATTTTCTTGACCCAAAACTAGTTTTTTGTATTTGCGACTCAATTCTTGATTTTCTTGATTCAAAACTAATTTTTGGTATTCACGACACAATTCTTGACTTTTTTGATCCAAAATTAGTTTTTCGTATTTGCAACTCAATTCTTGATTTTCTTGATCCAAAACTATCTTTTTGTATTCGCGACGCAATTCTTGATTTTCTTGATCCAAAACTATCTTTTTGTATTCGCGACGCAATTTTTGATTTTCTTGATCCAAAACTAGTTTTTTGTATTCGCTACACAATTCTTGATTTTCTTGATCCAAAACTAGTTTTTTTTTGTATTGAGCACTCAATTCTTGATTTTCTTGACCCAAAACTAGTTTTTTGTATTTGCGACTCAATTCTTGATTTTCTTGATCCAAAACTATTTTTTTTTGTATTGGGCAGTCAATTCTTGATTTTCTTGACGCAAAACTAGTTTTTTGTATTTGCGACTCAATTCTTGATTTTTTTGATTCAAAACTAATTTTTTGTATTCGCGACGCAATTCTTGACTTTTTTGACCCAAAACTAGTTTTTTGTATTTGCGACACAATTCTTGATTTTTTTGATTCAAAACTAATTTTTTGTATTCGCGACGCAATTCTTGACTTTTTTGATCCAAAACTAGTTTTTCGTAATTGCGACTCAATTCTTGATTTTCTTGATCCAAAACTATTTTTTTGTATTAGGCACTCAATTCTTGATTTTCTTGATTTTAAAGTAGTTTTTTGTATTGGGCACTCAACTCTTGATTTTTCTTGATCCAAAACTAGTTTTTTGTATTCACAAGCCAATTCTTGATTTTCTTGATCCAACAAATTTTTTTTGTATTGGGCACTCAATTGTTGATTTTCATTATCCGAAACAAATTTTTTATATTGGGCACTCAATTGTTGATTTTCTTCATCCAAAACTAGTTTTTTGAATTCGCTAATCAATTCTAGATTTTCTGGATTCTAATTTTTTCAATTCGTGACGCAATTCTTGATTTTCTTAATCCAAAACTAGTTTTTTTTATTCGCGACTCAATTCTTGATTTTCTTGATCCAAAACTAGTTTTTTGTATTAGGCACTCAATTCGTGATTTTATTGATCCAAAACTAGCTTTTTTTTCTATTGGGGACTAAATTCTTGATTTTCTTTACCCAAAACTAGTTTTTTGTATTGGCGATTCAATTCTTGATTTTCTTAACCCAAAACTAGTTTTTTGTATTCGCGACTCAATTCTTGATTTTCTTGATCCAAAACTAGTTTTTTGTATTCGCGACGCAATTCTTCATTTTCTTGATCCAAAACTAGTTTTTGGTATTCGCGACGCAATTCTTCATTTTCTTGATCCAAAACTAGTTTTTCGTATTCGCGACGCAATTCTTGATTTTCTTGACCCAAAACTAGTTTTTTGTAATCGCGACTCAATTCTTGATTTTTCTTGATCCAAAACTAGTTTTTGGTATTTGCGACGCAATTCTTCATTTTCTTGATCCAAAACTAGTTTTTGGTATTCGCGACTCAATTCTTGATTTTTCTTGATCCAAAACTAGTTTTTCGTATTCGCGACGCAATTCTTGATTTTCTTGATCCAAAACTAGTTTTTTGTATTCGCTACTCAATTCTTGATTTTTTCTTGATCCAGAACTAGTTTTTTTTTTGTATTGAGCACTCAATTCTTGATTTTCTTGACCCAAAACTAGTTTTTTGTATTTGGGACTCAATTTTTGATTTTCTTCATCCAAAACTAGTTTTTTGTATTGGGCACTCAATTTTGATTTTCTTGACCCAAAACTTGTTTTTTGTATTTGCGACTCAATTCTTGATTTTTCTTGATCCAAAACTAGTTTTTCGTATTCGCGACGCAATTCTTGATTTTCTTGACCCAAAACTAGTTTTTTGTAATCGCGACTCAATTCTTGATTTTTCTTGATCCAAAACTAGTTTTTGGTATTTGCGACGCAATTCTTCATTTTCTTGATCCAAAACTAGTTTTTGGTATTCGCGACACAATTCTTGATTTTTCTTGATCCAAAACTAGTTTTTCGTAATCGCGACGCAATTCTTGATTTTATTGATCCAAAACTAGTTTTTTGTATTCGCTACTCAATTCTTGATTTTTTCTTGATCCAGAACTAGTTTTTTTTTTGTATTGAGCACTCAATTCTTGTTTTTCTTGACCCAAAACTAATTTTTTGTATTTGGGACTCAATTCTTGATTTTCTTCATCCAAAACTAGTTTTTTGTATTGGGCACTTAATTCTTGATTTTCTTGACCCAAAACTAGTTTTTCATATTTGCGACTCAATTCTTCATTTTCTTGATCCAAAACTATTTTTTTGTATTAGGCACTCAATTCTTGATTTTCTTGATCTAAAAGTAGTTTTTTGTATTGGGCACTCAACTCTTGTTTTTTCTTGATCCAAAACTAGTTTTTTGTATTAACAAGGCAATTCTTAATTTTCATAATCCAAAAAATTTTTTTTGTATTGGGCACTCAATTCTTGATTTTCATTATCCAAAACAAATTTTTTATATGGGGCACTGAAATGTTGATTTTCTTGACCCAAAACTAGTTTTTTGTATTCGCTAATCAATTCTAGATTTTCTTGATTTTAGTTTTTTTTTTTCGCGACTCAATTCTTGATTTCCTTGATCCAAAACTAGTTTTTTTGTATTGGGCATTCAATTCTTGATTTTATTGATCCAAAACTAGTTTTTTTTATTGGGGACGCAATTCTTGATTTTCTTGACCCAAAACTACTTTTTTGTATTAGCGACTCAATTCTTGATTTTCTTGACCCAAAACTAGTTTTTTCTATTCGCGGCTCAATTCTTGATTTTCTTGATCCAAAACTAGTTTTTTGTATTGGCGACGCAATTCTTGATTTTCTTGACCCAAAACTAGTTTTTTGTATTCGCTACTCAATTCTTGATTTTCTTGATCCAAAACTAGTTTTTTTTTTGTATTGAGCACTCAATTCTTGATTTTCTTGATCCAAAACTATCTTTTTGTATTCGCGACGCAATTCTTGACTTTTTTGATCCAAAACTAGTTTGTCGTATTTGCGACTCAATTCTTGATTTTCTTGATCCAAAACTATTTTTTTGTATTAGACACTCAATTCTTGATTTTCTTGATCTAAAAGTAGTTTTTTGTATTGGGCTCTCAATTCTTGATTTTCAATATCCAAAACTATTTTTTTATATTGGGCACTCAATTGTTGATTTTCTTGATCCAAAACTAGTTTTTTGTATTCGCTAATCAATTCTAGATTTTCTTGATTCTAGTTTTTTTTATTCGCGACTCAATTCTTGATTTCCTTGATCCAAAACTATTTTTTTGTATTGGGCACTCAATTCTTGATTTTATTGATTCAAAACTAGTTTTTTTTTGTATTGTGCACTCAATTCTTGATTTTCTTGACCCAAAACTAGTTTTTTGTATTTGCGACTCAATTCTCGATTTTCTTGATCAAAAACTAGTTTTTTGTATTGGGCACTCAAATCTTGATTTTCTTGACCAAACACTAGTTTTTCGTATTTGCGACTCAATTCTTGATTTTCTTGATTCAAAAATAATTTTTTGTATACGCGACGCAATTCTTGATTTTTTTGATCCAAAATTAGTTTTTCGTATTTGCAACTCAATTCTTGATTTTCTTGATCCAAAACTATATTTTTGTATTCGCGACGCAATTCTTGATTTTCTTGACCCAAAACTAGTTTTTTGTATTCGCTAATCAATTCTAGATTTTCTTGATTCTAGTTTTTTTTTCGCGACTCAATTCTTGATTTCCTTGATCCAAAACTAGTTTTTTGTATTGGGCACTCAATTCTTGATTTTTATTGATCGAAAACTAGTTTTTTTTGTATTTGCGACTCAATTCTTGATTTTCTTGACCCAAAACTAGATTTTTGTATTCGCGACGCAATTCTTTATTTTCTTGATCCAAAACGAGTTTTTTGTATTCGCGACTCAATCTTGATTTTCTTGATCCAAAACTAGTTTTTTTGTTTTCGGCACTAAATTCTTGATTTTCTTAATCCAAAACTAGTTTTTTTTATTCGCGGCTCAACTCTTGATTTTCTTTATCCAATACTAGTTTCTTGTATTGGGCACTCAATTCTTGATTTTATTGATCCAAAACTAGTTTTTTTTGTATTGGGGACTCAATTCTTGATTTTCTTGAACCAAAACTAATTTTTTGTATTGGCGACTCAATTCTAGATTTTTTTTACCGAAAACTAGTTTTTTATATTTGCGACACAATTCTTCCTTTTCTTGATCCAAAACTAGTTTTTTTTATTCGCGACGCAATTCTTCATTTTCTTGATCCAAAACTAGTTTTTGGTATTCGCGACTCAATTCTTGATTTTTCTTGATCAAAAACTAGTTTTTTTTTGTATTGAGCACTCAATTCTTGATTTTCTTGACCCAAAACTAGTTTATTGTATTTGCGACTCAATTCTTGATTTTCTTGATCCAAAACTAGTTTTTTGTATGGGGCACTCAATTCTAGATTTTCTTGACCCAAAACTAGTTTTTTGTATTGGCGACTCAATTCTTGATTTTTTTGATTCAAAACTAGTTTTTTGTATTCGTGACGTAATTGTTCATTTTCTTGATCCAAAACTAGTTTTTGGTATTCGCGACTCAATTCTTGATTTTTCTTGATCCAAAACTAGTTTTTCGTATTTGGGACTCAATTCTTGATTTTCTTGATCCAAAACTAGTTTTTTGTATTCGGCACTAAATTCTTGATTTTCTTAATCCAAAACTAGTTTCTTTTATTCGCGACTCAATTCTTGATTTTCTTGATCAAAAACAAGTTTGTTGTATTCGCGACTGAATTATTGATTTTCTTGATTCAAAACTAGTATTTTGTATTCGCGTCTCAATTGTTGATTTTCTTGATTCAAAAATAGTTTTTTGTATTCGCGACGCAATTCTTCATTTTCTTGATCCAAAACTAGGCTTTTATTTTCGGGACGCAATTCTTGATTTTTCTTGATCCAAAACTAGTTTTTTGTATTCGCGACCCAATTCTTGATTTTTTTGATCCAAAACTTGTTTTTTGTATTCGCGACGCAATTCTTTATTTTCTTGATCCAAAACTAGTTTTTTATATTCTCGAACCAATTCTTGATTTTCTTAATCAAAAACTAGTTTTTTGTATTCGCCACGCAATTCTTGATTTTCTTGACACAAAACTAGTTTTTTGTATTCGCGACGCAATTCTTGATTTTCTTGATCCAAACTAGTTTTTTGTATTCGCGACTCAATTCTTGATTTTTCTTGATCCAAAACTAGTTTTTCGTATTTGCGACGCAATTCTTAATTTCTTGATTCAAAACTAGTTTTTTGTATTCGCGACTCAATTCTTGATTTTCTTCATCCAAAATTAGTTTTTTGTATTCGGCACTAAATTCTTGATTTTGTTAATCCAAAACTAGTTTTTTTATTCGCGACTCAATTCTTGATTTTTTTGTTCCAAAACTAGGTTGTCGTATTGGGCACTCAATTATTGATTTTATTGATCCAAAACTAGTTTTTTTTGTATTGGGGACTCAATTCTTGATTTTCTTGACCCCAAACCAATTTTTTGTATTCGCGACTCAATTCTTGATTTTCTTGATCCAAAACTAGTTTTTTTTTATTCGCGACTCAATTCTTGATTTTTTTGATCAAAAACTAGTTTTTTGTATTGGCGACTCAATTCTTGATTTTCTTGACCCAAAACTAGTTTTTTGTATTCGCGACTCAATTCTTGATTTTCTTAATCCAAAACTAGTTTTTTTTGGATTGAGCACTCAATTCTTGATTTTCTTGACCCAAAACTAGTTTTTTGTATTTGCGACTCAATTCTTGATTTTCTTGAGCCAAAACTATTTTTTTGTATTGGGCACTCAATTCTTGATTTTCTTCATGAAAAACAAGTTTCTTGTATTCGCGACGCAATTCTTAATTTTCTTGATCCAAAACTATTTTTTTTGTATTCGCGACGCAATTCTTGATTTTCTTGAGCAAAACTAGTTTTTTTTATTCGCGACTCAATTCTTGATTTTCTTGATCCAAAACTAGTGTTTTGTATTCGCGACTTAATACTTGATTTTCTTGATCCAAAACTATTTTTTTTGTATTCGCGACGCAATTCTTGATTTTCTTGAGCAAAACTAGTTTTTTGTATTCGCGACTCAATTCTTGATTTTCTTGATCCAAAACTAGTTTTTTGTATTGGGCACTCAATTATTGATTTTCTTGAGCCAAAACTAGTTTTTTTTATTGGGCACTAAATTCTTGATTTTCTTGATCCAAAACTAGTTTTTTGTATGGGGTACTCAATTCTTGATTTTCTTTACGCAAAACTAGTTTTTTGTATTCGCGACTCAATTCTTGATTTTCTTGATCCAAAACAAGTTTTTTGTATTCGCGACGCAATTCTTGATTTTCATGATCCAAAACTAGTTTCTTGTATTCGCGACTCAATACATGATTTTCTTGATCCAAAACTAGTTTGTTGTATTCGCGACCCAATTCTTGATTTTCTTGATCAAAAACTAGTTTTTTGTATTCGCGACGCAATTCTTGATTTTCTTGATGCAAAACTATTTTTTTTGTATTCGCGACGCAATTCTTGATTTTCTTGAGCAAAACTAGTTTTTTGTATTCGCGACTCAATTCTTGATTTTCTTGATCCAAAACTAGTTTTTTGTATTCGCGACGCAATTCTTGATTTTCTTGATCCAAAACTAGTTTTTTGTATTGGGCACTCAATTCTTGAATTTCATGAGCCAAAACTAGTTTTTTTTATTCGGCACTAAATTTTTGATTTTCTTGATCCAAAACTAGTTTTTTGTTTGGGGCACTCATTTCTTGATTTTCTTGATGATAAACTAGTTTTTTGTATTAGGCACTAAATTCTTCATTTTTTTGATCCAAAACTAGTTTTTTGTATTGGCGAGTCAATTCTTGATTTTCTTGACCCAAAACTAGTTTTTTGTATTCGCGACTCAATTCTTTATTTTCTTAATCTAAAACTAGTTTTTTTTATTCGCGACGCAATTCTTCATTTTCTTGATCCAAAACTAGTTTTTGGTATTCGTGACTCAATTCTTGATTTTTCTTGATCCAAAACTAGTTTTTTTTGTATTGAGCACTAAATTCTTGATTTTCTTGACCCAAAACTAGTTTTTTGTATTTGCGACTCAATTCTAGATTTTCTTGATCCAAAAATAGTTTTTCGTATTCGCGACGCAATTCTTGATTTTCTTGATCCAAAACTAGTTTTTTGTATTCGTAACTAAATTCTTAATTATCTTAATCCAAAACTAGTTTTTTTTATTCGCGACTCAATTCTTGATTTTTTTGATCCAAAACTAGTTTTTCGTATTGGGTACTCAATTCTTGATTTTTCTTGATCCAAAACTAGTTTTTTTTGTATTGAGCACTAAATTCTTGATTTTCTTGACCGAAAATTAGTTTTTTGTATTTGCGACTCAATTCTTTATTTTCTTGATCCAAAACTAGTTTTTCGTATTCGCGACGCAATTCTTGATTTTCTTGATCCAAAACTAGTTTTTTGTATTCGGCACTAAATTCTTAATTATCTTAATCCGAAACTAGTTTTTTTTATTCGCGACTCAATTCTTGATTTTTTTGATCCAAAACTAGTTTTTCGTATTGGGCACTCAATTCTTGATTTTATTGATCCAAAACTAGTTTTTTTTGTATTTGGGACTTAATTCTTGATTTTCTTGACCCAAAACTAGTTTTTTGTATTGGCGACTCAATTCTTGATTTTATTGATTCAAAACTAGTTTTTTGTATTTGCGACGTAATTGTTCATTTTCTTGATCCAAAACTAGTTTTTGGTATTCGCGACTCAATTCTTGATTTTTCTTGATCCAAAACTAGTTTTTCGTATTTGGGACTCAATTCTTGATTTTCTTGATCCAAAACAAGTTTTTTGTATTCGGCACTAAATTTTTGATTTTCTTAATCCAAAACTAGTTTCTTTTATTCGCGACTCAATTCTTGATTTTCTTGATCAAAAACAAGTTTGTTGTATTCGCGACTGAATTCTTGATTTTCTTGATTCAAAACTAGTCTTTTGTATTCGCGTCTCAATTGTTGATTTTCTTGATTCAAAAATAGTTTGTTGTATTCGCGACGCAATTCTTCATTTTCTTGATCCAAAACTAGGCTTTTATTTTCGGGACGCAATTCTTGATTTTTCTTGATCCAAAACTAGTTTTTTGTATTCGTGACCCAATTCTTGATTTTCTTGATCCAAAACTTGTTTTTTGTATTCGCGACGCAATTCTTTATTTTCATGATCCAAAACTAGTTTTTTATATTCTCGAACCAATTCTTGATTTTCTTGATCAAAAACTAGTTTTTTGTATTCGCCACGCAATTCTTGATTTTCTTGACCCAAAACTAGTTTTTTGTATTCGCGACTCAATTCTTGATTTTTTTGATTCAAAACTAGTTTTTTGTATTTGCGACGTAATTGTTCATTTTCTTGATCCAAAACTAGTTTTTGGTATTCGCGACTCAATTCTTGATTTTTCTTGATCCAAAACTAGTTTTTCGTATTTGGGACTCAATTATTGATTTTCTTGATCCAAAACTAGTTTTTTGTATTCGGCACTAAATTCTTGATTTTCTTAATCCAAAACTAGTTTCTTTTATTCGCGACTCAATTCTTGATTTTCTTAATCAAAAATAAGTTTGTTGTATTCGCGACTGAATTCTTGATTTTCTTGATTCAAAACTAGTCTGTTGTATTCACGTCTCAATTGTTGACTTTCTTGATTCAAAAATAGTTTTTTGTATTCGCGACGCAATTCTTCATTTTCTTGATCCAAAACTAGGCTTTTATTTTCGGGACGCAATTCTTGATTTTTCTTGATCCAAAACTAGTTTTTTGTATTCGCGACCCAATTCTTGATTTTTTTGATCCAAAACTTGTTTTTTGTATTCGCGACGCAATTCTTTATTTTCTTGATCCAAAACTAGTTTTTTATATTCTCGAACCAATTCTTGATTTTCTTGATCAAAAACTAGTTTTTTGTATTCGCAACGCAATTCTTGATTTTCTTGACACAAAACTAGTTTTTTGTATTCGCGACGCAATTCTTGATTTTCTTGATCCAAACTAGTTTTTTGTATTCGTGACTCAATTCTTGATTTTTCTTGATCCAAAACTAGTTTTTCGTATTTGCGACGCAATTCTTAATTTCTTGATTCAAAACTAGTTTTTTGTATTCGCGACTCAATTCTTGATTTTCTTGATCCAAAATTAGTTTTTTGTATTCGACACTAAATTCTTGATTTTGTTAATCCAAAACTAATTTTTTTATTCGCGACTCAATTCTTGATTTTTTTGATCCAAAACTAGTTTGTCGTATTGGGCACTCAATTATTGATTTTATTGATCCAAAACTAGTTTTTTTTGTATTGGGCACTCAATTCTTGATTTTCTTGACCCCAAACCAATTTTTTGTATTGGCGACTCAATTCTTGATTTTCTTGATCCAAAACTAGTTTTTTTTTATTCGCGACTCAATTCTTGATTTTTTTGATCAAAAACTAGTTTTTTGTATTGGCGACTCAATTCTTGATTTTCTTGATCCAAAACTAGTTTTTTGTATTCGCGACTCAATTCTTAATTATCTTAATCCTAAACTAGTTTTTTTTATTCGCGACTCAATTCTTGATTTTTTTGATCCAAAACTAGTTTTTCGTATTGGGCACTCAATTCTTGATTTTATTGATCCAAAACTAGTTTTTTTTGTATTTGGGACTTAATTCTTGATTTTCTTGACCCAAAACTAGTTTTTTGTATTGGCGACTCAATTCTTGATTTTCTTGACCCAAAAGTAGTTTTTGTATTCGCGACTCAATTCTTGATTTTCCTGATCCAAAACTAGTTTTTTTTATTCGCAACGCAATTCTTAATTTTCTTGATCCAAAACTAGTTTTTTGTATTCGCGACTCAATTCTTGATTTTTCTTGATCCAAAACTAGTTTTTTTTGTATTGAGCACTCAATTCTTGATTTTCTTGACCCAAAACTTGTTTTTTGTATTCGCGACTCAATTCTTGATTTTTTTCTTGATCCAAAACCAGTTTTTTGTATGAGGCACTCAATTCATGATTTTCTTGACCCAAAACTAGTTTTTTGTATTCGCGACTCAATTCTTTATTTTCTTGATCCAAAACTAGTTTTTTGTATTCGCGGCTCAATTCTTGATTTTCTTGATCCAAAACTAGTTTTTTGTATTCGCGACTCAATTCTTAATTATCTTCATCCAAAACTAGTTTTTTTTATTCGCGACTCAATTCTTGATTTTTTTGATCCAAAACTAGTTTTTCGTATTGGGCACTCAATTCTTGATTTTCTTCATCAAAAACTAGTTTTTTGTATTCGCGACGCAATTCTTGATTTTCTTGATATAAAACTATTTTTTTTGTATTCGCGACGCAATTCTTGATTTTCTTGAGCAAAACTAGTTTTTTGTATTCGCGACTCAATTCTTGATATTCTTGATTCAAAACTAGTTTTTTGTATTCGGCACTAAATTCTTGATTTTCTTAATCCAAAACTAGTTTTTTTTTATTCGCGACTCAATTCTTGATTTTTCTTGATCCAAAACTAGTTTTTTTTGTATTGAGCACTCAATTCTTGATTTTCTTGACCCAAAACTTGTTTTTTGTTTTCGCGACTCAATTCTTGATTTTTTTCTTGATCCAAAACCAGTTTTTTGTATGAGGCACTCAATTCATGATTTTCTTGACCCAAAACTAGTTTTTTGTATTCGCGACTCAATTCTTTATTTTCTTGATCCAAAACTAGTTTTTTGTATTCGCGGCTCAATTCTTGATTTTCTTGATCCAAAACTAGTTTTTTGTATTCGGCACTAAATTCTTGATTTTCTTAATCCAAAACTAGTTTCTTTTATTCGCGACTCAATTCTTGATTTTCTTAATCAAAAATAAGTTTGTTGTATTCGCGACTGAATTCTTGATTTTCTTGATTCAAAACTAGTCTGTTGTATTCGCGTCTCAATTGTTGACTTTCTTGATTCAAAAATAGTTTTTTGTATTCGCGACGCAATTCTTCATTTTCTTGATCCAAAACTAGGCTTTTATTTTCGGGACGCAATTCTTGATTTTTCTTGATCCAAAACTAGTTTTTTGTATTCGCGACCCAATTCTTGATTTTTTTGATCCAAAACTTGTTTTTTGTATTCGCGACGCAATTCTTTATTTTCTTGATCCAAAACTAGTTTTTTATATTCTCGAACCAATTCTTGATTTTCTTGATCAAAAACTAGTTTTTTGTATTCGCAACGCAATTCTTGATTTTCTTGACACAAAACTAGTTTTTTGTATTCGCGACGCAATTCTTGATTTTCTTGATCCAAACTAGTTTTTTGTATTCGTGACTCAATTCTTGATTTTTCTTGATCCAAAACTAGTTTTTCGTATTTGCGACGCAATTCTTAATTTCTTGATTCAAAACTAGTTTTTTGTATTCGCGACTCAATTCTTGATTTTCTTGATCCAAAATTAGTTTTTTGTATTCGACACTAAATTCTTGATTTTGTTAATCCAAAACTAATTTTTTTATTCGCGACTCAATTCTTGATTTTTTTGATCCAAAACTAGTTTGTCGTATTGGGCACTCAATTATTGATTTTATTGATCCAAAACTAGTTTTTTTTGTATTGGGCACTCAATTCTTGATTTTCTTGACCCCAAACCAATTTTTTGTATTGGCGACTCAATTCTTGATTTTCTTGATCCAAAACTAGTTTTTTTTTATTCGCGACTCAATTCTTGATTTTTTTGATCAAAAACTAGTTTTTTGTATTGGCGACTCAATTCTTGATTTTCTTGATCCAAAACTAGTTTTTTGTATTCGCGACTCAATTCTTAATTATCTTAATCCTAAACTAGTTTTTTTTATTCGCGACTCAATTCTTGATTTTTTTGATCCAAAACTAGTTTTTCGTATTGGGCACTCAATTCTTGATTTTATTGATCCAAAACTAGTTTTTTTTGTATTTGGGACTTAATTCTTGATTTTCTTGACCCAAAACTAGTTTTTTGTATTGGCGACTCAATTCTTGATTTTCTTGACCCAAAAGTAGTTTTTGTATTCGCGACTCAATTCTTGATTTTCCTGATCCAAAACTAGTTTTTTTTATTCGCAACGCAATTCTTAATTTTCTTGATCCAAAACTAGTTTTTTGTATTCGCGACTCAATTCTTGATTTTTCTTGATCCAAAACTAGTTTTTTTTGTATTGAGCACTCAATTCTTGATTTTCTTGACCCAAAACTTGTTTTTTGTATTCGCGACTCAATTCTTGATTTTTTTCTTGATCCAAAACCAGTTTTTTGTATGAGGCACTCAATTCATGATTTTCTTGACCCAAAACTAGTTTTTTGTATTCGCGACTCAATTCTTTATTTTCTTGATCCAAAACTAGTTTTTTGTATTCGCGGCTCAATTCTTGATTTTCTTGATCCAAAACTAGTTTTTTGTATTCGCGACTCAATTCTTAATTATCTTCATCCAAAACTAGTTTTTTTTATTCGCGACTCAATTCTTGATTTTTTTGATCCAAAACTAGTTTTTCGTATTGGGCACTCAATTCTTGATTTTCTTCATCAAAAACTAGTTTTTTGTATTCGCGACGCAATTCTTGATTTTCTTGATATAAAACTATTTTTTTTGTATTCGCGACGCAATTCTTGATTTTCTTGAGCAAAACTAGTTTTTTGTATTCGCGACTCAATTCTTGATATTCTTGATTCAAAACTAGTTTTTTGTATTCGGCACTAAATTCTTGATTTTCTTAATCCAAAACTAGTTTTTTTTTATTCGCGACTCAATTCTTGATTTTTCTTGATCCAAAACTAGTTTTTTTTGTATTGAGCACTCAATTCTTGATTTTCTTGACCCAAAACTTGTTTTTTGTTTTCGCGACTCAATTCTTGATTTTTTTCTTGATCCAAAACCAGTTTTTTGTATGAGGCACTCAATTCATGATTTTCTTGACCCAAAACTAGTTTTTTGTATTCGCGACTCAATTCTTTATTTTCTTGATCCAAAACTAGTTTTTTGTATTCGCGGCTCAATTCTTGATTTTCTTGATCCAAAACTAGTTTTTTGTATTCGCGACTCAATTCTTAATTATCTTCATCCAAAACTAGTTTTTTTTATTCGCGACTCAATTCTTGATTTTTTTGATCCAAAACTAGTTTTTCGTATTGGGCACTCAATTCTTGATTTTCTTCATCAAAAACTAGTTTTTTGTATTCGCGACGCAATTCTTGATTTTCTTGATATAAAACTATTTTTTTTGTATTCGCGACGCAATTCTTGATTTTCTTGAGCAAAACTAGTTTTTTGTATTCGCGACTCAATTCTTAATGTTCTTGATCCAAAACTAGTTTTTTGTATTCGCGACCCAATTCTTGATTTTCTTGATCCAAAACTAGTTTTTTGTATTCGCGACTCAATTCTTAATTATCTTAATCCAAAACTAGTTTTTTTTATTCGCGACTCAATTCTTGATTTTCTTGACCCAAAACTAGTTTTTCGTATTGGGCACTCAATTCTTGATTTTATTGATCCAAAACTAGTTTTTTTTGTATTTGGGACTTAATTCTTGATTTTCTTGACCCAAAACTGGTTTTTTGTATTGGCGACTCAATTCTTGATTTTCTTGACCCAAAAGTAGTTTTTGTATTCGCGACTCAATTCTTGATTTTCCTGATCCAAAACTAGTTTTTTTTATTCGCAACGCAATTCTTAATTTTCTTGATCCAAAACTAGTTTTTTGTATTCGCGACTCAATTCTTGATTTTTCTTGATCCAAAACTAGTTTTTTTTGTATTGAGCACTCAATTCTTGATTTTCTTGGCCCAAAACTTGTTTTTTGTATTCGCGACTCAATTCTTGATTTTTTTCTTGATCCAAAACCAGTTTTTTGTATGAGGCACTCAATTCTTGATTTTCTTGACCCAAAACTAGTTTTTTGTATTCGCGACTCAATTCTTTATTTTCTTGATCCAAAACTAGTTTTTTGTATTCGCGGCTCAATTCTTCATTTTCTTGATCCAAAACTAGTTTTTTGTATTCGCGACTCAATTCTTAATTATCTTAATCCAAAACTAGTTTTTGTATTCGCGACTCGATTCTTGATTTTCCTGATCCAAAACTAGTTTTTTTTATTCGCAACGCAATTCTTAATTTTCTTGATCCAAAACTAGTTTTTTGTATTCGCGACTCAATTCTTGATTTTTCTTGATCCAAAACTAGTTTTTTTTGTATTGAGCACTCAATTCTTGATTTTCTTGACCCAAAACATGTTTTTTGTATTCGCGACTCAATTCTTGATTTTTTTCTTGATCCAAAACCAGTTTTTTGTATGAGGCACTCAATTCTTGATTTTCTTGACCCAAAACTAGTTTTTTGTATTCGCGACTCAATTCTTTATTTTCTTGATCCAAAACTAGTTTTTTGTATTCGCGGCTCAATTCTTGATTTTTTTCATCAAAAACTAGTTTTTTGTATTCGCGACGCAATTCTTGATTTTCTTGATATAAAACTATTTTTTTTGTATTCGCGACGCAATTCTTGATTTTCTTGAGCAAAACTAGTTTTTTGTATTCGCGACTCAATTCTTAATGTTCTTGATCCAAAACTAGTTTTTTGTATTCGCGACCCAATTCTTGATTTTCTTGATCCAAAACTAGTTTTTTGTATTCGCGACTCAATTCTTAATTATCTTGATCCAAAACTAGTTTTTCGTATTCGCGACGCAATTCTTGATTTTCTTGATCCAAAACTAGTTTTTTGTATTCGGCACTAAATTCTTAATTATCTAAATCCAAAACTAGTTTTTTTTATTCGCGACTCAATTCTTGATTTTTTTGATCCAAAACTAGTTTTTCGTATTGGGCACTCAATTCTTGATTTTATTGATCCAAAACTAGTTTTTTTTGTATTTGGGACTTAATTCTTGATTTTCTTGACCCAAAACTGGTTTTTTGTATTGGCGACTCAATTCTTGATTTTCTTGACCCAAAAGTAGTTTTTGTATTCGCGACTCAATTCTTGATTTTCCTAATCCAAAACTAGTTTTTTTTATTCGCAACGCAATTCTTAATTTTCTTGATCCAAAACTAGTTTTTTGTATTCGCGACTCAATTCTTGATTTTTCTTGATCCAAAACTAGTTTTTTTTGTATTGAGCACTCAATTCTTGATTTTCTTGACCCAAAACTTGTTTTTTGTATTCGCGACTCAATTCTTGATTTTTTTCTTGATCCAAAACCAGTTTTTTGTATGAGGCACTCAATTCTTGATTTTCTTGACCCAAAACTAGTTTTTTGTATTCGCGACTCAATTCTTTATTTTCTTGATCCAAAACTAGTTTTTTGTATTCGCGGCTCAATTCTTGATTTTCTTGATCCAAAACTAGTTTTTTGTATTCGCGACTCAATTCTTAATTATCTTAATCCAAAACTAGTTTTTTTTATTCGCGACTCAATTCTTGATTTTTTTGATCCAAAACTAGTTTTTCATATTGGGCACTCAATTCTTGATTTTCTTAATCAAAAACTAGTTTTTTGTATTCGCGACGCAATTCTTGATTTTCTTGATATAAAACTATTTTTTTTGTATTCGCGACGCAATTCTTGATTTTCTTGAGCAAAACTAGTTTTTTGTATTCGCGACTCAATTCTTGATGTTCTTGATCCAAAACTAGTTTTTTGTATTCGGCACTAAATTCTTGATTTTCTTAATCCAAAACTAGTTTTTTTTTATTCGCGACTCAATTCTTGATTTTTCTTGATCCAAAACTAGTTTTTTTTGTATTGAGCACTCAATTCTTGATTTTCTTGACCCAAAACTTGTTTTTTGTATTCGCGACTCAATTCTTGATTTTTTTCTTGATCCAAAACCAGTTTTTTGTATGAGGCACTCAATTCTTAATTTTCTTGACCCAAAACTAGTTTTTTGTATTCGCGACTTAATTCTTTATTTTCTTTATCCAAAACTAGTTTTTTGTATTGGCGATTCAATTCTTGATTTTCTTGACACAAAACTAGTTTTTTGTATTCGCGACTCAATTCTTGATTTTCTTGATCCAAAACTAGTTTTTTTTATTCGCGACGCAATTCTTCATTTTCTTGATCCAGAACTAGTTTTTGGTATTCGCGACTCAATTCTTGATTTTTCTTGATCCAAAACTAGTTTTTTTTGTATTGAGCACTCAATTCTTGATTTTCTTGACCCCAAACCAGTTTTTTGTATTTGCGACTCAATTCTCGATTTTCTTGATCCAAAACTAGTTTTTTGTATGCGGCACTCAATTCTTGATTTTCTTGACCCAAAACTAGTTTTTTGTATTCGCAACTCAATTCTTGATTTTTCTTGATCCAAAATTAGTTTTTGGTATTCACGACGCAATTCTTGATTTTCTTGATCCAGAACTAGTTTTTTGTATTCGGCACTAAATTCTTGATTTTCTTAATCCAAAACTAGTTTTTTTTTATTCGCGACTCAATTCTTGATTTTCTTGATCAAAAGCTAGTTTTTTGTATTCGTGACTGAATTCTTGATTTTCATGATCCAAAACTAGGCTTTTGTTTTCGGGACGCAATTCTTGATTTTTCTTGATCCAAAACTAGTTTTTTGTATTCGCGACGGAATTCTTGATTTTCTTGATCCAAAACTAGTTTTTTGTATTCGCCACGCAATTCTTGATTTTCTTGATCCAAACTAGTTTTTTGTATTCGCGACTCAATTTTTGATTTTCTTGATCCAAACTAGTTTTTTGTATTCGCGACTCAATTCTTGATTTTCTTGATCCAAAACTAGTTTTTTGTATTCGCGACTCAATTCTTGATTTTCCTGATCCAAAACTAGTTTTTTTTATTCGCGACGCAATTCTTCATTTTCTTGATCCGGAATTAGTTTTTGGTATTCGCGACTCAATTCTTGATTTTTTTCTTGATCCAAAACCAGTTTTTTGTATGAGGCACTCAATTCTTGATTTTCTTGACCCAAAACTAGTTTTTTGTATTCGCGACTCAATTCTTTATTTTCTTTATCCAAAACTAGTTTTTTGTATTGGCGATTCAATTCTTGATTTTCTTGACACAAAACTAGTTTTTTGTATTCGCGACTCAATTCTTGATTTTCTTGATCCAAAACTAGTTTTTTTTATTCGCGACGCAATTCTTCATTTTATTGATCCAGAACTAGTTTTTGGTATTCGCGACTCAATTCTTGATTTTTCTTGATCCAAAACTAGTTTTTTTTGTATTGAGCACTTAATTCTTGATTTTCTTGACCCCAAACTAGTTTTTTGTATTTGCGACGCAATTCTCGATTTTCTTGATCCAAAACTAGTTTTTTGTATGCGGCACTCAATTCTTGATTTTCTTGACCCAAAACTAGTTTTTTCTATTCGCAACTCAATTCTTGATTTTTCTTGATCCAAAATTAGTTTTTGGTATTCACGACGCAATTCTTGATTTTCTTGATCCAGAACTAGTTTTTTGTATTCGGCACTAAATTCTTGATTTTCTTCATCCAAAACTAGTTTTTTTTTATTCGCGACTCAATTCTTGATTTTCTTGATCAAAAGCTAGTTTTTTGTATTCGTGACTGAATTCTTGATTTTCTTGATCCAAAACTAGGCTTTTGTTTTCGGGACGCAATTCTTGATTTTTCTTGATCCAAAACTAGTTTTTTGTATTCGCGACGGAATTCTTGATTTTCTTGATCCAAAACTAGTTTTTTGTATTCGCCACGCAATTCTTGATTTTCTTGATCCAAACTAGTTTTTTGTATTCGCGACTCAATTCTTGATTTTCTTGATCCAAACTAGTTTTTGTATTCGCGAGCCAATTCTTGATTTTCTTGATCCAAAACTAGTTTTTTTTATTCGCAACGCAATTCTTAATTTTCTTGATCCAAAACTAGTTTTTTGTATTCGCGACTCAATTCTTGATTTTCCTGATCCAAAACTAGTTTTTTTTATTCGCAACGCAATTCTTAATTTTCTTGATCCAAAACTAGTTTTTTGTATTCGCGACTCAATTCTTGATTTTCTTGATCCAAAACTAGTTTTTTGTATGCGGCACTCAATTCTTGATTTTCTTGACCAAAAACTAGTTTTTTGTATTCGCAACTCAATTCTTGATTTTTTTTGATCCAAAATTAGTTTTTTGTATTCCCGACGCAATTCTTGATTTTCTTGATCCAAAACTAGTTTTTTGTATTCGGCACTAAATTCTTGATTTTCTTAATCCAAAAATAGTTTTTTTTATTCGCGACTCAATTCTTGATTTTCTTGATCAAAAGCTAGTTTTTTGTATTCGTGACTGAATTCTTGATTTTCTTGATCCAAAACTAGGCTTTTGTTTTCGGGACGCAATTCTTTATTTTTCTTGATCCAAAACTAGTTTTTTGTATTCGCGACGGAATTCTCGATTTTCTTGATCCAAAACTAGTTTTTTGTATTCGCGACGCAATTCTTGATTTTCTTGATCCAAACTAGTTTTTTGTATTCGCGACTCAATTCTTGATTTTCATGATCCAAAACTACTTTGTTGTATTCGCGACCCAATTCTTGATTTTCTTAATCAAAAACTAGTTTTTTGTATTCTCGACGCAATTCTTGATTTTCTTAATCAAAAACTAGTTTTTTTGTATTGAGCACTCAATTCTTGATTTTCTTGACCCAAAACTTGTTTTTTGTATTCGCGACTCAATTCTTGATTTTTTTCTTGATCCAAAATCAGTTTTTTGTATGAGGCACTCAATTCTTGATTTTCTTGACCCAAAACTAGTTTTTTGTATTCGCGACTCAATTCTTTATTTTCTTGATCCAAAACTAGTTTTTTGTATTCGCGACTCAATTCTTGATTTTCTTGACACAAAACTAGTTTTTTGTATTCGCGACACAATTCTTGATTTTCTTGATCCAAAACTAGTTTTTTTTATTCGCGACGCAATTCTTCATTTTCTTGATCCAAAACTAGTTTTTGGTATTCGCGACTCAATTCTTGATTTTTCTTGATCCAAAACTAGTTTTTTTTGTATTGAGCACTCAATTCTTGATTTTCTTGACCCCAAACTAGTTTTTTGTATTTGCGACTCAATTCTCGATTTTCTTGATCCAAAACTAGTTTTTTGTATGCGGCACTCAATTCTTGATTTTCTTGACCCAAAACTAGTTTTTTGTATTCGCAACTCAATTCTTGATTTTTTTTGATCCAAAATTAGTTTTTTGTATTCACGACGCAATTCTTGATTTTCTTGATCCAAAACTAGTTTTTTGTATTCGGCACTAAATTCTTGATTTTCTTAATCCAAAACTAGTTTTTTTTATTCGCGACTCAATTCTTGATTTTCTTGATCAAAAGCTAGTTTTTTGTATTCGTGACTGAATTCTTGATTTTCATGATCCAAAACTAGGCTTTTGTTTTCGGGACGCAATTCTTGATTTTTCTTGATCCAAAACTAGTTTTTTGTATTCGCGACGGAATTCTCGATTTTCTTGATCCAAAACTAGTTTTTTGTATTCGCGACGCAATTCTTGATTTTCTTAATCCAAACTAGTTTTTTGTATTCGCGACTCAATTCTTGATTTTCATGATATAAAACTATTTTTTTTGTATTCGCGACGCAATTCTTGATTTTCTTGAGCAAAACTAGTTTTTTGTATTCGCGCATCAATTGTTGATTTTCTTGATGCAAAAATAGATTTTTGTATTCGCGACGCAATTCTTCATTTTCTTGATCCAAAACTAGGCTTTTGTTTTCGGGACGCAATTCTTGATTTTTCTTGATCCAAAACTAGTTTTTTGTATTCGCGACCCAATTCTTGATTTTCTTGATCCAAAACTTGTTTTTTGTATTCGCGACGCCATTCTTTATTTTCTTGATCCAAAACTAGTTTTTTGTATTCGCGACGCAATTCTTGATTTTCTTGATCCAAACTAGTTTTTTGTATTCGCGACTCAATTCTTGATTTTCGTGATCCAAAACTACTTTGTTGTATTCGCGACCCAATTCTTGATTTTCTTAATCAATAACTAGTTTTTTGTATTCGCGACGCAATTCTTGATTTTCTTAATCAAAAACTAGTTTCTTGTATTCGCGACGCAATTCTTGATTTTCTTGATATAAAACTATTTTTTTTGTATTCGCGACGCAATTCTTGATTTTCTTGAGCAAAACTAGTTTTTCGTATTCGCGACTCAATTCTTGATGTTCTTGATCCAAAACTAGTTTTTTGTATTCGCGACTTAATTCTTGATTTTCTTGAGCCAAAACTAGTTTTTTGTTTGGGGCACTCATTTCTTGATTTTCTTGATAATAAACTAGTTTTTTGTATTAGGCACTAAATTCTTCATTTTTTTGATCCAAAACTAGTTTTTTTTATTCGCGACGCTATTCTTCATTTTCTTGATCCAAAATTAGTTTTTGGTATTCGCGACCCAATTCTTCATTTTCTTGGTCCAAAACTAGTTTTTGGTATTCGCTAATCAATTTTTGATTTTTCTTGATCCAAAACTAGTTTTTCGTATTCGCGACGCAATTCTTGATTTTCTTGATCCAAAACTAGTTTTTTTTGTATTGAGCACTAAATTCTTGATTTTCTTGACCCAAAATTAGTTTTTTGTATTTGCGACTCAATTCATTATTTTCTTGATCCAAAACTAGTTTTTCGTATTCGCGACGCAATTCTTGATTTTCTTGATCCAAAACTAGTTTTTTGTATTCGGCACTAAATTCTTAATTATCTAAATCCAAAACTAGTTTTTTTTATTCGCGACTCAATTCTTGATTTTTTTGATCCAAAACTAGTTTTTCGTATTGGGCACTCAATTCTTGATTTTTCTTGATCCAAAACTAGTTTTTTGTATTCGCGACGGAATTCTCGATTTTCTTGATCCAAAACTAGTTTTTTGTATTCGCGACGCAATTCTTGATTTTCTTGATCCAAACTAGTTTTTTGTACTCGCGACTCAATTCTTGATTTTCATGATCCAAAACTACTTTGTTGTATTCGCGACCCAATTCTTGATTTTCTTAATCAAAAACTAGTTTTTTGTATTCTCGACGCAATTCTTGATTTTCTTAATCAAAAACTAGTTTTTTTGTATTGAGCACTCAATTCTTGATTTTCTTGACCCAAAACTTGTTTTTTGTATTCGCGACTCAATTCTTGATTTTTTTCTTGATCCAAAACCAGTTTTTTGTATGAGGCACTCAATTCTTGATTTTCTTGACCCAAAACTAGTTTTTTTTGTATTTGGGACTTAATTCTTGATTTTCTTGACCCAAAACTAGTTTTTTGTATTGGCGACTCAATTCTTGATTTTCTTGACACAAAACTAGTTTTTTGTATTCGCGACACAATTCTTCATTTTCTTGATCCAAAACTAGTTTTTTTTATTCGCGACGCAATTCTTCATTTTCTTGATCCAAAACTAGTTTTTGGTATTCGCGACTCAATTCTTGATTTTTCTTGATCCAAAACTAGTTTTTTTTGTATTGAGCACTCAATTCTTGATTTTCTTGACCCCAAACTAGTTTTTTGTATTTGCGACTCAATTCTCGATTTTCTTGATCCAAAACTAGTTTTTTGTATGCGGCACTCAATTCTTGATTTTCTTGACCCAAAACTAGTTTTTTGTATTCGCAACTCAATTCTTGATTTTTTTTGATCCAAAATTAGTTTTTTGTATTCACGACGCAATTCTTGATTTTCTTGATCCAAAACTAGTTTTTTGTATTCGGCACTAAATTCTTGATTTTCTTAATCCAAAACTAGTTTTTTTTATTCGCGACTCAATTCTTGATATTCTTGATCAAAAGCTAGTTTTTTGTATTCGTGACTGAATTCTTGATTTTCATGATCCAAAACTAGGCTTTTGTTTTCGGGACGCAATTCTTGATTTTTCTTGATCCAAAACTAGTTTTTTGTATTCGCGACGGAATTCTCGATTTTCTTGATCCAAAACTAGTTTTTTGTATTCGCGACGCAATTCTTGATTTTCTTAATCCAAACTAGTTTTTTGTATTCGCGACTCAATTCTTGATTTTGATGATATAAAACTATTTTTTTTGTATTCGCGACGCAATTCTTGATTTTCTTGAGCAAAACTAGTTTTTCGTATTCGCGACTCAATTCTTGATGTTCTTGATCCAAAACTAGTTTTTTGTATTCGCGACTTAATTCTTGATTTTCTTGAGCCAAAACTAGTTTTTTGTTTGGGGCACTCATTTCTTGATTTTCTTGATAATAAACTAGTTTTTTGTATTAGGCACTAAATTCTTCATTTTTTTGATCCAAAACTAGTTTTTTTTATTCGCGACGCTATTCTTCATTTTCTTGATCCAAAATTAGTTTTTGGTATTCGCGACCCAATTCTTCATTTTCTTGGTCCAAAACTAGTTTTTGGTATTCGCTAATCAATTTTTGATTTTTCTTGATCCAAAACTAGTTTTTCGTATTCGCGACGCAATTCTTGATTTTCTTGATCCAAAACTAGTTTTTTTTGTATTGAGCACTAAATTCTTGATTTTCTTGATCCAAAACTAGTTTTTTGTATTCGGCACTAAATTCTTAATTATCTAAATCCAAAACTAGTTTTTTTTATTCGCGACTCAATTCTTGATTTTTTTGATCCAAAACTAGTTTTTCGTATTGGGCACTCAATTCTTGATTTTATTGATCCAAAACTAGTTTTTTTTGTATTTGGGACTTAATTCTTGATTTTCTTGACCCAAAACTAGTTTTTTGTATTCGCGACTCAATTCTTGATTTTCTTGACACAAAACTAGTTTTTTGTATTCGCGACACAATTCTTCATTTTCTTGATCCAAAACTAGTTTTTTTTATTCGCGACGCAATTCTTCATTTTCTTGATCCAAAACTAGTTTTTGGTATTCGCGACTCAATTCTTGATTTTTCTTGATCCAAAACTAGTTTTTTTTGTATTGAGCACTCAATTCTTGATTTTCTTGACCCCAAACTAGTTTTTTGTATTTGCGACTCAATTCTCGATTTTCTTGATCCAAAACTAGTTTTTTGTATGCGGCACTCAATTCTTGATTTTCTTGACCCAAAACTAGTTTTTTGTATTCGCAACTCAATTCTTGATTTTTTTTGATCCAAAATTAGTTTTTTGTATTCACGACGCAATTCTTGATTTTCTTGATCCAAAACTAGTTTTTTGTATTCGGCACTAAATTCTTGATTTTCTTAATCCAAAACTAGTTTTTTTTATTCGCGACTCAATTCTTGATATTCTTGATCAAAAGCTAGTTTTTTGTATTCGTGACTGAATTCTTGATTTTCATGATCCAAAACTAGGCTTTTGTTTTCGGGACGCAATTCTTGATTTTTCTTGATCCAAAACTAGTTTTTTGTATTCGCGACGGAATTCTCGATTTTCTTGATCCAAAACTAGTTTTTTGTATTCGCGACGCAATTCTTGATTTTCTTAATCCAAACTAGTTTTTTGTATTCGCGACTCAATTCTTGATTTTCATGATATAAAACTATTTTTTTTGTATTCGCGACGCAATTCTTGATTTTCTTGAGCAAAACTAGTTTTTTGTATTCGCGCATCAATTGTTGATTTTCTTGATGCAAAAATAGATTTTTGTATTCGCGACGCAATTCTTCATTTTCTTGATCCAAAACTAGGCTTTTGTTTTCGGGACGCAATTCTTGATTTTTCTTGATCCAAAACTAGTTTTTTGTATTCGCGACCCAATTCTTGATTTTCTTGATCCAAAACTTGTTTTTTGTATTCGCGACGCCATTCTTTATTTTCTTGATCCAAAACTAGTTTTTTGTATTCGCGACTCAATTCTTGATTTTCATGATCCAAAACTACTTTGTTGTATTCGCGACCCAATTCTTAATTTTCTTAATCAAAAACTAGTTTTTTGTATTCGCGACGCAATTCTTGATTTTCTTAATCAAAAACTAGTTTCTTGTATTCGCGACGCAATTCTTGATTTTCTTGATATAAAACTATTTTTTTTGTATTCGCGACGCAATTCTTGATTTTCTTGAGCAAAACTAGTTTTTCGTATTCGCGACTCAATTCTTGATGTTCTTGATCCAAAACTAGTTTTTTGTATTCGCGACTTAATTCTTGATTTTCTTGAGCCAAAACTAGTTTTTTGTTTGGGGCACTCATTTCTTGATTTTCTTGATAATAAACTAGTTTTTTGTATTAGGCACTAAATTCTTCATTTTTTTGATCCAAAACTAGTTTTTTTTATTCGCGACGCTATTCTTCATTTTCTTGATCCAAAATTAGTTTTTGGTATTCGCGACCCAATTCTTCATTTTCTTGGTCCAAAACTAGTTTTTGGTATTCGCTAATCAATTTTTGATTTTTCTTGATCCAAAACTAGTTTTTCGTATTCGCGACGCAATTCTTGATTTTCTTGATCCAAAACTAGTTTTTTTTGTATTGAGCACTAAATTCTTGATTTTCTTGACCCAAAATTAGTTTTTTGTATTTGCGACTCAATTCATTATTTTCTTGATCCAAAACTAGTTTTTCGTATTCGCGACGCAATTCTTGATTTTCTTGATCCAAAACTAGTTTTTTGTATTCGGCACTAAATTCTTAATTATCTAAATCCAAAACTAGTTTTTTTTATTCGCGACTCAATTCTTGATTTTTTTGATCCAAAACTAGTTTTTCGTATTGGGCACTCAATTCTTGATTTTATTGATCCAAAACTAGTTTTTTTTGTATTTGGGACTTAATTCTTGATTTTCTTGACCCAAAACTAGTTTTTTGTATTGGCGACTCAATTCTTGATTTTCTTGACCCAAAAGTAGTTTTTGTATTCGCGACTCAATTCTTGATTTTCCTGATCCAAAACTAGTTTTTTTTATTCGCGACGCAATTCTTAATTTTCTTGATCCAAAACTAGTTTTCTGTATTCCCGACTCAATTCTTGATTTTTCTTGATCCAAAACTAGTTTTTTTTGAATTGAGCACTCAATTCTTGATTTTCTTGACCCAAAACTTGTTTTTTGTATTCGCGACTCAATTCTTGATTTTTTTCTTGATCCAAAACCAGTTTTTTGTATGAGGCACTCAATTCTTGATTTTCTTGACCCAAAACTAGTTTTTTGTATTCGCGACTCAATTCTTTATTTTCTTGATCCAAAACTAGTTTTTTGTATTTGCGACTCAATTCTTGATTTTCTTGACACAAAACTAGTTTTTTGTATTCGCGACACAATTCTTGATTTTCTTGATCCAAAACTAGTTTTTTTTATTCGCGACGCAATTCTTCATTTTCTTGATCCAAAACTAGTTTTTGGTATTCGCGACTCAATTCTTGATATTTCTTGATCCAAAACTAGTTTTTTTTGTATTGAGCACTCAATTCTTGATTTTCTTGACCCCAAACTAGTTTTTTGTATTTGCGACTCAATTCTCGATTTTCTTGATCCAAAACTAGTTTTTTGTATGCGGCACTCAATTCTTGATTTTCTTGACCCAAAACTAGTTTTTTGTATTCGCAACTCAATTCTTGATTTTTTTTGATCCAAAATTAGTTTTTTGTATTCACGACGCAATTCTTGATTTTCTTGATCCAAAACTAGTTTTTTGTATTCGGCACTAAATTCTTGATTTTCTTAATCCAAAACTAGTTTTTTTTATTCGCGACTGAATTCTTGATTTTCTTGATCAAAAGCTAGTTTTTTGTATTCGTGACTGAATTCTTGATTTTCATGATCCAAAACTAGGCTTTTGTTTTCGGGACGCAATTCTTGATTTTTCTTGATCCAAAACTAGTTTTTTGTATTCGCGACGGAATTCTCGATTTTCTTGATCCAAAACTAGTTTTTTGTATTCGCGACGCAATTCTTGATTTTCTTCATCAAAAACTAGTTTTTTGTATTCGCGACGCAATTCTTGATTTTCATGATATAAAACTATTTTTTTTGTATTCGCGACGCAATTCTTGATTTTCTTGAGCAAAACTAGTTTTTTGTATTCGCGCATCAATTGTTGATTTTCTTGATGCAAAAATAGATTTTTGTATTCGCGACGCAATTCTTCATTTTCTTGATCCAAAACTAGGCTTTTGTTTTCGGGACGCAATTCTTGATTTTTCTTGATCCAAAACTAGTTTTTTGTATTCGCGACCCAATTCTTGATTTTCTTGATCCAAAACTTGTTTTTTGTATTCGCGACGCCATTCTTTATTTTCTTGATCCAAAACTAGTTTTTTGTATTCGCGACGGAATTCTTGATTTTCTTGATCCAAAACTAGTTTTTTGTATTCGCGACGGAATTCTTGATTTTCTTGATCCAAAACTAGTTTTTTGTATTCGCGACGCAATTCTTGATTTTCTTGATCCAAACTAGTTTTTTGTATTCGCGACTCAATTCTTGATTTTCATGATCCAAAACTATTTTGTTGTATTCGCGACCCAATTCTTGATTTTCTTAATCAAAAACTAGTTTTTTGTATTCGCGACGCAATTCTTGATTTTCTTAATCAAAAACTAGTTTCTTGTATTCGCGACGCAATTCTTGATTTTCTTGATATAAAACTATTTTTTTTGTATTCACGACGCAATTCTTGATTTTCTTGAGCAAAACTAGTTTTTTGTATTCGCGACTCAATTCTTGATGTTCTTGATCCAAAACTAATTTTTTGTATTCGCGACTTAATTCTTGATTTTCTTGAGCCAAAACTAGTTTTTTGTTTGGGGCACTCATTTCTTGATTTTCTTGATAATAAACTAGTTTTTTGTATTAGGCACTAAATTCTTCATTTTTTTGATCCAAAACTAGTTTTTTTTATTCGCGACGCTATTCTTCATTTTCTTGATCCAAAATTAGTTTTTGGTATTCGCGACCCAATTCTTCATTTTCTTGGTCCAAAACTAGTTTTTGGTATTCGCTAATCAATTTTTGATTTTTCTTGATCCAAAACTAGTTTTTCGTATTCGCGACGCAATTCTTGATTTTCTTGATCCAAAACTAGTTTTTTTTGTATTGAGCACTAAATTCTTGATTTTCTTGACCCAAAATTAGTTTTTTGTATTTGCGACTCAATTCATTATTTTCTTGATCCAAAACTAGTTTTTCGTATTCGCGACGCAATTCTTGATTTTCTTGATCCAAAACTAGTTTTTTGTATTCGGCACTAAATTCTTAATTATCTAAATCCAAAACTAGTTTTTTTTATTCGCGACTCAATTCTTGATTTTTTTGATCCAAAACTAGTTTTTCGTATTGGGCACTCAATTCTTGATTTTTCTTGATCCAAAACTAGTTTTTTGTATTCGCGACGGAATTCTCGATTTTCTTGATCCAAAACTAGTTTTTTGTATTCGCGACGCAATTCTTGATTTTCTTGATCCAAACTAGTTTTTTGTATTCGCGACTCAATTCTTGATTTTCATGATCCAAAACTACTTTGTTGTATTCGCGACCCAATTCTTGATTTTCTTAATCAAAAACTAGTTTTTTGTATTCTCGACGCAATTCTTGATTTTCTTAATCAAAAACTAGTTTTTTTGTATTGAGCACTCAATTCTTGATTTTCTTGACCCAAAACTTGTTTTTTGTATTCGCGACTCAATTCTTGATTTTTTTCTTGATCCAAAACCAGTTTTTTGTATGAGGCACTCAATTCTTGATTTTCTTGACCCAAAACTAGTTTTTTGTATTCGCGACTCAATTCTTTATTTTCTTGATCCAAAACTAGTTTTTTGTATTCGCGACTCAATTCTTGATTTTCTTGACACAAAACTAGTTTTTTGTATTCGCGACACAATTCTTCATTTTCTTGATCCAAAACTAGTTTTTTTTATTCGCGACGCAATTCTTCATTTTCTTGATCCAAAACTAGTTTTTGGTATTCGCGACTCAATTCTTGATTTTTCTTGATCCAAAACTAGTTTTTTTTGTATTGAGCACTCAATTCTTGATTTTCTTGACCCCAAACTAGTTTTTTGTATTTGCGACTCAATTCTCGATTTTCTTGATCCAAAACTAGTTTTTTGTATTCGGCACTAAATTCTTAATTATCTAAATCCAAAACTAGTTTTTTTTATTCGCGACTCAATTCTTGATTTTTTTGATCCAAAACTAGTTTTTCGTATTGGGCACTCAATTCTTGATTTTATTGATCCAAAACTAGTTTTTTTTGTATTTGGGACTTAATTCTTGATTTTCTTGACCCAAAACTAGTTTTTTGTATTGGCGACTCAATTCTTGATTTTCTTGAACCAAAAGTAGTTTTTGTATTCGCGACTCAATTCTTGATTTTCCTGATCCAAAACTAGTTTTTTTTATTCGCGACGCAATTCTTAATTTTCTTGATCCAAAACTAGTTTTCTGTATTCGCGACTCAATTCTTGATTTTTCTTGATCCAAAACTAGTTTTTTTTGAATTGAGCACTCAATTCTTGATTTTCTTGACCCAAAACTTGTTTTTTGTATTCGCGACTCAATTCTTGATTTTTTTCTTGATCCAAAACCAGTTTTTTGTATGAGGCACTCAATTCTTGATTTTCTTGACCCAAAACTAGTTTTTTGTATTCGCGACTCAATTCTTTATTTTCTTGATCCAAAACTAGTTTTTTGTATTTGCGACTCAATTCTTGATTTTCTTGACACAAAACTAGTTTTTTGTATTCGCGACACAATTCTTGATTTTCTTGATCCAAAACTAGTTTTTTTTATTCGCGACGCAATTCTTCATTTTCTTGATCCAAAACTAGTTTTTGGTATTCGCGACTCAATTCTTGATATTTCTTGATCCAAAACTAGTTTTTTTTGTATTGAGCACTCAATTCTTGATTTTCTTGACCCCAAACTAGTTTTTTGTATTTGCGACTCAATTCTCGATTTTCTTGATCCAAAACTAGTTTTTTGTATGCGGCACTCAATTCTTGATTTTCTTGACCCAAAACTAGTTTTTTGTATTCGCAACTCAATTCTTGATTTTTTTTGATCCAAAATTAGTTTTTTGTATTCACGACGCAATTCTTGATTTTCTTGATCCAAAACTAGTTTTTTGTATTCGGCACTAAATTCTTGATTTTCTTGACACAAAACTAGTTTTTTGTATTCGCGACTCAATTCTTTATTTTCTTGATCCAAAACTAGTTTTTTGTATTCGCGACTCAATTCTTGATTTTCTTGACACAAAACTAGTTTTTTGTATTCGCGACACAATTCTTGATTTTCTTGATCCAAAACTAGTTTTTTTTATTCGCGACGCAATTCTTCATTTTCTTGATCCAAAACTAGTTTTTGGTATTCGCGACTCAATTCTTGATTTTTCTTGATCCAAAACTAGTTTTTTTTGTATTGAGCACTCAATTCTTGATTTTCTTGACCCCAAACTAGTTTTTTGTATTTGCGACTCAATTCTCGATTTTCTTGATCCAAAACTAGTTTTTTGTATGCGGCACTCAATTCTTGATTTTCTTGACCCAAAACTAGTTTTTTGTATTCGCAACTCAATTCTTGATTTTTTTTGATCCAAAATTAGTTTTTTGTATTCACGACGCAATTCTTGATTTTCTTGATCCAAAACTAGTTTTTTGTATTCGGCACTAAATTCTTGATTTTCTTAATCCAAAACTAGTTTTTTTTATTCGCGACTGAATTCTTGATTTTCTTGATCAAAAGCTAGTTTTTTGTATTCGTGACTGAATTCTTGATTTTCATGATCCAAAACTAGGCTTTTGTTTTCGGGACGCAATTCTTGATTTTTCTTGATCCAAAACTAGTTTTTTGTATTCGCGACGGAATTCTCGATTTTCTTGATCCAAAACTAGTTTTTTGTATTCGCGACGCAATTCTTGATTTTCTTAATCCAAACTAGTTTTTTGTATTCGCGACTCAATTCTTGATTTTCATGATATAAAACTATTTTTTTTGTATTCGCGACGCAATTCTTGATTTTCTTGAGCAAAACTAGTTTTTTGTATTCGCGCATCAATTGTTGATTTTCTTGATGCAAAAATAGATTTTTGTATTCGCGACGCAATTCTTCATTTTCTTGATCCAAAACTAGGCTTTTGTTTTCGGGACGCAATTCTTGATTTTTCTTGATCCAAAACTAGTTTTTTGTATTCGCGACCCAATTCTTGATTTTCTTGATCCAAAACTTGTTTTTTGTATTCGCGACGCCATTCTTTATTTTCTTGATCCAAAACTAGTTTTTTGTATTCGCGACTCAATTCTTGATTTTCATGATCCAAAACTACTTTGTTGTATTCGCGACCCAATTCTTAATTTTCTTAATCAAAAACTAGTTTTTTGTATTCGCGACGCAATTCTTGATTTTCTTAATCAAAAACTAGTTTCTTGTATTCGCGACGCAATTCTTGATTTTCTTGATATAAAACTATTTTTTTTGTATTCGCGACGCAATTCTTGATTTTCTTGAGCAAAACTAGTTTTTCGTATTCGCGACTCAATTCTTGATGTTCTTGATCCAAAACTAGTTTTTTGTATTCGCGACTTAATTCTTGATTTTCTTGAGCCAAAACTAGTTTTTTGTTTGGGGCACTCATTTCTTGATTTTCTTGATAATAAACTAGTTTTTTGTATTAGGCACTAAATTCTTCATTTTTTTGATCCAAAACTAGTTTTTTTTATTCGCGACGCTATTCTTCATTTTCTTGATCCAAAATTAGTTTTTGGTATTCGCGACCCAATTCTTCATTTTCTTGGTCCAAAACTAGTTTTTGGTATTCGCTAATCAATTTTTGATTTTTCTTGATCCAAAACTAGTTTTTCGTATTCGCGACGCAATTCTTGATTTTCTTGATCCAAAACTAGTTTTTTTTGTATTGAGCACTAAATTCTTGATTTTCTTGACCCAAAATTAGTTTTTTGTATTTGCGACTCAATTCATTATTTTCTTGATCCAAAACTAGTTTTTCGTATTCGCGACGCAATTCTTGATTTTCTTGATCCAAAACTAGTTTTTTGTATTCGGCACTAAATTCTTAATTATCTAAATCCAAAACTAGTTTTTTTTATTCGCGACTCAATTCTTGATTTTTTTGATCCAAAACTAGTTTTTCGTATTGGGCACTCAATTCTTGATTTTATTGATCCAAAACTAGTTTTTTTTGTATTTGGGACTTAATTCTTGATTTTCTTGACCCAAAACTAGTTTTTTGTATTGGCGACTCAATTCTTGATTTTCTTGACCCAAAAGTAGTTTTTGTATTCGCGACTCAATTCTTGATTTTCCTGATCCAAAACTAGTTTTTTTTATTCGCGACGCAATTCTTAATTTTCTTGATCCAAAACTAGTTTTCTGTATTCGCGACTCAATTCTTGATTTTTCTTGATCCAAAACTAGTTTTTTTTGAATTGAGCACTCAATTCTTGATTTTCTTGACCCAAAACTTGTTTTTTGTATTCGCGACTCAATTCTTGATTTTTTTCTTGATCCAAAACCAGTTTTTTGTATGAGGCACTCAATTCTTGATTTTCTTGACCCAAAACTAGTTTTTTGTATTCGCGACTCAATTCTTTATTTTCTTGATCCAAAACTAGTTTTTTGTATTTGCGACTCAATTCTTGATTTTCTTGACACAAAACTAGTTTTTTGTATTCGCGACACAATTCTTGATTTTCTTGATCCAAAACTAGTTTTTTTTATTCGCGACGCAATTCTTCATTTTCTTGATCCAAAACTAGTTTTTGGTATTCGCGACTCAATTCTTGATATTTCTTGATCCAAAACTAGTTTTTTTTGTATTGAGCACTCAATTCTTGATTTTCTTGACCCCAAACTAGTTTTTTGTATTTGCGACTCAATTCTCGATTTTCTTGATCCAAAACTAGTTTTTTGTATGCGGCACTCAATTCTTGATTTTCTTGACCCAAAACTAGTTTTTTGTATTCGCAACTCAATTCTTGATTTTTTTTGATCCAAAATTAGTTTTTTGTATTCACGACGCAATTCTTGATTTTCTTGATCCAAAACTAGTTTTTTGTATTCGGCACTAAATTCTTGATTTTCTTAATCCAAAACTAGTTTTTTTTATTCGCGACTGAATTCTTGATTTTCTTGATCAAAAGCTAGTTTTTTGTATTCGTGACTGAATTCTTGATTTTCATGATCCAAAACTAGGCTTTTGTTTTCGGGACGCAATTCTTGATTTTTCTTGATCCAAAACTAGTTTTTTGTATTCGCGACGGAATTCTCGATTTTCTTGATCCAAAACTAGTTTTTTGTATTCGCGACGCAATTCTTGATTTTCTTCATCAAAAACTAGTTTTTTGTATTCGCGACGCAATTCTTGATTTTCATGATATAAAACTATTTTTTTTGTATTCGCGACGCAATTCTTGATTTTCTTGAGCAAAACTAGTTTTTTGTATTCGCGCATCAATTGTTGATTTTCTTGATGCAAAAATAGATTTTTGTATTCGCGACGCAATTCTTCATTTTCTTGATCCAAAACTTGGCTTTTGTTTTCGGGACGCAATTCTTGATTTTTCTTGATCCAAAACTAGTTTTTTGTATTCGCGACCCAATTCTTGATTTTCTTGATCCAAAACTTGTTTTTTGTATTCGCGACGCCATTCTTTATTTTCTTGATCCAAAACTAGTTTTTTGTATTCGCGACCCAATTCTAGATTTTCTTGATCCAAAACTAGTTTTTTGTATTCGCGACGGAATTCTTGATTTTCTTGATCCAAAACTAGTTTTTTGTATTCGCGACGCAATTCTTGATTTTCTTGATCCAAACTAGTTTTTTGTATTCGCGACTCAATTCTTGATTTTCATGATCCAAAACTATTTTGTTGTATTCGCGACCCAATTCTTGATTTTCTTAATCAAAAACTAGTTTTTTGTATTCGCGACGCAATTCTTGATTTTCTTAATCAAAAACTAGTTTCTTGTATTCGCGACGCAATTCTTGATTTTCTTGATATAAAACTATTTTTTTTGTATTCACGACGCAATTCTTGATTTTCTTGAGCAAAACTAGTTTTTTGTATTCGCGACTCAATTCTTGATGTTCTTGATCCAAAACTAATTTTTTGTATTCGCGACTTAATTCTTGATTTTCTTGAGCCAAAACTAGTTTTTTGTTTGGGGCACTCATTTCTTGATTTTCTTGATAATAAACTAGTTTTTTGTATTAGGCACTAAATTCTTCATTTTTTTGATCCAAAACTAGTTTTTTTTATTCGCGACGCTATTCTTCATTTTCTTGATCCAAAATTAGTTTTTGGTATTCGCGACCCAATTCTTCATTTTCTTGGTCCAAAACTAGTTTTTGGTATTCGCTAATCAATTTTTGATTTTTCTTGATCCAAAACTAGTTTTTCGTATTCGCGACGCAATTCTTGATTTTCTTGATCCAAAACTAGTTTTTTTTGTATTGAGCACTAAATTCTTGATTTTCTTGACCCAAAATTAGTTTTTTGTATTTGCGACTCAATTCATTATTTTCTTGATCCAAAACTAGTTTTTCGTATTCGCGACGCAATTCTTGATTTTCTTGATCCAAAACTAGTTTTTTGTATTCGGCACTAAATTCTTAATTATCTAAATCCAAAACTAGTTTTTTTTATTCGCGACTCAATTCTTGATTTTTTTGATCCAAAACTAGTTTTTCGTATTGGGCACTCAATTCTTGATTTTATTGATCCAAAACTAGTTTTTTTTGTATTTGGGACTTAATTCTTGATTTTCTTGACCCAAAACTAGTTTTTTGTATTGGCGACTCAATTCTTGATTTTCTTGACCCAAAAGTAGTTTTTGTATTCGCGACTCAATTCTTGATTTTCCTGATCCAAAACTAGTTTTTTTTATTCACGACGCAATTCTTAATTTTCTTGATCCAAAACTAGTTTTCTGTATTCGCGACTCAATTCTTGATTTTTCTTGATCCAAAACTAGTTTTTTTTGAATTGAGCACTCAATTCTTGATTTTCTTGACCCAAAACTTGTTTTTTGTATTCGCGACTCAATTCTTGATTTTTTTCTTGATCCAAAACCAGTTTTTTGTATGAGGCACTCAATTCTTGATTTTTTCTTGACCCAAAACTAGTTTTTTGTATTCGCGACTCAATTCTTTATTTTCTTGATCCAAAACTAGTTTTTTGTATTGGCGACTCAATTCTTTATTTTCTTGACACAAAACTAATTTTTTGTATTCGCGACTCAATTCTTGATTTTCTTGATCCAAAACTAGTTTTTTTTATTCGCGACGAAATTCTTCATTTTCTTGATCCAAAACTAGTTTTTGGTATTCGCGACTCAATTCTTGATTTTTCTTGATCCAAAACTAGTTTTTTTTGTATTGAGCACTCAATTCTTCATTTTCTTGACCCGAAACTAGTTTTTTATATTTGCGACTCAATTCTCAATTTTCTTGATCCAAAACTAGTTTTTTGTATGCGGCACTCAATTCTTGATTTTCTTGACCCAAAACTAGTTTTTTGTATTCGCAACTCAATTCTTGATTTTTCTTGATCCAAAATTAGTTTTTTGTATTCACGACGCAATTCTTGATTTTCTTGATCCAAAACTAGTTTTTTGTATTCGGCACTAAATTCTTGATTTTCTTAATCCAAAACTAGTTTTTTGTATTTGCGCATCAATTGTTGATTTTCTTGATGCAAAAATAGATTTTTGTATTCGCGACGCAATTCTTCATTTTCTTGATCCAAAACTAGGCTTTTGTTTTCGGGACGCAATTCTTGATTTTTCTTGATCCAAAACTAGTTTTTTGTATTCGCGACCCAATTCTTGATTTTCTTGATCCAAAACTTGTTTTTTGTATTCGCGACGCCATTCTTTATTTTCTTGATCCAAAACTAGTTTTTTGTATTCGCGACCCAATTCTTGATTTTCTTGATCCAGAACTAGTTTTTTGTATTCGCGACGGAATTCTTGATTTTCTTGATCCAAAACTAGTTTTTTGTATTCGGGACGCAATTCTTGATTTTCTTGATCCAAACTAGTTTTTTGTATTCGCGACTCAATTCTTGATTTTCATGATATAAAACTATTTTTTTGTATTCGCGACGCAATTCTTGATTTTCTTGAGCAAAACTAGTTTTTTGTATTTGCGCATCAATTGTTGATTTTCTTGATGCAAAAATAGATTTTTGTATTCGCGACAGAATTCTTGATTTTCTTGATCCAAAACTAGTTTTTTGTATTCGCGACGCAATTCTTGATTTTCTTGATCCAAACTAGTTTTTTGTATTCGCGACTCAATTCTTGATTTTCATGATATAAAACTATTTTTTTTGTATTCGCGACGCAATTCTTGATTTTCTTGAGCAAAACTAGTTTTTTGTATTTGCGCATCAATTGTTGATTTTCTTGATGCAAAAATAGATTTTTCTATTCGCGACGCAATTCTTCATTTTCTTGATCCAAAACTAGGCTTTTGTTTTCGGGACGCAATTTTTGATTTTTCTTGATCCAAAACAAGTTTTTTGTATTCGCGACCCAATTCTTGATTTTCTTGATCCAAAACTAGTTTTTTGTATTCGCGACGCAATTCTTGATTTTCTTGATCCAAAACTAGTTTTTTGTATTCGCGACGCAATTCTTGATTTTCTTGATCCAAACTAGTTTTTTGTATTCGCGAGTCAATTCTTGATTTTCATGATCCAAAACTACTTTGTTGTATTCACGACCCAATTCTTGATTTTCTTAATCAAAAACTAGTTTTTTGTATTCGCGACTCAATTCTTTATTTTCTTGATCCAAAACTAGTTTTTTGTATTGGCGACTCAATTCTTGATTTTCTTGACACAAAACTAGTTTTTTGTATTCGCGTCTCAATTCTTGATTTTCTTGATTCAAAACTAGTTTTTTTTATTCGCGACGAAATTCTTCATTTTCTTGATCCAAAACTAGTTTTTGGTATTCGCGACTCAATTCTTGATTTTTCTTGATCCAAAACTAGTTTTTTTTGTATTGAGCACTCAATTCTTCATTTTCTTGACCCGAAACTAGTTTTTTATATTGGCGACTCAATTCTCGATTTTCTTGATCCAAAACTAGTTTTTTGTATCCGGCACTCAATTCTTGATTTTCTTGACCCAAAACTAGTTTTTTGTATTCGCAACTCAATTCTTGATTTTTCTTGATCCAAAATTAGTTTTTTGTATTCACGACGCAATTCTTGATTTTCTTGATCCAAAACTAGTTTTTTGTATTCGGCACTAAATTCTTGATTTTCTTAATCCAAAACTAGTTTTTTGTATTTGCGCATCAATTGTTGATTTTCTTGATGCAAAAATAGATTTTTGTATTCGCGACGCAATTCTTCATTTTCTTGATCCAAAACTAGGCTTTTGTTTTCGGGACGCAATTCTTGATTTTTCTTGATCCAAAACTAATTTTTTGTATTCGCGACCCAATTCTTGATTTTCTTGATCCAAAACTTGGTTTTTGTTTTCGCGACGCAATTCTTTATTTTCTTGATCCAAAACTAGTTTTTTGTATTCGCGACCCAATTCTTGATTTTCTTGATCCAAAACTAGTTTTTTGTATTCGCGACGGAATTCTTGATTTTCTTGATCCAAAACTAGTTTTTTGTATTCGCGACGCAATTCTTGATTTTCTTGATCCAAACTAGTTTTTTGTATTCGCGACTCAATTCTTGATTTTCATGATATAAAACTATTTTTTTTGTATTCGCGACGCAATTCTTGATTTTCTTGAGCAAAACTAATTTTTTGTATTTGCGCATCAATTGTTGATTTTCTTGATGCAAAAATAGATTTTTGTATTCGCGACAGAATTCTTGATTTTCTTGATCCAAAACTAGTTTTTTGTATTCGCGACGCAATTCTTGATTTTCTTGATCCAAACTAGTTTTTTGTATTCGCGACTCAATTCTTGATTTTCATGATATAAAACTATTTTTTTTGTATTCGCGACGCAATTCTTGATTTTCTTGAGCAAAACTAGTTTTTTGTATTTGCGCATCAATTGTTGATTTTCTTGATGCAAAAATAGATTTTTCTATTCGCGACGCAATTCTTCATCTTCTTGATCCAAAATTAGGCTTTTGTTTTCGGGACGCAATTCTTGATTTTTCTTGATCCAAACCTAATTTTTTGTATTCGCGACCCAATTCTTGATTTTCTTGATCCAAAACTAGTTTTTTGTATTCGCGACGCAATTCTTGATTTTCTTGATCCAAAACTAGTTTTTTGTATTCGCGACGCAATTCTTGATTTTCTTGATCCAAACTAGTTTTTTGTATTCGCGAGTCAATTCTTGATTTTCATGATCCAAAACTACTTTGTTGTATTCGCGACCCAATTCTTGATTTTCTTAATCAAAAACTAGTTTTTTGTATTCGCGACGCAATTCTTGATTTTCTTAATCAAAAACTAGTTTTTTGTATTCGCGACGCAATTCTTGATTTTCTTGATATAAAACTATTTTTTTTGTATTCGCGACGCAATTCTTGATTTTCTTGAGCAAAACTAGTTTTTTGTATTCGCGACTCAATTCTTGATGTTCTTGATCAAAAACTAGTTTTTTGTATTCGGCACTAAATTCTTGATTTTCTTAATCCAAAACTAGTTTTTTTTTATTCGCAACTCAATTCTTGATTTTTCTTGATCCAAAACTAGTTTTTTTTGTATTGAGCACACAATTCTTGATTTTCTTGACCCAAAACTTGTTTTTTGTATTCGCGACTCAATTCTTGATTTTTTTCTTGATCCAAAACCAGTTTTTTGTATGAGGCACTCAATTCTTGATTTTCTTGACCCAAAACTAGTTTTTTGTATTCGCGACTCAATTCTTTATTTTCTTGATCCAAAACTAGTTTTTTGTATTGGCGACTCAATTCTTGATTTTCTTGACACAAAACTAGTTTTTTGTATTCGCGACTCAATTCTTGATTTTCTTGATCCAAAACTAGTTTTTTTTATTCGCGACGCAATTCTTCATTTTCTTGATCCAAAACTAGTTTTTGGTATACGCGACTCAATTCTTGATTTTTCTTGATCCAAAATTTGTTTTTTTTTGTATTGAGCACTCAATTCTTGATTTTCTTGACCCCAAACTAGTTTTTTGTATTTGCGACTCATTTCTCGATTTTCTTGATCCAAAACTACTTTTTTGTATGCGGCACTCAATTCTTGATTTTCCTGACCCAAAACTAGTTTTTTGTATTCGCAACTCAATTCTTGATTTTTCTTGATCCAAAATTAGTTTTTGGTATTCACGACGCAATTCTTAATTTTCTTGATCCAAAACTAGTTTTTTGTATTCGGCACTAAATTCTTGATTTTCTTAACCCAAAACTAGTTTTTTTTTATTCGCGACTCAATTCTTGATTTTCTTGATCAAAAGCTAGTTTTTTGTATTCGTGACTGAATTCTTGATTTTCTTGATCCAAAACTAGGCTTTTGTTTTCGGGACGCAATTTTTGATTTTTCTTGATCCAAAACTAGTTTTTTGTATTCGCGACGGAATTCTTGATTTTCTTGATCCAAAACTAGTTTTTTGTATTCGCCACGCAATTCTTGATTTTCTTGATCCAAACTAGTTTTTTGTATTCACGACTCAATTCTTGATTTTCATGATATAAAACTATTTTTTTTGTATTCGCGACGCAATACTTGATTTTCTTGAGCAAAACTAGTTTTTTGTATTCGCGCATCAATTGTTGATTTTCTTGATGCAAAAATAGATTTTTGTATTCGCGACGCAATTCTTCATTTACTTGATCCAAAACTAGGCTTTTGTTTTCGGGACGCAATTCTTGATTTTTCTTGATCCAAAACTAGTTTTTTGTATTCGCGACCCAATTCTTGATTTTCTTGATCCAAAACTTGTTTTTTGTTATCGCGACGCAATTCTTTTTTTTCTTGATCCAAAACTAGTTTTTTATATTCTCGAACCAATTCTTGATTTTCTTGATCCAAAACTAGTTTTTTGTATTCGTGACGCAATTCTTGATTTTCTTGATCCAAACAAGTTTTTTGTATTCGCGACTCAATTCTTGATTTTCATGATATAAAACTATTTTTTTTGTATTCGCGACGCAATTCTTGATTTTCTTGAGCAAAACTAGTTTTTTGTATTTGCGCATCAATTGTTGATTTTCTTGATGCAAAAATAGATTTTTCTATTCGCGACGCAATTCTTCATTTTCTTGATCCAAAACTAGGCTTTTGTTTTCGGGACGCAATTCTTGATTTTTCTTGATCCAAAACTAGTTTTTTGTATTCGCGACGGAATTCTTGATTTTCTTGATCCAAAACTAGTTTTTTGTATTCGCCACGCAATTCTTGATTTTCTTGATCCAAACTAGTTTTTTGTATTCACGACTCAATTCTTGATTTTCATGATATAAAACTATTTTTTTTGTATTCGCGACGCAATTCTTGATTTTCTTGAGCAAAACTAGTTTTTTGTATTCGCGCATCAATTGTTGATTTTCTTGATGCAAAAATAGATTTTTGTATTCGCGACGCAATTCTTCATTTACTTGATCCAAAACTAGGCTTTTGTTTTCGGGACGCAATTCTTGATTTTTCTTGATCCAAAACTAGTTTTTTGTATTCGCGACCCAATTCTTGATTTTCTTGATCCAAAACTTGTTTTTTGTTATCGCGACGCAATTCTTTATTTTCTTGATCCAAAACTAGTTTTTTATATTCTCGAACCAATTCTTGATTTTCTTGATCCAAAACTAGTTTTTTGTATTCGTGACGCAATTCTTGATTTTCTTGATCCAAACAAGTTTTTTGTATTCGCGACTCAATTCTTGATTTTCATGATATAAAACTATTTTTTTTGTATTCGCGACGCAATTCTTGATTTTCTTGAGCAAAACTAGTTTTTTGTATTTGCGCATCAATTGTTGATTTTCTTGATGCAAAAATAGATTTTTCTATTCGCGACGCAATTCTTCATTTTCTTGATCCAAAACTAGGCTTTTGTTTTCGGGACGCAATTCTTGATTTTTCTTGATCCAAAACTAGTTTTTTGTATTCGCGACTCAATTCTAGATTTTCATGATCCAAAACTACTTTGTTGTATTCGCGACCCAATTCTTGATTTTCTTCATCAAAAACTAGTTTTTTGTATTCGCGACGCAATTCTTGATTTTCTTAATCAAAAACTAGTTTTTTGTATTCGCGACGCAATTCTTGATTTTCTTGATATAAAACTAGTTTTTTTCTATTCGCGACGCAATTCTTGATTTTCTTGAGCAAAACTAGTTTTTTGTATTCGCGACTCAATTCTTGATGTTCTTGATCCAAAACTAGTTTTTTGTATTCGGCACTAAATTCTTGATTTTCTTAATCCAAAACTTGTTTTTTTTTATTCGCGACTCAATTCTTGATTTTTCTTGATCCAAAACTAGTTTTTTTTGTATTGAGCACTCAATTCTTGATTTTCATGACCCAAAACTTATTTTTTGTATTCGCGACTCAATTCTTGATTTTTTTCTTGATCCAAAACCAGTTTTTTGTATGAGGCACTCAATTCTTGATTTTCTTGACCCAAAACTAGTTTTTTGTATTCGCGACTCAATTCTTTATTTTCTTGATCCAAAACTAGTTTTTTGTATTGGCGACTCAATTCTTGATTTTCTGGACACAAAACTAGTTTTTTGTATTCGCGACTCAATTCTTAATTTTCTTGATTCAAAACTAGTTTTTTTTATTCGCGACGCAATTCTTCATTTTCTTGATCCAGAACTAGTTTTTGGTATTCGCGACTCAATTCTTGATTTTTCTTGATCCAAAACTAGTTTTTTTTGTATTGAGCACTCAATTCTTGATTTTCTTGACCCCAAACTAGTTTTTTGTATTTGCGACTCAATTCTCGATTTTCTTGATCCAAAACTAGTTTTTTGTATGCGGCACTCAATTCTTGATTTTCTTGACCCAAAACTAGTTTTTTGTATTCGCGACTCAATTCTTTATTTTCTTGAGCCAAAACTAGTTTTTTGTATTCGCGACTCAATTCTTGATTTTCTTGACACAAAACTAGTTTTTTTTTATTCGCGACTCAATTCTTGATTTTCTTGATCAAAAGCTAGTTTTTTGTATTCGTGACTGAATTCTTGATTTTCTTGATCCAAAACTAGGCTTTTGTTTTCGGGACGCAATTCTTGATTTTTCTTGATCCAAAACTAGTTTTTTGTATTCGCGACGGAATTCTTGATTTTCTTGATCCAAAACTAGTTTTTTGTATTCGCAACGCAATTCTTGATTTTCTTGATCCAAACTAGTTTTTTGTATTCGCGACTCAATTCTTGATTTTCATGATATAAAACTATTTTTTTTGTATTCGCGACGCAATTCTTTATTTTCTTGATCCAAAACTAGGCTTTTGTTTTCGCGACGCAATTCTTTATTTTCTTGATCCAAAACTAGTTTTTTATATTCTCGAACCAATTCTTGATTTTCTTGATCCAAAACTAGTTTTTTGTATTCGTGACGCAATTCTTGATTTTCTTGATCCAAACAAGTTTTTTGTATTCGCGACTCAATTCTTGATTTTCATGATATAAAACTATTTTTTTTGTATTCGCGACGCAATTCTTGATTTTCTTGAGCAAAACTAGTTTTTTGTATTAGCGCATCAATTGTTGATTTTCTTGATGCAAAAATAGATTTTTGTATTCGCGACGCAATTCTTCATTTTCTTGATCCAAAACTAGGCTTTTGTTTTCGGGACGCAATTTTTGATTTTTTTTGATCCAAAACTAGTTTTTTGTATTCGCGACCCAATTCTTGATTTTCTTGATCCAAAACTTGTTTTTTGTTTTCGCGACGCAATTCTTTATTTTCTTGATCCAAAACTAGTTTTTTGTATTCGCGACCCAATTCTTGATTTTCTTCATCCAAAACTAGTTTTTTGTATTCGCGACGGAATTCTTGATTTTCTTGATCCAAAACTAGTTTTTTGTATTCGCGACGCAATTCTTTATTTACTTGATCCAAACTAGTTTTTTGTATTCGCGACACAATTCTTGATTTTCATGATATAAAACTATTTTTTTTGTATTCGCGACGCAATTCTTGATTTTCTTGAGGAAAACTAGTTTTTTGTATTTGCGCATCAATTGTTGATTTTCTTGATGCAAAAATAGATTTTTGTATTCGCGACGCAATTCTTCATTTTCTTGATCCAAAACTAGGCTTTTGTTTTCGGGACGCAATTCTTGATTTTTCTTGATTCAAAACTAGTTTTTTGTATTCGCGACCCAATTCTTGATTTTCTTGATCCCAAACTTGTTTTTTGTTTTCGCGACGCAATTCTTTATTTTCTTGATCCAAAACTAGTTTTTTGTATTCGCGACCCAATTCTTGATTTTCTTGATCCAAAACTAGTTTTTTGTATTCGCGACAGAATTCTTGATTTTCTTGATCCAAAACTAGTTTTTTGTATTCGCGACGCAATTCTTGATTTTCTTGATCCAAACTAGTTTTTTGTATTCGCGACTCAATTCTTGATTTTCATGATATAAAACTATTTTTTTTGTATTCGCGACGCAATTCTTGATTTTCTTGAGCAAAACTAGTTTTTTGTATTTGCGCATCAATTGTTGATTTTCTTGATGCAAAAATAGATTTTTTTATTCGCGACGCAATTCTTCATTTTCTTGATCCAAAACTAGGCTTTTGTTTTCGGGACGGAATTCTTGATTTTTCTTGATCCAAAACTAGTTTTTTGTATTCGCGACCCAATTCTTGATTTTCTTGATGCAAAACTAGTTTTTTGTATTCGCGACGCAATTCTTGATTTTCTTGATCCAAACTAGTTTTTTGTATTCGCGACTCAATTCTTGATTTTCATGATCCAAAACTGCTTTGTTGTATTCGCGACCCAATTCTTGATTTTCTTAATCAAAAACTAGTTTTTTGTATTCGCGACGCAATTCTTGATTTTCTTAATCAAAAACTAGTTTTTTGTATTCGCGACGCAATTCTTGATTTTCTTGATATAAAACTATTTTTTTTGTATTCGCGACGCAATTCTTGATTTTCTTGAGCAAAACTAGTTTTTTGTATTCGCGACTCAATTCTTAATGTTCTTGATCCAAAACTAGTTTTTTGTATTCGGCACTAAATTCTTGATTTTCTTAATCCAAAACTTGTTTTTTTTTATTCGCGACTCAATTCTTGATTTTTCTTGATCCAAAACTAGTTTTTTTTGTATTGAGCACAGAATTCTTGATTTTCTTGACCCAAAACTTGTTTTTTGTATTCGCGACTCAATTCTTGATTTTTTTCTTGATCCAAAACCAGTTTTTTGTATGAGGCACTCAATTCTTGATTTTCTTGACCCAAAACTAGTTTTTTGTATTCGCGACCCAATTCTTTATTTTCTTGATCCAAAACTAGTTTTTTGTATTGGCGACTCAATTCTTGATTTTCTTGACACAAAACTAGTTTTTTGTATTCGCGACTCAATTCTTGATTTTCTTGATTCAAAACTAGTTTTTTTTATTCGCGACGCAATTCTTCATTTTCTTGATCCAGAACTAGTTTTTGGTATTCGCGACTCAATTCTTGATTTTTCTTGATCCAAAACTAGTTTTTTTTGTATTGAGCACTCAATTCTTGATTTTCTTGACCCCAAACTAGTTTTTTGTATTTGCGACTCAATTCTCGATTTTCATAATCCAAAACTAGTTTTTTGTATGCGGCACTAAATTCTTGATTTTCTTGACCCAAAACTAGTTTTTTGTATTCGCAACTCAATTCTTGATTTTTCTTGATCCAAAATTAGTTTTTTGTACTCACGACGCAATTCTTGATTTTCTTGATCCAAAACTAGTTTTTTCTATTCGGCACTAAATTCTTGATTTTCTTAATCCAAAACTAGTTTTTTTTATTCGCGACTCAATTCTTGATTTTCTTGATCAAAAGCTAGTTTTTTGTATTCGTGACTGAATTCTTGATTTTCTTGATCCAAAACTAGGCTTTTGTTTTCGGGACGCAATTCTTGATTTTTCTTGATCCAAAACTAGTTTTTTGTATTCGCGACGGAATTCTTGATTTCCTTGATCCAAAACTAGTTTTTTGTATTCGCCACGCAATTCTTGATTTTCTTGATCGAAACTAGTTTTTTGTATTCGCGACTCAATTCTTGATTTTCATGATATAAAACTATTTTTTTTGTATTCGCGACGCAATTCTTGATTTTCTTGAGCAAAAATAGTTTTTTGTATTCGCGCATCAATTGTTGATTTTTTTGATGCAAAAATAGATTTTTGTATTCGCGACGTAATTCTTCATTTTCTTGATCCAAAACTAGGCTTTTGTTTTCGGGACGCAATTCTTGATTTTTCTTGATCCAAAACTAGTTTTTTGTATTCACGACCCAATTCTTGATTTTCTTGATCCAAAACTTATTTTTTGTATTCGCGACGCCATTCTTTATTTTCTTGATCCAAAACTAGTTTTTTGTATTCGCGACCCAATTCTTGATTTTCTTGATCCAAAACTAGTTTTTTGTATTCGCGACGGAATTCTTGATTTTCTTGCTCCAAAACTAGTTTTTTGTATTCGCGACGCAATTCTTGATTTTCTTGATCCAAACTAGATTTTTGTATTCGCGACGTAATTCTTCATTTTCTTGATCCAAAACTAGGCTTTTGTTTTCGGGACGCAATTCTTGATTTTTCTACATCCAAAACTAGTTTTTTGTATTCGCGACCCAATTCTTGAATTTCTTGATCCAAAACTAGTTTTTTGTATTCGCGACGGAATTCTTGATTTTCTTGATCCAAAACTAGTTTTTTGTATTCGCGACGCAATTCTTGATTTTCTTGATCCAAACTAGATTTTTGTATTCGCGACGTAATTCTTCATTTTCTTGATCCAAAACTAGGCTTTTGTTTTCGGGACGCAATTCTTGATTTTTCATGATTCAAAACTAGTTTTTTGTATTCGCGACCCAATTCTTGATTTTCTTGATCCAAAACATGTTTTTTGTATTCGCGACGCCATTCTTTATTTTCTTGATACAAAACTAGTTTTTTGTATTCGCGACCCAATTCTTTATTTTCTTGATCCAAAACTAGTTTTTTGTATTCGCAACCCAATTCTTGATTTTCTTGATCCAAAACTAGTTTTTTGTATTCGCGACACAATTCTTGATTTTCATGATATAAAACTATTTTTTTTGTATTCGCGACGCAATTCTTGATTTTCTTGAGGAAAACTAGTTTTTTGTATTTGCGCATCAATTGTTGATTTTCTTGATGCAAAAATAGATTTTTGTATTCGCGACGCAATTCTTCATTTTCTTGATCCAAAACTAGGCTTTTATTTTCGGGACGCAATTCTTGATTTTTCTTGATTCAAAACTAGTTTTTTGTATTCGCGACCCAATTCTTGATTTTCTTGATCCAAAACTAGGCTTTTGTTTTCGGGACGGAATTCTTGATTTTTCTTGATCCAAAACTAGTTTTTTGTATTCGCGACGCAATTCTTGATTTTCTTGATCCAAACTAGTTTTTTGTATTCGCGACTCAATTCTTGATTTTCATGATATAAAACTATTTTTTTTGTATTCGCGACGCAATTCTTGATTTTCTTGAGGAAAACTAGTTTTTTGTATTTGCGCATCAATTGTTGATTTTCTTGATGCAAAAATAGATTTTTGTATTCGCGACGCAATTCTTCATTTTCTTGATCCAAAACTAGGCTTTTATTTTCGGGACGCAATTCTTGATTTTTCTTGATTCAAAACTAGTTTTTTGTATTCGCGACCCAATTCTTGATTTTCTTGATCCAAAACTTGTTTTTTGTATTCGCGACGCCATTTTTTATTTTCTTGATCCAAAACTAATTTTTTGTATTCGCGACCCAATTCTTGATTTTCTTGATCCAAAACTAGTTTTTTGTATTCGCGACAGAATTCATGATTTTCTTGATCCAAAACTAGTTTTTTGTATTCGCGACGCAATTCTTGATTTTCTTGATCCAAACTAGTTTTTTGTATTCGCGACTCAATTCTTGATTTTCATGATATAAAACTATTTTTTTTGTATTCGCGACGCAATTCTTGATTTTCTTGAGCAAAACTAGTATTTTGTATTTGCGCATCAATTGTTGATTTTCTTGATGCAAAAATAGATTTTTGTATTCGCGACGCAATTCTTCATTTTCTTTATCCAAAACTAGGCTTTTGTTTTCGGGACGGAATTCTTGATTTTTCTTGATCCAAAACTAGTTTTTTGTATTCGCGACCCAATTCTTGATTTTCTTGATGCAAAACTAGTTTTTTGTATTCGCGACGCAATTCTTGATTTTCTTGATCCAAAACTAGTTTTTTGTATTCGCGACGCAATTCTTGATTTTCTTAATCCAAACTAGTTTTTTGTATTCGCGACTCAATTCTTGATTTTCATGATATAAAACTATTTTTTTTGTATTCGCGACGCAATTCTTGATTTTCTTGATCCAAACTAGTTTTTTGTATTCGCAACTCAATTCTTGATTTTTCTTGATCCAAAATTAGTTTTTTGTATTCACGACGCAATTCTTGATTTTCTTGATCCAAAACTAGTTTTTTGTATTCGGCACTAAATTCTTGATTATCTTAATCCAAAACTAGTTTTTTTTTATTCGCGACTCAATTCATGATTTTCTTGATCAAAAGCTAGTTTTTTGTATTCGTGACTGAATTCTTGATTTTCTTGATCCAAAACTAGGCTTTTGTTTTCGGGACGCAATTCTTGATTTTTCTTGATCCAAAACTAGTTTTTTGTATTCGCGACGGAATTCTTGATTTTCTTGATCCAAAACTAGTTTTTTGTATTCGCCACGCAATTCTTGATTTTCTTGATCGAAACAAGTTTTTTGTATTCGCGACTCAATTCTTGATTTTCATGATATAAAACTATTTTTTTTGTATTCGCGACGCAATTCTTGATTTTCTTGAGCAAAACTAGTTTTTTGTATTCGCGCATCAATTGTTGATTTTCTTGATGCAAAAATAGATTTTTGTATTCGCGACGTAATTCTTCATTTTCTTGATCCAAAACTAGGCTTTTGTTTTCGGGACGCAATTCTTGATTTTTCTTGATCCAAAACTAGTTTTTTGTATTCGCGACCCAATTCTTGATTTTCTTGATCCAAAACTTGTTTTTTGTATTCGCGACGCCATTCTTTATTTTCTTGATCCAAAACTAGTTTTTTGTATTCGCGACCCAATTCTTGATTTTCTTGATCCAAAACTAGTTTTTTGTATTCGCGACGGAATTCTTGATTTTCTTGCTCCAAAACTAGTTTTTTGTATTCGCGACGCAATTCTTGATTTTCTTGATCCAAACTAGATTTTTGTATTCGCGACGTAATTCTTCATTTTCTTGATCCAAAACTAGGCTTTTGTTTTCGGGACGCAATTCTTGATTTTTCTAGATCCAAAACTAGTTTTTTGTATTCGCGACCCAATTCTTGAATTTCTTGATCCAAAACTAGTTTTTTGTATTCGCGACGGAATTCTTGATTTTCTTGATCCAAAACTAGTTTTTTGTATTCGCGACGCAATTCTTGATTTTTTTGATCCAAACTAGATTTTTGTATTCGCGACGTAATTCTTCATTTTCTTGATCCAAAACTAGGCTTTTGTTTTCGGGACGCAATTCTTGATTTTTCTTGATCCAAAACTAGTTTTTTGTATTCGCGACCCAATTCTTGATTTTCTTGATCCAAAACTTGCTTTTTGTATTCGCGACGCCATTCTTTATTTTCTTGATCCAAAACTAGTTTTTTGTATTCGCGACCCAATTCTTGATTTTCTTGATCCAAAACTAGTTTTTTGTATTCGCGACACAATTCTTGATTTTCATGATATAAAACTATTTTTTTTGTATTCGCGACGGAATTCTTGATTTTCTTGATCCAAAACTAGTTTTTTGTATACGCCACGCAATTCTTGATTTTCTTGATCGAAACAAGTTTTTTGTATTCGCGACTCAATTCTTGATTTTCATGATATAAAACTATTTTTTTTGTATTCGCGACGCAATTCTTGATTTTCTTGAGCAAAACTAGTTTTTTGTATTCGCGCATCAATTGTTGATTTTCTTGATGCAAAAATAGATTTTTGTATTCGCGACGTAATTCTTCATTTTCTTGATCCAAAACTAGGCTTTTGTTTTCGGGACGCAATTCTTGATTTTTCTTGATCCAAAACTAGTTTTTTGTATTCGCGACCCAATTCTTGATTTTCTTGATCCAAAACTAGTTTTTTGTATTCGCGACCCAATTCTTGATTTTCTTGATCCAAAACTAGTTTTTTGTATTCGCGACAGAATTCTTCATTTTCTTGATCCAAAACTAGGCTTTTGTTTTCGGGACGCAATTCTTGATTTTTCTTGATCCAAAACTAGTTTTTTGTATTCGCGACCCAATTCTTGATTTTCTTGATCCAAAACTTGTTTTTTGTATTCGCGACGCCATTCTTTATTTTCTTGATCCAAAACTAGTTTTTTGTATTCGCGACCCAATTCTTGATTTTCTTGATCCAAAACTAGTTTTTTGTATTCGCGACGGAATTCTTGATTTTCTTGCTCCAAAACTAGTTTTTTGTATTCGCGACGCAATTCTTGATTTTCTTGATCCAAACTAGATTTTTGTATTCGCGACGTAATTCTTCATTTTCTTGATCCAAAACTAGGCTTTTGTTTTCGGGACGCAATTCTTGATTTTTCTAGATCCAAAACTAGTTTTTTGTATTCGCGACCCAATTCTTGAATTTCTTGATCCAAAACTAGTTTTTTGTATTCGCGACGGAATTCTTGATTTTCTTGATCCAAAACTAGTTTTTTGTATTCGCGACGCAATTCTTGATTTTTTTGATCCAAACTAGATTTTTGTATTCGCGACGTAATTCTTCATTTTCTTGATCCAAAACTAGGCTTTTGTTTTCGGGACGCAATTCTTGATTTTTCTTGATCCAAAACTAGTTTTTTGTATTCGCGACCCAATTCTTGATTTTCTTGATCCAAAACTTGCTTTTTGTATTCGCGACGCCATTCTTTATTTTCTTGATCCAAAACTAGTTTTTTGTATTCGCGACCCAATTCTTGATTTTCTTGATCCAAAACTAGTTTTTTGTATTCGCGACACAATTCTTGATTTTCATGATATAAAACTATTTTTTTTGTATTCGCGACGCAATTCTTGATTTTCTTGAGGAAAACTAGTTTTTTGTATTTGCGCATCAATTGTTGATTTTCTTGATGCAAAAATAGATTTTTGTATTCGCGACGCAATTCTTCATTTTCTTGATCCAAAACTAGGCTTTTGTTTTCGGGACGCAATTCTTGATTTTTCTTGATTCAAAACTAGTTTTTTGTATTCGCGACCCAATTCTTGATTTTCTTGATCCCAAACTTGTTTTTTGTTTTCGCGACGCAATTCTTTATTTTCTTGATCCAAAACTAGTTTTTTGTATTCGCGACCCAATTCTTGATTTTCTTGATCCAAAACTAGTTTTTTGTATTCGCGACAGAATTCTTGATTTTCTTGATCCAAAACTAGTTTTTTGTATTCGCGACGCAATTCTTGATTTTCTTGATCCAAACTAGTTTTTTCTATTCGCGACTCAATTCTTGATTTTCATGATATAAAACTATTTTTTTTGTATTCGCGACGCAATTCTTGATTTTCCTGAGCAAAACTAGTTTTTTGTATTTGCGCATCAATTGTTGATTTTCTTGATGCAAAAATAGATTTTTGTATTCGCGACGCAATTCTTCATTTTCTTGATCCAAAACTAGGCTTTTGTTTTCGGGACGGAATTCTTGATTTTTCTTGATCCAAAACTAGTTTTTTGTATTCGCGACACAATTCTTGATTTTCTTGATGCAAAACTAGTTTTTTGTATTCGCGACGCTATTCTTGATTTTCTTGATCCAAAACTAGTTTTTTGTATTCGCGACGCAATTCTTGATTTTCTTGATCCAAACTAGTTTTTTGTATTCGCGACTCAATTCTTGATTTTCATGATCCAAAACTACTTTGTTGTATTCGCGACCCAATTCTTGATTTTCTTAATCAAAAACTAGTTTTTTGTATTCGCGACGCAATTCTTGATTTTCTTAATCAAAAACTAGTTTTTTGTATTCGCGACGCAATTCTTGATTTTTCTAGATCCAAAACTAGTTTTTTGTATTCGCGACCCAATTCTTGATTTTCTTGATCCAAAACTAGTTTTTTGTATTCGCGACGGAATTCTTGATTTTCTTGATCCAAAACTAGTTTTTTGTATTCGGCACTAAATTCTTGATTTTCTTAATCCAAAACTAGTTTTTTTTTATTCGCGACTCAATTCTTGATTTTTCTTGATCCAAAACTAGTTTTTTTTGTATTGAGCACTCAATTCTTTATTTTCTTGACCCAAAACTTGTTTTTTGTTTTCGCGACTCAATTCTTGATTTTTTTCTTGATCCAAAACCAGTTTTTTGTATGAGGCACTCAATTCTTGATTTTCTTGACCCAAAACTATTTCTTTGTATTCGCGACTCAATTCTTTATTTTCTTGATCCAAAACTAGTTTTTTGTATTGACGACTCAATTCTTGATTTTCTTGACACAAAAATAGTTTTTTGTATTCGCGACTCAATTCTTGATTTTCTTGATTCAAAACTAGTTTTTTTTATTCGCGACGCAATTCTTCATTTTCTTGATCCAGAACTAGTTGTTGGTATTCGCGACTCAATTCTTGATTTTTCTTGATCCAAAACTAGTTTTTTTTGTATTGAGCACTCAATTCTTGATTTTCTTGACCCCAAACTAGTTTTTTGTATTTGCGACTCAATTCTCGATTTTCTTAATCCAAAACTAGTTTTTTGTATGCGGCACTAAATTCTTGATTTTCTTGACCCAAAACTAGTTTTTTGTATTCGCAACTCAATTCTTGATTTTTTCTTGATCCAAAATTAGTTTTTTGTATTCACGACGCAATTCTTAATTTTCTTGATCCAAAACTAGTTATTTGTATTCGGCACTAAATTCTTGATTTTCTTAATCCAAAACTAGTTTTTTTTTATTCGCGACTCAATTCTTGATTTTCTTGATCAAAAGCTAGTTTTTTGTATTCGTGACTGAATTCTTGATTTTCTTGATCCAAAACTAGGCTTTTGTTTTCGGGACGCAATTCTTGATTTTTCTTGATCCAAAACTAGTTTATTGTATTCGCGACGCAATTCTTGATTTTCTTGATCCAAACTAGTTTTTTGTATTCGCGACTCAATTCTTGATTTTCATGATATAAAACTATTTTTTTTGTATTCGCGACGCAATTCTTGATTTTCTTGAGCAAAACTAGTTTTTTGTATTCGCGCATCAATTGTTGATTTTCTTGATGCAAAAATAGATTTTTGTATTCGCGACGTAATTCTTCATTTTCTTGATCCAAAACTAGGCTTTTGTTTTCGGGACGCAATTCTTGATTTTTCTTGATCCAAAACTAGTTTTTTGTATTCGCGACCCAATTCTTGATTTTCTTGATCCAAAACTTGTTTTTTGTATTCGCGACGCCATTCTTTATTTTCTTGATCCAAAACTAGTTTTTTGTATTCGCGACCCAATTCTTGATTTTCTTGATACAAAACTAGTTTTTTGTATTCGCGACGGAATTCTTGATTTTCTTGCTCCAAAACTAGTTTTTTGTATTCGCGACGCAATTCTTGATTTTCTTGATCCAAACTAGATTTTTGTATTCGCGACGTAATTCTTCATTTTCTTGATCCAAAACTAGGCTTTTGTTTTCGGGACGCAATTCTTGATTTTTCTAGATCCAAAACTAGTTTTTTGTATTCGCGACCCAATTCTTGATTTTCTTGATCCAAAACTAGTTTTTTGTATTCGCGACGGAATTCTTGATTTTCTTGATCCAAAACTAGTTTTTTGTATTCGCGACGCAATTCTTGATTTTCTAGATCCAAACTAGATTTTTGTATTCGCGACGTAATTCTTCATTTTCTTGATCCAAAACTAGGCTTTTGTTTTCGGGACGCAATTCTTGATTTTTCTTGATCCAAAACTAGTTTTTTGTATTCGCGACCCAATTCTTGATTTTCTTGATCCAAAACTAGGCTTTTGTTTTCGGGACGGAATTCTTGATTTTTCTTGATCCAAAACTAGTTTTTTGTATTCGCGACCCAATTCTTGATTTTCTTGATCCAAAACTAGTTTTTTGTATTCGCGACCCAATTCTTGATTTTCTTGATCCAAAACTAGTTTTTTGTATTCGCGACAGAATTCTTCATTTTCTTGATCCAAAACTAGTTTTTTGTATTCGCGACGCAATTCTTGATTTTCTTGATCCAAAACTAGTTTTTTGTATTCGCGACCCAATTCTTGATTTTCTTGATCCAAAACTTGTTTTTTGTATTCGCGACGCCATTCTTTATTTTCTTGATCCAAAACTAGTTTTTAGTATTCGCGACCCAATTCTTTATTTTCTTGATCCAAAACAAGTTTTTCGTATTCGCGACCCAATTCTTGATTTTCTTGATCCAAAACTAGTTTTTTGTATTCGCGACAGAATTCTTGATTTTCTTCATCCAAAACTAGTTTTTTGTATTCGCGACGCCATTCTTTATTTTCTTGATCCAAAACTAGTTTTTTGTATTCGCGACCCAATTCTTGATTTTCTTGATCCAAAACTAGTTTTTTGTATTCTCGACGGAATTCTTGATTTTCTTGATCAAAAACTAGTTTTTTGTATTCGCGACGCAATTCTTGATTTTCTTAATCAAAAACTATTTTTTTGTATTCGCGACGCAATTCTTGATTTTCTTGATATAAAACTATTTTTTTTGTATTCGCGACGCAATTCTTGATTTTCTTGAGCAAAACTAGTTTTTTGTATTCGCGACTCAATTCTTGATATTCTTGATCCAAAACTAGTTTTTTGTATTCGGCACTAAATTCTTGATTTTCTTAATCCAAAACTAGTTTTTTTTTATTCGCGACTCAATTCTTGATTTTTCTTGATCCAAAACTAGTTTTTTTTGTATTGAGCACTCAATTCTTGATTTTCTTGACCCAAAACTTGTTTTTTGTTTTCGCGACTCAATTCTTGATTTTCTTGATCCAAAACTTGTTTTTTGTATTCGCGACCCAATTCTTGATTTTCTTGATCCAAAACTTGTTTTTTGTATTCGCGACGCCATTCTTTATTTTCTTGATCCAAAACTAGTTTTTTGTATTCGCGACCCAATTCTTGATTTTCTTGATACAAAACTAGTTTTTTGTATTCGCGACGGAATTCTTGATTTTCTTGCTCCAAAACTAGTTTTTTGTATTCGCGACGCAATTCTTGATTTTCTTGATCCAAACTAGATTTTTGTATTCGCGACGTAATTCTTCATTTTCTTGATCCAAAACTAGGCTTTTGTTTTCGGGACGCAATTCTTGATTTTTCTAGATCCAAAACTAGTTTTTTGTATTCGCGACCCAATTCTTGATTTTCTTGATCCAAAACTAGTTTTTTGTATTCGCGACGGAATTCTTGATTTTCTTGATCCAAAACTAGTTTTTTGTATTCGCGACGCAATTCTTGATTTTCTAGATCCAAACTAGATTTTTGTATTCGCGACGTAATTCTTCATTTTCTTGATCCAAAACTAGGCTTTTGTTTTCGGGACGCAATTCTTGATTTTTCTTGATCCAAAACTAGTTTTTTGTATTCGCGACCCAATTCTTGATTTTCTTGATCCAAAACTAGGCTTTTGTTTTCGGGACGGAATTCTTGATTTTTCTTGATCCAAAACTAGTTTTTTGTATTCGCGACCCAATTCTTGATTTTCTTGATCCAAAACTAGTTTTTTGTATTCGCGACCCAATTCTTGATTTTCTTGATCCAAAACTAGTTTTTTGTATTCGCGACAGAATTCTTGATTTTCTTGATCCAAAACTAGTTTTTTGTATTCGCGACAGAATTCTTCATTTTCTTGATCCAAAACTAGTTTTTTGTATTCGCGACGCAATTCTTGATTTTCTTGATCCAAAACTAGTTTTTTGTATTCGCGACCCAATTCTTGATTTTCTTGATCCAAAACTTGTTTTTTGTATTCGCGACGCCTTTTTTTTATTTTCTTGATCCAAAACTAGTTTTTAGTATTCGCGACCCAATTCTTTATTTTCTTGATCCAAAACAAGTTTTTCGTATTCGCGACCCAATTCTTGATTTTCTTGATCCAAAACTAGTTTTTTGTATTCGCGACAGAATTCTTGATTTTCTTCATCCAAAACTAGTTTTTTGTATTCGCGACGCCATTCTTTATTTTCTTGATCCAAAACTAGTTTTTTGTATTCGCGACCCAATTCTTGATTTTCTTGATCCAAAACTAGTTTTTTGTATTCTCGACGGAATTCTTGATTTTCTTGATCAAAAACTAGTTTTTTGTATTCGCGACGCAATTCTTGATTTTCTTAATCAAAAACTATTTTTTTGTATTCGCGACGAAATTCTTGATTTTCTTGATATAAAACTATTTTTTTTGTATTCGCGACGCAATTCTTGATTTTCTTGAGCAAAACTAGTTTTTTGTATTCGCGACTCAATTCTTGATATTCTTGATCCAAAACTAGTTTTTTGTATTCGGCACTAAATTCTTGATTTTCTTAATCCAAAACTAGTTTTTTTTTATTCGCGACTCAATTCTTGATTTTTCTTGATCCAAAACTAGTTTTTTTTGTATTGAGCACTCAATTCTTGATTTTCTTGACCCAAAACTTGTTTGTTGTTTTCGCGACTCAATTCTTGATTTTTTTCTTGATCCAAAACCAGTTTTTTGTATGAGGCACTCAATTCTTGATTTTCTTGACCCAAAACTAGTTTTTTGTATTCGCGACTCAATTCTTTATTTTCTTGATCCAAAACTAGTTTTTTGTATTGGCGACTCAATTCTTGATTTTCTTGACACAAAACTAGTTTTTTGTATTCGCGACTCAATTCTTGATTTTCTTGATTCAAAACTAGTTTTTTCAATTCGCGACGCAATTCTTGATTTTCATGAGCCAAAACTAGTTTTTCGTATTCGCGACTCAATTCTTGATTTTCTTGAGCAAAAACTATTTTTTTGTATTGGCACTCAATTCTTGATTTTCTTGACACAAAACTAGTTTTTTTTATTCGCGACTCAATTCTTGATTTTCATGATATAAAACTATTTTTTTTGTATTCGCGACGCAATTCTTGATTTTCTTGAGCAAAACTAGTTTTTTGTATTTGCGCATCAATTGTTGATTTTCTTGATGCAAAAATAGATTTTTGTATTCGCGACGCAATTCTTCATTTTCTTGATCCAAAACTAGTTATTTGTATTCGGCACTAAATTCTTGATTTTCTTAATCCAAAACTAGTTTTTTTTTATTCGCGACTCAATTCTTGATTTTCTTGATCAAAAGCTAGTTTTTTGTATTCGTGACTGAATTCTTGATTTTCTTGATCCAAAACTAGGCTTTTGTTTTCGGGACGCAATTCTTGATTTTTCTTGATCCAAAACTAGTTTTTTGTATTCGCGACGCAATTCTTGATTTTCTTGATCCAAACTAGTTTTTTGTATTCGCGACTCAATTCTTGATTTTCATGATATAAAACTATTTTTTTTGTATTCGCGACGCAATTCTTTATTTTCTTGAGCAAAACTAGTTTTTTGTATTCGCGCATCAATTGTTGATTTTCTTGATGCAAAAATAGATTTTTGTATTCGCGACGTAATTCTTCATTTTCTTGATCCAAAACTAGGCTTTTGTTTTCGGGACGCAATTCTTGATTTTTCTTGATCCAAAACTAGTTTTTTGTATTCGCGACCCAATTCTTGATTTTCTTGATCCAAAACTTGTTTTTTGTATTCGCGACGCCATTCTTTATTTTCTTGATCCAAAACTAGTTTTTTGTATTCGCGACCCAATTCTTGATTTTCTTGATACAAAACTAGTTTTTTGTATTCGCGACGGAATTCTTGATTTTCTTGCTCCAAAACTAGTTTTTTGTATTCGCGACGCAATTCTTGATTTTCTTGATCCAAACTAGATTTTTGTATTCGCGACGTAATTCTTCATTTTCTTGATCCAAAACTAGGCTTTTGTTTTCGGGACGCAATTCTTGATTTTTCTAGATCCAAAACTAGTTTTTTGTATTCGCGACCCAATTCTTGATTTTCTTGATCCAAAACTAGTTTTTTGTATTCGCGACGGAATTCTTGATTTTCTTGATCCAAAACTAGTTTTTTGTATTCACGACGCAATTCTTGATTTTCTTGATCCAAACTAGATTTTTGTATTCGCGACGTAATTCTTCATTTTCTTGATCCAAAACTAGGCTTTTGTTTTCGGGACGCAATTCTTGATTTTTCTTGATCCAAAACTAGTTTTTTGTATTCGCGACCCAATTCTTGATTTTCTTGATCCAAAACTAGGCTTTTGTTTTCGGGACGGAATTCTTGATTTTTCTTGATCCAAAACTAGTTTTTTGTATTCGCGACCCAATTCTTGATTTTCTTGATCCAAAACTAGTTTTTTGTATTCGCGACCCAATTCTTGATTTTCTTGATCCAAAACTAGTTTTTTGTATTCGCGACAGAATTCTTGATTTTCTTGATCCAAAACTAGTTTTTTGTATTCGTGACGCAATTCTTGATTTTCTTGATCCAAAACTAGTTTTTTGTATTCGCGACCCAATTCTTGATTTTCTTGATCCAAAACTTGTTTTTTGTATTCGCGACGCCATTCTTTATTTTCTTGATCCAAAACTAGTTTTTTGTATTCGCGACCCAATTCTTTATTTTCTTGATCCAAAACAAGTTTTTCGTATTCGCGACCCAATTCTTGATTTTCTTGATCCAAAACTAGTTTTTTGTATTCGCGACATAATTCTTGATTTTCTTCATCCAAAACTAGTTTTTTGTATTCGCGACGCCATTCTTTATTTTCTTGATCCAAAACTAGTTTTTTGTATTCGCGACCCAATTCTTGATTTTCTTGATCCAAAACTAGTTTTTTGTATTCTCGACGGAATTCTTGATTTTCTTGATCAAAAACTAGTTTTTTGTATTCGCGACGCAATTCTTGATTTTCTTAATCAAAAACTAGTTTTTTGTATTCGCGACGCAATTCTTGATTTTCTTGATCCAAAACTAGTTTTTTGTATTCGCGACGCAATTCTTGATTTTCTTGATCCAAAACTAGTTTTTTGTATTCGCGACCCAATTCTTGATTTTCTTGATCCAAAACTTGTTTTTTGTATTCGCGACGCCATTCTTTATTTTCTTGATCCAAAACTAGTTTTTTGTATTCGCGACCCAATTCTTGATTTTCTTGATCCAAAACTAGTTTTTTGTATTCGCGACAGAATTCTTGATTTTCTTCATCCAAAACTAGTTTTTTGTATTCGCGACAGAATTCTTGATTTTCTTCATCCAAAACTAGTTTTTTGTATTCGCGACGCCATTCTTTATTTTCTTGATCCAAAACTAGTTTTTTGTATTCGCGACCCAATTCTTGATTTTCTTGATCCAAAACTAGTTTTTTGTATTCTCGACGGAATTCTTGATTTTCTTGATCAAAAACTAGTTTTTTGTATTCGCGACGCAATTCTTGATTTTCTTAATCAAAAACTAGTTTTTTGTATTCGCGACGCAATTCTTGATTTTCTTGATATAAAACTATTTTTTTTGTATTCGCGACGCAATTCTTGATTTTCTTGAGCAAAACTAGTTTTTTGTATTCGCGACTCAATTCTTGATATTCTTGATCCAAAACTAGTTTTTTGTATTCGCGACGTAATTCTTGATTTTCTTGATCCAAACTAGATTTTTGTATTCGCGACGTAATTCTTCATTTTCTTGATCCAAAACTAGGCTTTTGTTTTCGGGACGCAATTCTTGATTTTTCTAGATCCAAAACTAGTTTTTTGTATTCGCGACCCAATTCTTGATTTTCTTGATCCAAAACTAGTTTTTTGTATTCGCGACGGAATTCTTGATTTTCTTGATCCAAAACTAGTTTTTTGTATTCGCGACGCAATTCTTGATTTTCTTGATCCAAACTAGATTTTTGTATTCGCGACGTAATTCTTCATTTTCTTGATCCAAAACTAGGCTTTTGTTTTCGGGACGCAATTCTTGATTTTTCTTGATCCAAAACTAGTTTTTTGTATTCGCGACCCAATTCTTGATTTTCTTGATCCAAAACTTGTTTTTTGTATTCGCGACGCCATTCTTTATTTTCTTGATCCAAAACTAGTTTTTTGTATTCGCGACCCAATTCATTATTTTCTTGATCCAAAACAAGTTTTTCGTATTCGCGACCCAATTCTTGATTTTCTTGATCAAAAACTAGTTTTTTGTATTCGCGACGCAATTCTTGATTTTCTTAATCAAAAACTAGTTTTTTGTATTCGCGACAGAATTCTTGATTTTCTTGATCCAAAACTAGTTTTTTGTATTCGCGACGCAATTCTTGATTTTCTTGATCCAAAACTAGTTTTTTGTATTCGCGACCCAATTCTTGATTTTCTTGATCCAAAACTTGTTTTTTGTATTCGCGACGCCATTCTTTATTTTCTTGATCCAAAACTAGTTTTTTGTATTCGCGACCCAATTCATTATTTTCTTGATCCAAAACAAGTTTTTCGTATTCGCGACCCAATTCTTGATTTTCTTGATCCAAAACTAGTTTTTTGTATTCGCGACAGAATTCTTGATTTTCTTCATCCAAGACTAGTTTTTTGTATTCGCGACGCCATTCTTTATTTTCTTGATCCAAAACTAGTTTTTTGTATTCGCGACCCAATTCTTGATTTTCTTGATCCAAAACTAGTTTTTTGTATTCTCGACGGAATTCTTGATTTTCTTGATACAAAACTAGTTTTTTGTATTCGCGACGGAATTCTTGATTTTCTTACTCCAAAACTAGTTTTTTGTATTCGCGACGCAATTCTTGATTTTCTTGATCCAAACTAGATTTTTGTATTCGCGACGTAATTCTTCATTTTCTTGATCCAAAACTAGGCTTTTGTTTTCGGGACGCAATTCTTGATTTTTCTTGATCCAAAACTAGTTTTTTGTATTCGCGACCCAATTCTTGATTTTCTTGATCCAAAACTAGGCTTTTGTTTTCGGGACGGAATTCTTGATTTTTCTTGATCCAAAACTAGTTTTTTGTAATCGCGACCCAATTCTTGATTTTCTTGACCCAAAACTAGTTTTTTGTATTCGCGACCCAATTCTTGATTTTCTTGATCCAAAACTAGTTTTTTGTATTCGCGACTGAATTCTTGATTTTCTTGATCCAAAACTAGTTTTTTGTATTCGCGACGCAATTCTTGATTTTCTTGATCCAAAACTAGTTTTTTGTATTCGCGACCCAATTCTTGATTTTCTTGATCCAAAACTTGTTTTTTGTATTCGCGACGCCATTCTTTATTTTCTTGATCCAACACTAGTTTTTTGTATTCGCGACCCAATTCTTTATTTTCTTGATCCAAAACAAGTTTTTCGTATTCGCGACCCAATTCTTGATTTTCTTGATCCAAAACTAGTTTTTTGTATTCGCGACAGAATTCTTGATTTTCTTCATCCAAAACTAGTTTTTTGTATTCGCGACGCCATTCTTTATTTTCTTGATCCAAAACTAGTTTTTTGTATTCGCGACCCAATTCTTGATTTTCTTGATCCAAAACTAGTTTTTTGTATTCTCGACGGAATTATTGATTTTCTTGATCAAAAACTAGTTTTTTGTATTCGCGACGCAATTCTTGATTTTCTTAATCAAAAACTAGTTTTTTGTATTCGCGACGCAATTCTTGATTTTCTTGATATAAAACTATTTTTTTTGTATTCGCGACGCAATTTTTGATTTTCTTGAGCAAAACTATTTTTTTGTATTCGCGACTCAATTCTTGATATTCTTGATCCAAAACTAGTTTTTTGTATTCGGCACTAAATTCTTGATTTTCTTAATCCAAAACTAGTTTTTTTTTATTCGCGACTCAATTCTTGATTTTTCTTGATCCAAAACTAGTTTTTTTTGTATTGAGCACTCAATTCTTGATTTTCTTGACCCAAAACTTGTTTTTTATTTTCGCGACTCAATTCTTGATTTTTTTCTTGATCCAAAACCAGTTTTTTGTATGAGGCACTCAATTCTTGATTTTCTTGACCCAAAACTAGTTTTTTGTATTCGCGACTCAATTCTTTATTTTCTTGATCCAAAACTAGTTTTTTGTATTGGCGACTCAATTCTTGATTTTGTTGACACAAAACTAGTTTTTTGTATTCGCGACTCAATTCTTGATTTTCTTGATTCAAAACTAGTTTTTTTTATTCGCGACACAATTCTTCATTTTCTTGATCCAGAACTAGTTTTTGGTATTCGCGACTCAATTCTTGATTTTTCTTGATCCAAAACTAGTTTTTTTTGTATTGAGCACTCAATTCTTGATTTTCTTGACCCCAAACTAGTTTTTTGTATTTGCGACTCAATTCTCGATTTTCTTAATCCAAAACTAGTTTTTTGTATGCGGCACTAAATTCTTGATTTTCTTGACCCAAAACTAGTTTTTTGTATTCGCAACTCAATTCTTGATTTTTCTTGATCCAAAATTAGTTTTTTGTATTCACGACGCAATTCTTGATTTTCTTGATCCAAAACTAGTTTTTTGTATTCGGCACTAAATTCTTGATTTTCTTAATCCAAAACTAGTTTTTTTTTATTCGCGACTCAATTCTTGATTTTCTTGATCAAAAGCTAGTTTTTTGTATTCGTGACTGAATTCTTGATTTTCTTGATCCAAAACTAGGCTTTTGTTTTCGGGACGCAATTCTTGATTTTTCTTGATCCAAAACTAGTTTTTTGTATTCGCGACGCAATTCTTGATTTTCTTGATCCAAACTAGTTTTTTGTATTCGTGACTGAATTCTTGATTTTCATGATATAAAACTATTCTTTTTGTATTCGCGACGCAATTCTTGATTTTCTTGAGCAAAACTAGTTTTTTGTATTTGCGCATCAATTGTTGATTTTCTTGATGCAAAAATAGATTTTTGTATTCGCGACGCAATTCTTCATTTTCTTGATCCAAAACTAGGCTTTTGTTTTCGGGACGGAATTCTTGATTTTTCTTGATCCAAAACTAGTTTTTTGTATTCGCGACCCAATTCTTTATTTTCTTGATCCAAAACTAGTTTTTTGTATTCGCGACCCAATTCTTGATTTTCTTGATCCAAAACTAGTTTTTTGTATTCGCGACAGAATTCTTGATTTTCTTGATCCAAAACTAGTTTTTTGTATTCGCGACGCCATTCTTTATTTTCTTGATCCAAAACTAGTTTTTTGTATTCGCGACCCAATTCTTGATTTTCTTGATCCAAAACTAGTTTTTTGTATTCTCGACGGAATTCTTGATTTTCTTGATCCAAAACTAGATTTTTGTATTCGCGACGTAATTCTTAATTTTCTTGATCAAAACTAGGCTTTTGTTTTCGGGACGCAATTCTTGATTTTTCTTGATCCAAAACTAGTTTATTGTATTCGCGACCCAATTCTTGATTTTTCTTGATCCAAAACTTGTTTTTTGTATTCGCGACGCCATTTTTTATTCTCTTGATCCAAAACTAGTTTTTTGTATTCGCGACCCAATTCTTGATTTTCTTGATCCAAAACTAGTTTTTTGTATTCGCGACAGAATTCTTGATTTTCTTGATCAAAAACTAGTTTTTTGTATTCGCGACGCAATTCTTGATTTTCTTAATCAAAAACTAGTTTTTTGTATTCGCGACGCAATTCTTGATTTTCTTGATATAAAACTATTTTTTTTGTATTCGCGACGCAATTCTTGATTTTCTTGATTCAAAACTAGTTTTTTGTATTCGGCACTAAATTCTTGATTTTCTTAATCCAAAACTAGTTTTTTTTTATTCGCGACTCAATTCTTGATTTTTCTTGATCCAAAACTAGTTTTTTTTGTATTGAGCACTAAATTCTTGATTTTCTTGACCCAAAACTTGTTTTTTGTTTTCGCGACTCAATTCTTGATTTTTTTCTTGATCCAAAACCAGTTTTTTGTATGAGGCACTCAATTCTTGATTTTCTTGACCCAAAACTAGTTTTTTGTATTCGCGACTCAATTCTTTATTTTCTTGATCCAAAACTAGTTTTTTGTATTGGCGACTCAATTCTTGATTTTCTTGACACAAAACTAGTTTTTTGTATTCGCGACTCAATTCTTGATTTTCTTGATGCAAAACTAGTTTTTTCAATTCGCGACGCAATTCTTGATTTTCATGAGCCAAAACTAGTTTTTTGTATTCGCGACTCAATTCTTGATTTTCTTGAGCAAAAACTATTTTTTTGTATTGGCACTCAATTCTTGATTTTCTTGACACAAAACTAGTTTTTTTTATTCGCGACTCAATTCTTGATTTTCATGATATAAAACTATTTTTTTTGTATTCGCGACGCAATTCTTGATTTTCTTGAGCAAAACTAGTTTTTTGTATTTGCGCATCAATTGTTGATTTTCTTGATGCAAAAATAGATTTTTGTATTCGCGACGCAATTCTTCATTTTCTTGATCCAAAACTAGGCTTTTGTTTTCGGGACGGAATTCTTGATTTTTCTTGATCCAAAACTAGTTTTTTGTATTCGCGACCCAATTCTTGATTTTCTTGATGCAAAACTAGTTTTTTGTATTCGCGACGCAATTCTTGATTTTCTTGATCCAAAACTAGTTTTTTGTATTCGCGACGCAATTCTTGATTTTCTTGATCCAAAACTAGTTTTTTGTATTCGCGACCCAATTCTTGATTTTCTTGATCCAAAACTAGTTTTTTGTATTCTCGACGGAATTCTTGATTTTCTTGATCAAAAACTAGTTTTTTGTATTCGCGACGCAATTCTTGATTTTCTTAATCAAAAACTAGTTTTTTGTATTCGCGACGCAATTCTTGATTTTCTTGATATAAAACTATTTTTTTTGTATTCGCGACGCAATTCTTGATTTTCTTGAGCAAAACTAGTTTTTTGTATTCGCGACTCAATTCTTGATATTCTTGATTCAAAACTAGTTTTTTGTATTCGGCACTAAATTCTTGATTTTCTTAATCCAAAACTAGTTTTTTTTTATTCGCGACTCAATTCTTGATTTTTCTTGATCCAAAACTAGTTTTTTTTGTATTGAGCACTCAATTCTTGATTTTCTTGACCCAAAACTTGTTTGTTGTTTTCGCGACTCAATTCTTGATTTTTTTCTTGATCCAAAACCAGTTTTTTGTATGAGGCACTCAATTCTTGATTTTCTTGACCCAAAACTAGTTTTTTGTATTCGCGACTCAATTCTTTATTTTCTTGATCCAAAACTAGTTTTTTGTATTGGCGACTCAATTCTTGATTTTCTTGACACAAAACTAGTTTTTTGTATTCGCGACTCAATTCTTGATTTTCTTGATTCAAAACTAGTTTTTTCAATTCGCGACGCAATTCTTGATTTTCATGAGCCAAAACTAGTTTTTCGTATTCGCGACTCAATTCTTGATTTTCTTGAGCAAAAACTATTTTTTTGTATTGGCACTCAATTCTTGATTTTCTTGACCCAAAACTAGTTTTTCGTATTTGCGACTCAATTCTTGATTTTCTTGATCCAAAACGAGTTTTTTATATTGGGCACTCAATTCTTGATTTTATTGATCCAAAACTAGTTTTTTTTTTGTATTAGGCACTTAATTCTTGATTTTCTTGACCCAAAATTTGTTTTTTGTATTTGCAACTAAATTCTTGATTTTCTTAATCAAAAACTAGTTTTTTGTATTAGGCACTCAATTCTTGATTTTCTGGATCCAAAACTATTTTTTTGTATTTGCGACTCAATTCTTGATTTTCTTGATTCAAAACTAATTTTTTGTATCCGGGACGAAAATCTTGACTTTTTTGATCCAAAACTAGTTTTTCGTATTTGCGACTCAATTCTTGATTTTCGTGATAAAAAACTAGTTTTTTGTATTGGGCACACAAGTCTTAATTTTCTTGATCCAAAAGTTGTTTTTTGTATTGGGCACTCAACTCTTGATTTTTTTGATCAAAAACTAGTTTTTAATATTCGCGAGCCAATTCTTGATTTTTTTGATCCAAAACTAGTTTTTTATATGGGGCACTCAATTATTGATTTTCGTTATCAAAAACTAGTTTTTTATTTGGGCACTCAATTCTTGATTTTTCCTCATCCAAAACAAGTTTTTTGTGTATGGCATTCAATTCTTCATTTTCTTGATCCAAAACTAGTTTTTTGTATTCGCGACACAATTCTTGTTTTTCTTAATCCAAAATAAGTTTTTTATATTCGCGCCTCAACTTTTGATTTTCTTGATTCAAAAATAGTTTTTTGTATTCGCGACGCAATTCTTCATTTTCTTGATCCAAAACTAGTTTTTTGTTTTCGGGACGCAATTCTTGATTTTTCTTGATGCAAAACTAGTATTTTGTATTCGCGACGCAATTCTTGATTTTCTTAATCCAAAACTAATTTTTTGTATTCGCGACGCAATTCCTGATTTTCTTGATGCAAAACTAGTTTTTTGTATTCGCGATGCAATTCTTGATTTTCTTGATCCAAAACTAGTTTTTTGTATTCGCGACTCAATTCTTGATTTTCTTGATCCAAAACAAGTTTTTTGTATTCGCGACCCAATTCTTGATTTTCTTGATCAAAAACTAGTTTTTTGTATTCGCCACGCAATTCTTGATTTTCTTGATCCAAAACTAGTTTTTTGTATTCGCGACGAAAATCTTGACTTTTTTGATCCAAAACTAGTTTTTTGTATTGGGCACTAAATTTTTGATTTTCTTCATCCAAAACTAGTTTTTTGTATTGGGCACTCAATTCTTGATTTTCTTTTTCCAAAACAAGTTTTTTGTATTCGCGCCTCAATTGTTGATTTTCTTGATCCAAAACTAGTTTTTTGTTTTCGCGACGAAAATCTTGACTTTTTTGATCAAAAACTAGTTTTTCGTATTTGCGAGTCAATTCTTGATTTTCGTGATAAAAAACTAATTTTTTGTATTGGGCACACAAGTCTTGATTTTCTTGATCCAAAAGTAGTTCTTTGTATTGGGCACTTAACTTTTGATTTTCTTAATCCAAAACTAGTTTTTTGTATTCGCGAGGCAATTCTTGATTTTCTTGATCCAAAACTAGTTTTTGTATTCGCGAGACAATTCTTGATTTTTCTTGATCCAAAACTAGTTTTTCGTATTCGCGACTCAATTCTTGATTTTCTTGATCCAAAACTAGTTTTTTGTATTGGGCATTCAATTCTTGATTTTCTTGAGCCAAAACTAGTTTTTTGTAATGGGCACTAAATTCTTGATTGTCTTGATCCAAAACTATTTTTTGTATTCGCGACTCAATTCTTGATTCTCTTGATCCAAAACGAGTTTTTTGTATTCGCGACGCAATTCTTCATTTTCTTGATCCAAAACTAGTTTTTGGTATTCGCGACTCAATTCTTGATTTTTCTTGATCCAAAACTAGTTCTTCGTATTCGCGACGCAATTCCTGATTTTCTTGATGCAAAACTAGTTTTTTGTATTCGCGACGCAATTCTTGATTTTCTTGATCCAAAACTAGTTTTTTTCTATTGGGCACTCAATTCTTGATTTTTCTTGATCCAAAACATGTTTTTTGTATTGAGCACTCAATTCTTGATTTTCTTGACCCAAAACTAGTTTTTTGTATTGGCGACTCAATTCTTGATTTTCTTGATCCAAAACTAGTTTTTTGTATTGGGCACTCAATTCTTGATTTTTTTGACCCAAAACTAGTTTTTTGTATTCGCGACTCAATTCTTGATTTTCTTGATTCAAAACTAATTTTTTGTAGTTGCGACGCAATTCTTGATTTTCTTGAGCGAAAACTAGTTTTTTTCTATTGGGCACTCAATTCTTGATTTTTCTTGATCCAAAACATGTTTTTTGTATTGAGCACTCAATTCTTGATTTTCTTGACCCAAAACGAGTTTTTTGTATTGGCGACTCAATTCTTGATTTTCTTGATCCAAAACTATTTTTTTTGTATTGGGCACTCAATTCTTAATTTTCTTGATCCAAAATTAGTTTTTTGTATTCCCGACGCAATTCTTCATTTTCTTGGTCCAAAACTAGTTTTTGGTATTCGCGACTCAATTCTTGATTTTTCTAGATCCAAAACTAGTTTTTCGTACTCGCGACGCAATTCTTGATTTTCTTGATCCAAAACTAGTTTTTTGTATTTGCTACTAAATTCTTGATTTTCTTGATCCAAAATTAGTTTTTTGTATTCGGCAGTAAATTTGTGATTTTCTTAATCCAAAACTAGTTTTTTTTATTCGCGACTCAATTCTTGATTTTTTTGATCCAAAACTAGTTTTTCGAATTGGGCACTCAATTCTTGATTTTATTGATCCAAAACTAGTTTTTTTTGTATTGGGGACTCAATTCTTGATTTTCTTGACCCAAAACTAGTTTTTTGTATTGGCGAATCAATTCTTGATTTTTTTGACCCAAAACTAGTTTTTTGTATTCGCGAGTCAATTTTTGATATTCTTGACCCAAAACTAGTTTTTTGTATTGGCGACGCAATTCTTGATTTTCTTGATACAAAACTATTTTTTTGTATTCGGTACTCAATTCTTGATTTTCTTGATCCAAAACTAGTTTTTTTTGTATTGGGCACTCAATTCTTGATTTTCTTGACCCAAAACTAGTTTTTTGTATTCGCGACGCAATTCTTGATTTTCTTGATCCAAAACTAGTTTTTTTTGTATTGGGCACTCAATTCTTGATTTTCTTGATCAAAAACTAGTTTTTTGTATTCGCGACTCAATTCTTGATTTTCTTGATTAGAAACTAATTTTTTATATTCGCAACGCAATTCTTGTTTTTCTTGATCCAAACTATTTTTTTGTATTCGCGACGCAATTCTTGATTTTCTTGATCAAAACTAGTTTTTTGTATTCGCGACACAATTCTTTATTTTTTCTTGATCCAAAAGTAGTTTTTAGTATTCGCGACTCAATTCTTGATTTTGTTGATCCAAAATTAGTTTATGGTATTCGCGACGCAATTCTTCATTTTCTTGATGCAAAACTAGTTTTTCGTATTCGCGACTCAATTTTTGATTTTTCTTGACCCAAAACTAGTTTTTCGTATTCGCGACGCAATTCTTAATTTTCTTGATCCAAAACTAGTTTTTTGTATTCGCGACGCGATTCTTCATTTTCTTGATCCAAAACTAGGCTTTTGTTTTCGGGACGCAATTCTTAATTTTTTCTTGATCCAAAACTCGTTTTTCGTATTCGCCACTCAATTCTTGATTTTCTTGATCCGAAACTAGTTTTGTGTAGTGGGTACTAAATTTTTGATTTTCTTGATCCAAAACTAGATTTTTGTATTGGGCACACAATTGTTAATTTGCCTCATCCAAAATAAGTTTTTTGTACAGGGTACTAAATTCTTGATTTTCTTAATTCAAAACTAGTTTTTTTTATTCGCGACGCAATTCTTGACTTTTTTGATCAAAAACAAGTTTTTCGTATTGGCGACTCAATTTTTGATTTTCTTGATCCAAAACTAGTTTTTTGTATTCGCGACCCAATTCTGGATTTTCTTGATCCAAAACTAGTTTTTTGTATTGGGCACTCAATTCTTGATTTTCTTGATCCAAAACTAGTTTTTTGTATTCGCAAGACAATTCTTGATTTTCTTGATCCTAAACTAGTTTTTGTATTCGCGAGACAATTCTTCATTTTCTTGATCCAAAACAAGTTTTTTATATGGGGCACTCAATTATTGATTTTAGTGATAAAAAATTAGTTTTTTGTATTGGGCACTCAATTCTTAATTTTCCTCATCCAAAAGAAGTTTTTGTATATGGCATTCAATTCTTCATTTTCTTGATCCAAAACTTGGTTTTTGTATTCGCGAATCAATTCTTGATTTTTCTTGACCAAAAACTAGTTTTGTGTATTCGCGACGCAATTCATGATTTTCTTGATCCAAAACTAGTTTTTTCTATTCGCGACTCAATTCTTGATTTTCTTGATCCAAAACTAGTTTTTTGTATTCGCGACACAATTCTTCATTTTCTTGATCCAAAACTAGTTTTTGTATTCGCGAGCCAATTCTTGATTTTCTTGATCCAAAACTAGTTTTTTATATGGGGCACTCAATTATTGATTTTCGTGATAAAAAACTAATTTTTTGTATTGGGCACTCAATTCTTAATTTTCCTCATCCAAAAATTTTTTTTGTATATGGCATCCAATTCTTCATTTTCTTGATCCAAAACTTGTTTTTTGTATTCACGAATCAATTCTTGATTTTTTTGATCGAAAACTAGTTTTTTGTATTGGCGACGCAATTCTTGATTTTCTTGACCCAAAACTAGTTTTTTGTATTCGCTACTCAATTCTTGATTTTCTTGATCCAAAACTAGTTTTTTTTGTATTGAGCACTCAATTCTTGATTTTCTTGACCCAAAACTAGTTTTTTGTATTTGCGACTCAATTCTTGATTTTCTTGATCCAAAACTAGTTTTTTGTATTGGGCACTCAATTCTTAATTTTCTTGACCCAAAACTAGTTTTTTGTATTTTCGACTCAATTCTTGATTTTCTTGATCCAAAACTAGTTTTTTGTTTTCGCGACGAAAATCTTGACTTTTTTGATCAAAAACTAGTTTTTTGTATGGGGCACTCAATTCTTAATTTTCTTGACCCAAAACTAGTTTTTTGTATTCGCGACTCAATTCTTGATTTTCTTGATCCCAAACTAGTTTTTTGTAGTGGCGACTCAATTCTTGATTTTCTTGACACAAAACTAGTTTTTTGTATTCACAAGGCAATTGTTGATTTTTTTGAACCAAAATTTTTTTTTGTATTGGGCACTCAATTCTTGATTTTCATTATCCGAAACAAATTTTTTATATTGGGCACTCAATTGTTGATTTTCTTGACCCAAAACTATTTTTTTGTATTCGCTAATCAATTCTAAATTTTCTTGATTCTAACTTTTTCAATTCGCGACGCAATTCTTGATTTTCTTGACCCAAAAATAGTTTTTAGTATTCGCGACTCAATTCTTGATTTTCTTGAGCAAAAACTATTTTTTTGTATTGGCACTCAATTCTTGATTTTCTTGACCCAAAACAAGTTTTTCGTATTTGCGACTCAATTTTTGATTTTCTTGATCCAAAACGAGTTTTTCATATTGGGCACTCAATTCTTGATTTTATTGATCCAAAACTAGTTTTTTTTGTATTGGGCACTTAATTCATGATTTTCTTGACCCAAAATTTGTTTTTTGTATTTGCGACTCAATTCTAGATTTTCTTAATCAAAAACTAGTTTTTTGTATTAGGCACTCAATTCTTGATTTTCTGGATCCAAAACTATTTTTTTGTATTTGCGACTCAATTCTTGATTTTCTTAATTCAAAACTAATTTTTTGTATCCGCGACGAAAATCTTGATTTTTTTGATCCAAAACTAGTTATTCGTATTTCCGACTCAATTCTTGATTTTCGTGATAAAAAACTAGTTTTTTGTATTGGGCACACAAGTCTTAATTTTCTTGATCCAAAAGTTGTTTTTTGTATTGGGTACTGAAATCTTGATTTTCTTGATCAAAAACTAGTTTTTAATATTCGCGAGGCAATTCTTGATTTTCTTGATCAAAAACTAGTTTTTTATATGGGGCACTCAATTATTGATTTTCGTGATCAAAAACTAGTTTTTTGTATTCGCGACGCAATTCTTGTTTTTCTTAATCAAAAACAAGTTTTTTATATTCGCGCCTCAACTTTTGATTTTCTTGATTCAAAAATAGTTTTTTGTATTCGCGACGCAATTCTTCATTTTCTTGATCCAAAACTAGTTTTTTGTTTTCGGGACGCAATTCTTGATTTTTCTTAATGCAAAACTAGTTTTTTGTATTCGCGACGCAATTCTTGATTTTCTTGATCCAAAACTAATTTTTTCTATTCGCGACGCAATTCCTGATTTTCTTGATGCAAAACTAGTTTTTTGTATTCGCAACGCAATTCTTGATTTTCTTGATACAAAATTAGTTTTTTGTATTCGCGACTCAATTCTTGATTTTCTTGATCCAAAACAAGTTTTTTGTATTCGCGACCCAATTCTTGATTTTCTTGATCAAAAACTAGTTTTTTGTATTCACGACGCAATTCTTGTTTTTCTTAATCCAAAACAAGTTTTTTATATTCGCGCCTCAACTTTTGATTTTCTTGATTCAAAAATAGTTTTTTGTATTCGCGACGCAATTCTTCATTTTCTTGATCCAAAACTAGTTATTTGTTTTCGGGACGCAATTCTTGATTTTTCTTGATGCAAAACTAGTTTTTTGTATTCGCGACGCAATTCTTGATTTTCTTGATCCAAAACTAATTTTTTCTATTCGCGACGCAATTCCTGATTTTCTTGATGCAAAACTAGTTTTTTGTATTCGCAACGCAATTCTTGATTTTCTTGATACAAAATTAGTTTTTTGTATTCGCGACTCAATTCTTGATTTTCTTGATCCAAAACAAGTTTTTTGTATTCGCGACCCAATTCTTGATTTTCTTGATCAAAAACTAGTTTTTTGTATTCGCGACGCAATTCTTGTTTTTCTTAATCCAAAACAAGTTTTTTATATTCGCGCCTCAACTTTTGATTTTCTTGATTCAAAAATAGTTTTTTGTATTCGCGACGCAATTCTTCATTTTCTTGATCCAAAACTAGTTTTTTGTTTTCGGGACGCAATTCTTGATTTTTCTTAATGCAAAACTAGTTTTTTGTATTCGCGACGCAATTCTTGATTTTCTTGATCCAAAACTAATTTTTTCTATTCGCGACGCAATTCCTGATTTTCTTGATGCAAAACTAGTTTTTTGTATTCGCAACGCAATTCTTGATTTTCTTGATACAAAATTAGTTTTTTGTATTCGCGACTCAATTCTTGATTTTCTTGATCCAAAACAAGTTTTTTGTATTCGCGACCCAATTCTTGATTTTCTTGATCAAAAACTAGTTTTTTGTATTCGCGACGCAATTCTTGTTTTTCTTAATCCAAAACAAGTTTTTTATATTCGCGCCTCAACTTTTGATTTTCTTGATTCAAAAATAGTTTTTTGTATTCGCGACGCAATTCTTCATTTTCTTGATCCAAAACTAGTTTTTTGTTTTCGCAACGCAATTCTTGATTTTCTTGATACAAAATTAGTTTTTTGTATTCGCGACTCAATTCTTGATTTTCTTGATCCAAAACAAGTTTTTTGTATTCGCGACCCAATTCTTGATTTTCTTGATCAAAAACTAGTTTTTTGTATCCGCCACGCAATTCTTGATTTTCTTGATCCAAAACTAGTTTTTTGTATTCGCGCCTCAACTTTTGATTTTCTTGATTCAAAAATAGTTTTTTGTATTCGCGACGCAATTCTTCATTTTCTTGATCCAAAACTAGTTATTTGTTTTCGGGACGCAATTCTTGATTTTTCTTGATGCAAAACTAGTTTTTTGTATTCGCGACGCAATTCTTGATTTTCTTGATCCAAAACTAATTTTTTCTATTCGCGACGCAATTCCTGATTTTCTTGATGCAAAACTAGTTTTTTGTATTCGCAACGCAATTCTTGATTTTCTTGATACAAAATTAGTTTTTTGTATTCGCGACTCAATTCTTGATTTTCTTGATCCAAAACAAGTTTTTTGTATTCGCGACCCAATTCTTGATTTTCTTGATCAAAAACTAGTTTTTTGTATTCGCGACGCAATTCTTGTTTTTCTTAATCCAAAACAAGTTTTTTATATTCGCGCCTCAACTTTTGATTTTCTTGATTCAAAAATAGTTTTTTGTATTCGCGACGCAATTCTTCATTTTCTTGATCCAAAACTAGTTTTTTGTTTTCGGGACGCAATTCTTGATTTTTCTTAATGCAAAACTAGTTTTTTGTATTCGCGACGCAATTCTTGATTTTCTTGATCCAAAACTAATTTTTTCTATTCGCGACGCAATTCCTGATTTTCTTGATGCAAAACTAGTTTTTTGTATTCGCAACGCAATTCTTGATTTTCTTGATACAAAATTAGTTTTTTGTATTCGCGACTCAATTCTTGATTTTCTTGATCCAAAACAAGTTTTTTGTATTCGCGACCCAATTCTTGATTTTCTTGATCAAAAACTAGTTTTTTGTATCCGCCACGCAATTCTTGATTTTCTTGATCCAAAACTAGTTTTTTGTATTCGCGCCTCAACTTTTGATTTTCTTGATTCAAAAATAGTTTTTTGTATTCGCGACGCAATTCTTCATTTTCTTGATCCAAAACTAGTTTTTTGTTTTCGCAACGCAATTCTTGATTTTCTTGATACAAAATTAGTTTTTTGTATTCGCGACTCAATTCTTGATTTTCTTGATCCAAAACAAGTTTTTTGTATTCGCGACCCAATTCTTGATTTTCTTGATCAAAAACTAGTTTTTTGTATCCGCCACGCAATTCTTGATTTTCTTGATCCAAAACTAGTTTTTTGTATTCGCAACGAAAATCTTGACTTTTTTGATCCAAAACTAGTTTTTTGTATTGGGCACTAAATTCTTGATTTTCTTCATCCAAAACTAGTTTTTTGTATTGGGCACTCAATTCTTGATTTTCATTTTCCAAAATAAGTTTTTTATATTCGCGCCTCAATTGTTGATTTTCTTGATTCAAAAATAGTTTTTTGTTTTCGCGACGCAATTCTTTTTTTTTTTATCCAAAACTAGTTTTTTGTTTTCACGACGAAAATCTTGACTTTTTTGATCCAAAACTAGTTTTTCGTATTTGCGTGTCAATTATTGATTTTCGTGATAAAAAACTAATTTTTTGTATTGGGCACACAAGTCTTGATTTTCTTGATCCAAAAGTAGTTCTTTGTATTGGGCACTTAACTCTTGATTTTCTTGATCCAAAACTAATTTTTTGTATTCGCGAGTCCATTCTTGATTTTCTTGATCCAAAACTAGTTTTTGTATTCGCGAGACAATTCTTGATTTTCTTGATCCAAAACTAGTTTTTCGTATTCGCGACTCAATTCTTGATTTTCTTGATCCAAAACTAGTTTTTTGTATTGGGCACTCAATTCTTGATTTTCTTGAGCCAAAACTAGTTTTTTGTAATGGGCACTAAATTCTTGATTTTCTTGATCCAAAACTATTTTTTGTATTCGCGACTCAATTCTTGATTCTCTTGATCCAAAACTAGTTTTTTGTATTCGCGACGCAATTCTTCATTTTTTCTTGATCCAAAACTAGTTTTTGGTATTCGCGACTCAATTCTTGATTTTTCTTGATCCAAAACTAGTTCTTCGTATTCGCGACGCAATTCCTGATTTTCTTGATGCAAAACTAGTTTTTTGTATTCGCGACGCAATTCTTGATTTTCTTGATCCAAAACTAGTTTTTTTCTATTGGGCACTCAATTCTTGATTTTTCTTGATCCAAAACATGTTTTTTGTATTGAGCACTCAATTCTTGATTTTCTTGACCCAAAACTAGTTTTTTGTATTGGCGACTCAATTCTTGATTTTCTTGATCCAAAACTAATTTTTTGTATTGGGCACTCAATTCTTGATTTTTTTGACCCAAAACTAGTTTTTTGTATTCGCGACTCAATTCTTGATTTTCTTGATTCAAAACTAATTTTTTGTATTTGCGACGCAATTCTTGATTTTCTTGAGCTAAAACTAGTTTTTCGTATTGGCTACTCAATTCTTGATTTTCTTGATCCAAAACTATTTTTTTGTATTGGGCACTCAATTCTTGATTTTCTTGATCTAAAAGTAGTTTTTTGTATTGGGCACTCAACTCTTGATTTTTCTTGATCCAAAACAAGTTTTTTGTATTTACAAGGCAATTCTTGATTTTCTTGATCCAAAATTTTTTTTTGTATTGGGCAATCAATTCTTGATTTTCATTATCCAACACAAATTTTTTATATTAGGCACTCAATTGTTGATTTTTTTGACCCAAAACTAGTTTTTTGTATTTGCTAATCAATTCTAGATTTTCTTGATTCTAATATTCTCAATTCGCGACGCAATTCTTGATTTTCTTAATCAAAAACTAGTTTTTTGTATTGGGCACTCAATTTTTGATTTTCTTGATCCAATACTAGCTTTTTGTATTGGGCACTCAATTCTTGACTTTATTGATCCAAAACTAGTTTTTTTTGTATTGGGGACTCAATTCTTGATTTTTTTGACCCAAAACTAGTTTTTTGTATTTGCGACTCAATTCTTGATTTTCTTGACCCAAAACTAGTTTTTTGTATTTGCGACTCAATTCTTGATTTTTTTGAGCAAAAACTAATTTTTTGTATTAGGCACTGAATTTTGGATTTTCTTGACCCAAAACTAGTTTTTGTATTTGCGACTCAATTCTTGATTTTTTTGATCGAAAACTAGTTTTTTGTTTTGGCGACACAATTCTTGATTTTCTTTACCCAAAACTAGTTTTTTGTATTCACTACTCAATTCGTGATTTTTTTTTTGTATTGGGCACTCCATTCTTGATTTTCTTGATCCAAAACTAGTTTTTTGTATTTGCGACACAATTCTTGATTTTCTTAATCAAAAACTAGTTTTTTGTATTCGCGATGCAATTATTGATTTTCCTAATCCAAAACTAGTTTTTTGTATTGGGACCTAAGTTCTTGATTTTCTTGATCCAAAATAAGTTTTTTGTATTCGCGTCTCAATTGTTGATTTTCTTGCTTCAAAAATAGTTTTTTGTATTCGCGACGTAATTCTTGATTTTCTTGATCAAAAACTAATCTTTTGTATTCGCGACTCACTTCTTGATTGTCTTCATCCAAAACTAGTTTTTTTTATTCGCGACTCAATTCTTGATTTTCTTGATCCAAAACTAGTTTTTTGTATTGGGCACTTAATTCTTTATTTTATTGATTCAAAACAAGTTTTTTTTGTATTGGGCACTCAATTCTTGATTTTTTCATGACCCAAAACTAGTTTTTCGTATTTGCGACTCAATTCTTGATTTTCTTGATCAAAAACTAGTTTTTTGTATTGGGCACTCAACTCTTGATTTTCTTGATCCAAAAACTAATTTTTTTTATTGGGCACTCAATTATTCATTTTCTTGATCCAAAATTAGTTTTTTGTATTGGGCAGTCAATTCTTGATTTTCTTGATCCAAAACTAGTTTTTTTGTATTCGCGACGCAATTCTTGATTTTCTTGATCCAAAACTAGTTTTTTGTATTCGCGACGCAATTCTTGATTTTCTTGATCCAAAACTAGTTTTTTGTATTCGCGACTCAATTCTTGATTTTCTTTATGCAAAACTTGTTTTTTGTATTCGCGACACAATTCTTGATTTTCTTGATCCAAAACTAGTTTTTTGTATTGGGCACTAAAGTTTTGATTTTCTTGATCCAAAAGTAGTTTTTTGTATTGGGCACTGAACTCTTGATTTTCTTCATCCAAAACTAGTTTTTTGTATTGGGCACTCAATTATTGATTTTCTTGATCAAAAACTAGTTTTTTGTATTGGGCACTAAATTCTTGATTTTCTTGATCCAAAATTAGTTTCTCGTATTCGCGCCTCAATTGTTGATTTTCTTGATTCAAAAATAGTTTTTTGTATTCGCGACGCAATTATTCATTTTCTTGATCCAAACCTAGGCTTTGGTTTTCGCGACGCAAGTCTTGATTTTTCTTGATCCAAAACTAGTTTTTCGTATTCGTGACGCATTTCTTGATTTTCTTGATCCAAAACTAGTTTTTTGTATTCGCGACACATTTCTTGATTTGCTTGATCCAAAACTAGTTTTTTTTGTATTGGGCACTCAATTCTTGATTTCATTGATCAAAACTAGTTTTTTGTATTCGCGACTCAATTCTTGATTTTCTTGATCCAAAAGTAGTTATTTATATTGGGGACTCAATTCTTAATTTTCCTCATCCAAAAGAAGTTTTTGTATATATGACATTCAATTCTTCATTTTCTTGATCCAAAATTTGGTTTTTTTTCGCGAATCAATTCTTGATTTTTCTTGATCAAAAACAAATTTTTTGTATTCGCGACTCACTTCTTGATTGTCTTCATCCAAAACTATTTTTTTTTATTCGCGACTCAATTCTTGATTTTCTTGTTCCAAAACTAGTTTTTTGTATTGGGCACTTAATTCTTTATTTTATTGATCCAAAACTAGTTTTTTTTGTATTGGATACTCAATTCTTGATTTTTGCTTGACCAAAAACTAGTTTTTCGTATTTGCGACTCAATTCTTTATTTTCTTGATCAAAAACTAGTTTTTTGTATTGGGCACTCAACTCTTGATTTTATTGATCCAAAAACTAGTTTTTTTTATTGGGCACTCAATTATTCATTTTCTTGATCCAAAATTAGTTTTTTGTACTGGGCACTCAATTCTTGATTTTCTTGATCCAAAACTAGTTTTTTGTATTCGCGACGCAATTCTTGATTTTCTTGATCCAAAACTAGTTTTTTGTATGCGCGACTCAATTCTTGATTTTCTTGATGCAAAACTAGTTTTTTGTATTCGCGACACAATTCTTGATTTTCTTGATCCAAAACTAGTTTTTTGTATTCGCGACTCAATTCTTGATTTTCTTGATCCAAAACTAGTTTTTTGTATTGGGCACTAAATTTTTGATTTTCTTGATCCAAAATTAGTTTTTTGTATTGGGCACTGAACTCTTGATTTTCTTCATCCAAAACTAGTTTTTTGTATTGGGCACTCAATTATTGATTTTCTTGATCAAAAACTAGTTTTTTGTATTGGGCACAAAATTCTTGATTTTCTTGATCCAAAATTAGTTTCTCGTATTCGCGTCTCAATTGTTGATTTTCTTGATTCAAAAATAGTTTTTTGTATTCGCGACGCAATTCTTCATTTTCTTGATCCAAACCTAGGCTTTGGTTTTCGCGACGCAAGTCTATATTTTTCTTGATCCAAAACTAGTTTTTCCTATTCGTGACGCAATTCTTGATTTTCTTGATCCGAAACTAGTTTTTTGTATTCGCGACACATTTCTTGATTTGCTTGATCCAAAACAAGTTTTTTGTATTGGGCACTCAATTCTTGATTTCATTGATAAAAACTAGTTTTTTGTATTCGCGACTCAATTCTTGATTTTTTTGATCCAATACTAGTTTTTTGTATTGGGCACTTAATTCTTTATTTTATTGATCCAAAACTAGTTTTTTTTGTATTGGGCACTCAATTCTTGATTTTTTTCTTGACCCAAAACTAGTTTTTCGTATTGGTGACTCAATTCTTGATTTTCTTGATCAAAAACTAGTTTTTTGTATTGGGCACTCAACTCTTGATTTTCTTGATCCAAAAACTAGTTTTTTCTATTGGGCACTCAATTATTCATTTTCTTGAGCCAAAATTAGTTTTTTGTATTGGCACTCAATTCTTGATTTTCATGATGCAAAACTAGTTTTTTGTATTCGCGACGCAATTCTTGATTTTCTTGATCCAAAACTAGATTTTTGTATTGGGCACACAATTCTTCATTTTCCTCATCCAAAATAAGTTTTTTGTACAGGGTACTCAATTCTTGATTTTCTTGAGCCCAAACTAGTTTTTCGTATTCGCGACGCAATTCTTGATTTTCTTGATCCAAAACTAGTTTTTTGTATTCGCGATGCAATTCTTGATTTTCTTGATCCAAAACTAGTTTTTTGTATTGTGGAATCAATTCTTAATTTTCCTCATCCAAAAGTAGTTTTTATATATGGCATTCAATTCTTCATTTTCTTGATCCAAAATTTGGTTTTTTTTCGCGAATCAATTCTTGATTTTTCTTGATCAAAAACTTATTTTTTGTATTCGCGACTCACTTCTTGATTATCTTCATCCAAAACTAGTTTTTATTATTCGTGACTCAATTCTTGGTTTTCTTGATCCAAAACTAGTTTTTTGTATTGGGCACTTAATTCTTGATTTTCTTCATCCAAAACTAGTTTTTTGTATTGGCCACTCAATTATTGATTTTCTTGATCAAAAACTAGTTTTTTTGTATTGGGCACTAAATTCTTGATTTTCTTGATCCAAAATTAGTTTCTCGTATTCGCGCCTCAATTGTTGATTTTCTTGATTCAAAAATAGTTTTTTGTATTCGCGACGCAATTCTTCATTTTCTTGATCCAAACCTAGGCTTTGGTTTTCGCGACGCAAGTCTTGATTTTTCTTGATCCAAAACTAGTTTTTCGTATTCGTGACGCAATTGTTGATTTTCTTGATCCAAAACTAGTTTTTTGTATTCGCGACACATTTCTTGATTTGCTTGATCCAAAACTAGTTTTTTTTGTATTGGGCACTCAATTCTTGATTTTTTCATGACCTAAAACTAGTTTTTCGTATTTGCGACTCAATTCTTGATTTTCTTGATCAAAAACTAGTTTTTTTTATTGGGCACTCAACTCTTGATTTTCTTGATCCAAAAACTAGTTTTTTTTATTGGGCACTCAATTATTCATTTTCTTGATCTAAAATTAGTTTTTTGTATTGGGCACTCAATTCTTGATTTTCTTGATCCAAAACTAGTTTTTTCTATTCGCGACGCAATTCTTGATTATCTTGATCCAAAACTAATTTTTTGTATTCGCGACGCAATTCTTGATTTTCTTGATCCAAAACTAGTTTTTTGTATTCGCGACTCAATTCTTGATTTTCTTGATGCAAAACTAGTTTTTGGTATTCGCGACACAATTCTTGATTTTCTTGATCCAAAACTAGTTTTTTGTATTCGCGACTCAATTCTTGATTTTCTTGATCCAAAAGTAGTTTTTGTATTGGGCACTAAACTTTTGATTTTCTTGATCCAAAAGTAGTTTTTTGTAATGGGCACTGAACTCTTGATTTTCTTCATCCAAAACTAGATTTTTGTATTGGGCACTAAATTCTTGATTTTCTTGATCCAAAATTAGTTTCTCGTATTCGCGTCTCAATTGTTGATTTTCTTGATTCAAAAATAGTTTTTTGTATTCGCGACTCACTTCTTGATTGTCTTCATCCAAAACTAGTTTTTTTTATTCGCGACTTAATTCTTGATTTTCTTGATCCAAAACTAGTTTTTCGTATTCGTGACGCAATTCTTGATTTTCTTGATCCAAAACTAGTTTTTTTGTATTCGCGACACATTTCTTGATTTGCTTGATCCAAAACTAGTTTTTTTTGTATTGGGCACTCAATTCTTGATTGCATTGATCAAAACTAGTTTTTTGTATTCGCGACACAATTCTTGATTTTCTTGATCCAAAACTAGTTTTTTGTATTCGCGACTCAATTCTTGATTTGCTTGATCCAAAACTAGTTTTTTGTATTGGGCACTCAATTCTTGATTTCATTGATCAAAACTAGTTTTTTGTATTCGCGACTCAATTCTTGATTTTCTTGATCCAAAACTAGTTTTTTGTATTGGGGACTCAATTCTTAATTTTCATCATCCAAAAGAAGTTTTTGTATATGGCATTCAATTCATCATTTTCTTGATCCAAAATTTGGTTTTTTTTCGCGAATCAATTCTTGATTTTTCTTCATCAAAAACTAATTTTTTGTATTCGCGACTCAATTCTTGATTGTCTTCATCCAAAACTAGTTTTTTTTATTCGCGACTCAATTCTTGATTTTCTTGATCCAAAACTAGTTTTTTGTATTGGGCACTTAATTCTTTATTTTATTGATCCAAAACTAGTTTTTTTTGTATTGGGTACTCAATTCTTGATTTTTTCTTGACCCAAAACTAGTTTTTCGTATTTGCGACTTAATTCTTGATTTTCTTGATTAAAAACTAGTTTTTGGTTTTGGGCACTCAACTCTTGATTTTATTGATCCAAAAACTAGTTTTTTTTATTGGGCACTCAATTATTCATTTTCTTGATCCAAAATTAGTATTTTGTATTGGGCACTCAATTCTTGATTTTCTTGATCCAAAACTAGTTTTTTGTATTCGCGACGCAATTCTTGATTTTCTTGATGCAAAACTAGTTTTTTGTATTCGCGACGCAATTCTTGATTTTCTTGATGCAAAACTAGTTTTTTGTATTCGCGACGCAATTCCTGATTTTCTTGATCCAAAACTAGTTTTTTGTATTCGCGACTGAATTCTTGATTTTCTTGATCAAAAACTAGTTTTTTGTATTGGGAACTGAATTCTTGATTTTCTTGATCCAAATTAGTTTCTCGTATTCGCGCCTCAATTGTTGATTTTTTTGATTCAAAAATAGTTTTTTGTATTCGCGACGCAATTCTTCATTTTCTTGATCCAAACCTAAGCTTTGGTTTTCGCGACGCAAGTCTTGATTTTTCTTGATCCAAAACTAGTTTTTCGTATTCGTGACGCATTTCTTGATTTTCTTGATCCAAAACTAGTTTTTTGTATTCGCGACAAATTTCTTGATTTGCTTGATCCAAAACTAGTTTTTTTTGTATTGGGCACTCAATTCTTGATTTTCTTGATCCAAAACTAGTTTTTTGTATTCGCGATGCAATTCTTGATTTTCTTGATCCAAAACTAGTTTTTTGTATTGGGGACTCAATTCTTAATTTTCCTCATCCAAAAGAAGTTTTTGTATATGACATCCAATTCTTCATTTTCTTGATCCAAAATTTGGTTTTTTTTCGCGAATCAATTCTTGATTTTTCTTGATCATAAACAAATTTTTTGTATTCGCGACTCACTTCTTGATTGTCTTCATCCAAAACTATTTTTTTTTATTCGCGACTCAATTCTTGATTTTCTTGATCCAAAACTAGTTTTTTGTATTGGGCACTTAATTCTTTATTTTATTGATCCAAAACTAGTTTTTTTTGTATTGGGTACTCAATTCGTGATTTTTTCTTGACCCAAAACTAGTTTTTCGTATTTGCAACTCAATTCTTTATTTTCTTGATCAAAAACTAGTTTTTTGTATTGGGGCACTCAACTCTTGATTTTATTGATCCAAAAACTTGTTTTTTTTTATTGGGCACTCAATTATTCATTTTCTTGATCCAAAATTAGTTTTTTGTACTGGGCACTCAATTCTTGATTTTCTTGATCCAAAACTAGTTTTTTGTATTCGCGATGCAATTCTTGATTTTCTTGATCCAAAACTATTTTTTTGTATTCGCGACCCAATTCTTGATATTCTTGATCCAAAACTAGTTTTTTGTATGCGCGACTCAATTCTTGATTTTCTTGATGCAAAACTAGTTTTTTGTATTCGCGACACAATTCTTGATTTTCTTGATCCAAAACTAGTTTTTTGTATTCGCGACTCAATTCTTGATTTTCTTGATCCAAAAGTAGTTTTTTGTATTGGGCACTAAATTTTTTATTTTCTTGATCCAAAAGTAGTTTTTTGTATTGGGCACTGAACTCTTGATTTTCTTCATCCAAAACTAGTTTTTTGTATTGGGCACTCAATTATTGATTTTCTTGATCAAAAACTAGTTTTTTGTATTGGGCACAAAATTCTTGATTTTCTTGATCCAAAATTAGTTTCTCGTATTCGCGTCTCAATTGTTGATTTTCTTGCTTCAAAAATAGTTTTTTGTATTCGCGACGCAATTCTTCATTTTCTTGATCCAAACCTAGGCTTTGGTTTTCGCGACGCAAGTCTATATTTTTCTTGATCCAAAACTAGTTTTTCCTATTCGTGACGCAATTCTTGATTTTCTTGATCCGAAACTAGTTTTTTGTATTCGCGACACATTTCTTGATTTGCTTGATCCAAAACAAGTTTTTTGTATTGGGCACTCAATTCTTGATTTCATTGATAAAAACTAGTTTTTTGTATTCGCGACTCAATTCTTGATTTTCTTGATCCAATACTAGTTTTTTGTATTGGGCACTTAATTCTTTATTTTATTGATCCAAAACTAGTTTTTTTTGTATTGGGCACTCAATTCTTGATTTTTTCTTGACCCAAAACTATTTTTTCGTATTGGTGACTCAATTCTTGATTTTCTTGATCATAAACTAGTTTTTTGTATTGGGCACTCAACTCTTGATTTTCTTGATCCAAAAACTAGTTTTTTCTATTGGGCACTCAATTATTCATTTCTTGAGCCAAAATTAGTTTTTTGTATTGGCACTCAATTCTGGATTTTCATGATGCAAAACTAGTTTTTTGTATTCGCGACGCAATTCTTGATTTTCTTGATCCAAAACTAGATTTTTGTATTGGGCACACAATTCTTCATTTTCCTCATCCAAAATAAGTTTTTTGTACAGGGTACTCAATTCTTGATTTTCTTGAGCCCAAACTAGTTTTTCGTATTCGCGACGCAATTCTTGATTTTCTTGATCCAAAACTAGTTTTTTGTATTCGCGATGCAATTCTTGATTTTCTTGATCCAAAACTAGTTTTTTGTATTGTGGAATCAATTCTTAATTTTCCTCATCCAAAAGTAGTTTTTATATATGGCATTCAATTCTTCATTTTCTTGATCCAAAATTTGGTTTTTTTTCGCGAATCAATTCTTGATTTTTCTTGATCAAAAACTTATTTTTTGTATTCGCGACTCACTTCTTGATTATCTTCATCCAAAACTAGTTTTTATTATTCGTGACTCAATTCTTGGTTTTCTTGATCCAAAACTAGTTTTTTGTATTGGGCACTTAATTCTTGATTTTCTTCATCCAAAACTAGTTTTTTGTATTGGCCACTCAATTATTGATTTTCTTGATCAAAAACTAGTTTTTTTGTATTGGGCACTAAATTCTTGATTTTCTTGATCCAAAATTAGTTTCTCGTATTCGCGCCTCAATTGTTGATTTTCTTGATTCAAAAATAGTTTTTTGTATTCGCGACGCAATTCTTCATTTTCTTGATCCAAACCTAGGCTTTGGTTTTCGCGACGCAAGTCTTGATTTTTCTTGATCCAAAACTAGTTTTTCGTATTCGTTACGCAATTCTTGATTTTCTTGATCCAAAACTAGTTTTTTGTATTCGCGACACATTTCTTGATTTGCTTGATCCAAAACTATTTTTTTTTTGTATTGGGCACTCAATTCTTGATTTTTTCATGACCCAAAACTAGTTTTTCGTATTTGCGACTCAATTCTTGATTTTCTTGATCAAAAACTAGTTTTTTTTATTGGGGACTCAACTCTTGATTTTCTTAATCCAAAAACTAGTTTTTTTTATTGGGCACTCAATTATTCATTTTCTTGATCAAAAATTAGTTTTTTGTATTGGGCACTCAATTCTTGATTTTCTTGATCCAAAACTAGTTTTTTGTATTCGCGACGCAATTCTTGATTATCTTGATCCAAAACTAATTTTTTGTATTCGCGACGCAATTCTTGATTTTCTTGATCCAAAACTAGTTTTTTGTATTCGCGACTCAATTCTTGATTTTCTTGATGCAAAACTAGTTTTTGGTATTCGCGACACAATTCTTGATTTTCTTGATCCAAAACTAGTTTTTTGTATTCGCGACTCAATTCTTGATTTTCTTGATCCAAAAGTAGTTTTTGTATTGGGCACTAAATTTTTGATTTTCTTGATCCAAAAGTAGTTTTTTGTAATGGGCACTGAACTCTTGATTTTCTTCATCCAAAACTAGATTTTTGTATTGGGCACTAAATTCTTGATTTTCTTGATCCAAAATTAGTTTCTCGTATTCGCGTCTCAATTGTTGATTTTCTTGATTCAAAAATAGTTTTTTGTATTCGCGACTCACTTCTTGATTGTCTTCATCCAAAACTAGTTTTTTTTATTCGCGACTTAATTCTTGATTTTCTTGATCCAAAACTAGTTTTTCGTATTCGTGACGCAATTCTTGATTTTCTTGATCCAAAACTAGTTTTTTTGTATTCGCGACACATTTCTTGATTTGCTTGATCCAAAACTAGTTTTTTTTGTATTGGGCACTCAATTCTTGATTGCATTGATCAAAACTAGTTTTTTGTATTCGCGACACAATTCTTGATTTTCTTGATCCAAAACTAGTTTTTTGTATTCGCGACTCAATTCTTGATTTGCTTGATCCAAAACTAGTTTTTTGTATTGGGCACTCAATTCTTAATTTTCATCATCCAAAAGAAGTTTTTGTATATGGCATTCAATTCATCATTTTCTTGATCCAAAATTTGGTTTTTTTTCGCGAATCAATTCTTGATTTTTCTTGATCAAAAACTAATTTTTTGTATTCGCGACTCAATTCTTGATTGTCTTCATCCAAAACTAGTTTTTTTTATTCGCGACTCAATTCTTGATTTTCTTGATCCAAAACTATTTTTTTGTATTGGGCACTTAATTCTTTATTTTATTGATCCAAAACTAGTTTTTTTTGTATTGGGTACTCAATTCTTGATTTTTTCTTGACCCAAAACTAGTTTTTCGTATTTGCGACTTAATTCTTGATTTTCTTGATCAAAAACTAGTTTTTGGTTTTGGGCACTCAACTCTTGATTTTATTGATCCAAAAACTAGTTTTTTTTATTGGGCACTCAATTATTCATTTTCTTGATCCAAAATTAGTATTTTGTATTGGGCACTCAATTCTTGATTTTCTTGATCCAAAACTAGTTTTTTGTATTCGCGACGCAATTCTTGATTTTCTTGATGCAAAACTAGTTTTTTGTATTCGCGACGCAATTCTTGATTTTCTTGATGGAAAACTAGTTTTTTGTATTCGCGACACAATTCCTGATTTTCTTAATCCAAAACTAGTTTTTTGTATTCGCGACTGAATTCTTGATTTTCTTGATCCAAAACTAGTTTTTTGTATTGGGCACTAAATTCTTGATTTTCTTGATCCAAAATTAGTTTCTCGTATTCGCGCCTCAATTGTTGATTTTCTTGATTCAAAAATAGTTTTTTGTATTCGCGACGCAATTCTTCATTTTCTTGATCCAAACCTAGGCTTTGGTTTTCGCGACGCAAGTCTTGATTTTTCTTGATCCAAAACTAGTTTTTCGTATTCGTGACGCATTTCTTGATTTTCTTGATCCAAAACTAGTTTTTTGTATTCGCGACAAATTTCTTGATTTGCTTGATCCAAAACTAGTTTTTTTTGTATTGGGCACTCAATTCTTGATTTTCTTGATCCAAAACTAGTTTTTTGTATTCGCGATGCAATTCTTGATTTTCTTGATCCAAAACTAGTTTTTTGTATTGGGGACTCAATTCTTAATTTTCCTCATCCAAAAGAAGTTTTTGTATATGACATCCAATTCTTCATTTTCTTGATCCAAAATTTGGTTTTTTCTCGCGAATCAATTCTTGATTTTTCTTGATCATAAACAAATTTTTTGTATTCGCGACTCACTTCTTGATTGTCTTCATCCAAAACTATTTTTTTTTATTCGCGACTCAATTCTTGATTTTCTTGATCCAAAACTAGTTTTTTGTATTGGGCACTTAATTCTTTATTTTATTGATCCAAAACTAGTTTTTTTTGTATTGGGTACTCAATTCGTGATTTTTTCTTGACCCAAAACTAGTTTTTCGTATTTGCAACTCAATTCTTTATTTTCTTGATCAAAAACTAGTTTTTTGTATTGGGGCACTCAACTCTTGATTTTATTGATCAAAAAACTTGTTTTTTTTTATTGGGCACTCAATTATTCATTTTCTTGATCCAAAATTAGTTTTTTGTACTGGGCACTCAATTCTTGATTTTCTTGATCCAAAACTAGTTTTTTGTATTCGCGACCCAATTCTTGATATTCTTGATCCAAAACTAGTTTTTTGTATGCGCGACTCAATTCTTGATTTTCTTGATGCAAAACTAGTTTTTTGTATTCGCGACACAATTCTTGATTTTCTTGATCCAAAACTAGTTTTTTGTATTCGCGACTCAATTCTTGATTTTCTTGATCCAAAACTAGTTTTTTGTATTGGGCACTAAATTTTTGATTTTCTTGATCCAAAAGTAGTTTTTTGTATTGGGCACTGAACTCTTGATTTTCTTCATCCAAAACTAGTTTTTTGTATTGGGCACTCAATTATTGATTTTCCTCATCAAAAACTAGTTTTTTGTATTGGGCACTAAATTCTTGATTTTCTTGATCCAAAATTAGTTTCTCGTATTCGCGTCTCAATTGTTGATTTTCTTGCTTCAAAAATAGTTTTTTGTATTCGCGACGCAATTCTTCATTTTCTTGATCCAAACCTAGGCTTTGGTTTTCGCGACGCAAGTCTATATTTTTCTTGATCCAAAACTAGTTTTTCCTATTCGTGACGCAATTCTTGATTTTCTTGATCCGAAACTAGTTTTTTGTATTCGCGACACATTTCTTGATTGGCTTGATCCAAAACAAGTTTTTTGTATTCGCGACTCAATTCTTGATTTCATTGATAAAAACTAGTTTTTTGTATTCGCGACTCAATTCTTGATTTTCTTGATCCAATACTAGTTTTTTGTATTGGGCACTTAATTCTTCATTTTATTGATCCAAAACTAGTTTTTTTTGTATTGGGCAGTCAATTCTTGATTTTTTCTTGACCCAAAACTAGTTTTTCGTATTGGTGACTCAATTCTTGATTTTCTTGATCAAAAACTAGTTTTTTGTATTCGGCACTCAACTCTTGATTTTCTTGATCCAAAAAATAGTTTTTTCTATTGGGCACTCAATTATTCATTTTCTTGAGCCAAAATTAGTTTTTTGTATTGGCACTCAATTCTTGATTTTCATGATGCAAATCTAGTTTTTTGTATTCGCGACGCAATTTTTAATTTTCTTGATCCAAAACTAGATTTTTGTATTGGGCCCACAATTCTTCATTTTCCTCATCCAAAATAAGTTTTTTGTACAGGGTACTCAATTCTTGATTTTCTTGAGCGCAAACTAGTTTTTCGTATTCGCGACGCAATTCTTGATTTTCTTGATCCAAAACTAGTTTTTTGTATTCGCGATGCAATTCTTGATTTTCTTGATCCAAAACTAGTTTTTTGTATTGTGGACTCAATTCATAATTTTCCTCATCCAAAAGAAGTTTTTATATATGGCATTCAATTCTTCATTTTCTTGATCCAAAATTTGGTTTTTTTTCGCGAATCAATTCTTGATTTTTCTTGATCAAAAACTTATTTTTTGTATTCGCGACTCACTTCTTGATTATCTTCATCCAAAACTAGTTTTTTTTATTCGCGACTCAATTCTTGATTTTCTTGATCCAAAACTAGTTTTTTGTATTGGGCAGTTAATTCTTTATTTTATTGATCCAAAACTATTTTTTTTTGTATTGGCACTCAACTCTTGATTTTCTTGATCCAAAAACTAGTTTTTTTATTGGGCACTCAATTATTCATTTTCTTGATCCAAAATTAGTTTCTCGTATTCGCCCCTCAATTGTTGATTTTCATGATTCAAAAATAGTTTTTTGTATTCGCGACGCAATTCTTCATTTTCTTGATCCAAACCTAGGCTTTGGTTTTCGCGACGCAAGTCTTGATTTTTCTTGATCCAAAACTAGTTTTTCGTATTCGTGACGCAATTCTTGATTTTCTTGATCCAAAACTAGTTTTTTGTATTCGCGACACATTTCTTGATTTGCTTGATCCAAAACTAGTTTTTTGTATTGTGCACTCAATTCATGATTTCATTGATCAAAACTAGTTTTTTGTTTTCGCGACTCAATTCTTGATTTTCTTGATCCAAAACTAGTTTTTTGTATTGGTCACTCAACTCTTGATTTTATTGATCCAAAAACTAGTTTTTTTTATTAGGCACTCAATTATTCATTTTCTTGATCCAAAACTAGTTTTTTTTATTCGCGACTCAATTCTTGATTTTCTTGATCCAAAAGTAGTTTTTCGTATTCGGGACGCAATTCTTGATTTTCTTGATCCAAAACTAGTTTTTTGTATTCGCGACACATTTCTTGATTTGCTTGATCCAAAACTAGTTTTTTTTGTATTGGGCACTCAATTCTTGATTTTCTTGCTTCAAAAATAGTTTTTTGTATTCGCGACGCAATTCTTGATTTTCTTGATCCAAAACTAGTTTTTTGTATTCGCGACGCAATTCTTGATTTTCTTGATCCAAAATTAGTTTTTTGTATTGTGGACTCAATTCTTAATTTTCCTCATCCAAAAGAAGTTTTTGTATATGGCATTCAATTCTTCATTTTCTTGATCCAAAATTTGGTTTTTTTTCGCGAATCAATTCTTAATTTTTCTTGATCAAAAACTAATTTTTTTTATTCGCGACTCACTTCTTGATTATCTTCATCCAAAATTAGTTTTTTTTTATTCGCGACTCAATTCTTGATTTTCTTAATCCAAAACTAGTTTTTTGTTTTGGGCACTTAATTCTTTATTTTATTGATCCAAAACTATTTTTTTTTGTATTGGGCACTCAATTCTTGATTTTTTTTGACCCAAAACTAGTTTTTCGTATTTGCGACTCAATTCTTGATTTTCTTGATCAAAAACTAGTTTTTTGTATTGGGCACTCAACTCTTGATTTTCTTGATCCAAAAATTAGTTTTTTTTATTGGGCACTCAATTATTCATTTTCTTGATCCAAAATTAGTTTTTTGTATTGGGCACTCAATTCTTGATTTTCTTGATGCAAAATTAGTTTCTCGTATTCGCGCCTCAATTGTTGATTTTCTTGATTCAAAAATAGTTTTTTGTATTATTCACGACGCAATTCTTCATTTTCTTGATCCAAAACTAGTTTTTTGTATTCGCAACACATTTCTTGATTTGCTTGATCCAAAACTAGTTTTTTGTATTGGGCACTCGATTCTTGATTTCATTGATCAAAACTAGTTTTTTGTATTCGCGACTCAATTCTTGATTTTCTTGATCCAAAACTAGTTTTTTGTATTGGGCACTAAATTCTTGAATTTCGTGATACAAAACTAGATTTTTGTATTGGGCACACAATTCTTCATTTTCCTCATCCAAAATAAGTTTTTTGTACAGGGTACTCAATTCTTGATTTACTTGAGCCGAAACTAGTTTTTCGTATTCGCGACTCAATTCTTGATTTTCTTGATCCAAAACTAGTTTTTTGTATTCGCGACGCAATTCATGATTTTCTTGATCCAAAACTAGTTTTTTGTATTGTGGACTCAATTCTTAATTTTTTCCTCATCCAAAAGAAGTTTTTGTATATGGCATTCAATTCTTCATTTTCTTGATCCAAAATTTGGTTTTTTTTCGCGAATCAATTCTTGATTTTTCTTGATCCAAAACTAGTTTTTCGTATTTGCGACGCAATTCTTGATTTTCTTGATCCAAAACTAGTTTTTTGTATTCGCGACACATTTCTTGTTTTGCTTGATCCAAAACTAGTTTTTTGTATTGGGCACCCAATTCTTGATTTCATTGATCAAAACTAGTTTTTTGTATTCGCGACTCAATTCTTGATTTTTCTTGATCCAAAACTAGTTTTTTGTATTGGGCACTAAATTCTTGAATTTTGCGATACAAAACTAGATTTTTGTATTGGGCACACAATTCTTCATTTTCCTCATCCAAAATAAGTTTTTTGTACAGGGTACTCAATTCTTGATTTGCTTGAGCCCAAACTAGTTTTTCGTATTCGCGACGCAATTCTTGATTTTCTTAATCCAAAACTAGTTTTTTGTATTCGCGATGCAATTCTTGATTTTCTTGATCCAAAACTATTTTTTTGTATTGTGGACTCAATTCTTAATTTTCCTCATCCAAAAGAAGTTTTTACATATGGCATTCAATTGTTCATTTTCTTGATCCAAAATTTGGTTTTTTTTCGCGAATCAATTCTTGATTTTTCTTGATCAAAAAATAATTTTTTGTATTCGCGACTCAATTCTTTATTTTCTTGATCCAAAACTAGTTTTTTGTATTGGTCACTTAATTCTTTATTTTATTGATCCAAAACTATTTTTTTTTGTATTGGGCACTCAATTCTTGATTTTGTTGATCCAAAACTAGTTTTTTGTATTCGCGACGCAATTCTTGATTTTCTTGATCCAAAACTAGTTTTTTGTATTGGGCACTCAATTCTTGATTTCATTGATCAAAACTAGTTTTTTGTATTCGCGACTCAATTCTTGATTTTCTTGATCAAAAACTAGTTTTTTGTATTGGGCACTCAACTCTTGATTTTATTGATCCAAAAACTAGTTTTTTTTATTGGGCACTCAATTATTCATTTTCTTGATCCAAAATTAGTTTTTTGTACTGGGCACTCAATTCTTGATTTTCTTGATCCAAAACTAGTTTTTTGTATTCGCGACGCAATTCTTGATTTTCTTGATCCAAAACTAGTTTTTTGTATGCGCGACTCAATTCTTGATTTTCTTGATGCAAAACTAGTTTTTTGTATTCGCGACACAATTCTTGATTTTCTTGATCCAAAACTAGTTTTTTGTATTCGCGACTCAATTCTTGATTTTCTTGATCCAAAACTAGTTTTTTGTATTGGGCACTAAATTTTTGATTTTCTTGATCCAAAACTAGTTTTTTTGTATTGGGCACTGAACTCTTGATTTTCTTCATCCAAAACTAGTTTTTTGTATTGGGCACTCAATTATTGATTTTCTTGATCAAAAACTAGTTTTTTGTATTGGGCACTAAATTCTTGATTTTTTTGATCAAAACTAGTTTTTTGTATTCGCGACTCAATTCTTGATTTTCTTGATCCAAAACTAGTTTTTTGTATTGGGCACTAAATTCTTGAATTTCGCGATACAAAACTAGATTTTTGTATTGGGCACATAATTCTTCATTTTCCTCATCCAAAATAAGTTTTTTGTACAGGGTACTCAATTCTTGATTTTCTTGAGCCAAAACTAGTTTTTCGTATTCGCGACGCAATTCTTGATTTTCTTGATCCAAAACTAGCTTTTTGTATTCGCGATGCAATTCTTGATTTTCTTGATCCAAAACTAGTTTTTTGTATTATGGACTCAATTCTTAATTTTCCTCATCCAAAAGAAGTTTTTACATATGGCATTCAATTCTTCATTTTCTTCATCCAAAATTTGGTTTTTTTTCGCGAATCAATTCTTGATTTTTCTTGATCAAAAACTAATTTTTTGTATTCGCGACTCAATTCTTGATTTTCTTGATCCAAAACTAGTTTTTTGTATTGGGCACTTAATTCTTTATTTTATTGATCCAAAACTATTTTTTTTTGTATTGGGCACTCAATTCTTGATTTTCTTGATCCAAAACTAGTTTTTTGTATTCGCGACGCAATTCTTGATTTTCTTGATCCAAAACTAGTTTTTTTGTATTGGGCACTCAATTCTTGATTTCATTGATCAAAACTAGTTTTTTGTATTCGCGACTCAATTCTTGATTTTCTTGATCCAAAACTAGTTTTTTGTATTGGGCACTAAATTCTTGAATTTCGTGATACAAAACTAGATTTTTGTATTGGGCACACAATTCTTCATTTTCCTCATCCAAAATAAGTTTTTTGTACAGGGTACTCAATTCTTGATTTTCTTGAGCCAAAACTAGTTTTTCGTATTCGCGACGCAATTCTTGAATTTCTTGATCCAAAACTAGCTTTTTGTATTCGCGATGCAATTCTTGATTTTCTTGATCCAAAACTAGTTTTTTGTATTATGGACTCAATTCTTAATTTTCCTCATCCAAAAGAAGTTTTTACATATGGCATTCAATTCTTCATTTTCTTGATCCAAAATTTGGTTTTTTTTCGCGAATCAATTCTTGATTTTTCTTGATCAAAAACTAATTTTTTGTATTCGCGACTCAATTCTTGATTTTCTTGATCCAAAACTAGTTTTTTGTATTGGGCACTTAATTCTTTATTTTATTGATCCAAAACTATTTTTTTTTGTATTGGGCACTCAATTCTTGATTTCATTGATCAAAACTAGTTTTTCGTATTCGCGACTCAATTCTTGATTTTCTTGATCCAAAACTAGTTTTTTGTATTGGGCACTAAATTCTTGAATTTCGTGATACAAAACTAGATTTTTGTATCGGGCACACAATTCTTCATTTTCCTCATCCAAAATAAGTTTTTTGTACACGGTACTCAATTCTTGATTTTCTTGAGCCGAAACTAGTTTTTCGTATTCGCGACTCAATTCTTGATTTTCTTGATCCAAAACTAGTTTTTTGTATTCGCGACGCAATTCTTGATTTTCCTGATCCAAAACAAGTTTTTTGTATTGTGGACTCAATTCTTAATTTTCCTCATCCAAAAGAAGTTTTTGTATATGGCATTCAATTCTTCATTTTCTTGATCCAAAATTTGGTTTTTTTTCGCGAATCAATTCTTGATTTTTATTGATCCAAAACTAGTTTTTCGTATTCGCGACGCAATTCTTGATTTTCTTGATCCAAAACTAGATTTTTGTATTCGCGACACATTTCTTGATTTGCTGGATCCAAAACTAGTTTTTTGTATTGGGCACTCAATTCTTGATTTTATTGATCAAAACTAGTTTTTTTTATTCGCGACTCAATTCTTGATTTTCTTGATCCAAAACTAGTTTTTTGTATTGGGCACTAAATTCTTGAATTTCGTGATACAAAACTAGATTTTTGTATTGGGCACACAATTCTTCATTTTCCTCATCCAAAATAAGTTTTTTGTACAGGGCACTCAATTCTTGATTTTCTTGATCCAAAACTAGTTTTTCGTATTCGCGACGCAATTCTTGATTTTCTTGATCCAAAACTAGTTTTTTGTATTCGCGATGCAATTCTTGATTTTCTTGATCCAAAACTAGTTTTTTGTATTGTGGACTCAATTCTTAATTTTCCTCATCCAAAAGAAGTTTTTATATATGGCATTCAATTCTTCATTTTCTTGATCCAAAATTTGGTTTTTTTTCGCGAATCAATTCTTGATTTTTCTTGATCAAAAACTAATTTTTTGTATTCGCGACTCACTTCTTGATTATCTTCATCCAAAACTAGTTTTTTTATTCGCGACTCAATTCTTGATTTTCTTGATCCAAAACTAGTTTTTCGTATTGGGCACTTAATTCTTTATTTTATTGATCCAAAACTATTTTTTTTGTATTGGGCACTCAATTCTTGATTTTCTTGATCCAAAACTAGTTTTTTTTATTGGGCACTGAATTATTCATTTTCTTGATCCAAAATTAGTTTTTTGTATTGGGCACTCAATTCTTGATTTTCTTGATCCAAAACTAGTTTTTTGTATTCGCGACGCAATTCTTGATTTTCTTGATCCAAAACTAGTATTTTGTATTGGGAACTCAATTCTTGATTTCATTGATCAAAACTAGTTTTTTGTATTCGCGACTCAATTCTTGATTTTCTTGATCCAAAACTAGTTTTTTGTATTAGGCACTTAATTCTTTATTTTATTGATCCAAAACTAGTTTTTTTTGTATTGGGCACCTAATTCTTGATTTTTTCTTGACCCAAAACTAGTTTTTCGTTTTGGCGACTCAATTCTTGATTTTCTTGATCCAAAAGTAGTTTTTTGTTTTGGGCATTAAAATCTTGATTTTCTTAATCCAAAACTAGTTTTTTTTTTCGCGACCCAATTTTTGATTTTCTTTATCCAAAATTTGTTTTTTGTATTGGGCACTCAATTCTTGATTTTCTTGATCCAAAACTAGTTTTTTGTATTCGCGACGCAATTCTTGATTTTCTTGATCCAAAACGAGTTTTTTGTATTCGCGACGCAATTCTTGATTTTCTTGATCCTAAACTAGTTTTTTGTATTCGCGACTAAATTCTTGATTTTCTTGATGCAAAACTAGTTTTTTGTATTCGCGACACAATTCTTGATTTTCTTGATCCAAAACTAGTTTTTTGTATTCGCGACTCAAATCTTGATTTTCTTGATCCAAAACTAGTTTTTTGTATTGGGCACTAAATTTTTGATTTTCTTGATCCAAAAGTAGTTTTTTGTATTGGGCACTGAACTCTTGATTTTCTTCATCCAAAACTAGTTTTTTGTATTGGGCACTCAATTATTGATTTTCTTGATCAAAAACTAGTTTTTTGTATTGGGCACTAAATTCTTGATTTTCTTGATCCAAAATTAGTTTCTCGTATTCGCGCCTCAATTGTTGATTTTCTTGATTCAAAAATAGTTTTTTGTATTCGCGACGCAATTCTTCATTTTCTTGATCCAAACCTAGGCTTTGGTTTTCGCGACGCAAGTCTTGATTTTTCTTGATCCAAAACTAGTTTTTCGTATTCGTGACGCAATTCTTGATTTTCTTGATCCAAAACTAGTTTTTTGTATTCGCGACACATTTCTTGATTTGCTTGATCCAAAACTAGTTTTTTATATTGGGCACTCAATTTTTGATTTCATTGATCAAAACTAGTTTTTTGTATTCGCGACTCAATTGTTGATTTTCTTGATCCAAAACTAGTTTTTTGTATTGGGCACTAAATTCTTGAATTTCGTGATACAAAACTAGATTTTTGTATTGGGCACACAATTCTTCATTTTCCTCATCCAAAATAAGTTTTTTGTATAGAGGACTCAATTCTTGATTTTCTTGAGCCAAAACTAGTTTTTCGTATTCGCGACGCAATTCTTGATTTTTTTGATCCAAAACTAGTTTTTTGTATTCGCGACCGAATTTTTGATTTTCTTGATCCAAAACTTGTTTTTTTCTATTCGCGACGCAATTCTTGATTTTCTTGATCCAAAACTATATTTTTGTATTCGCGACTCAATTCTTGATTTTCTTGATCCAAAACTAGTTTTTTGTATTCGCGACGCAATTCTTGATTTTTCTTGATCCAAACTAGTTTTTTTTGTATTCACGACTCAATTCTTGATTTTCTTGATCCAAAACTAGTTTTTATGTTAGGCACTAAATTCTTGATTTTATTTATCCAAAACTAGTTTTTGTATTCGCGACTCAATTCTTGATTTTCTTGATCCAAAACTAATTTTTTGTATTGGTCAATAAATTCTTGATTTTTCTTGATCTAAAACTTGATTTTTGTAGTGGGCACACAATTCTTGATTTTCCTCATCCGAAATAAGTTTTTTGTACAGGGTACTCAATTCTTGATTTTCTTCATCCAAAACTAGTTTTTTGTATTGGACATTAAATTCTTGATGTTCATAATCCAAAACTAGTTTTTTTTATTCGCGACCCAATTCTTGATTTCCTTGATCCAAAACTAGTTTTTTGTATTGAGCACTCAATTCTTAATTTTATTGATCCAAAACTATTTTTTTTTTGTATGGGGCACTCAATTCTTGATTTTTTTCTTGATCCAAACTAGTTTTTTGTTTTGGCGACTCAATTCTTGATTTTTCTAGATCAAAAACTAATATTTTGTATTCGCGACTCAATTCTTGATTGTCTTCATCCAAAACTAGTTTTTTTTATTCGCGACTCAATTCTTGATTTTCATGATCCAAAACTAATTTTTTGTATTGGGCACTTAATTCTTTATTTTATTGATCCAAAGCTAGTTTTTTTTGTATTGGGCACTCAATTCTTGATTTTTTCTTGACCCAAAACTAGTTTTTCATATTTCCGACTCAATTCTTGATTTTCTTGATCAAAAACTAGTTTTTTGTATTGGGCACTCAACTCTTGATTTTCTTGATCCAAAAGCTAGTTTTTTGTATTGGGCACTCAACTCTTGATTTTCATGATCCAAAAGCTAGTTTTTTTTATTGGGCACTCAATTATTCATTTTCTTGATCCAAAACTAGTTTTTTATATTGGGCACTCAATTCTTGATTTCATTGATCAAAACTAGTTTTTTGTATTCGCGACTCAATTCTTGATTTTCTTGATCCAAAACTAGTTTTTTGTATTGGGCACTAAATTCTTGAATTTCGTGATACAAAACTAGATTTTTGTATTGGGCACACAATTCTTCATTTTCCTCTTCCAAAATAAGTTTTTTGTACAGGGTACTCAATTCTTGATTTTCTTGAGCCAAAACTAGTTTGTCGTATTCGCGACACAATTCTTAATTTTTTTGATCCAGAACTAGTTTTATGTATTCGCGACCGAATTCTTGATTTTCTTGATCCAAAACTTGTTTTTTCTATTCGCGACGCAATTCTTGATTTTCTTGATCCAAAACAATTTTTTTGTACTCGCGACCCAATTCTTGCTTTTCTTGATCCAAAACTAGTTTTTTTTGTATTCGCCCCGCAATTCTTGATTTTCTTGATCCAAAACTAGTTTTTTGTATTCGCGACGCAATTCTTGATTTTTCTTGATCCAAACTAGTTTTTTTTGTATTCGCGACTCAATTCTTGATTTTCTTGATCCAAAACTAGTTTTTTATTTTAGGCACTAAATTCTTGATTTTATTTATCCAAATCTAGTTTTTTGTATTCGTGACTCAATTCTTGATTTTCTTGATCCAAAACTAATTTTTTGTATTGGACACTAAATTCTTGATTTTTCTTGATCTAAAACTTGATTTTTGTAGTGGGCACACAATTCTTGATTTTCCTCATCAAAAATAAGTTTTTTGTACAGGGTACTCAATTGTTGTTTTTCTTGATCCAAAACTAGTTTTTTGTATTGGACATTAAATTCTTGATTTTCTTAATCCAAAACTAGTTCTTTGTATTCGCGACCCAATTCTTGGTTTTCTTGATCCAAAACTAGTTTTTTGTATTGGGCACTCAATTCTTAATTTTATTGATCCAAAACTATTTTTTTTTGTATTTGGCACTCAATTCTTGATATTTTCTTCATCCAAACTAGTTTTTTGTTTCGGCGACTCAATTCTTGATTTTCTTGATCCCAAAGTAGTTTTTTGTATTGGGCATTAAATTCTTGATTTTCATAATCCAAAACTAGTTTTTTTTTTCGCGACCCAATTCTTGATTTTCTTGATCCAAAATTAGTTTTTTGTATCGGTCATTCAATTCTTGGTTTTTTCTATATCCAAACTAGTTTTTTGTTTCCGCGACTCAATTTTTTATTTTCTTGATCCGAAACTAGTTTTTTGTATTGGGCACTCAATTATTGATTTTCTGGATCAAAAACTAGTTTTTTGTATTGAGCACTAAATTCTTGATTTTCTTGATCCAAAATTAGTTTTTTGTATTGGGCACTCAATTCTTAATTTTCTTGATCCAAAATAAGTTTTTTGTATTCGCGACGCAATTCTTGATTTTCTTAATCGAAAACTAGTTTTTCGTATTCGCGACACAATTCTTGATTTCTCTTGTTCCAAAACTAGTTTTTTGTATTCGCAACACAATTCTTGATTTCTTGATCCAGAACTAGTTTCTTGTATTGGGCACTCAATTCTTGAATTTCTTGATCCAAAACTAGTTTCTTGTATTGAGCACTCAATTCTTGATTTTCTTGTTCCAAAACTAGTTTTTTGTATTGGGCACTAAATTCTTGATTTTCTTAATCGAAAACTAGTTTTTTGTATTGGGCACTCAATTCTTGATTATCCAAAATACGTTTTTTGTATTCGCGACTAAATTGTTGATTTTTCTTGACCCAAAACTAGTTTTTTGTATTCGCGGCTCAATTCTTCATTTTCTTGTTCCAAAACTAGTTTTTTGTATTCGCGGCTCGATTCCTGATTTTCCTGATCCAAAACTAGTTTTTTGTATTGGGCACTAAATTCTTCATTTTCTTGATCCAAAATTTGTTTTTGTATTGGGTACTGAATTCTTGATTTTCCTGATCCAAAATAAGTTTTTTGTATTCGCGACGCAATTCTTGATTTTCTTGATCCAAAACTAGTTTTTCGTATTCGCGACGCAAATTCTTGATTTTCTTGATCCAAAACTAGTTTTTTGTATTCGGCACTAAATTCTTGATTTTCTTAATCCAAAACTAGTTTTTTTTATTCGCGACTCAATTCTTGATTTTCTTGATAAAAAACTAGTTTTTTGTATTCGCGACTTAATTCTTGATTTTCTTGATTCAAAACTAGTTTTTTGTATTGGGCACTCAATTCTTGATTTTCTTGATCCAAAACAAGTCTTTTGTATTCGCGCCTCAATTGTTGATTTTCTTGATTCAAAAATAGTTTTTTGTATTCGCGACGCAATTCTTCATTTTCTTGATCCAAAACTAGGCTTTTGTTTTCGGGACGCAATTCTTGATTTTTCTTGATCCAAAACTAGTTTTTTTTATTCGCGACCCAATTCTTGATTTTCTAGATCCAAAACTTGTTTTTTGTATTCGCGACACAATTCATGATTTTCTTGATCCAAAACTAGTTTTTCGTATTCGCGACGCAATTCTTGATTTTCTTGATCCAAAACTAGTTTTTTTTATTCGCCACTCAATTCTTGATTTTCTCAATCCAAAACTAGTTTTTTGTATTCGCGAATCAATTCTTGATTTTCTTGATCCAAAACTAGTTTTTTGTATTGGGTACTAAATTCTTGATTTTCTTAATCCAAAACTAGTTTTTTTTATTCGCGACTCAATTCTAGATTTTCTTGATACAAAACTAGTTTTCTGTATTGTGCACTCAATTCTTGATTTTATTGATCCAAAACTAGTTTTTGTTGTATTGGCACTCAATTCTTGATTTTTTTTCTTGATCCAAAACTAGTTTTTCGTATTCGCGACGCAATTCTTGATTTTTTTGATCCAAAACTAGTTTTTTGTATTGGGCACTAAATTTTTGATTTTCTTGATCCAAAAGTAGTTTTTTGTATTGGGCACTGAACTCTTAATTTTCTTCATCCAAAACTAGTTTTTTGTATTGGGCACTCAATTATTGATTTTCTTAATCAAAAACTAGTTTTTTGTATTGGGCACTAAATTCTTCATTTTCTTGATCCAAAATTTGTTTTTGTATTGGGCACTGAATTCTTGATTTTCCTGATCCAAAATAAGTTTTTTGTATTCGCGACGCAATTCTTGATTTTCTTGATCCAAAACTAGTTTTTCGTATTCGCGACGCAAATTCTTGATTTTCTTGATCCAAAACTAGTTTTTTGTATTCGGCACTAAATTCTTGATTTTCTTAATCCAAAACTAGTTTTTTTTATTCGCGACTCAATTCTTGATTTTCTTGATAAAAAACTAGTTTTTTGTATTCGCGACTTAATTCTTGATTTTCTTGATTCAAAACTAGTTTTTTGTATTGGGCACTCAATTCTTGATTTTCTTGATCCAAAACAAGTCTTTTGTATTCGCGCCTCAATTGTTGATTTTCTTGATTCAAAAATAGTTTTTTGTATTCGCGACGCAATTCTTCATTTTCTTGATCCAAAACTAGGCTTTTGTTTTCGGGACGCAATTCTTGATTTTTCTTGATCCAAAACTAGTTTTTTTTATTCGCGACCCAATTCTTGATTTTCTAGATCCAAAACTTGTTTTTTGTATTCGCGACACAATTCATGATTTTCTTGATCCAAAACTAGTTTTTCGTATTCGCGACGCAATTCTTGATTTTCTTGATCCAAAACTAGTTTTTTTTATTCGCCACTCAATTCTTGATTTTCTCAATCCAAAACTAGTTTTTTGTATTCGCGAATCAATTCTTGATTTTCTTGATCCAAAACTAGTTTTTTGTATTGGGTACTAAATTCTTGATTTTCTTAATCCAAAACTAGTTTTTTTTATTCGCGACTCAATTCTAGATTTTCTTGATACAAAACTAGTTTTCTGTATTGTGCACTCAATTCTTGATTTTATTGATCCAAAACTAGTTTTTGTTGTATTGGCACTCAATTCTTGATTTTTTTTCTTGATCCAAAACTAGTTTTTCGTATTCGCGACGCAATTCTTGATTTTTTTGATCCAAAACTAGTTTTTTGTATTGGGCACTAAATTTTTGATTTTCTTGATCCAAAAGTAGTTTTTTGTATTGGGCACTGAACTCTTAATTTTCTTCATCCAAAACTAGTTTTTTGTATTGGGCACTCAATTATTGATTTTCTTAATCAAAAACTAGTTTTTTGTATTGGGCACTAAATTCTTCATTTTCTTGATCCAAAATTTGTTTTTGTATTGGGCACTGAATTCTTGATTTTCCTGATCCAAAATAAGTTTTTTGTATTCGCGACGCAATTCTTGATTTTCTTGATCCAAAACTAGTTTTTCGTATTCGCGACGCAATTCTTGATTTTTTTGATCCAAAACTAGTTTTTGGTATTCGCGACCCAATTCTTGATTTTCTTGATCCAAAACTAGTTTTTTGTATTCGCGACTCAATTCTTGATTTTCTTGATCCAAAACTAGTTTTTGTATTCGCGAGACAATTCTTGATTTTCTTGATCCAAAACTAGTTTTTTATATGGGGCAGTCAATTATTGATTTTCGTCATAAAAAACTAGTTTTTTGTATTGGGCACTCAATTCTTAATTTTCCTCATCCAAAAGAAGTTTTTGTATATGGCATTCAATTCTTTATTTTCTAGAACCAAAACTTGGTTTTTGTATTCGCGACTCAATTCTTGATTTTTCTTGATCAAAAACTAGTTTTTTGTATTCGCGACGCAATTCATGATTTTCTTGATCCAAAACTAGTTTTTTGTATTCGCGACTCAATTCTTGATTTTCTTGATCCAAAACTAGTTTTTTGTATTGGGCACTCAATTATTGATTTTCTTGATCGAAAACTAGTTTTTTGTATTCGCGACGCAATTCTTGATTTTCTTGATCCAAAACTAGTTTTTTGAATTGGGCACTGAATTCTTGATTTTCTTGATTCAAAATATGTTTTTTCTATTCGCGACGCAATTCTTGATTTTTTTCTTGATCCAAAACTAGTTTTTTGTATTCGCGACTCAATTCTTGATTTTCTTGATCCAAAACTAGTTTTTTGTATTGGGCACTAAATTTTTGATTTTCTTGATCCAAAAGTAGTTTTTTGTATTGGGCACTGAACTCGTGATTTTCTTGATCCAAAACTAGTTTTTTGTATTGGGCACTCAATTATTGATTTTCTTGATCAAAAACTAGTTTTTTGTATTGGGCACTAAATTCTTCATTTTCTTGATCCAAAATTTGTTTTTGTATTAGGCACTGAATTCTTCATTTTCTTGATCCAAAATAAGTTTTTTGTATTCGCGACGCAATTCTTGATTTTCTGGATCCAAAACTAGTTTTTTGTATTCGCGACTCCATTCTTGATTTTCTCGATCCAAAACTAGTTTTTGTATTCGCGAGCCAATTCTTGATTTTCTTGATCCAAAACTAGTTTTTTATTTGGGGCACTCAATTATTGATTTTCGTGATAAAAAACTAGTTTTTTGTATTGGGCACTCAATTCTTAATTTTCCTCATCCAAAAGAAGTTTTTGTATATGGCATTCAATTCTTTATTTTCTTGATCCAAAACTTGGTTTTTGTATTTGCAAATTAATACTTGATTTTTCTTGATCAAAAACTAGTTTTTTGTATTCGCAACGCAATTCATGATTTTCTTGATCCAAAACTTGTTTTTTGTATTCGCGACTCAATTCATGATTTTTTTCTTGATGCAAAACCAGTTTTTGTATTCGCCACACAATTCTTGATTTTCTTGATCCAAAACTAGTTTTATGTATTCGCGATTCAATTCTTGATTTTCTTGATCCAAAACTAGTTTTTTGTATTTGGCACTAAATTTTTTATTTTCTTGATCCAAAAGTAGTTTTTTGTATTGGGCACTGAACTCTTGATTTTCTTCATCCAGAACTAGTTTTTTGTATTAGGCACTCAATTATTGATTTTCTTAATCAAAAACTAGTTTTTTGTATTGGGCACTAAATTCTTCATTTTTTTGATCCAAAATTTGTTTTTGTATTGGGCTCTGAATTCTTCATTTTCTTGATCCAAAATAAGTTTTTCGTATTCGCGACGCAATTCTTGATTTTTTTGATCCAAAACTAGTTTTTTGTATTCGCGACCCAATTCTTGATTTTCTTGATCCAAAACTAGTTTTTTGTATTCGCGACTCAATTCTTTATTTTCTTGATCCAAAACTAGTTTTTGTATTCGCGAGCCAATTCTTGATTTTCTTGATCCAAAACTAGTTTTTTATATGGGGCACTCAATTATTGATTTTCGTGATAAAAAACTAGTTTTTTGTATTGGGCACTCAATTCTTAATTTTCCTCATCCAAAAGAAGTTTTTGTATATGGCATTCAATTCTTCATTTTCTTGATCAAAAACTTGGTTTTTGTATTCGCGAATCAATTCTTGATTTTTCTTGATCAAAAACTAGTTTTTTGTATTCGCGACGCAATTCATGATTTTCTTGATCCGAAACTATTTTTTTGTATTCGCGACTCAATTCTTGATTTTCTTGATCAAAAACTAGTTTTTTGTATTGGGCACTCAAATATTGATTTTCTTGATCCAAAAGTAGTTTTTTGTATTGGGAACTCAACTCATGATTTTCTTGATCCAAAACTAGTTTTTTTTATTGGGCACGAAATTCTTCATTTTGTTGATCGAAAATTAGTTTTAGTATTGGGCACTGAATTCTTCATTTTCTTGATCCAAAATTAGTTTTTTGTATTGGGCCCTGAATTCTTGATTTTCTTGATCCAAAATATGTTTTTCGTATTCGCGACGCAATTCTTTATTTTCTTTATCCTAAACTAGTTTTTTGTATTCGCGACTCAATTCTTAATTTTTTTCTTGATGCAAAACTAGTTTTTTGTATTCGCGACACAATTCTTGATATTCTTGATCCAAAATTAGTTTTATGTATTCGCGACTCAATTCTTGATTTTCTTTATCAAAAATTAGTTTTTTGTATTGGGCACTCAAATCTTGATTTTCTTGATCCAAAAGTAGTTTTTTGTATTGGGCACTCAACTCTTGATTTTCTGATCCAAAACAAGTTTTTTTTATTGGGCACCCAATTATTGATTATCTTGATCGAAACTATTTTTTTGTGTTGAGCACTAAATTCTTGATTTTCTTGATCCAAAATAAGTTTTTTGTATTGGGCACTCAATTCTTGATTTTCTTGATCCAAAATAAGTTTTTTGCACAGCGTACTCAATTCTTGATTTTCTTGAGCCAAAACTATTTTTTTGTATTCGCGACCCAATCCTTGATTTTCTTGATCCAAAACTTGTTTTTTGTATTCGCGACGCAATTCTTGATTTTGTTGATCCAAAACTAGTTTTTTGTATTCGCGACCCAATTCTTGATTTTCTTGATCCAAAACTAGTTTTTTATATGGGGCACTCAATTATTGATTTTCGTGATAAAAAATTAGTTTTTTGTATTGGGCACTCAATTCTTAATTTTCCTCATCCAAAAGAAGTTTTTGTATATGGCATTCAATTCTTCATTTTCTTGATCCAAAACTTGGTTTTTGTATTCGCGAATCAATTCTTGATTTTTCTTGATCAAAAACTAGTTTTTTGTATTCGCGACGCAATTCATGATTTTCTTGATCCAAAACTAGTTTTTTCTATTCGCGACTCAATTCTTGATTTTCATAATCAAAAACTAGTTTTTTGTATTGGGCACTCAAATATTGATTTTCTTGATCCAAAAGTAGTTTTTTGTATTGGGAACTCAACTCATGATTTTCTTGATCCTAAACTAGTTTTTTTTATTGGGCACTCTATTATTGATTTTCTTGATCGAAAACTAGTTTTTTGTATTGGGCACTAAATTCTTCATTTTCTTGATCCAAAATTTGTTTTTGTATTGGGCACTGAATTCTTGATTTTCTTGATCCAAAATAAGTTTTTTGTATTCGCGACGCAATTCTTGATTTTCTTGATCCAAAAAAAGTTTTTTGTATTCGCGACGCAATTCTTGATTTTTTTGATCCAAAACTAGTTTTTTGTATTCGCGACCCAATTCTTGATTTTCTTGATCCAAAACTAGTTTTTTGTATTCGCGACTCAATTCTTTATTTTGCTTGATCCAAAACTAGTTTTTGTATTCGCGAGCCAATTCTTGATTTTCTTTATCCAAAACTAGTTTTTTATATGGGGCACTCAATTATTGATTTTCGTGATAAAAAATTAGTTTTTTGTATTGGGCACTCAATTCTTAATTTTCCTCATCCAAAAGAAGTTTTTGTATATGGCATTCAATTCTTCATTTTCTTGATCCAAAACTTGGTTTTTGTATTCGCGAATCAATTCTTGATTTTTCTTGACCAAAAACTAGTTTTTTGTATTCGCGACGCAATTCATGATTTTCTTGATCCAAAACTAGTTTTTTCTATTCGTTACTCAATTCTTGATTTTCTGTATCAAAAATTAGTTTTTTGTATCGGGCACTCAAATCTTGATTTTCTCGATCCAAAAATAGTTTTTTGTATTGGGCACTCAACTCTTGATTTTCTTGATCCAAAACTAGTTTTTTTTATTGGGCACTCAATTATTGATTTTCTTGATCGAAAACTAGTTTTTTGTATTGAGCACTAAATTCTTGATTGTGTTGATCCAAAATTAGTTTTTTGTATTGGGCACTCAATTCTTGATTTTCTTAATCCAAAATAAGTTTTTTGTACAGCGTACTCAATTCTTGATTTTCTTGAGCAAAAACTAGCTTTTTGTATTCGCGACGCAATTCTTGATTTTCTTGATCCAAAATTAGTTTTTTGTATTCGCGACCCAATTATTGATTTTCTTGATCCAAAACTTGTTTTTTGTATTCGCAACGCAATTCTTGATTTTCTTGATCCAAAACTAGTTTTTTGTATTAGCGACCCAATTCTTGATTTTTTTGATACAAAACTAGTTTTTTGTATTCGCGACTCAATTCTTGATTTTCTTGATCCAAAACTAGTTTTTTGTATTCGCGACTCAATTCTTGATTTTCTTGAACAAAAACTAGTTTTTTGTATTGGGCACTCAAATCTTGATTTTCTTGATCCAAAAGTAGTTTTTTGTATTGGGCACTCAACTCTTGATTTTCTTGATCCAAAACTAGTTTTTTTTATTGGGCACTCAATTATTGATTTTCATGATCGAAAACTAGTTTTTTGTATTGGGCACTAAATTCTTCATTTTCTTGATCCAAAATTTGTTTTTTTATTGGGGACTGAATTCTTGATTTTCATGATCCAAAATAAGTTTTTTGTATTCGCGACGCAATTCTTGATTTTCTTGATCCAAAACTTGTTTTTTGTATTCGCGACGCAATTCTTGATTTTGTTGATCCAAAATTAGTTTTTTGTCTTCGCGACCCAATTCTTGATTTTCTTGATCCAAAACTAGTTTTTGTATTCGCGAGCCAATTCTTGATTTTCTTGATCCAAAACTAGTTTTTTATATGGGGCACTCAATTATTGATTTTCGTGATAAAAAACTAGTTTTTTGTATTGGGCACTCAATTCTTAATTTTCCTCATCCAAAAGAAGTTTTTGTATATGGCATTCAATTCTTCATTTTCTTGATCCAAAACTTGGTTTTTGTATTCGCGAATCAATTCTTGATTTTTCTTGATCAAAAACTAGTTTTTTGTATTCGCGACGCAATTCATGATTTTCTTGATCCAAAACTAGTTTTTTCTATTCGCGACTCAATTCTTGATTTTCATAATCAAAAACTAGTTTTTTGTATTGGGCACTCAAATATTGATTTTCTTGATCCAAAAGTAGTTTTTTGTATTGGGAACTCAACTCATGATTTTCTTGATCCTAAACTAGTTTTTTTTATTGGGCACTCTATTATTGATTTTCTTGATCGAAAACTAGTTTTTTGTATTGGGCACTAAATTCTTCATTTTCTTGATCCAAAATTTGTTTTTGTATTGGGCACTGAATTCTTGATTTTCTTGATCCAAAATAAGTTTTTTGTATTCGCGACGCAATTCTTGATTTTCTTGATCCAAAAATAGTTTTTCGTATTCGCGACGCAATTCTTGATTTTGTTGATCCAAAACTAGTTTTTTGTATTCGCGACCCAATTCTTGATTTTCTTGATCCAAAACTAGTTTTTTGTATTCACGACTCAATTCTTTATTTTCTTGATCCAAAACTAGTTTTTGTATTCGCGAGCCAATTCTTGATTTTCTTGATCCAAAACTAGTTTTTTATATGGGGCACTCAATTATTGATTTTCGTGATAAAAAAAGTAGTTTTTTGTATTGGGCACTCAATTCTTAATTTTCCTCATCCAAAAGAAGTTTTTGTATATGGCATTCAATTCTTCATTTTCTTGATCCAAAACTTGGTTTTTGTATTCGCGAATCAATTCTTGATTTTTCTTGACAAAAAACTAGTTTTTTGTATTCGCGACGGAATTCATGATTTTCTTGATCCAAAACTAGTTTTTTCTATTCGTTACTCAATTCTTGATTTTCTGTATCAAAAATTAGTTTTTTGTATCGGGCACTCAATTCTTGATTTTCTCGATCCAAAAATAGTTTTTTGTATTGGGCACTCAACTCTTGATTTTCTTGATCCAAAACTAGTTTTTTTTATTGGGCACTCAATTATTGATTTTCTTGATCGAAAACTACTTTTTTGTATTGAGCACTAAATTCTTGATTGTCTTGATCCAAAATTAGTTTTTTGTATTGGGCACTCAATTCTTGATTTTCTTAATCCAAAATAAGTTTTTTGTACAGCGTACTCAATTCTTGATTTTCTTGAGCAAAAACTAGCTTTTTGTATTCGCGACGCAATTCTTGATTTTCTTGATCCAAAATTAGTTTTTTGTATTCGCGACCCAATTATTGATTTTCTTGATCCAAAACTTGTTTTTTGTATTCGCAACGCAATTCTTGATTTTCTTGATCCAAAACTAGTTTTTTGTATTAGCGACCCAATTCTTGATTTTTTTGATACAAAACTAGTTTTTTGTATTCGCGACTCAATTCTTGATTTTTTTGATCCAAAACTAGTTTTTTGTATTCGCGACTCAATTCTTGATTTTCTTGAACAAAAACTAGTTTTTTGTATTGGGCCCTCAAATCTTGATTTTCTTGATCCAAAAGTAGTTTTTTGTATTGGGCACTCAACTCTTGATTTTCTTGATCCAAAACTAGTTTTTTTTATTGGGCAGTCAATTATTGATTTTCATGATCGAAAACTAGTTTTTTGTATTGGGCACTAAATTCTTCATTTTCTTGATCCAAAATTTGTTTTTTTATTGGGGACTGAATTCTTGATTTTCATGATCCAAAATAAGTTTTTTGTATTCGCGACGCAATTCTTGATTTTCTTGATCCAAAACTTGTTTTTTGTATTCGCGACGCAATTCTTGATTTTTTTGATCCAAAACTAGTTTTTTGTCTTCGCGACCCAATTCTTGATTTTCTTGATCCAAAACTAGTTTTTGTATTCGCGAGCCAATTCTTGATTTTCTTGATCCAATACTAGTTTTTTATATGGGGCACTCAATTATTGATTTTCGTGATAAAAAACTAGTTTTTTGTATTGGGCACTCAATTCTTAATTTTCCTCATCCAAAAGAAGTTTTTGTATATGGCATTCAATTCTTCATTTTCTTGATCCAAAACTTGGTTTTTGTATTCGCGAATCAATTCTTGATTTTTCTTGATCAAAAACTAGTTTTTTGTATTCGCGACGCAATTCATGATTTTCTTGATCCAAAACTATTTTTTTGTATTCGCGACTCAATTCTTGATTTTCTTGATCAAAAACTAGTTTTTTGTATTGGGCACTCAAATATTGATTTTCTTGATCCCAAAGTAGTTTTTTGTATTGGGAACTCAACTCATGATTTTCTTGATCCAAAACTAGTTTTTTTTATTGGGCACGAAATTCTTCATTTTGTTGATCGAAAATTAGTTTTAGTATTGGGCACTGAATTCTTCATTTTCTTGATCCAAAATTAGTTTTTTGTATTGGGCCCTGAATTCTTGATTTTCTTGATCCAAAATATGTTTTTCGTATTCGCGACGCAATTCTTTATTTTCTTTATCCTAAACTAGTTTTTTGTATTCGCGACTCAATTCTTAATTTTTTTCTTGATGCAAAACTAGTTTTTTGTATTCGCGACACAATTCTTGATTTTCTTGATCCAAAATTAGTTTTATGTATTCGCGACTCAATTCTTGATTTTCTTTATCAAAAATTAGTTTTTTGTATTGGGCACTCAAATCTTGATTTTCTTGATCCAAAAGTAGTTTTTTGTATTGGGCACTCAACTCTTGATTTTCTGATCCAAAACAAGTTTTTTTTATTGGGCACCCAATTATTGATTATCTTGATCGAAACTATTTTTTTGTGTTGAGCACTAAATTCTTGATTTTCTTGATCCAAAACAAGTTTTTTGTATTGGGCACTCAATTCTTGATTTTCTTGATCCAAAATAAGTTTTTTGTACAGCGTACTCAATTCTTGATTTTCTCGAGCCAAAACTATTTTTTTGTATTCGCGACCCAATTCTTGATTTTCTTGATCCAAAACTTGTTTTTTGTATTCGCGACGCAATTCTTGATTTTGTTGATCCAAAACTAGTTTTTTGTATTCGCGACCCAATTCTTGATTTTCTTGATCCAAAACTAGTTTTTTGTATTCGCGACACAATTCTTCATTTTCTTGATCCAAAACTAGTTTTTGTATTCGCGAGCCAATTCTTGATTTTCTTGATCCAAAACTAGTTTTTTATATGGGGCACTCAATTATCGATTTTCGTGATAAAAAACTAGTTTTTTGTATTGGGCACTCAATTCTTAATTTTCCTCATCCAAAAGAAGTTTTTGTATATGGCATTCAATTCTTCATTTTCTTGATCCAAATCTTGGTTTTTGTATTCGCGAATCAATTCTTGATTTTTCTTGATCAAAAACTAGTTTTTTGTATTCGCGACGCAATTCATGATTTTCTTGATCCAAAACTAGTTTTTTCTATTCGCGACTCAATTCTTGATTTTCATAATCAAAAACTAGTTTTTTGTATTGGGCACTCAAATATTGATTTTCTTGATCCAAAAGTAGTTTTTTGTATTGGGAACTCAACTCATGATTTTCTTGATCCTAAACTAGTTTTTTTTATTGGGCACTCTATTATTGATTTTCTTGATCGAAAACTAGTTTTTTGTATTGGGCACTAAATTCTTCATTTTCTTGATCCAAAATTTGTTTTTGTATTGGGCACTGAATTCTTGATTTTCTTGATCCAAAATAAGTTTTTGGTATTCGCGACGCAATTCTTGATTTTCTTGATCCAAAACTAGTTTTTCGTATTCGCGACGCAATTCTTGATTTTTTTGATCCAAAACTAGTTTTTTGTATTCGCGACCCAATTCTTGATTTTCTTGATCCAAAACTAGTTTTTTGTATTCGCGACTCAATTCTTTATTTTCTTGATCCAAAACTAGTTTTTGTATTCGCGAGCCAATTCTTGATTTTCTTGATCCAAAACTAGTTTTTTATATGGGGCACTCAATTATTGATTTTCGTGATAAAAAATTAGTTTTTTGTATTGGGCACTCAATTCTTAATTTTCCTCATCCAAAAGAAGTTTTTGTATATGGCATTCAATTCTTCATTTTCTTGATCCAAAACTTGGTTTTTGTATTCGCGAATCAATTCTTTATTTTTCTTGACCAAAAACTAGTTTTTTGTATTCGCGACGCAATTCATGATTTTCTTGATCCAAAACTAGTTTTTTCTATTCGCTACTCAATTCTTGATTTTCTGTATCAAAAATTAGTTTTTTGTATCGGGCACTCAAATCTTGATTTTCTCGATCCAAAAATAATTTTTCGTATTGGGCACTCAACTCTTGATTTTTTTGATCCAAAACTAGTTTTTTTTATTGGGCACTCAATTATTGATTTTCTTGATCGAAAACTACTTTTTTGTATTGAGCACTAAATTCTTGATTGTCTTGATCCAAAATTAGTTTTTTGTATTGGGCACTCAATTCTTGATTTTCTTAATCCAAAATAAGTTTTTTGTACAGCGTACTCAATTCTTGATTTTCTTGAGCAAAAACTAGCTTTTTGTATTCGCGACGCAATTCTTGATTTTCTTGATCCAAAATTAGTTTTTTGTATTCGCGATCCAATTCTTGATTTTCTTGATCCAAAACTTGTTTTTTGTATTCGCAACGCAATTCTTGATTTTCTTGATCCAAAACTAGTTTTTTGTATTAGCGACCCAATTCTTGATTTTTTTGATCCAAAACTAGTTTTTTGTATTCGCGACTCAATTCTTGATTTTCTTGATCCAAAACTAGTTTTTTGTATTCGCGACTCAATTCTGTATTTTCTTGATCAAAAACTAGTTTTTTGTATTGGGCACTCAAATCTTGATTTTCTTGATCCAAAATTAGTTTTTTGTATTGGGCACTCAAATCTTGATTTTCTTGATCCAAAACTAGTTTTTTTTATTGGGCACTCAATTATTGATTTTCTTGATCGAAAACTAGTTTTTTGTATTGGGCACTAAATTCTTCATTTTCTTGATCCAAAATTTGTTTTTTTATTGGGACTGAATTCTTGATTTTCATGATCCAAAATAAGTTTTTTGTATTCGCGACGCAATTCTTGATTTTCTTGATCCAAAACTTGTTTTTTGTATTCGCGACGCAATTCTTGATTTTTTTGATCCAAAACTAGTTTTTTGTCTTCGCGACCCAATTCTTGATTTTCTTGATCCAAAACTAGTTTTTGTATTCGCGAGCCAATTCTTGATTTTCTTGATCCAAAACTAGTTTTTTATATGGGGCACTCAATTATTGATTTTCGTGATAAAAAACTAGTTTTTTGTATTGGGCACTCAATTCTTAATTTTCCTCATCCAAAAGAAGTTTTTGTATATGGCATTCAATTCTTCATTTTCTTGATCCAAAACTTGATTTTTGTATTCGCGAATCAATTCTTGATTTTTCTTGATCAAAAACTAGTTTTTTGTATTCGCGACGCAATTCATGATTTTCTTGATCAAAAACTATTTTTTTGTACTCGCGACTCAATTCTTGATTTTCTTGATCAAAAACTAGTTTTTTGTATTGGGCACTCAAATATTGATTTTCTTGATCCAAAAGTAGTTTTTTGTATTGGGAACTCAACACATGATTTTCTTGATCCAAAACTAGTTTTTTTTATTGGGCACGAAATTCTTCATTTTCTTGATCGAAAATTAGTTTTAGTATTGGGCACTGAATTCTTCATTTTCTTGTTCCAAAATTAGTTTTTTGTATTGGGCCCTGAATTCTTGATTTTCTTGATCCAAAATATGTTTTTCGTATTCGCGACGCAATTCTTTATTTTCTTTATCCTAAACTAGTTTTTTGTATTCGCGACTCAATTCTTAATTTTTTTCTTGATGCAAAACTAGTTTTTTGTATTCGCGACACAATTCTTGATTTTCTTGATCCAAAATTAGTTTTATGTATTCGCGACTCAATTCTTGATTTTCTTTATCAAAAATTAGTTTTTTGTATTGGGCACTCAAATCTTGATTTTCTTGATCCAAAAGTAGTTTTTTGTATTGGGCACTAAACTCTTGATTTTCTGATCCAAAATTTGTTTTTTTATTGGGACTGAATTCTTGATTTTCATGATCCAAAATAAGTTTTTTGTATTCGCGACGCAATTCTTGATTTTCTTGATCCAAAACTTGTTTTTTTTATTGGGCACTCAATTATTGATTTTCTTGATCGAAAACTAGTTTTTTGTATTGGGCACTAAATTCTTCATTTTCTTGATCCAAAATTTGTTTTTTTATTGGGACTGAATTCTTGATTTTCATGATCCAAAATAAGTTTTTTGTATTCGCGACGCAATTCTTGATTTTCTTGATCCAAAACTTGTTTTTTGTATTCGCGACGCAATTCTTGATTTTGTTGATCCAAAATTAGTTTTTTGTCTTCGCGACCCAATTCTTGATTTTCTTGATCCAAAACTAGTTTTTGTATTCGCGAGCCAATTCTTGATTTTCTTGATCCAAAACTAGTTTTTTATATGGGGCACTCAATTATTGATTTTCGTGATAAAAAACTAGTTTTTTGTATTGGGCACTCAATTCTTAATTTTCCTCATCCAAAAGAAGTTTTTGTATATGGCATTCAATTCTTCATTTTCTTGATCCAAAACTTGATTTTTGTATTCGCGAATCAATTCTTGATTTTTCTTGATCAAAAACTAGTTTTTTGTATTCGCGACGCAATTCATGATTTTCTTGATCAAAAACTATTTTTTTGTACTCGCGACTCAATTCTTGATTTTCTTGATCAAAAACTAGTTTTTTGTATTGGGCACTCAAATATTGATTTTCTTGATCCAAAAGTAGTTTTTTGTATTGGGAACTCAACACATGATTTTCTTGATCCAAAACTAGTTTTTTTTATTGGGCACGAAATTCTTCATTTTCTTGATCGAAAATTAGTTTTAGTATTGGGCACTGAATTCTTCATTTTCTTGTTCCAAAATTAGTTTTTTGTATTGGGCCCTGAATTCTTGATTTTCTTGATCCAAAATATGTTTTTCGTATTCGCGACGCAATTCTTTATTTTCTTTATCCTAAACTAGTTTTTTGTATTCGCGACTCAATTCTTAATTTTTTTCTTGATGCAAAACTAGTTTTTTGTATTCGCGACACAATTCTTGATTTTCTTGATCCAAAATTAGTTTTATGTATTCGCGACTCAATTCTTGATTTTCTTTATCAAAAATTAGTTTTTTGTATTGGGCACTCAAATCTTGATTTTCTTGATCCAAAAGTAGTTTTTTGTATTGGGCACTAAACTCTTGATTTTCTGATCCAAAACAAGTTTTTTTTATTGGGCACCCAATTATTGATTATCTTGATCGAAACTATTTTTTTGTGTTGAGCACTAAATTCTTGATTTTCTTGATCCAAAATAAGTTTTTTGTATTGGGCACTCAATTCTTGATTTTCTTGATCCAAAATAAGTTTTTTGTACAGCGTACTCAATTCTTGATTTTCTTGAGCCAAAACTATTTTTTTGTATTCGCGACCCAATTCTTGATTTTCTTGATCCAAAACTTGTTTTTTGTATTCGCGACGCAATTCTTGATTTTATTGATCCAAAACTAGTTTTTTGTATTCGCGACCCAATTCTTGATTTTCTTGATCCAAAACTAGTTTTTTGTATTCGCGACACAATTCTTCATTTTCTTGATCCAAAACTAGTTTTTGTATTCGCGAGCCAATTCTTGATTTTCTTGATCCAAAACTAGTTTTTTGTATTCGCGACCCAATTCTTGATTTTCTTGATCCAAAACTTGTTTTTTGTATTCGGGACTCAATTCTTGATTTTCTTGATCCAAAACTAGTCTTTTGTATTCCCGACTCAAATCTTGATTTTCTTGATCCAAAACTAGTCTTTTGTATTCGCGACTCGATTCTTCATTTTCTTTATCCAAAACTAGTTTTTTGTATTGGGTGCCAAATTCTTGATTTTCTTGATTCAAAATTAGTTTTTTGTATTTGCGACTCCATTCTTGATTTTAGTTGATTCAAAACCAGTTTTTTGTATTCGCGACGCAATTCTTAGTTTTTTTAATCCAAAACTAGTTTTTTGTATTCGCGACCCAATTCTTGATTTTCTTGATCCAAAATTAGTTTTTTGTATTGGGCACTCAATTCTTGATTTTCTTGATCCAAAATAAGTTTTTTGTACAGGGTACTCAATTCTTGATTTTCTTGAGCCAAAACTAGTTTTTTGTATTCGCGACGCAATTCTTGATTTTCTTGATCCAAAACATGTTTTTTGTATTCGCGACGCAATTCTTGATTTTCTTGATCCACAACTAATTTTTGTATTCACGACCCAATTATTGATTTTCTTGATTCAAAACTAGTATTTTGTATTGGGCACTAAATTCTTGATTTTATTGATCCGAAATTAGTTTTTTTTGTATTGGCACTCAATTCTTAATTTTTTTTTCTTGACCCAAAACTAGTTTTTCGTATTTGCGACTCAATTCTTGATTTTCTTGATCCAAAACTAGTTTGTTTTATTGGGCACTCAATTCTTGATTTTCTTAATCCAAAATTAGTTTTTTGTAGTGGGCACTCAATTCTTGATTTTCTTGATCCAAAACTAGTTTTTTGTACAGGGTACTCAATTCCTGATTTTCTTGAGCCAAAACTAGTTTTTTGTATTCGCGACGCAATTCTTGATTTTCTTGATCCAAACTAGTTTTTTTGTATTGGGCACTCAATTCTTGATTTTTCTTGATCCAAAACAAGTTTTTTGTATTCGCGACTCAATTCTTGATTTTCTTGAGCCAAAACTATTTTTTTGTATTCGCGACCCAATTCTTGATTTTCTTGATCCAAAACTTGTTTTTTGTATTCGCGACGCAATTCTTGATTTTGTTGATCCAAAACTAGTTTTTTGTATTCGCGACCCAATTCTTGATTTTCTTGATCCAAAACTAGTTTTTTGTATTCGCGACACAATTCTTCATTTTCTTGATCCAAAACTAGTTTTTGTATTCGCGAGCCAATTCTTGATTTTCTTGATCCAAAACTAGTTTTTTGTATTCGCGACCCAATTCTTGATTTTCTTGATCCAAAACTTGTTTTTTGTATTCGGGACTCAATTCTTGATTTTCTTGATCCAAAACTAGTCTTTTGTATTCCCGACTCAAATCTTGATTTTCTTGATCCAAAACTAGTCTTTTGTATTCGCGACTCGATTCTTCATTTTCTTTATCCAAAACTAGTTTTTTGTATTGGGTGCCAAATTCTTGATTTTCTTGATTCAAAATTAGTTTTTTGTATTTGCGACTCCATTCTTGATTTTAGTTGATTCAAAACCAGTTTTTTGTATTCGCGACGCAATTCTTAGTTTTTTTAATACAAAACTAGTTTTTTGTATTCGCGACCCAATTCTTGATTTTCTTGATCCAAAATTAGTTTTTTGTATTGGGCACTCAATTCTTGATTTTTTTGATCCAAAATAAGTTTTTTGTACAGGGTACTCAATTCTTGATTTTCTTGAGCCAAAACTAGTTTTTTGTATTCGCGACGCAATTCTTGATTTTCTTGATCCAAAACATGTTTTTTGTATTCGCGACGCAATTCTTGATTTTCTTGATCCACAACTAATTTTTGTATTCGCGACCCAATTATTGATTTTCTTGATTCAAAACTAGTATTTTGTATTGGGCACTAAATTCTTGATTTTATTGATCCGAAATTAGTTTTTTTTGTATTGGCACTCAATTCTTAATTTTTTTTTCTTGACCCAAAACTAGTTTTTCGTATTTGCGACTCAATTCTTGATTTTCTTGATCCAAAACTAGTTTGTTGTATTGGGCACTCAATTCTTGATTTTCTTAATCCAAAATTAGTTTTTTGTAGTGGGCACTCAATTCTTGATTTTCTTGATCCAAAACTAGTTTTTTGTACAGGGTACTCAATTCTTGATTTTCTTGAGCCAAAACTAGTTTTTTGTATTCGCGACGCAATTCTTGATTTTCTTGATCCAAACTAGTTTTTTTGTATTGGGCACTCAATTCTTGATTTTTCTTGATCCAAAACAAGTTTTTTGTATTCGCGACTCAATTCTTGATTTTCTTGATCCAAAACTAGTTTTGGTATTCGCGACGCAATTCTTGATTTTCTTGAGACAAAACTAGTTTTTTGTATTCGCGACCCAATTCTTGATTTTCTTGATCCAAAACTAGTATTTTGTACTGGGCACTAAATTCTAGATTTTATTGATCCGAAATTAGTTTTTTTTGTATTGGCACTCAATTCTTGATTTTTTTTTCTTGACCCAAAACTAGTTTTTCGTATTTGCGACTCAATTCTTGATTTTCTTGATCCAAAACTAGTTTGTTGTATTGGGCACTCAATTCTTGATTTTCTTGATCCAAAATTAGTTTATTGTAGTGGGCACTCAATTCTTGATTTTCTTGATCCAAAATAAGTTTTTTGTACAGCGTGCACAATTCTTGATTTTCTTGAGCCAAAATTAGTTTTTTGTATTCGCGACGCAATTCTTCATTTTCTTTATCCTAAACTAGTTTTTTGTATTCGCGACTCAATTCTTAATTTTTTTCTTGATGCAAAACTAGTTTTTTGTATTCGCGACACAATTCTTAATTTTCTTGATCCAAAATTAGTTTTATGTATTCGCGACTCAATTCTTGATTTTCTTTATCAAAAATTAGTTTTTTGTATTGGGCACTCAAATCTTGATTTTCTTGATCCAAAAGTAGTTTTTTTGTATTCAGCACTCAACTCTTGATTTTCTGATCCAAAACAAGTTTTTTTTATTGAGCATCCAATTATTGATTTTCTTGATCGAAACTATTTTTTTGTATTGAGCACTAAATTCGTGATTTTCTTGATCCAAAATTAGTTTTTTGTATTGGGCACTCAATTCTTGATTTTCTTAATCCAAAATAAGTTTTTTGTACAGCGTACTCAATTCTTGATTTTCTTGAGCAAAAACTAGCTTTTTGTATTCGCGACGCAATTCTTGATTTTCTTGATCCAAAATTAGTTTTTTGTATTCGCGATCCAATTCTTGATTTTCTTGATCCAAAACTTGTTTTTTGTATTCGCAACGCAATTCTTGATTTTCTTGATCCAAAACTAGTTTTTTGTATTAGCGACCCAATTCTTGATTTTTTTGATCCAAAACTAGTTTTTTGTATTCGCGACTCAATTCTTGATTTTCTTGATCCAAAACTAGTTTTTTGTATTCGCGACTCAATTCTGTATTTTCTTGATCAAAAACTAGTTTTTTGTATTGGGCACTCAAATCTTGATTTTCTTGATCCAAAATTAGTTTTTTGTATTGGGCACTCAACTCTTGATTTTCTTGATCCAAAACTAGTTTTTTTTATTGGGCACTCAATTATTGATTTTCTTGATCGAAAACTAGTTTTTTGTATTGGGCACTAAATTCTTCATTTTCTTGATCCAAAATTTGTTTTTTTATTGGGACTGAATTCTTGATTTTCATGATCCAAAATAAGTTTTTTGTATTCGCGACGCAATTCTTGATTTTCTTGATCCAAAACTTGTTTTTTGTATTCGCGACGCAATTCTTGATTTTTTTGATCCAAAACTAGTTTTTTGTCTTCGCGACCCAATTCTTGATTTTCTTGATCCAAAACTAGTTTTTGTATTCGCGAGCCAATTCTTGATTTTCTTGATCCAAAACTAGTTTTTTATATGGGGCACTCAATTATTGATTTTCGTGATAAAAAACTAGTTTTTTGTATTGGGCACTCAATTCTTAATTTTCCTCATCCAAAAGAAGTTTTTGTATATGGCATTCAATTCTTCATTTTCTTGATCCAAAACTTGATTTTTGTATTCGCGAATCAATTCTTGATTTTTCTTGATCAAAAACTAGTTTTTTGTATTCGCGACGCAATTCATGATTTTCTTGATCAAAAACTATTTTTTTGTACTCGCGACTCAATTCTTGATTTTCTTGATCAAAAACTAGTTTTTTGTATTGGGCACTCAAATATTGATTTTCTTGATCCAAAAGTAGTTTTTTGTATTGGGAACTCAACTCATGATTTTCTTGATCCAAAACTAGTTTTTTTTATTGGGCACGAAATTCTTCATTTTCTTGATCGAAAATTAGTTTTAGTATTGGGCACTGAATTCTTCATTTTCTTGTTCCAAAATTAGTTTTTTTATTGGGCCCTGAATTCTTGATTTTCTTGATCCAAAATATGTTTTTCGTATTCGCGACGCAATTCTTTATTTTCTTTATCCTAAACTAGTTTTTTGTATTCGCGACTCAATTCTTAATTTTTTTCTTGATGCAAAACTAGTTTTTTGTATTCGCGACACAATTCTTGATTTTCTTGATCCAAAATTAGTTTTATGTATTCGCGACTCAATTCTTGATTTTCTTTATCAAAAATTAGTTTTTTGTATTGGGCACTCAAATCTTGATTTTCTTGATCCAAAAGTAGTTTTTTGTATTGGGCACTAAACTCTTGATTTTCTGATCCAAAACAAGTTTTTTTTATTGGGCACCCAATTATTGATTATCTTGATCGAAACTATTTTTTTGTGTTGAGCACTAAATTCTTGATTTTCTTGATCCAAAATAAGTTTTTTGTATTGGGCACTCAATTCTTGATTTTCTTGATCCAAAATAAGTTTTTTGTACAGCGTACTCAATTCTTGATTTTCTTGAGCCAAAACTATTTTTTTGTATTCGCGACCCAATTCTTGATTTTCTTGATCCAAAACTTGTTTTTTGTATTCGCGACGCAATTCTTGATTTTATTGATCCAAAACTAGTTTTTTGTATTCGCGACCCAATTCTTGATTTTCTTGATCCAAAACTAGTTTTTTGTATTCGCGACACAATTCTTCATTTTCTTGATCCAAAACTAGTTTTTGTATTCGCGAGCCAATTCTTGATTTTCTTGATCCAAAACTAGTTTTTTGTATTCGCGACCCAATTCTTGATTTTCTTGATCCAAAACTTGTTTTTTGTATTCGGGACTCAATTCTTGATTTTCTTGATCCAAAACTAGTCTTTTGTATTCCCGACTCAAATCTTGATTTTCTTGATCCAAAACTAGTCTTTTGTATTCGCGACTCGATTCTTCATTTTCTTTATCCAAAACTAGTTTTTTGTATTGGGTGCCAAATTCTTGATTTTCTTGATTCAAAATTAGTTTTTTGTATTTGCGACTCCATTCTTGATTTTAGTTGATTCAAAACCAGTTTTTTGTATTCGCGACGCAATTCTTAGTTTTTTTAATCCAAAACTAGTTTTTTGTATTCGCGACCCAATTCTTGATTTTCTTGATCCAAAATTAGTTTTTTGTATTGGGCACTCAATTCTTGATTTTCTTGATCCAAAATAAGTTTTTTGTACAGGGTACTCAATTCTTGATTTTCTTGAGCCAAAACTACTTTTTTGTATTCGCGACGCAATTCTTGATTTTCTTGATCCAAAACATGTTTTTTGTATTCGCGACGCAATTCTTGATTTTCTTGATCCACAACTAATTTTTGTATTCACGACCCAATTATTGATTTTCTTGATTCAAAACTAGTATTTTGTATTGGGCACTAAATTCTTGATTTTATTGATCCGAAATTAGTTTTTTTTGTATTGGCACTCAATTCTTAATTTTTTTTTCTTGACCCAAAACTAGTTTTTCGTATTTGCGACTCAATTCTTGATTTTCTTGATCCAAAACTAGTTTGTTTTATTGGGCACTCAATTCTTGATTTTCTTAATCCAAAATTAGTTTTTTGTAGTGGGCACTCAATTCTTGATTTTCTTGATCCAAAACTAGTTTTTTGTACAGGGTACTCAATTCTTGATTTTCTTGAGCCAAAACTAGTTTTTTGTATTCGCGACGCAATTCTTGATTTTCTTGATCCAAACTAGTTTTTTTGTATTGGGCACTCAATTCTTGATTTTTCTTGATCCAAAACAAGTTTTTTGTATTCGCGACTCAATTCTTGATTTTCTTGATCCAAAACTAGTTTTGGTATTCGCGACGCAATTCTTGATTTTCTTGAGACAAAACTAGTTTTTTGTATTCGCGACCCAATTCTTGATTTTCTTGATCCAAAACTAGTATTTTGTACTGGGCACTAAATTCTAGATTTTATTGATCCGAAATTAGTTTTTTTTGTATTGGCACTCAATTCTTGATTTTTTTTTCTTGACCCAAAACTAGTTTTTCGTATTTGCGACTCAATTCTTGATTTTCTTGATCCAAAACTAGTTTGTTGTATTGGGCACTCAATTCTTGATTTTCTTGATCCAAAATTAGTTTATTGTAGTGGGCACTCAATTCTTGATTTTCTTGATCCAAAATAAGTTTTTTGTACAGCGTGCACAATTCTTGATTTTCTTGAGCCAAAATTAGTTTTTTGTATTCGCGACGCAATTCTTCATTTTCTTTATCCTAAACTAGTTTTTTGTATTCGCGACTCAATTCTTAATTTTTTTCTTGATGCAAAACTAGTTTTTTGTATTCGCGACACAATTCTTAATTTTCTTGATCCAAAATTAGTTTTATGTATTCGCGACTCAATTCTTGATTTTCTTTATCAAAAATTAGTTTTTTGTATTGGGCACTCAAATCTTGATTTTCTTGATCCAAAAGTAGTTTTTTTGTATTCAGCACTCAACTCTTGATTTTCTGATCCAAAACAAGTTTTTTTTATTGAGCATCCAATTATTGATTTTCTTGATCGAAACTATTTTTTTGTATTGAGCACTAAATTCGTGATTTTCTTGATCCAAAATTAGTTTTTTGTATTGGGCACTCAATTCTTGATTTTCTTGATCCAAAATAAGTTTTTTGTACAGCGTCCACAATTCTTGATTTTCTTGAGCCAAAATTAGTTTTTTGTATTCGCGACGCAATTCTTCATTTTCTTGATCCAAAACTAGGCTTTGGTATTCGCGACGCAATTCTTCATTTTTCTTGATCCAAAACAAGTTTTTTGTATTCGCCACGTAATTCTTGATTTTCTTGATCCAAAACTAGTTTTCTGTATTCGCGACCCAATTCTTAATTTTCTTAATCCAAAACTAGATTTTTGTATTCGCCACGCAATTCTAGATTTTCTTGATCCAAAACTAGTTTTATGTATTCGCGACCCAATTCTTGATTTTCTTGATCCAAAACTTGTTTTTTGTATTCGGGACTCAATTCTTGATTTTCTTTATCCAAAACTAGTTTTTTGTATTCGCGACTCAATTCTTGATTTTCTTGATCCAAAACTAGTCTTTTGTATTCCCGACTCAAATCTTGATTTTCTTGATCCAAAACTAGTCTTTTGTATTCGCGACTCGATTCTTCATTTTCTTGATCCAAAACTAGTTTTTTTGTATTGGGTGCCAAATTCTTGATTTTCTTGATTCAAAATTAGTTTTTTGTATTCGCGACTCCATTCTTGATTTTAGTTGATTCAAAACCAGTTTTTTGTATTCGCGACGCAATTCTTAGTTTTTTTAATCCAAAACTAGTTTTTTGTATTCGCGAACCAATTCTTGATTTTCTTGATCCAAAATTAGTTTTTTGTATTGGGCACTCAATTCTTGATTTTCTTGATCCAAAATAAGTTTTTTGTACAGGGTACTCAATTCTTGATTTTCTTGAGCCAAAACTAGTTTTTTGTATTCGCGACGAAATTCTTGATTTTCTTGATCCAAAACATGTTTTTTGTATTCGTGACGCAATTCTTGATTTTCTTGATCCACAACTAGTTTTTTGTATTCGCGACCCAATTATTGATTTTCTTGATCCAAAACTAGTATTTTGTATTGGGCACTAAATTCTTGATTTTATTGATCCGAAATTAGTTTTTTTTGTATTAGCACTCAATTCTTAATTTTTTTTTCTTGACCCAAAACTAGTTTTTCGTATTTGCGACTTAATTCTTGATTTTCTTGATCCAAAACTAGTTTGTTGTATTGGGCACTCAATTCTTGATTTTCTTGATCCAAAATTAGTTTTTTGTAGTGGGCACTCAATTCTTGATTTTCTTGATTCAAAACTAGTTTTTTGTACAGGGTACTCAATAATTGATTTTCTTGAGCCAAAACTAGTTTTTTGTATTCGCGACGCAATTCTTGATTTTCTTGATCCAAACTAGTTTTTTTGTATTGGGCACTCAATTCTTGATTTTTCTTGATCCAAAACAAGTTTTTTGTATTCGCGACTCAATTCTTGATTTTCTTGATCCAAAACTAGTTTTGGTATTCGCGACGCAATTCTTGATTTTCTTGAGACAAAACTAGTTTTTTGTATTCGCGACCCAATTCTTGATTTTCTTGATCCAAAACTAGTATTTTGTACTGGGCACTAAATTCTATATTTTATTGATCCGAAATTAGTTTTTTTTGTATTGGCACTCAATTCTTGAATTTTTTTTCTTGACTCAAAACTAGTTTTTCGTATTTGCGACTCAATTCTTGATTTTCTTGATCCAATACTAGTTTGTTGTATTGGGCACTCAATTCTTGATTTTCTTGATCCACAATTAGTTTATTGTAGTGGGCACTCAATTCTTGATTTTCTTGATCCCAAACTAGTTTTTTGTTTAGGGTACTCAATTCTTGATTTTCTTGAGCCAAAACTAGTTTTTTGTATTCGCGACGCAATTCTTGATTTTCTTGATTCAAAACTATTTTTTTGTATTCGCGACCCAATTCTTGATTTTCTTGATCCAAAACTTGTTTTTTGTATTCGGGACTCAATTCTTGATTTTCTTGATCCAAAACTAGTTTTTTGTATGCGCGACGCAATTCTTGATTTTTTTGTTCCAAAACTAGTTTTTTGTATTCGCGACGCAATTCTTGATTTTCTTGATCCAAACTAGTTTTTTTGTATTGGGCACTCAATTCTTGATTTTTCTTGATCCAAAACAAGTTTTTTGTATTGGGCACTCAACTCTTTATTTTTTTGAGCCAAAACTAGTTTTTTCTATTAGGCACTCAATTCTTGATTTTCTTGAGCCAAAACTAGTTTTTCGTATTCACGACTCAATTCTTGATTTTCTTGATCCAAAACTAGTATTGGTATTCGCGACGCAATTCTTGATTTTCTTGAGCCAAAACTAGTTTTTCGTATTCGCGACACAATTCTTGATTTTTCTTGATTCAAAATTATTTTTTTGTATTCGCAAGGCAATTCTTGATTTTCTTGATCCAAAACTAGTTTTTTGTATGCGCGACGCAATTCTTGATTTTTTTGTTCCAAAACTAGTTTTTTGTATTCACGACGCAATTCTTGATTTTCTTGATCCAAACTAGTTGTTTTGTATTGGGCACTCAATTCTTGATTTTTCTTGATCCAAAACAAGTTTTTTGTATTGGGCACTTAATTCTTTATTTTCTTGAGCCAAAACTAGTTTTTTCTATTGGGCACTCAATTCTTGATTTTCTTGAGCCAAAATTAGTTTTTTGTATTGGGCACTCAATTCTTCATTTTCTTGATCCAAAATAAGTTTTTTGTACAGGGTACTCAATTCTTGATATTCTTGAGCCAAAACTAGTTTTTTGTATTCGGGACGCAATTCTTAATTTTCTTGATCCAAAACTTGTTTTTTTGTATTCGCGACCCAAATCTTGATTTTCTTGATCCAAAACTTGTTTTTTGTATTCGCGACGCAATTCTTGATTTTGTTGATCCAAAACTAGTTTTTTGTATTCGCGACCCAATTCTTGATTTTCTTGATCCAAAATTAGTTTTTTGTATTCGCGACTCAATTCTAGATTTTCTTGATCCAAAACTAGTTTTTGTATTCGCGAGCCAATTCTTGATTTTCTTGATCCAAAACTAGTTTTTTATATGGGGCACTCAATTATTGATTTTCGTGATAAAAAACTAGTTTTTTGTATTGGGCACTCAATTCTTAATTTTCCTCATCCAAAAGAAGTTTTTGTATATGGCATTCAAATCTTCATTTTCTTGATCCAAAACTAGTTTTTTGTATTCGCGACCCAATTCTTGATTTTTTTTGATCCAAAACTAGTTTCTTGTATTCGTGACTCAATTCTTGATTTTCTTGATCCAAAACTAGTTTTTGTATTCGCGAGCCAATTCTTGATTTTCTTGATCCAAAACTAGTTCTTTATATGGGGCACTCAATTATTGATTTTCGTTATAAAATACTAGTTTTTTGTATTGAGCACTAAATTCTTGATTTTCTTGATCCAATATTAGTTTTTTGTATTGGGCACTCAATTCTTGATTTTCTTGATCCAAAATATGTTTTTTGTACAGGGTACTCAATTCTTGATTTTCTTGAGCCAAAACTAGTTTTTTGTATTCGCGACGCAATTCTTGATTTTCTTGATCCAAAACATGTTTTTTGTATTCGCGAAGCAATTCTTGATTTTCTTGATCCACAACTAATTTTTGTATTCGCGACCCAATTATTGATTTTCTTGATCCAAAACTAGTATTTTGTATTGGGCACTAAATTCTTGATTTTATTGATCCGAAATTAGTTTTTTTTGTATTGGCACTCAATTCTTAATTTTTTTTTCTTGACCCAAAACTAGTTTTTCGTATTTGCGACTCAATTCTTGATTTTCTTGATCCAAAACTAGTTTGTTGTATTGGGCACTCAATTCTTGATTTTCTTGATCCAAAATTAGTTTTTTGTAGTGGGCACTCAATTCTTGATTTTCTTGATTCAAAACTAGTTTTTTGTACAGGGTACTCAATAATTGATTTTCTTGAGCCAAAACTAGTTTTTTGTATTCGCGACGCAATTCTTGATTTTCTTGATCCAAACTAGTTTTTTTGTATTGGGCACTCAATTCTTGGTTTTTCTTGATCCAAAACAAGTTTTTTGTATTCGCGACGCAATTCTTGATTTTCTTGATCCAAAACTAGTTTTGGTATTCGCGACGCAATTCTTGATTTTCTTGAGACAAAACTAGTTTTTTGTATTCGCGACCCAATTCTTGATTTTCTTGATCCAAAACTAGTATTTTGTACTAGGCACTAAATTCTAGATTTTATTGATCCGAAATTAGTTTTTTTTGTATTGGCACTCAATTCTTGAATTTTTTTTCTTGACCCAAAACTAGTTTTTCGTATTTGCGACTCAATTCTTGATTTTCTTGATCCAAAACTAGTTTGTTGTATTGGGCACTCAATTCTTGATTTTCTTGATCCAAAATTAGTTTATTGTAGTGGGCACTCAATTCTTGATTTTCTTGATCCCAAACTAGTTTTTGGTATAGGGTACTCAATTCTTGATTTTCTTGAGCCAAAACTAGTTTTTTGTATTCGCGACGCAATTCTTGATTTTCTTGATTCAAAACTATTTTTTTGTATTCGCGAGGCAATTCTTGATTTTCTTGATGCAAAACTAGTTTTTTGTATGCGCGACGCAATTCTTGATTTTTTTGTTTCAAAACTAGTTTTTTGTATTCGCGACGCAATTCTTGATTTTCTTGATCCAAACTAGTTTTTTTGTATTGGGCACTCAATTCTTGATTTTTCTTGATCCAAAACAAGTTTTTTGTATTGGGCACTCAACTCTTTATTTTTTTGAGCCAAAACTAGTTTTTTCTATTAGGCACTCAATTCTTGATTTTCTTGAGTCAAAACTAGTTTTTCGTATTCGCGACTCAATTCTTGATTTTCTTGATCCAAAACTAGTTTTGGTATTCGCGACGCAATTCTTGATTTTCTTGAGCCAAAACTAGTTTTTCGTATTCGCGACACAATTCTTGATTTTTCTTGATTCAAAACTATTTTTTTGTATTCGCAAGGCAATTCTTGATTTTCTTGATCCAAAACTAGTTTTTTGTATGCGCGACGCAATTCTTGATTTTTTTGTTCCAAAACTAGTTTTTTGTATTCACGACGCAATTCTTGATTTTCTTGATCCAAACTAGTTTTTTTGTATTGGGCACTCAATTCTTGATTTTTCTTGATCCAAAACAAGTTTTTTGTATTGGGCACTTAATTCTTTATTTTCTTGAGCCAAAACTAATTTTTTCTATTGGGCACTCAATTCTTGATTTTCTTGAGCCAAAATTAGTTTTTTGTATTGGGCACTCAATTCTTCATTTTCTTGATCCAAAATAAGTTTTTTGTACAGGGTACTCAATTCTTGATATTCTTGAGCCAAAACTAGTTTTTTGTTTTCGGGACGCAATTCTTGATTTTCTTGATCCAAAACTTGTTTTTTTGTATTCGCGACCCAATTCTTGATTTTCTTGATCCAAAACTTGTTTTTTGTATTCGCGACGCAATTCTTGATTTTGTTGATCCAAAACTAGTTTTTTGTATTCGCGACCCAATTCTTGATTTTCTTGATCCAAAATTAGTTTTTTGTATTCGCGACTCAATTCTTGATTTTCTTGATCCAAAACTAGTTTTTGTATTCGCGAGCCAATTCTTGATTTTCTTGATCCAAAACTAGTTTTTTATATGGGGCACTCAATTATTGATTTTCGTGATAAAAAACTAGTTTTTTGTATTGGGCACTCAATTCTTAATTTTCCTCATCCAAAAGAAGTTTTTGTATATGGCATTCAATTCTTCATTTTCTTGATCCAAAACTAGTTTTTTGTATTCGCGACCCAATTCTTGATTTTTCTTGATCCAAAACTAATTTCTTGTATTCGTGACTCAATTCTTGATTTTCTTGATCCAAAACTAGTTTTTGTATTCGCGAGCCAATTCTTGATTTTCTTGATCCAAAACTAGTTCTTTATATGGGGCACTCAATTATTGATTTTCGTTATAAAATACTAGTTTTTTGTATTGAGCACTAAATTCTTGATTTTCTTGATCCAATATTAGTTTTTTGTATTGGGCATTCAATTCTTGATTTTCTTGATCCAAAATATGTTTTTTGTACAGGGTACTCAATTCTTGATTTTCTTGAGCCAAAACTAGTTTTTTGTATTCGCGACGCAATTCTTGATTTTCTTGATCCAAAACTAGTTTTTTGTATTCGCCACGCAATTCTTGATTTTCTTGATCCAAAACAAGTTTTTTGTATTCGCGACCCAATTCTTGATTTTCTTGATCCAAAACTAGTTTTTTGTATTCGGGACTCAATTCTTGATTTTCTTGATCCAAAACTAGTCTTTTGTATTCCCGACTCAAATCTTGATTTTCTTGATCCAAAACTAGTCTTTTGTATTCGCGACTCGATTCTTCATTTTCTTGATCCAAAACTAGTTTTTTGTATTGGGTGCCAAATTCTTGATTTTCTTGATTCAAAATTAGTTTTTTGTATTTGCGACTCCATTCTTGATTTTAGTTGATTCAAAACCAATTTTTTGTATTCGCGACGCAATTCTTAGTTTTTTTAATCCAAAACTAGTTTTTTGTATTCGCGACCCAATTCTTGATTTTCTTGATCCAAAATTAGTTTTTTGTATTGGGCACTCAATTCTTGATTTTCTTGATTCAAAATAAGTTTTTTGTACAGGGTACTCAATTCTTGATTTTCTTGAGCCAAAACTAGTTTTTTGTATTCGCGACGCAATTCTTGATTTTCTTGATCCAAAACATGTTTTTTGTATTCGCGAAGCAATTCTTGATTTTCTTGATCCACAACTAATTTTTGTATTCGCGACCCAATTATTGATTTTCTTGATCCAAAACTAGTATTTTGTATTGGGCACTAAATTCTTGATTTTTATTGATCCGAAATTAGTTTTTTTTGTATTGGCACTCAATTCTTAATTTTTTTTTCTTGACCCAAAACTAGTTTTTCGTATTTGCGACTCAATTCTTGATTTTCTTCATCCAAAACTAGTTTGTTGTATTGGGCACTCAATTCTTGATTTTCTTGATCCAAAATTAGTTTTTTGTAGTGGGCACTCAATTCTTGATTTTCTTGATTCAAAACTAGTTTTTTGTACAGGGTACTCAATAATTGATTTTCTTGAGCCAAAACTAGTTTTTTGTATTCGCGACGCAATTCTTGATTTTCTTGATCCAAACTAGTTTTTTTGTATTGGGCACTCAATTCTTGATTTTTCTTGATCCAAAACAAGTTTTTTGTATTCGCGACTCAATTCTTGATTTTCTTGATCCCAAACTAGTTTTTGGTATAGGGTACGCAATTCTTGATTTTCTTGAGACAAAACTAGTTTTTTGTATTCGCGACGCAATTCTTGATTTTCTTGATTCAAAACTATTTTTTTGTATTCGCGAGGCAATTCTTGATTTTCTTGATGCAAAACTAGTTTTTTGTATGCGCGACGCAATTCTTGATTTTTTTGTTTCAAAACTAGTTTTTTGTATTCGCGACGCAATTCTTGATTTTCTTGATCCAAACTAGTTTTTTTGTATTGGGCACTCAATTCTTGATTTTTCTTGATCCAAAACAAGTTTTTTGTATTGGGCACTCAACTCTTTATTTTTTTGAGCCAAAACTAGTTTTTTCTATTAGGCACTCAATTCTTGATTTTCTTGAGTCAAAACTAGTTTTTCGTATTCGCGACTCAATTCTTGATTTTCTTGATCCAAAACTAGTTTTGGTATTCGCGACGCAATTCTTGATTTTCTTGAGCCAAAACTAGTTTTTCGTATTCGCGACACAATTCTTGATTTTTCTTGATTCAAAACTATTTTTTTGTATTCGCAAGGCAATTCTTGATTTTCTTGATCCAAAACTAGTTTTTTGTATGCGCGACGCAATTCTTGATTTTTTTGTTCCAAAACTAGTTTTTTGTATTCACGACGCAATTCTTGATTTTCTTGATCCAAACTAGTTTTTTTGTATTGGGCACTCAATTCTTGATTTTTCTTGATCCAAAACAAGTTTTTTGTATTGGGCACTTAATTCTTTATTTTCTTGAGCCAAAACTAGTTTTTTCTATTGGGCACTCAATTCTTGATTTTCTTGAGCCAAAATTAGTTTTTTGTATTGGGCACTCAATTCTTCATTTTCTTGATCCAAAATAAGTTTTTTGTACAGGGTACTCAATTCTTGATATTCTTGAGCCAAAACTAGTTTTTTGTTTTCGGGACGCAATTCTTGATTTTCTTGATCCAAAACTTGTTTTTTTGTATTCGCGACCCAATTCTTGATTTTCTTGATCCAAAACTAGTTTTTTGTATTCGCGACCCAATTCTTGATTTTCTTGATCCAAAATTAGTTTTTTGTATTCGCGACTCAATTCTTGATTTTCTTGATCCAAAACTAGTTTTTGTATTCGCGAGCCAATTCTTGATTTTCTTGATCCAAAACTAGTTTTTTATATGGGGCACTCAATTATTGATTTTCGTGATAAAAAACTAGTTTTTTGTATTGGGCACTCAATTCTTAATTTTCCTCATCCAAAAGAAGTTTTTGTATATGGCATTCAATTCTTCATTTTCTTGATCCAAAACTAGTTTTTTGTATTCGCGACCCAATTCTTGATTTTTCTTGATCCAAAACTAATTTCTTGTATTCGTGACTCAATTCTTGATTTTCTTGATCCAAAACTAGTTTTTGTATTCGCGAGCCAATTCTTGATTTTCTTGATCCAAAACTAGTTCTTTATATGGGGCACTCAATTATTGATTTTCGTTATAAAATACTAGTTTTTTGTATTGAGCACTAAATTCTTGATTTTCTTGATCCAATATTAGTTTTTTGTATTGGGCATTCAATTCTTGATTTTCTTGATCCAAAATATGTTTTTTGTACAGGGTACTCAATTCTTGATTTTCTTGAGCCAAAACTAGTTTTTTGTATTCGCGACGCAATTCTTGATTTTCTTGATCCAAAACTAGTTTTTTGTATTCGCCACGCAATTCTTGATTTTCTTGATCCAAAACAAGTTTTTTGTATTCGCGACCCAATTCTTGATTTTCTTGATCCAAAACTAGTTTTTTGTATTCGGGACTCAATTCTTGATTTTCTTGATCCAAAACTAGTCTTTTGTATTCCCGACTCAAATCTTGATTTTCTTGATCCAAAACTAGTCTTTTGTATTCGCGACTCGATTCTTCATTTTCTTGATCCAAAACTAGTTTTTTGTATTGGGTGCCAAATTCTTGATTTTCTTGATTCAAAATTAGTTTTTTGTATTTGCGACTCCATTCTTGATTTTAGTTGATTCAAAACCAATTTTTTGTATTCGCGACGCAATTCTTAGTTTTTTTAATCCAAAACTAGTTTTTTGTATTCGCGACCCAATTCTTGATTTTCTTGATCCAAAATTAGTTTTTTGTATTGGGCACTCAATTCTTGATTTTCTTGATTCAAAATAAGTTTTTTGTACAGGGTACTCAATTCTTGATTTTCTTGAGCCAAAACTAGTTTTTTGTATTCGCGACGCAATTCTTGATTTTCTTGATCCAAAACATGTTTTTTGTATTCGCGAAGCAATTCTTGATTTTCTTGATCCACAACTAATTTTTGTATTCGCGACCCAATTATTGATTTTCTTGATCCAAAACTAGTATTTTGTATTGGGCACTAAATTCTTGATTTTTATTGATCCGAAATTAGTTTTTTTTGTATTGGCACTCAATTCTTAATTTTTTTTTCTTGACCCAAAACTAGTTTTTCGTATTTGCGACTCAATTCTTGATTTTCTTCATCCAAAACTAGTTTGTTGTATTGGGCACTCAATTCTTGATTTTCTTGATCCAAAATTAGTTTTTTGTAGTGGGCACTCAATTCTTGATTTTCTTGATTCAAAACTAGTTTTTTGTACAGGGTACTCAATAATTGATTTTCTTGAGCCAAAACTAGTTTTTTGTATTCGCGACGCAATTCTTGATTTTCTTGATCCAAACTAGTTTTTTTGTATTGGGCACTCAATTCTTGATTTTTCTTGATCCAAAACAAGTTTTTTGTATTCGCGACTCAATTCTTGATTTTCTTGATCCCAAACTAGTTTTTGGTATAGGGTACGCAATTCTTGATTTTCTTGAGACAAAACTAGTTTTTTGTATTCGCGACGCAATTCTTGATTTTCTTGATTCAAAACTATTTTTTTGTATTCGCGAGGCAATTCTTGATTTTCTTGATGCAAAACTAGTTTTTTGTATGCGCGACGCAATTCTTGATTTTTTTGTTTCAAAACTAGTTTTTTGTATTCGCGACGCAATTCTTGATTTTCTTGATCCAAACTAGTTTTTTTGTATTGGGCACTCAATTCTTGATTTTTCTTGATCCAAAACAAGTTTTTTGTATTGGGCACTCAACTCTTTATTTTTTTGAGCCAAAACTAGTTTTTTCTATTAGGCACTCAATTCTTGATTTTCTTGAGTCAAAACTAGTTTTTCGTATTCGCGACTCAATTCTTGATTTTCTTGATCCAAAACTAGTTTTGGTATTCGCGACGCAATTCTTGATTTTCTTGAGCCAAAACTAGTTTTTCGTATTCGCGACACAATTCTTGATTTTTCTTGATTCAAAACTATTTTTTTGTATTCGCAAGGCAATTCTTGATTTTCTTGATCCAAAACTAGTTTTTTGTATGCGCGACGCAATTCTTGATTTTTTTGTTCCAAAACTAGTTTTTTGTATTCACGACGCAATTCTTGATTTTCTTGATCCAAACTAGTTTTTTTGTATTGGGCACTCAATTCTTGATTTTTCTTGATCCAAAACAAGTTTTTTGTATTGGGCACTTAATTCTTTATTTTCTTGAGCCAAAACTAGTTTTTTCTATTGGGCACTCAATTCTTGATTTTCTTGAGCCAAAATTAGTTTTTTGTATTGGGCACTCAATTCTTCATTTTCTTGATCCAAAATAAGTTTTTTGTACAGGGTACTCAATTCTTGATATTCTTGAGCCAAAACTAGTTTTTTGTTTTCGGGACGCAATTCTTGATTTTCTTGATCCAAAACTTGTTTTTTTGTATTCGCGACCCAATTCTTGATTTTCTTGATCCAAAACTTGTTTTTTGTATTCGCGACGCAATTCTTGATTTTGTTGATCCAAAACTAGTTTTTTGTATTCGCGACCCAATTCTTGATTTTCTTGATCCAAAATTAGTTTTTTGTATTCGCGACTCAATTCTTGATTTTCTTGATCCAAAACTAGTTTTTGTATTCGCGAGCCAATTCTTGATTTTCTTGATCCAAAACTAGTTTTTTATATGGGGCACTCAATTATTGATTTTCGTGATAAAAAACTAGTTTTTTGTATTGGGCACTCAATTCTTAATTTTCCTCATCCAAAAGAAGTTTTTGTATATGGCATTCAATTCTTCATTTTCTTGATCCAAAACTAGTTTTTTGTATTCGCGACCCAATTCTTGATTTTTCTTGATCCAAAACTAGTTTCTTGTATTCGTGACTCAATTCTTGATTTTCTTGATCCAAAACTAGTTTTTGTATTCGCGAGCCAATTCTTGATTTTCTTGATCCAAAACTAGTTCTTTATATGGGGCACTCAATTATTGATTTTCGTTATAAAATACTAGTTTTTTGTATTGAGCACTAAATTCTTGATTTTCTTGATCCAATATTAGTTTTTTGTATTGGGCATTCAATTCTTGATTTTCTTGATCCAAAATATGTTTTTTGTACAGGGTACTCAATTCTTGATTTTCTTGAGCCAAAACTAGTTTTTTGTATTCGCGACGCAATTCTTGATTTTCTTGATCCAAAACTAGTTTTTTGTATTCGCCACGCAATTCTTGATTTTCTTGATCCAAAACAAATTTTTTGTATTCGCGACCCAATTCTTGATTTTCTTGATCCAAAACTAGTTTTTTGTATTCGGGACTCAATTCTTGATTTTCTTGATCCAAAACTAGTCTTTTGTATTCCCGACTCAAATCTTGATTTTCTTGATCCAAAACTAGTCTTTTGTATTCGCGACTCGATTCTTCATTTTCTTGATCCAAAACTAGTTTTTTGTATTGGGTGCCAAATTCTTGATTTTCTTGATTCAAAATTAGTTTTTTGTATTTGCGACTCCATTCTTGATTTTAGTTGATTCAAAACCAGTTTTTTGTATTCGCGACGCAATTCTTAGTTTTTTTAATCCAAAACTAGTTTTTTGTATTCGCGACCCAATTCTTGATTTTCTTGATCCAAAATTAGTTTTTTGTATTGGGCACTCAATTCTTGATTTTCTTGATTCAAAATAAGTTTTTTGTACAGGGTACTCAATTCTTGATTTTCTTGAGCCAAAACTAGTTTTTTGTATTCGCGACGCAATTCTTGATTTTCTTGATGCAAAACATGTTTTTTGTATTCGCGACGCAATTCTTGATTTTCTTGATCCACAACTAATTTTTGTATTCGCGACCCAATTATTGATTTTCTTGATTCAAAACTAGTATTTTGTATTGGGCACTAAATTCTTGATTTTATTGATCCGAAATTAGTTTTTTTTGTATTGGCACTCAATTCTTAATTTTTTTTTCTTGACCCAAAACTAGTTTGTCGTATTTGCGACTCAATTCTTGATTTTCTTGATCCAAAACTAGTTTGTTGTATTGGGCACTCAATTCTTGATTTTCTTGATCCAAAATTAGTTTTTTGTAGTGGGCACTCAATTCTTGATTTTCTTGATTCAAAACTAGTTTTTTGTACAGGGTACTCAATAATTGATTTTCTTGAGCCAAAACTAGTTTTTTGTATTCGCGACGCAATTCTTGATTTTCTTGATCCAAACTAGTTTTTTTGTATTGGGCAGTCAATTCTTGATTTTTCTTGATCCAAAACAAGTTTTTTGTATTCGCGACTCAATTCTTGATTTTCTTGATCCAAAACTAGTTTTGGTATTCGCGACGCAATTCTTGATTTTCTTGAGACAAAACTAGTTTTTTGTATTCGCGACCCAATTCTTGATTTTCTTGATCCAAAACTAGTATTTTGTACTGGGCACTAAATTCTAGATTTTATTGATCCGAAATTAGTTTTTTTTGTATTGGCACTCAATTCTTGATTTTTTTTTCTTGACCCAAAACTAGTTTTTCGTATTTGCGACTCAATTCTTGATTTTCTTGATCCAAAACTAGTTTGTTGTATTGGGCACTCAATTCTTGATTTTCTTGATCCAAAATTAGTTTTTTGTAGTGGGCACTCAATTCTTGATTTTCTTGATCCAAAATTAGTTTTTTGTAGTGGGTACTCAATAATTGATTTTCTTGAGCCAAAACTAGTTTTTTGTATTCGCGACGCAATTCTTGATTTTCTTGATCCAAACTAGTTTTTTTGTATTGGGCACTCAATTCTTGATTTTTCTTGATCCAAAACAAGTTTTTTGTATTCGCGACTCAATTCTTGATTTTCTTGATCCAAAACTAGTTTTGGTATTCGCGACGCAATTCTTGATTTTCTTGAGACAAAACTAGTTTTTTGTATTCGCGACCCAATTCTTGATTTTCTTGATCCAAAACTAGTATTTTGTACTGGGCACTAAATTCTAGATTTTATTGATCCGAAATTAGTTTTTTTTGTATTGGCACTCAATTCTTGATTTTTTTTTCTTGACCCAAAACTAGTTTTTCGTATTTGCGACTCAATTCTTGATTTTCTTGATCCAAAACTAGTTTGTTGTATTGGGCACTCAATTCTTGATTTTCTTGATCCAACATTAGTTTATTGTAGTGGGCACTCAATTCTTGATTTTCTTGATCCAAAATAAGTTTTTTGTACAGCGTGCACAATTCTTGATTTTCTTGAGCCAAAATTAGTTTTTTGTATTCGCGACGCAATTCTTCATTTTCTTTATCCTAAACTAGTTTTTTGTATTCGCGACTCAATTCTTAATTTTTTTCTTGATGCAAAACTAGTTTTTTGTATTCGCGACACAATTCTTAATTTTCTTGATCCAAAATTAGTTTTATGTATTCGCGACTCAATTCTTGATTTTCTTTATCAAAAATTAGTTTTTTGTATTGGGCACTCAAATCTTGATTTTCTTGATCCAAAAGTAGTTTTTTTGTATTCAGCACTCAACTCTTGATTTTCTGATCCAAAACAAGTTTTTTTTATTGAGCACCCAATTATTGATTTTCTTGATCGAAACTATTTTTTTGTATTGAGCACTAAATTCGTGATTTTCTTGATCCAAAATTAGTTTTTTGTATTGGGCACTCAATTCTTGATTTTCTTGATCCAAAATAAGTTTTTTGTACAGCGTCCACAATTCTTGATTTTCTTGAGCCAAAATTAGTTTTTTGTATTCGCGACGCAATTCTTCATTTTCTTGATCCAAAACTAGGCTTTGGTATTCGCGACGCAATTCTTCATTTTTCTTGATCCAAAACAAGTTTTTTGTATTCGCCACGTAATTCTTGATTTTCTTGATCCAAAACTAGTTTTCTGTATTCGCGACCCAATTCTTAATTTTCTTAATCCAAAACTAGATTTTTGTATTCGCCACGCAATTCTAGATTTTCTTGATCCAAAACTAGTTTTATGTATTCGCGACCCAATTCTTGATTTTCTTGATCCAAAACTTGTTTTTTGTATTCGGGACTCAATTCTTGATTTTCTTTATCCAAAACTAGTTTTTTGTATTCGCGACTCAATTCTTGATTTTCTTGATCCAAAACTAGTCTTTTGTATTCCCGACTCAAATCTTGATTTTCTTGATCCAAAACTAGTCTTTTGTATTCGCGACTCGATTCTTCATTTTCTTGATCCAAAACTAGTTTTTTGTATTGGGTGCCAAATTCTTGATTTTCTTGATTCAAAATTAGTTTTTTGTATTCGCGACTCCATTCTTGATTTTAGTTGATTCAAAACCAGTTTTTTGTATTCGCGACGCAATTCTTAGTTTTTTTAATCCAAAACTAGTTTTTTGTATTCGCGAACCAATTCTTGATTTTCTTGATCCAAAATTAGTTTTTTGTATTAGGCACTCAATTCTTGATTTTCTTGATCCAAAATAAGTTTTTTGTACAGGGTACTCAATTCTTGATTTTCTTGAGCCAAAACTAGTTTTTTGTATTCGCGACGCAATTCTTGATTTTCTTGATCCAAAACATGTTTTTTGTATTCGTGACGCAATTCTTGATTTTCTTGATCCACAACTAGTTTTTTGTATTCGCGACCCAATTATTGATTTTCTTGATCCAAAACTAGTATTTTGTATTGGGCACTAAATTCTTGATTTTATTGATCCGAATTTAGTTTTTTTTGTATTAGCACTCAATTCTTAATTTTTTTTTCTTGACCCAAAACTAGTTTTTCGTATTTGCGACTCAATTCTTGATTTTCTTGATTCAAAACTAGTTTGTTGTATTGGGCACTCAATTCTTGATTTTCTTGATCCAAAATTAGTTTTTTGTAGTGGGCACTCAATTCATGATTTTCTTGATTCAAAACTAGTTTTTTGTACAGGGTACTCAATAATTGATTTTTTTGAGCCAAAACTAGTTTTTTGTATTGGCGACGCAATTCTTGATTTTCTTGATCCAAACTAGTTTTTTTGTATTGGGCACTCAATTCTTGATTTTTCTTGATCCAAAACAAGTTTTTTGTATTCGCGACTCAATTCTTGATTTTCTTGATCCAAAACTAGTTTTGGTATTCGCGACGCAATTCTTGATTTTCTTGAGACAAAACTAGTTTTTTGTATTCGCGACCCAATTCTTGATTTTCTTGATCCAAAACTAGTATTTTGTACTGGGCACTAAATTCTAGATTTTATTGATCCGAAATTAGTTTTTTTTGTATTGGCACTCAATTCTTGAATTTTTTTTCTTGACCCAAAACTAGTTTTTCGTATTCGCGACGCAATTCTTGATTTTTTTGTTCCAAAACTAGTTTTTTGTATTCGCGACGCAATTCTTGATTTTCTTGATCCAAACTAGTTTTTTTGTATTGGGCACTCAATTCTTGATTTTTCTTGATCCAAAACAAGTTTTTTGTATTGGGCACTTAATTCTTTATTTTCTTGAGCCAAAACTAGTTTTTTCTATTAGGCACTCAATTCTTGATTTTCTTGAGCCAAAACTAGTTTTTCGTATTGGCGACTCAATTCTTGATTTTCTTGATCCAAAACTAGTTTTGGTATTCGCGACGCAATTCTTGATTTTCTTGAGCCAAAACTAGTTTTTCGTATTCGCGACACAATTCTTGATTTTTCTTGATTCAAAACTATTTTTTTGTATTCGCAAGGCAATTCTTGATTTTCTTGATCCAAAACTAGTTTTTTGTATGCGCGACGCAATTCTTGATTTTTTTGTTCCAAAACTAGTTTTTTGTATTCACGACGCAATTCTTGATTTTCTTGATCCAAACTAGTTTTTTTGTATTGGGCACTCAATTCTTGATTTTTCTTGATCCAAAACAAGTTTTTTGTATTGGGCACTTAATTCTTTATTTTCTTGAGCCAAAACTAGTTTTTTCTATTGGGGACTCAATTCTTGATTTTCTTGAGCCAAAATTAGTTTTTTGTATTGGGCACTCAATTCTTCATTTTCTTGATCCAAAATAAGTTTTTTGTACAGGGTACTCAATTCTTGATATTCTTGAGCCAAAACTAGTTTTTTGTATTCGGGACGCAATTCTTGATTTTCTTGATCCAAAACTTGTTTTTTTGTATTCGCGACCCAATACTTGATTTTCTTGATCCAAAACTTGTTTTTTGTATTCGCGACGCAATTCTTGATTTTGTTGATCCAAAACTAGTTTTTTGTATTCGCGACCCAATTCTTGATTTTCTTGATCCAAAATTAGTTTTTTGTATTCGCGACTCAATTCTTGATTTTCTTGATCCAAAACTAGTTTTTGTATTCGCGAGCCAATTCTTGATTTTCTTGATCAAAAACTAGTTTTTTATATGGGGCACTCAATTATTGATTTTCGTGATAAAAAACTAGTTTTTTGTATTGGGCACTCAATTCTTCATTTTCTTGATCCAAAATAAGTTTTTTGTACAGGGTACTCAATTCTTGATTTTCTTGAGCCAAAACTAGTTTTTTGTATTCGGGACGCAATTCTTGATTTTCTTGATTCAAAACTTGTTTTTTGTATTCGCGACGCAATTCTTGATTTTTTTGATCCAAAACTAGTTTTTTGTATTGGCGACCCAATTCTTGATTTTCTTGATCCAAAACTAGTTTTTTGTATTCGCGACCCAATTCTTGATTTTCTTGATCCAAAACTAGTTTTTTGTATTCGCGACTCAATTCTTGATTTTCTTGATCCAAAACTAGTTTTTGTATTCGCGAGCCAATTCTTGATTTTCTTGATCCAAAACTAGTTTTTTATATGGGGCACTCAATTATTGATTTTCGTGATAAAAAACTAGTTTTTTGTATTGGGCACTCAATTCTTAATTTTCCTCATCCAAAAGAAGTTTTTGTATATGGCATTCAATTCTTCATTTTCTTGATCCAAAACTAGTTTTTTGTATTCGCGATCCAATTCTTGATTTTTTTTGATCCAAAACTAGTTTCTTGTATTCGTGACTCAATTCTTGATTTTCTTGATCCAAAACTAGTTTTTGTATTCGCGAGCCAATTCTTGATTTTCTTGATCCAAAACTAGTTCTTTATATGGGGCACTCAATTATTGATTTTCGTTATAAAATACTAGTTTTTTGTATTGAGCACTAAATTCTTGATTTTCTTGATCCAATATTAGTTTTTTGTATTGGGCACTCAATTCTTGATTTTCTTGATCCAAAATATGTTTTTTGCACAGGGTACTCAATTCTTGATTTTCTTGAGCCAAAACTAGTTTTTTGTATTCGCGACGCAATTCTTGATTTTCTTGATCCAAAACTAGTTTTTTGTATTCGCCACACAATTCTTGATTTTCTTGATCCAAAACAAGTTTTTTGTATTCGCGACCCAATTCTTGATTTTCTTGATCCAAAACTAGTTTTTTGTATTCGGGGCTCAATTCTTGATTTTCTTGATCCAAAACTAGTCTTTTGTATTCCCGACTCAAATCTTGATTTTCTTGATCCAAAACTAGTCTTTTGTATTCGCGACTCGATTCTTCATTTTCTTGATCCAAAACTAGTTTTTTGTATTGGGTGCCAAATTCTTGATTTTCTTGATTCAAAATTAGTTTTTTTTATTTGCGACTCCATTCTTGATTTTAGTTGATTCAAAACCAGTTTTTTGTATTCGCGACGCAATTCTTAGTTTTTTTAATCCAAAACTAGTTTTTTGTATTCGCGACCCAATTCTTGATTTTTCTTGATCCAAAATTAGTTTTTTGTATTGGGCACTCAATTCTTGATTTTCTTGATCCAAAATAAGTTTTTTGTACAGGGTACTCAATTCTTGATTTTCTTGAGCCAAAACTAGTTTTTTGTATTCGCGACGCAATTCTTGATTTTCTTGATGCAAAACATGTTTTTTGTATTCGCGACGCAATTCTTGATTTTCTTGATCCACAACTAATTTTTGTATTCGCGACCCAATTATTGATTTTCTTGATTCAAAACTAGTATTTTGTATTGGGCACTAAATTCTTGATTTTATTGATCCGAAATTAGTTTTTTTTGTATTGGCACTCAATTCTTAATTTTTTTTTCTTGACCCAAAACTAGTTTTTCGTATTTGCGACTCAATTCTTGATTTTCTTGATCCAAAACTAGTTTGTTGTATTGGGCACTCAATTCTTGATTTTCTTGATCCACAATTAGTTTATTGTAGTGGGCACTCAATTCTTGATTTTCTTGATCCCAAACTAGTTTTTTGTATAGGGTACTCAATTCTTGATTTTTCTTGAGCCAAAACTAGTTTTTGGTATTCGCGACGCAATTCTTGATTTTCTTGATTCAAAACTATTTTTTTGTATTCGCGAGGCAATTCTTGATTTTCTTGATCCAAAACTAGTTTTTTGTATGCGCGACGCAATTCTTGATTTTTTTGTTCCAAAACTAGTTTTTTGTATTCGCGACGCAATTCTTGATTTTCTTGATCCAAACTAGTTTTTTTGTATTGGGCACTCAATTCTTGATTTTTCTTGATCCAAAACAAGTTTTTTGTATTGGGCACTTAATTCTTTATTTTCTTCAGCCAAAACTAGTTTTTTCTATTAGGCACTCAATTCTTGATTTTCTTGAGCCAAAACTAGTTTTTCGTATTCGCGACTTAATTCTTGATTTTCTTGATCCAAAACTAGTTTTGGTATTCGCGACGCAATTCTTGATTTTCTTGAGCCAAAACTAGTTTTTCGTATTCGCGACACAATTCTTGATTTTTCTTGATTCAAAACTATTTTTTTGTATTCGCAAGGCAATTCTTGATTTTCTTGATCCAAAACTAGTTTTTTGTATGCGCGACGCAATTCTTGATTTTTTTGTTCCAAAACTAGTTTTTTGTATTCACGACGCAATTCTTGATTTTCTTGATCCAAACTAGTTTTTTTGTATTGGGCACTCAATTCTTGATTTTTCTTGATCCAAAACAAGTTTTTTGTATTGGGCACTTAATTCTTTATTTTCTTGAGCCAAAACTAGTTTTTTCTATTGGGCACTCAATTCTTGATTTTCTTGAGCCAAAATTAGTTTTTTGTATTGGGCACTCAATTCTTCATTTTCTTGATCCAAAATAAGTTTTTTGTACAGGGTACTCAATTCTTGATATTCTTGAGCCAAAACTAGTTTTTTGTATTCGGGACGCAATTCTTGATTTTCTTGATCCAAAACTTGTTTTTTTGTATTCGCGACCCAATTCTTGATTTTCTTGATCCAAAACTTGTTTTTTGTATTCGCGACGCAATTCTTGATTTTGTTGATCCAAAAATAGTTTTTTGTATTCGCGACCCAATTCTTGATTTTCTTGATCCAAAATTAGTTTTTTGTATTCGCGACTCAATTCTTGATTTTCTTGATCCAAAACTAGTTTTTGTATTCGCGAGCCAATTCTTGATTTTCATGATCCAAAACTAGTTTTTTATATGGGGCACTCAATTATTGATTTTCGTGATAAAAAACTAGTTTTTTGTATTGGGCACTCAATTCTTAATTTTCCTCATCCAAAAGAAGTTTTTGTATATGGCATTCAATTCTTCATTTTCTTGATCCAAAATTAGTTTTTTGTATTGGGCACTCAATTCTTGATTTTCTTGATCCAAAATAAGTTTTTTGTACAGGGTACTCAATTCTTGATTTTCTTGAGCCAAAACTAGTTTTTTGTATTCGCGACGCAATTCTTGATTTTCTTGATGCAAAACATGTTTTTTGTATTCGCGACGCAATTCTTGATTTTCTTGATCCACAACTAATTTTTGTATTTGCGACCCAATTATTGATTTTCTTGATTCAAAACTAGTATTTTGTATTGGGCACTAAATTCTTGATTTTATTGATCCGAAATTAGTTTTTTTTGTATTGGCACTCAATTCTTAATTTTTTTTTCTTGACCCAAAACTAGTTTTTCGTATTTGCGACTCAATTCTTGATTTTCTTGATCCAAAACTAGTTTGTTGTATTGGGCACTCAATTCTTGATTTTCTTGATCCACAATTAGTTTATTGTAGTGGGCACTCAATTCTTGATTTTCTTGATCCCAAACTAGTTTTTTGTATAGGGTACTCAATTCTTGATTTTTCTTGAGCCAAAACTAGTTTTTTGTATTCGCGACGCAATTCTTGATTTTCTTGATTCAAAACTATTTTTTTGTATTCGCGAGGCAATTCTTGATTTTCTTGATCCAAAACTAGTTTTTTGTATGCGCGACGCAATTCTTGATTTTTTTGTTCCAAAACTAGTTTTTTGTATTCGCGACGCAATTCTTGATTTTCTTGATCCAAACTAGTTTTTTTGTATTGGGCACTCAATTCTTGATTTTTCTTGATCCAAAACAAGTTTTTTGTATTGGGCACTTAATTCTTTATTTTCTTCAGCCAAAACTAGTTTTTTCTATTAGGCACTCAATTCTTGATTTTCTTGAGCCAAAACTAGTTTTTCGTATTCGCGACTCAATTCTTGATTTTCTTGATCCAAAACTAGTTTTGGTATTCGCGACGCAATTCTTGATTTTCTTGAGCCAAAACTAGTTTTTCGTATTCGCGACACAATTCTTGATTTTTCTTGATTCAAAACTATTTTTTTGTATTCGCAAGGCAATTCTTGATTTTCTTGATCCAAAACTAGTTTTTTGTATGCGCGACGCAATTCTTGATTTTTTTGTTCCAAAACTAGTTTTTTGTATTCACGACGCAATTCTTGATTTTCTTGATCCAAACTAGTTTTTTTGTATTGGGCACTCAATTCTTGATTTTTCTTGATCCAAAACAAGTTTTTTGTATTGGGCACTTAATTCTTTATTTTCTTGAGCCAAAACTAGTTTTTTCTATTGGGCACTCAATTCTTGATTTTCTTGAGCCAAAATTAGTTTTTTGTATTGGGCACTCAATTCTTCATTTTCTTGATCCAAAATAAGTTTTTTGTACAGGGTACTCAATTCTTGATATTCTTGAGCCAAAACTAGTTTTTTGTATTCGGGACGCAATTCTTGATTTTCTTGATCCAAAACTTGTTTTTTTGTATTCGCGACCCAATTCTTGATTTTCTTGATCCAAAACTTGTTTTTTGTATTCGCGACGCAATTCTTGATTTTGTTGATCCAAAACTAGTTTTTTGTATTCGCGACCCAATTCTTGATTTTCTTGATCCAAAATTAGTTTTTTGTATTCGCGACTCAATTCTTGATTTTCTTGATCCAAAACTAGTTTTTGTATTCGCGAGCCAATTCTTGATTTTCTTGATCCAAAACTAGTTTTTTATATGGGGCACTCAATTATTGATTTTCGTGATAAAAAACTAGTTTTTTGTATTGGGCACTCAATTCTTAATTTTCCTCATCCAAAAGAAGTTTTTGTATATGGCATTCAATTCTTCATTTTCTTGATCCAAAACTAGTTTTTTGTATTCGCGACCCAATTCTTGATTTTTTTTGATCCAAAACTAGTTTCTTGTATTCGTGACTCAATTCTTGATTTTCTTGATCCAAAACTAGTTTTTGTATTCGCGAGCCAATTCTTGATTTTCTTGATCCAAAACTAGTTCTTTATATGGGGCACTCAATTATTGATTTTCGTTATAAAATACTAGTTTTTTGTATTGAGCACTAAATTCTTGATTTTCTTGATCCAATATTAGTTTTTTGTATTGGGCACTCAATTCTTGATTTTCTTGATCCAAAATATGTTTTTTGTAAAGGGTACTCAATTCTTGATTTTCTTGAGCCAAAACTAGTTTTTTGTATTCGCGACGCAATTCTTGATTTTCTTGATCCAAAACTAGTTTTTTGTATTCGCCACGCAATTCTTGATTTTCTTGATCCAAAACAAGTTTTTTGTATTCGCGACCCAATTCTTGATTTTCTTGATCCAAAACTAGTTTTTTGTATTCGCCACGCAATTCTAGATTTTCTTGATCCACAACTAGTTTTTTGTATTCGCGACCCAATTCTTGATTTTCTTGATCCAAAACTTGTTTTTTGTATTCGCGACTCAATTCTTGATTTTCTTTATCCAAAACTAGTTTTTTGTATTCGCGACTCAATTTTTGATTTTCTTAATCCAAAACTAGTTTTTTGTAATGGGTACTAAATTCTTGATTTTCATAATTCAAAACTAGTTTTTTTTATTCGCGACCCAATTCTTGATTTTCTTGATCGAAAACTAGTCTTTTGTATTGGGCACTAAATTCTTGATTTTATTGATCCGAAATTAGTTTTTTTTGTTTTGGCACTCAATTCTTGATTTTTTCTTGACCCAAAACTAGTTTTTCGTATTTGCGACGCAATTCTTGATTTTCTTGATCCAAAACTAGTTTGTTGTATTGGGCACCCAATTCTTGATTTTTCTTGATCCAAAATTAGTTTTTTGTATTGGGCACTCAATTCTTGATTTTCTTGATCCAAAATATGTTTTTTGTACAGGGTACTCAATTCTTGATTTTCTTGAGCCAAAACTAGTTTTTTGTATTCGCGACGCAATTCTTGATTTTCTTGATCCAAAACTAGTTTTTTGTATTCGCCACGCAATTCTTGATTTTCTTGATCCAAAACAAGTTTTTTGTATTCGCGACCCAATTCTTGATTTTCTTGATCCAAAACTAGTTTTTTGTATTCGCCACGCAATTCTAGATTTTCTTGATCCAAAACTAGTTTTTTGTATTCGCGACCCAATTCTTGATTTTCTTGATCCAAAACTTGTTTTTTGTATTCGCGACTCAATTCTTGATTTTCTTTATCCAAAACTAGTTTTTTGTATTTGCGACTCAATTTTTGATTTTCTTAATCCAAAACTAGTTTTTTGTAATGGGTACTAAATTCTTGATTTTCATAATTCAAAACTAGTTTTTTTTATTCGCGACCCAATTCTTGATTTTCTTGATCGAAAACTAGTCTTTTGTATTGGGCACTAAATTCTTGATTTTATTGATCCGAAATTAGTTTTTTTTGTTTTGGCACTCAATTCTTGATTTTTTTCTTGACCCAAAACTAGTTTTTTGTATGCGCGACGCAATTCTTGATTTTTTTGTTCCAAAACTAGTTTTTTGTATTCGCGACGCAATTCTTGATTTTCTTGATCCAAACTAGTTTTTTTGTATTGGGCACTCAATTCTTGATTTTTCTTGATCCAAAACAAGTTTTTTGTATTGGGCACTTAATTCTTTATTTTCTTGAGCCAAAACTAGTTTTTTCTATTAGGCACTCAATTCTTGATTTTCTTGAGCCAAAACTAGTTTTTCGTATTGGCGACTCAATTCTTGATTTTCTTGATCCAAAACTAGTTTTGGTATTCGCGACGCAATTCTTGATTTTCTTGAGCCAAAACTAGTTTTTCGTATTCGCGACACAATTCTTGATTTTTCTTGATTCAAAACTATTTTTTTGTATTCGCAAGGCAATTCTTGATTTTCTTGATCCAAAACTAGTTTTTTGTATGCGCGACGCAATTCTTGATTTTTTTGTTCCAAAACTAGTTTTTTGTATTCACGACGCAATTCTTGATTTTCTTAATCCAAAACTAGTTTTTTGTAATGGGTACTAAATTCTTGATTTTCATAATTCAAAACTAGTTTTTTTTATTCGCGACCCAATTCTTGATTTTCTTGATCGAAAACTAGTCTTTTGTATTGGGCACTAAATTCTTGATTTTATTGATCCGAAATTAGTTTTTTTTTGTTTTGGCACTCAATTCTTGATTTTTTTCTTGACCCAAAACTAGTTTTTCGTATTTGCGACGCAATTCTTGATTTTCTTGATCCAAAACTAGTTTGTTGTATTGGGCACCCAATTCTTGATTTTTCTTGATCCAAAATTAGTTTTTTGTATTGGGCACTCAATTCTTGATTTTCTTGATCCAAAATATGTTTTTTGCACAGGGTACTCAATTCTTGATTTTCTTGAGCCAAAACTAGTTTTTTGTATTCGCGACGCAATTCTTGATTTTCTTGATCCAAAACTAGTTTTTTGTATTCGCCACGCAATTCTTGATTTTCTTGATCCAAAACAAGTTTTTTGTATTCGCGACCCAATTCTTGATTTCTTGATCCAAAACTAGTTTTTTGTATTCGCCACGCAATTCTAGATTTTCTTGATCCAAAACTAGTTTTTTGTATTCGCGACCCAATTCTTGATTTTCTTGATCCAAAACTTGTTTTTTGTATTCGCGACTCAATTCTTGATTTTCTTTATCCAAAACTAGTTTTTTGTATTCGCGACTCAATTTTTGATTTTCTTAATCCAAAACTAGTTTTTTGTAATGGGTACTAAATTCTTGATTTTCATAATTCAAAACTAGTTTTTTTTATTCGCGACCCAATTCTTGATTTTCTTGATCGAAAACTAGTCTTTTGTATTGGGCACTAAATTCTTGATTTTATTGATCCGAAATTAGTTTTTTTTGTTTTGGCACTCAATTCTTGATTTTTTTTCTTGACCCAAAACTAGTTTTTTGTATGCGCGACGCAATTCTTGATTTTTTTGTTCCAAAACTAGTTTTTTGTATTCGCGACGCAATTCTTGATTTTCTTGATCCGAACTAGTTTTTTTGTATTGGGCACTCAATTCTTGATTTTTCTTGATCCAAAACAAGTTTTTTGTATTGGGCACTTAATTCTTTATTTTCTTGAGCCAAAACTAGTTTTTTCAATTAGGCACTCAATTCTTGATTTTCTTGAGCCAAAACTAGTTTTTCGTATTCGCGACTCAATTCTTGATTTTCTTGATCCAAAACTAGTTTTGGTATTCGCGACGCAATTCTTGATTTTCTTGAGCCAAAACTAGTTTTGGTATTCGCGACGCAATTCTTGATTTTCTTGAGCCAAAACTAGTTTTTCGTATTCGCGACACAATTCTTGATTTTTCTTGATTCAAAACTATTTTTTTGTATTCGCAAGGCAATTCTTGATTTTCTTGATCCAAAACTAGTTTTTTGTATGCGCGACGCAATTCTTGATTTTTTTGTTCCAAAACTAATTTTTTGTATTCACGACGCAATTCTTGATTTTCTTGATCCAAACTAGTTTTTTTGTATTGGGCACTTAATTCTTGATTTTTCTTGATCCAAAACAAGTTTTTTGTATTGGGCACTTAATTCTTTATTTTCTTGAGCCAAAACTAGTTTTTTCTATTAGGCACTCAATTCTTGATTTTCTTGAGCCAAAACTAGTTTTTCGTATTGGCGACTCAATTCTTGATTTTCTTGATCCAAAACTAGTTTTGGTATTCGCGACGCAATTCTTGATTTTCTTGAGCCAAAACTAGTTTTTCGTATTCGCGACACAATTCTTGATTTTTCTTGATTCAAAACTATTTTTTTGTATTCGCAAGGCAATTCTTGATTTTCTTGATCCAAAACTAGTTTTTTGTATGCGCGACGCAATTCTTGATTTTTTTGTTCCAAAACTAGTTTTTTGTATTCACGACGCAATTCTTGATTTTCTTAATCCAAAACTAGTTTTTTGTAATGGGTACTAAATTCTTGATTTTCATAATTCAAAACTAGTTTTTTTTATTCGCGACCCAATTCTTGATTTTCTTGATCGAAAACTAGTCTTTTGTATTGGGCACTAAATTCTTGATTTTATTGATCCGAAATTAGTTTTTTTTTGTTTTGGCACTCAATTCTTGATTTTTTTCTTGACCCAAAACTAGTTTTTCGTATTTGCGACGCAATTCTTGATTTTCTTGATCCAAAACTAGTTTGTTGTATTGGGCACCCAATTCTTGATTTTTCTTGATCCAAAATTAGTTTTTTGTATTGGGCACTCAATTCTTGATTTTCTTGATCCAAAATATGTTTTTTGCACAGGGTACTCAATTCTTGATTTTCTTGAGCCAAAACTAGTTTTTTGTATTCGCGACGCAATTCTTGATTTTCTTGATCCAAAACTAGTTTTTTGTATTCGCCACGCAATTCTTGATTTTCTTGATCCAAAACAAGTTTTTTGTATTCGCGACCCAATTCTTGATTTCTTGATCCAAAACTAGTTTTTTGTATTCGCCACGCAATTCTAGATTTTCTTGATCCAAAACTAGTTTTTTGTATTCGCGACCCAATTCTTGATTTTCTTGATCCAAAACTTGTTTTTTGTATTCGCGACTCAATTCTTGATTTTCTTTATCCAAAACTAGTTTTTTGTATTCGCGACTCAATTTTTGATTTTCTTAATCCAAAACTAGTTTTTTGTAATGGGTACTAAATTCTTGATTTTCATAATTCAAAACTAGTTTTTTTTATTCGCGACCCAATTCTTGATTTTCTTGATCGAAAACTAGTCTTTTGTATTGGGCACTAAATTCTTGATTTTATTGATCCGAAATTAGTTTTTTTTGTTTTGGCACTCAATTCTTGATTTTTTTTCTTGACCCAAAACTAGTTTTTTGTATGCGCGACGCAATTCTTGATTTTTTTGTTCCAAAACTAGTTTTTTGTATTCGCGACGCAATTCTTGATTTTCTTGATCCGAACTAGTTTTTTTGTATTGGGCACTCAATTCTTGATTTTTCTTGATCCAAAACAAGTTTTTTGTATTGGGCACTTAATTCTTTATTTTCTTGAGCCAAAACTAGTTTTTTCAATTAGGCACTCAATTCTTGATTTTCTTGAGCCAAAACTAGTTTTTCGTATTCGCGACTCAATTCTTGATTTTCTTGATCCAAAACTAGTTTTGGTATTCGCGACGCAATTCTTGATTTTCTTGAGCCAAAACTAGTTTTGGTATTCGCGACGCAATTCTTGATTTTCTTGAGCCAAAACTAGTTTTTCGTATTCGCGACACAATTCTTGATTTTTCTTGATTCAAAACTATTTTTTTGTATTCGCAAGGCAATTCTTGATTTTCTTGATCCAAAACTAGTTTTTTGTATGCGCGACGCAATTCTTGATTTTTTTGTTCCAAAACTAATTTTTTGTATTCACGACGCAATTCTTGATTTTCTTGATCCAAACTAGTTTTTTTGTATTGGGCACTTAATTCTTGATTTTTCTTGATCCAAAACAAGTTTTTTGTATTGGGCACTTAATTCTTTATTTTCTTGAGCCAAAACTAGTTTTTTCTATTGGGCACTCAATTCTTGATTTTCTTGAGCCAAAATTAGTTTTTTGTATTGGGCACTCAATTCTTCATTTTCTTGATCCAAAATAAGTTTTTTGTACAGGGTACTCAATTCTTGATATTCTTGAGCCAAAACTAGTTTTTTGTATTCGGGACGCAATTCTTGATTTTCTTGATCCAAAACTTGTTTTTTTGTATTCGCGACCTAATTCTTGATTTTCTTGATCCAAAACTTGTTTTTTGTATTCGCGACGCAATTCTTGATTTTGTTGATCCAAAACTAGTTTTTTGTATTCGCGACCCAATTCTTGATTTTCTTGATCCAAAATTAGTTTTTTGTATTCGCGACTCAATTCTTGATTTTCTTGATCCAAAACTAGTTTTTGTATTCGCGAGCTAATTCTTGATTTTCTTGATCCAAAACTAGTTTTTTATATGGGGCACTCAATTATTGATTTTCGTGATAAAAAACTAGTTTTTTGTATTGGGCACTCAATTCTTAATTTTCCTCATCCAAAAGAAGTTTTTGTATATGGCATTCAATTCTTCATTTTCTTGATCCAAAACTAGTTTTTTGTATTCGCGACCCAATTCTTGATTTTTTTTGATCCAAAACTAGTTTCTTGTATTCGTGACTCAATTCTTGATTTTCTTGATCCAAAACTAGTTTTTGTATTCGCGAGCCAATTCTTGATTTTCTTGATCCAAAACTAGTTCTTTATATGGGGCACTCAATTATTGATTTTCGTTATAAAATACTAGTTTTTTGTATTGAGCACTAAATTCTTGATTTTCTTGATCCAATATTAGTTTTTTGTATTGGGCACTCAATTCTTGATTTTCTTGATCCAAAATATGTTTTTTGTACAGGGTACTCAATTCTTGATTTTCTTGAGCCAAAACTAGTTTTTTGTATTCGCGACGCAATTCTTGATTTTCTTGATCCAAAACTAGTTTTTTGTATTCGCCACGCAATTCTTGATTTTCTTGATCCAAAACAAGTTTTTTGTATTCGCGACCCAATTCTTGATTTTCTTGATCCAAAACTAGTTTTTTGTATTCGCCACGCAATTCTAGATTTTCTTGATCCAAAACTAGTTTTTTGTATTCGCGACCCAATTCTTGATTTTCTTGATCCAAAACTTGTTTTTTGTATTCGCGACTCAATTCTTGATTTTCTTTATCCAAAACTAGTTTTTTGTATTCGCGACTCAATTTTTGATTTTCTTAATCCAAAACTAGTTTTTTGTAATGGGTACTAAATTCTTGATTTTCATAATTCAAAACTAGTTTTTTTTATTCGCGACCCAATTCTTGATTTTCTTGATCGAAAACTAGTCTTTTGTATTGGGCACTAAATTCTTGATTTTATTGATCCGAAATTAGTTTTTTTTGTTTTGGCACTCAATTCTTGATTTTTTTCTTGACCCAAAACTAGTTTTTTGTATGCGCGACGCAATTCTTGATTTTTTTGTTCCAAAACTAGTTTTTTGTATTCGCGACGCAATTCTTGATTTTCTTGATCCAAACTAGTTTTTTTGTATTGGGCACTCAATTCTTGATTTTTCTTGATCCAAAACAAGTTTTTTGTATTGGGCACTTAATTCTTTATTTTCTTGAGCCAAAACTAGTTTTTTCTATTAGGCACTCAATTCTTGATTTTCTTGAGCCAAAACTAGTTTTTCGTATTGGCGACTCAATTCTTGATTTTCTTGATCCAAAACTAGTTTTGGTATTCGCGACGCAATTCTTGATTTTCTTGAGCCAAAACTAGTTTTTCGTATTCGCGACACAATTCTTGATTTTTCTTGATTCAAAACTATTTTTTTGTATTCGCAAGGCAATTCTTGATTTTCTTGATCCAAAACTAGTTTTTTGTATGCGCGACGCAATTCTTGATTTTTTTGTTCCAAAACTAATTTTTTGTATTCACGACGCAATTCTTGATTTTCTTGATCCAAACTAGTTTTTTTGTATTGGGCACTCAATTCTTGATTTTTCTTGATCCAAAACAAGTTTTTTGTATTGGGCACTTAATTCTTTATTTTCTTGAGCCAAAACTAGTTTTTTCTATTGGGCACTCAATTCTTGATTTTCTTGAGCCAAAATTAGTTTTTTGTATTGGGCACTCAATTCTTCATTTTCTTGATCCAAAATAAGTTTTTTGTACAGGGTACTCAATTCTTGATATTCTTGAGCCAAAACTAGTTTTTTGTATTCGGGACGCAATTCTTGATTTTCTTGATCCAAAACTTGTTTTTTTGTATTCGCGACCTAATTGTTGATTTTCTTGATCCAAAACTTGTTTTTTGTATTCGCGACGCAATTCTTGATTTTGTTGATCCAAAACTAGTTTTTTGTATTCGCGACCCAATTCTTGATTTTCTTGATCCAAAATTAGTTTTTTGTATTCGCGACTCAATTCTTGATTTTCTTGATCCAAAACTAGTTTTTGTATTCGCGAGCCAATTCTTGATTTTCTTGATCCAAAACTAGTTTTTTATATGGGGCACTCAATTATTGATTTTCGTGATAAAAAACTAGTTTTTTGTATTGGGCACTCAATTCTTAATTTTCCTCATCCAAAAGAAGTTTTTGTATATGGCATTCAATTCTTCATTTTCTTGATCCAAAACTAGTTTTTTGTATTCGCGACCCAATTCTTGATTTTTTTTGATCCAAAACTAGTTTCTTGTATTCGTGACACAATTCTTGATTTTCTTGATCCAAAACTAGTTTTTGTATTCGCGAGCCAATTCTTGATTTTCTTGATCCAAAACTAGTTCTTTATATGGGGCACTCAATTATTGATTTTCGTTATAAAATACTAGTTTTTTGTATTGAGCACTAAATTCTTGATTTTCTTGATCCAATATTAGTTTTTTGTATTGGGCACTCAATTCTTGATTTTCTTGATCCAAAATATGTTTTTTGTACAGGGTACTCAATTCTTGATTTTCTTGAGCCAAAACTAGTTTTTTGTATTCGCGACGCAATTCTTGATTTTCTTGATCCAAAACTAGTTTTTTGTATTCGCCACGCAATTCTTGATTTTCTTGATCCAAAACAAGTTTTTTGTATTCGCGACCCAATTCTTGATTTTCTTGATCCAAAACTAGTTTTTTGTATTCGCCACGCAATTCTAGATTTTCTTGATCCAAAACTAGTTTTTTGTATTCGCGACCCAATTCTTGATTTTCTTGATCCAAAACTAGTTTTTTGTATTCGCCACGCAATTCTTGATTTTCTTGATCCAAAACAAGTTTTTTGTATTCGCGACCCAATTCTTGATTTTCTTGATCCAAAACTTGTTTTTTGTATTCGCGACTCAATTCTTGATTTTCTTTATCCAAAACTAGTTTTTTGTATTCGCGACTCAATTTTTGATTTTCTTAATCCAAAACTAGTTTTTTGTAATGGGTACTAAATTCTTGATTTTCATAATTCAAAACTAGTTTTTTTTATTCGCGACCCAATTCTTGATTTTCTTGATCGAAAACTAGTCTTTTGTATTGGGCACTAAATTCTTGATTTTATTGATCCGAAATTAGTTTTTTTTGTTTTGGCACTCAATTCTTGATTTTTTTCTTGACCCAAAACTAGTTTTTTGTATGCGCGACGCAATTCTTGATTTTTTTGTTCCAAAACTAGTTTTTTGTATTCGCGACGCAATTCTTGATTTTCTTGATCCAAACTAGTTTTTTTGTATTGGGCACTCAATTCTTGATTTTTCTTGATCCAAAACAAGTTTTTTGTATTGGGCACTTAATTCTTTATTTTCTTGAGCCAAAACTAGTTTTTTCTATTAGGCACTCAATTCTTGATTTTCTTGAGCCAAAACTAGTTTTTCGTATTGGCGACTCAATTCTTGATTTTCTTGATCCAAAACTAGTTTTGGTATTCGCGACGCAATTCTTGATTTTCTTGAGCCAAAACTAGTTTTTCGTATTCGCGACACAATTCTTGATTTTTCTTGATTCAAAACTATTTTTTTGTATTCGCAAGGCAATTCTTGATTTTCTTGATCCAAAACTAGTTTTTTGTATGCGCGACGCAATTCTTGATTTTTTTGTTCCAAAACTAATTTTTTGTATTCACGACGCAATTCTTGATTTTCTTGATCCAAACTAGTTTTTTTGTATTGGGCACTCAATTCTTGATTTTTCTTGATCCAAAACAAGTTTTTTGTATTGGGCACTTAATTCTTTATTTTCTTGAGCCAAAACTAGTTTTTTCTATTGGGCACTCAATTCTTGATTTTCTTGAGCCAAAATTAGTTTTTTGTATTGGGCACTCAATTCTTCATTTTCTTGATCCAAAATAAGTTTTTTGTACAGGGTACTCAATTCTTGATATTCTTGAGCCAAAACTAGTTTTTTGTATTCGGGACGCAATTCTTGATTTTCTTGATCCAAAACTTGTTTTTTTGTATTCGCGACCTAATTCTTGATTTTCTTGATCCAAAACTTGTTTTTTGTATTCGCGACGCAATTCTTGATTTTGTTGATCCAAAACTAGTTTTTTGTATTCGCGACCCAATTCTTGATTTTCTTGAACCAAAACTAGTTTTTCGTATTGGCGACTCAATTCTTGATTTTCTTGATCCAAAACTAGTTTTGGTATTCGCGACGCAATTCTTGATTTTCTTGAGCCAAAACTAGTTTTTCGTATTCGCGACACAATTCTTGATTTTTCTTGATTCAAAACTATTTTTTTGTATTCGCAAGGCAATTCTTGATTTTCTTGATCCAAAACTAGTTTTTTGTATGCGCGACGCAATTCTTGATTTTTTTGTTCCAAAACTAATTTTTTGTATTCACGACGCAATTCTTGATTTTCTTGATCCAAACTAGTTTTTTTGTATTGGGCACTCAATTCTTGATTTTTCTTGATCCAAAACAAGTTTTTTGTATTGGGCACTTAATTCTTTATTTTCTTGAGCCAAAACTAGTTTTTTCTATTGGGCACTCAATTCTTGATTTTCTTGAGCCAAAATTAGTTTTTTGTATTGGGCACTCAATTCTTCATTTTCTTGATCCAAAATAAGTTTTTTGTACAGGGTACTCAATTCTTGATATTCTTGAGCCAAAACTAGTTTTTTGTATTCGGGACGCAATTCTTGATTTTTCTTGATCCAAAACTTGTTTTTTTGTATTCGCGACCTAATTCTTGATTTTCTTGATCCAAAACTTGTTTTTTGTATTCGCGACGCAATTCTTGATTTTGTTGATCCAAAACTAGTTTTTTGTATTCGCGACCCAATTCTTGATTTTCTTGATCCAAAATTAGTTTTTTGTATTCGCGACTCAATTCTTGATTTTCTTGATCCAAAACTAGTTTTTGTATTCGCGAGCTAATTCTTGATTTTCTTGATCCAAAACTAGTTTTTTATATGGGGCACTCAATTATTGATTTTCGTGATAAAAAACTAGTTTTTTGTATTGGGCACTCAATTCTTAATTTTCCTCATCCAAAAGAAGTTTTTGTATATGGCATTCAATTCTTCATTTTCTTGATCCAAAACTAGTTTTTTGTATTCGCGACCCAATTCTTGATTTTCTTGATCCAAAACTTGTTTTTTGTATTCGCGACTCAATTCTTGATTTTCTTTATCCAAAACTAGTTTTTTGTATTCGCGACTCAATTTTTGATTTTCTTAATCCAAAACTAGTTTTTTGTAATGGGTACTAAATTCTTGATTTTCATAATTCAAAACTAGTTTTTTTTATTCGCGACCCAATTCTTGATTTTCTTGATCGAAAACTAGTCTTTTGTATTGGGCACTAAATTCTTGATTTTATTGATCCGAAATTAGTTTTTTTTGTTTTGGCACTCAATTCTTGATTTTTTTCTTGACCCAAAACTAGTTTTTTGTATGCGCGACGCAATTCTTGATTTTTTTGTTCCAAAACTAGTTTTTTGTATTCGCGACGCAATTCTTGATTTTCTTGATCCAAACTAGTTTTTTTGTATTGGGCACTCAATTCTTGATTTTTCTTGATCCAAAACAAGTTTTTTGTATTGGGCACTTAATTCTTTATTTTCTTGAGCCAAAACTAGTTTTTTCTATTAGGCACTCAATTCTTGATTTTCTTGAGCCAAAACTAGTTTTTCGTATTGGCGACTCAATTCTTGATTTTCTTGATCCAAAACTAGTTTTGGTATTCGCGACGCAATTCTTGATTTTCTTGAGCCAAAACTAGTTTTTCGTATTCGCGACACAATTCTTGATTTTTCTTGATTCAAAACTATTTTTTTGTATTCGCAAGGCAATTCTTGATTTTCTTGATCCAAAACTAGTTTTTTGTATGCGCGACGCAATTCTTGATTTTTTTGTTCCAAAACTAATTTTTTGTATTCACGACGCAATTCTTGATTTTCTTGATCCAAACTAGTTTTTTTGTATTGGGCACTCAATTCTTGATTTTTCTTGATCCAAAACAAGTTTTTTGTATTGGGCACTTAATTCTTTATTTTCTTGAGCCAAAACTAGTTTTTTCTATTGGGCACTCAATTCTTGATTTTCTTGAGCCAAAATTAGTTTTTTGTATTGGGCACTCAATTCTTCATTTTCTTGATCCAAAATAAGTTTTTTGTACAGGGTACTCAATTCTTGATATTCTTGAGCCAAAACTAGTTTTTTGTATTCGGGACGCAATTCTTGATTTTCTTGATCCAAAACTTGTTTTTTTGTATTCGCGACCTAATTCTTGATTTTCTTGATCCAAAACTAGTTTTTCGTATTTGCGACTCAATTCTTGATTTTCTTGATCCAAAACTAGTTTGTTGTATTGGGCACTCAATTCTTGATTTTCTTGATCCAAAATTAGTTTATTGTAGTGGGCACTCAATTCTTGATTTTCTTGATCCCAAACTAGTTTTTGGTATAGGGTACTCAATTCTTGATTTTCTTGAGCCAAAACTAGTTTTTTCTATTCGCGACGCAATTCTTGATTTTCTTGATTCAAAACTATTTTTTTGTATTCGCGAGGCAATTCTTGATTTTCTTGATGCAAAACTAGTTTTTTGTATGCGCGACGCAATTCTTGATTTTTTTTGTTTCAAAACTAGTTTTTTGTATTCGCGACGCAATTCTTGATTTTCTTGATCCAAACTAGTTTTTTTGTATTGGGCACTCAATTCTTGATTTTTCTTGATCCAAAACAAGTTTTTTGTATTGGGCACTCAACTCTTTATTTTTTTGAGCCAAAACTAGTTTTTTCTATTAGGCACTCAATTCTTGATTTTCTTGAGTCAAAACTAGTTTTTCGTATTCGCGACTCAATTCTTGATTTTCTTGATCCAAAACTAGTTTTGGTATTCGCGACGCAATTCTTGATTTTCTTGAGCCAAAACTAGTTTTTCGTATTCGCGACACAATTCTTGATTTTTCTTGATTCAAAACTATTTTTTTGTATTCGCAAGGCAATTCTTGATTTTCTTGATCCAAAACTAGTTTTTTGTATGCGCGACGCAATTCTTGATTTTTTTGTTCCAAAACTAATTTTTTGTATTCACGACGCAATTCTTGATTTTCTTGATCCAAACTAGTTTTTTTGTATTGGGCACTCAATTCTTGATTTTTCTTGATCCAAAACAAGTTTTTTGTATTGGGCACTTAATTCTTTATTTTCTTGAGCCAAAACTAGTTTTTTCTATTGGGCACTCAATTCTTGATTTTCTTGAGCCAAAATTAGTTTTTTGTATTGGGCACTCAATTCTTCATTTTCTTGATCCAAAATAAGTTTTTTGTACAGGGTACTCAATTCTTGATATTCTTGAGCCAAAACTAGTTTTTTGTATTCGGGACGCAATTCTTGATTTTCTTGATCCAAAACTTGTTTTTTTGTATTCGCGACCTAATTCTTGATTTTCTTGATCCAAAACTTGTTTTTTGTATTCGCGACGCAATTCTTGATTTTGTTGATCCAAAACTAGTTTTTTGTATTCGCGACCCAATTCTTGATTTTCTTGATCCAAAATTAGTTTTTTGTATTCGCGACTCAATTCTTGATTTTCTTGATCCAAAACTAGTTTTTGTATTCGCGAGCCAATTCTTGATTTTCTTGATCCAAAACTAGTTTTTTATATGGGGCACTCAATTATTGATTTTCGTGATAAAAAACTAGTTTTTTGTATTGGGCACTCAATTCTTAATTTTCCTCATCCAAAAGAAGTTTTTGTATATGGCATTCAATTCTTCATTTTCTTGATCCAAAACTAGTTTTTTGTATTCGCGACGCAATTCTTGATTTTCTTGATCCAAAACTAGTTTTTTGTATTCGCCACACAATTCTTGATTTTCTTGATCCAAAACAAGTTTTTTGTATTCGCGACCCAATTCTTGATTTTCTTGATCCAAAACTAGTTTTTTGTATTCGGGACTCAATTCTTGATTTTCTTGATCCAAAACTAGTCTTTTGTATTCCCGACTCAAATCTTGATTTTCTTGATCCAAAACTAGTCTTTTGTATTCGCGACTCGATTCTTCATTTTCTTGATCCAAAACTAGTTTTTTGTATTGGGTGCCAAATTCTTGATTTTCTTGATTCAAAATTAGTTTTTTTTATTTGCGACTCCATTCTTGATTTTAGTTGATTCAAAACCAGTTTTTTGTATTCGCAACGCAATTCTTAGTTTTTTTAATCCAAAACTAGTTTTTTGTATTCGCGACCCAATTCTTGATTTTCTTGATCCAAAATTAGTTTTTTGTATTGGGCACTCAATTCTTGATTTTCTTGATCCAAAATAAGTTTTTTGTACAGGGTACTCAATTCTTGATTTTCTTGAGCCAAAACTAGTTTTTTGTATTCGCGACGCAATTCTTGATTTTCTTGATGCAAAACATGTTTTTTGTATTCGCGACGCAATTCTTGATTTTCTTGATCCACAACTAATTTTTGTATTCGCGACCCATTTATTGATTTTCTTGATTCAAAACTAGTATTTTGTATTGGGCACTAAATTCTTGATTTTATTGATCCGAAATTAGTTTTTTTTGTATTGGCACTCAATTCTTAATTTTTTTTTCTTGACCCAAAACTAGTTTTTCGTATTTGCGACTTAATTCTTGATTTTCTTGATCCAAAACTAGTTTGTTGTATTGGGCACTCAATTCTTGATTTTCTTGATCCACAATTAGTTTATTGTAGTGGGCACTCAATTCTTGATTTTCTTGATCCCAAACTAGTTTTTTGTATAGGGTACTCAATTCTTGATTTTTCTTGAGCCAAAACTAGTTTTTTGTATTCGCGACGCAATTCTTGATTTTCTTGATTCAAAACTATTTTTTTGTATTCGCGAGGCAATTCTTGATTTTCTTGATCCAAAACTAGTTTTTTGTATGCGCGACGCAATTCTTGATTTTTTTGTTCCAAAACTAGTTTTTTGTATTCGCGACGCAATTCTTGATTTTCTTGATCCAAACTAGTTTTTTTGTATTGGGCACTCAATTCTTGATTTTTCTTGATCCAAAACAAGTTTTTTGTATTGGGCACTTAATTCGTTATTTTCTTCAGCCAAAACTAGTTTTTTCTATTAGGCACTCAATTCTTGATTTTCTTGAGCCAAAACTAGTTTTTCGTATTCGCGACTCAATTCTTGATTTTCTTGATCCAAAACTAGTTTTGGTATTCGCGACGCAATTCTTGATTTTCTTGAGCCAAAACTAGTTTTTCGTATTCGCGACACAATTCTTGATTTTTCTTGATTCAAAACTATTTTTTTGTATTCGCAAGGCAATTCTTGATTTTCTTGATCCAAAACTAGTTTTTTGTATGCGCGACGCAATTCTTGATTTTTTTGTTCCAAAACTAGTTTTTTGTATTCACGACGCAATTCTTGATTTTCTTGATCCAAACTAGTTTTTTTGTATTGGGCACTCAATTCTTGATTTTTCTTGATCCAAAACAAGTTTTTTGTATTGGGCACTTAATTCTTTATTTTCTTGAGCCAAAACTAGTTTTTTCTATTGGGCACTCAATTCTTGATTTTCTTGAGCCAAAATTAGTTTTTTGTATTGGGCACTCAATTCTTCATTTTCTTGATCCAAAATAAGTTTTTTGTACAGGGTACTCAATTCTTGATATTCTTGAGCCAAAACTAGTTTTTTGTATTCGGGACGCAATTCTTGATTTTCTTGATCCAAAACTTGTTTTTTTGTATTCGCGACCCAATTCTTGATTTTCTTGATCCAAAACTTGTTTTTTGTATTCGCGACGCAATTCTTGATTTTGTTGATCCAAAAATAGTTTTTTGTATTCGCGACCCAATTCTTGATTTTCTTGATCCAAAATTAGTTTTTTGTATTCGCGACTCAATTCTTGATTTTCTTGATCCAAAACTAGTTTTTGTATTTGCGAGCCAATTCTTGATTTTCTTGATCCAAAACTAGTTTTTTATATGGGGCACTCAATTATTGATTTTCGTGATAAAAAACTAGTTTTTTGTATTGGGCACTCAATTCTTAATTTTCCTCATCCAAAAGAAGTTTTTGTATATGGCATTCAATTCTTCATTTTCTTGATCCAAAACTAGTTTTTTGTATTCGCGACCCAATTCTTGATTTTTTTTGATCCAAAACTAGTTTCTTGTATTCGTGACTCAATTCTTGATTTTCTTGATCCAAAACTAGTTTTTGTATTCGCGAGCCAATTCTTGATTTTCTTGATCCAAAACTAGTTCTTTATATGGGGCACTCAATTATTGATTTTCGTTATAAAATACTAGTTTTTTGTATTGAGCACTAAATTCTTGATTTTCTTGATCCAATATTAGTTTTTTGTATTGGGCACTCAATTCTTGATTTTCGTGATCCAAAATATGTTTTTTGTACAGGGTTCTCAATTCTTGATTTTCTTGAGCCAAAACTAGTTTTTTGTATTCGCGACGCAATTCTTGATTTTTCTTGATCCAAAACTAGTTTTTTGTATTCGCCACGCAATTCTTTATTTTCTTGATCCAAAACAAGTTTTTTGTATTCGCGACCCAATTCTTGATTTTCTTGATCCAAAACTAGTTTTTTGTATTCGCCACGCAATTCTAGATTTTCTTGATCCAAAACTAGTTTTTTGTATTCGCGACCCAATTCTTGATTTTCTTGATCCAAAACTTGTTTTTTGTATTCGCGACTCAATTCTTGATTTTCTTTATCCAAAACTAGTTTTTTGTATTCGCGACTCAATTTTTGATTTTCTTAATCCAAAACTAGTTTTTTGTAATGGGTACTAAATTCTTGATTTTCATAATTCAAAACTAGTTTTTTTTATTCGCGACCCAATTCTTGATTTTCTTGATCGAAAACTAGTCTTTTGTATTGGGCACTAAATTCTTGATTTTATTGATCCGAAATTAGTTTTTTTTGTTTTGGCACTCAATTCTTGATTTTTTTCTTGACCCAAAACTAGTTTTTTGTATGCGCGACGCAATTCTTGATTTTTTTGTTCCAAAACTAGTTTTTTGTATTCGCGACGCAATTCTTGATTTTCTTGATCCAAACTAGTTTTTTTGTATTGGGCACTCAATTCTTGATTTTTCTTGATCCAAAACAAGTTTTTTGTATTGGGCACTTAATTCTTTATTTTCTTGAGCCAAAACTAGTTTTTTCTATTAGGCACTCAATTCTTGATTTTCTTGAGCCAAAACTAGTTTTTCGTATTGGCGACTCAATTCTTGATTTTCTTGATCCAAAACTAGTTTTGGTATTCGCGACGCAATTCTTGATTTTCTTGAGCCAAAACTAGTTTTTCGTATTCGCGACACAATTCTTGATTTTTCTTGATTCAAAACTATTTTTTTGTATTCGCAAGGCAATTCTTGATTTTCTTGATCCAAAACTAGTTTTTTGTATGCGCGACGCAATTCTTGATTTTTTTGTTCCAAAACTAGTTTATTGTATTCACGACGCAATTCTTGATTTTCTTGATCCAAACTAGTTTTTTTGTATTGGGCACTCAATTCTTGATTTTTCTTGATCCAAAACAAGTTTTTTGTATTGGGCACTTAATTCTTTATTTTCTTGAGCCAAAACTAGTTTTTTCTATTGGGCACTCAATTCTTGATTTTCTTGAGCCAAAATTAGTTTTTTGTATTGGGCACTCAATTCTTCATTTTCTTGATCCAAAATAAGTTTTTTGTACAGGGTACTCAATTCTTGATATTCTTGAGCCAAAACTAGTTTTTTGTATTCGGGACGCAATTCTTGATTTTCTTGATCCAAAACTTGTTTTTTTGTATTCGCGACCCAATTCTTGATTTTCTTGATCCAAAACTTGTTTTTTGTATTCGCGACGCAATTCTTGATTTTGTTGATCCAAAACTAGTTTTTTGTATTCGCGACCCAATTCTTGATTTTCTTGATCCAAAATTAGTTTTTTGTATTCGCGACTCAATTCTTGATTTTCTTGATCCAAAACTAGTTTTTGTATTCGCGAGCCAATTCTTGATTTTCTTGATCCAAAACTAGTTTTTTATATGGGGCACTCAATTATTGATTTTCGTGATAAAAAACTAGTTTTTTGTATTGGGCACTCAATTCTTAATTTTCCTCATCCAAAAGAAGTTTTTGTATATGGCATTCAATTCTTCATTTCCTTGATCCAAAACTTGTTTTTTGTATTCGCGACCCAATTCTTGATTTTTTTTGATCCAAAACTAGTTTCTTGTATTCGTGACTCAATTCTTGATTTTCTTGATCCAAAACTAGTTTTTGTATTCGCGAGCCAATTCTTGATTTTCTTGATCCAAAACTAGTTCTTTATATGGGGCACTCAATTATTGATTTTCGTTATAAAATACTAGTTTGTTGTATTGGGCACCCAATTCTTGATTTTTCTTGATCCAAAATTAGTTTTTTGTATTAGGCACTCAATTCTTGATTTTCTTGATCCAAAATATGTTTTTTGTACAGGGTACTCAATTCTTGATTTTCTTGAGCCAAAACTAGTTTTTTGTATTCGCGACGCAATTCTTGATTTTCTTGATCCAAAACTAGTTTTTTGTATTCGCCACGCAATTCTTGATTTTCTTGATCCAAAACAAGTTTTTTGTATTCGCGACCCAATTCTTGATTTTCTTGATCCAAAACAAGTTTTTTGTATTCGCGACCCAATTCTTGATTTTCTTGATCCAAAACTAGTTTTTTGTATTCGCCACGCAATTCTAGATTTTCTTGATCCAAAACTAGTTTTTTGTATTCGCGACCCAATTCTTGATTTTCTTGATCCAAAACTTGTTTTTTTTATTCGCGACTCAATTCTTGATTTTCTTTATCCAAAACTAGTTTTTTGTAATGGGTACTAAATTCTTGATTGTCATAATTCAAAACTAGTTTTTTTTATTCGCGACCCAATTCTTCATTTTCTTGATCGAAAACTAGTCTTTTGTATTGGGCACTAAATTCTTGATTTTATTGATCCGAAATTAGTTTTTTTTGTTTTGGCACTCAATTCTTGATTTTTTTCTTGACCCAAAACTAGTTTTTCGTATTTGCGACGCAATTCTTGATTTTCTTGATCCAAAACTAGTTTGTTGTATTGGGCACCCAATTCTTGATTTTTCTTGATCCAAAATTAGTTTTTTGTATTGGGCACTCAATTCTTGATTTTCTTGATCCAAAATATGTTTTTTGTACAGGGTACTCAATTCTTGATTTTCTTGAGCCAAAACTAGTTTTTTGTATTCGCGACGCAATTCTTGATTTTCTTGATCCAAAACTAGTTTTTTGTATTCGCCACGCAATTCTTGATTTTCTTGATCCAAAACAAGTTTTTTGTATTCGCGACCCAATTCTTGATTTTCTTGATCCAAAACTAGTTTTTTGTATTCGCCACGCAATTCTAGATTTTCTTGATCCAAAACTAGTTTTTTGTATTCGCGACCCAATTCTTGATTTTCTTGATCCAAAACTTGTTTTTTGTATTCGCGACTCAATTCTTGATTTTCTTTATCCAAAACTAGTTTTTTGTATTCGCGACTCAATTTTTGATTTTCTTAATCCAAAACTAGTTTTTTGTAATGGGTACTAAATTCTTGATTTTCATAATTCAAAACTAGTTTTTTTTATTCGCGACCCAATTCTTGATTTTCTTGATCGAAAACTAGTCTTTTGTATTGGGCACTAAATTCTTGATTTTATTGATCCGAAATTAGTTTTTTTTGTTTTGGCACTCAATTCTTGATTTTTTTCTTGACCCAAAACTAGTTTTTTGTATGCGCGACGCAATTCTTGATTTTTTTGTTCCAAAACTAGTTTTTTGTATTCGCGACGCAATTCTTGATTTTCTTGATCCAAACTAGTTTTTTTGTATTGGGCACTCAATTCTTGATTTTTCTTGATCCAAAACAAGTTTTTTGTATTGGGCACTTAATTCTTTATTTTCTTGAGCCAAAACTAGTTTTTTCTATTCGGCACTCAATTCTTGATTTTCTTGAGCCAAAACTAGTTTTTCGTATTGGCGACTCAATTCTTGATTTTCTTGATCCAAAACTAGTTTTGGTATTCGCGACGCAATTCTTGATTTTCTTGAGCCAAAACTAGTTTTTCGTATTCGCGACACAATTCTTGATTTTTCTTGATTCAAAACTATTTTTTTGTATTCGCAAGGCAATTCTTGATTTTCTTGATCCAAAACTAGTTTTTTGTATGCGCGACGCAATTCTTGATTTTTTTGTTCCAAAACTAGTTTATTGTATTCACGACGCAATTCTTGATTTTCTTGATCCAAACTAGTTTTTTTGTATTGGGCACTCAATTCTTGATTTTTCTTGATCCAAAACAAGTTTTTTGTATTGGGCACTTAATTCTTTATTTTCTTGAGCCAAAACTAGTTTTTTCTATTGGGCACTCAATTCTTGATTTTCTTGAGCCAAAATTAGTTTTTTGTATTGGGCACTCAATTCTTCATTTTCTTGATCCAAAATAAGTTTTTTGTACAGGGTACTCAATTCTTGATATTCTTGAGCCAAAACTAGTTTTTTGTATTCGGGACGCAATTCTTGATTTTCTTGATCCAAAACTTGTTTTTTTGTATTCGCGACCCAATTCTTGATTTTCTTGATCCAAAACTTGTTTTTTGTATTCGCGACGCAATTCTTGATTTTGTTGATCCAAAACTAGTTTTTTGTATTCGCGACCCAATTCTTGATTTTCTTGATCCAAAATTAGTTTTTTGTATTCGCGACTCAATTCTTGATTTTCTTGATCCAAAACTAGTTTTTGTATTCGCGAGCCAATTCTTGATTTTCTTGATCCAAAACTAGTTTTTTATATGGGGCACTCAATTATTGATTTTCGTGATAAAAAACTAGTTTTTTGTATTGGGCACTCAATTCTTAATTTTCCTCATCCAAAAGAAGTTTTTGTATATGGCATTCAATTCTTCATTTCCTTGATCCAAAACTTGTTTTTTGTATTCGCGACCCAATTCTTGATTTTTTTTGATCCAAAACTAGTTTCTTGTATTCGTGACTCAATTCTTGATTTTCTTGATCCAAAACTAGTTTTTGTATTCGCGAGCCAATTCTTGATTTTCTTGATCCAAAACTAGTTCTTTATATGGGGCACTCAATTATTGATTTTCGTTATAAAATACTAGTTTGTTGTATTGGGCACCCAATTCTTGATTTTTCTTGATCCAAAATTAGTTTTTTGTATTAGGCACTCAATTCTTGATTTTCTTGATCCAAAATATGTTTTTTGTACAGGGTACTCAATTCTTGATTTTCTTGAGCCAAAACTAGTTTTTTGTATTCGCGACGCAATTCTTGATTTTCTTGATCCAAAACTAGTTTTTTGTATTCGCCACGCAATTCTTGATTTTCTTGATCCAAAACAAGTTTTTTGTATTCGCGACCCAATTCTTGATTTTCTTGATCCAAAACAAGTTTTTTGTATTCGCGACCCAATTCTTGATTTTCTTGATCCAAAACTAGTTTTTTGTATTCGCCACGCAATTCTAGATTTTCTTGATCCAAAACTAGTTTTTTGTATTCGCGACCCAATTCTTGATTTTCTTGATCCAAAACTTGTTTTTTTTATTCGCGACTCAATTCTTGATTTTCTTTATCCAAAACTAGTTTTTTATATTCGCGACTCAATTTTTGATTTTCTTAATCCAAAACTAGTTTTTTGTAATGGGTACTAAATTCTTGATTTTCATAATTCAAAACTAGTTTTTTTTATTCGCGACCCAATTCTTGATTTTCTTGATCGAAAACTAGTCTTTTGTATTGGGCACTAAATTCTTGATTTTATTGATCCGAAATTAGTTTTTTTTGTTTTGGCACTCAATTCTTGATTTTTTTCTTGACCCAAAACTAGTTTTTCGTATTTGCGACGCAATTCTTGATTTTCTTGATCCAAAACTAGTTTGTTGTATTGGGCACCCAATTCTTGATTTTTCTTGATCCAAAATTAGTTTTTTGTATTGGGCACTCAATTCTTGATTTTCTTGATCCAAAATATGTTTTTTGTACAGGGTACTCAATTCTTGATTTTCTTGAGCCAAAACTAGTTTTTTGTATTCGCGACGCAATTCTTGATTTTCTTGATCCAAAACTAGTTTTTTGTATTCGCCACGCAATTCTTGATTTTCTTGATCCAAAACAAGTTTTTTGTATTCGCGACCCAATTCTTGATTTTCTTGAGCCAAAACTAGTTTTTCGTATTCGCGACACAATTCTTGATTTTTCTTGATTCAAAACTATTTTTTTGTATTCGCAAGGCAATTCTTGATTTTCTTGATCCAAAACTAGTTTTTTGTATGCGCGACGCAATTCTTGATTTTTTTGTTCCAAAACTAGTTTTTTGTATTCACGACGCAATTCTTGATTTTCTTGATCCAAACTAGTTTTTTTGTATTGGGCACTCAATTCTTGATTTTTCTTGATCCAAAACAAGTTTTTTGTATTGGGCACTTAATTCTTTATTTTCTTGAGCCAAAACTAGTTTTTTCTATTGGGCACTCAATTCTTGATTTTCTTGAGCCAAAATTAGTTTTTTGTATTGGGCACTCAATTCTTCATTTTCTTGATCCAAAACAAGTTTTTTGTATTCGCGACCCAATTCTTGATTTTCTTGAGCCAAAACTAGTTTTTCGTATTCGCGACACAATTCTTGATTTTTCTTGATTCAAAACTATTTTTTTGTATTCGCAAGGCAATTCTTGATTTTCTTGATCCAAAACTAGTTTTTTGTATGCGCGACGCAATTCTTGATTTTTTTGTTCCAAAACTAGTTTTTTGTATTCACGACGCAATTCTTGATTTTCTTGATCCAAACTAGTTTTTTTGTATTGGGCACTCAATTCTTGATTTTTCTTGATCCAAAACAAGTTTTTTGTATTGGGCACTTAATTCTTTATTTTCTTGAGCCAAAACTAGTTTTTTCTATTGGGCACTCAATTCTTGATTTTCTTGAGCCAAAATTAGTTTTTTGTATTGGGCACTCAATTCTTCATTTTCTTGATCCAAAATAAGTTTTTTGTACAGGGTACTCAATTCTTGATATTCTTGAGCCAAAACTAGTTTTTTGTATTCGGGACGCAATTCTTGATTTTCTTGATCCAAAACTTGTTTTTTTGTATTCGCGACCCAATTCTTGATTTTCTTGATCCAAAACTTGTTTTTTGTATTCGCGACGCAATTCTTGATTTTGTTGATCCAAAACTAGTTTTTTGTATTCGCGACCCAATTTTTGATTTTCTTGATCCAAAATTAGTTTTTTGTATTCGCGACTCAATTCTTGATTTTCTTGATCCAAAACTAGTTTTTGTATTCGCGAGCCAATTCTTGATTTTCTTGATCCAAAACTAGTTTTTTATATGGGGCACTCAATTATTGATTTTCGTGATAAAAAACTAGTTTTTTGTATTGGGCACTCAATTCTTAATTTTCCTCATCCAAAAGAAGTTTTTGTATATGGCATTCAATTCTTCATTTTCTTGATCCAAAACTTGTTTTTTGTATTCCCGACCCAATTCTTGATTTTTTTTGATCCAAAACTAGTTTCTTGTATTCGTGACTCAATTCTTGATTTTCTTGATCCAAAACTAGTTTTTGTATTCGCGAGCCAATTCTTGATTTTCTTGATCCAAAACTAGTTCTTTATATGGGGCACTCAATTATTGATTTTCGTTATAAAATACTAGTTTGTTGTATTGGGCACCCAATTCTTGATTTTTCTTGATCCAAAATTAGTTTTTTGTATTGGGCACTCAATTCTTGATTTTCTTGATCCAAAATATGTTTTTTGTACAGGGTACTCAATTCTTGATTTTCTTGAGCCAAAACTAGTTTTTTGTATTCGCGACGCAATTCTTGATTTTCTTGATCCAAAACTAGTTTTTTGTATTCGCCACGCAATTCTTGATTTTCTTGATCCAAAACAAGTTTTTTGTATTCGCGACCCAATTCTTGATTTTCTTGATCCAAAACTAGTTTTTTGTATTCGCCACGCAATTCTAGATTTTCTTGATCCAAAACTAGTTTTTTGTATTCGCGACCCAATTATTGATTTTCTTGATCCAAAACTTGTTTTTTGTATTCGCGACTCAATTCTTGATTTTCTTTATCCAAAACTAGTTTTTTATATTCGCGACTCAATTTTTGATTTTCTTAATCCAAAACTAGTTTTTTGTAATGGGTACTAAATTCTTGATTTTCATAATTCAAAACTAGTTTTTTTTATTCGCGACCCAATTCTTGATTTTCTTGATCGAAAACTAGTCTTTTGTATTGGGCACTAAATTCTTGATTTTATTGATCCGAAATTAGTTTTTTTTGTTTTGGCACTCAATTCTTGATTTTTTTCTTGACCCAAAACTAGTTTTTCGTATTTGCGACGCAATTCTTGATTTTCTTGATCCAAAACTAGTTTGTTGTATTGGGCACCCAATTCTTGATTTTTCTTGATCCAAAATTAGTTTTTTGTATTGGGCACTCAATTCTTGATTTTCTTGATCCAAAATATGTTTTTTGTACAGGGTACTCAATTCTTGATTTTCTTGAGCCAAAACTAGTTTTTTGTATTCGCGACGCAATTCTTGATTTTCTTGATCCAAAACTAGTTTTTTGTATTCGCCACGCAATTCTTGATTTTCTTGATCCAAAACAAGTTTTTTGTATTCGCGACCCAATTCTTGATTTTCTTGATCCAAAACTAGTTTTTTGTATTCGCCACGCAATTCTAGATTTTCTTGATCCAAAACTAGTTTTTTGTATTCGCGACCCAATTCTTGATTTTCTTGATCCAAAACTTCTTTTTTGTATTCGCGACTCAATTCTTGATTTTCTTTATCCAAAACTAGTTTTTTGTATTCGCGACTCAATTTTTGATTTTCTTAATCCAAAACTAGTTTTTTGTAATGGGTACTAAATTCTTGATTTTCATAATTCAAAACTAGTTTTTTTTATTCGCGACCCAATTCTTGATTTTCTTGATCGAAAACTAGTCTTTTGTATTGGGCACTAAATTCTTGATTTTATTGATCCGAAATTAGTTTTTTTTGTTTTGGCACTCAATTCTTGATTTTTTTCTTGACCCAAAACTAGTTTTTTGTATGCGCGACGCAATTCTTGATTTTTTTGTTCCAAAACTAGTTTTTTGTATTCGCGACGCAATTCTTGATTTTCTTGATCCAAACTAGTTTTTTTGTATTGGGCACTCAATTCTTGATTTTTCTTGATCCAAAACAAGTTTTTTGTATTGGGCACTTAATTCTTTATTTTCTTGAGCCAAAACTAGTTTTTTCTATTCGGCACTCAATTCTTGATTTTCTTGAGCCAAAACTAGTTTTTCGTATTGGCGACTCAATTCTTGATTTTCTTGATCCAAAACTAGTTTTGGTATTCGCGACGCAATTCTTGATTTTCTTGAGCCAAAACTAGTTTTTCGTATTCGCGACAAAATTCTTGATTTTTCTTGATTCAAAACTATTTTTTTGTATTCGCAAGGCAATTCTTGATTTTCTTGATCCAAAACTAGTTTTTTGTATGCGCGACGCAATTCTTGATTTTTTTGTTCCAAAACTAGTTTTTTGTATTCACGACGCAATTCTTGATTTTCTTGATCCAAACTAGTTTTTTTGTATTGGGCACTCAATTCTTGATTTTTCTTGATCCAAAACAAGTTTTTTGTATTGGGCACTTAATTCTTTATTTTCTTGAGCCAAAACTAGTTTTTTCTATTGGGCACACAATTCTTGATTTTCTTGAGCCAAAATTAGTTTTTTGTATTGGGCACTCAATTCTTCATTTTCTTGATCCAAAATAAGTTTTTTGTACAGGGTACTCAATTCTTGATATTCTTGAGCCAAAACTAGTTTTTTGTATTCGGGACGCAATTCTTGATTTTCTTGATCCAAAACTTGTTTTTTTGTATTCGCGACCCAATTCTTGATTTTCTTGATCCAAAACTTGTTTTTTGTATTCGCGACGCAATTCTTGATTTTGTTGATCCAAAACTAGTTTTTTGTATTCGCGACCCAATTCTTGATTTTCTTGATCCAAAATTAGTTTTTTGTATTCGCGACTCAATTCTTGATTTTCTTGATCCAAAACTAGTTTTTGTATTTGCGAGCCAATTCTTGATTTTCTTGATCCAAAACTAGTTTTTTATATGGGGCACTCAATTATTGATTTTCGTGATAAAAAACTAGTTTTTTGTATTGGGCACTCAATTCTTAATTTTCCTCATCCAAAAGAAGTTTTTGTATATGGCATTCAATTCTTCATTTTCTTGATCCAAAACTAGTTTTTTGTATTCCCGACCCAATTCTTGATTTTTTTGATCCAAAACTAGTTTCTTGTATTCGTGACTCAATTCTTGATTTTCTTGATCCAAAACTAGTTTTTGTATTCGCGAGCCAATTCTTGATTTTCTTGATCCAAAACTAGTTCTTTATATGGGGCACTCAATTATTGATTTTCGTTATAAAATACTAGTTTTTTGTATTGAGCACTAAATTCTTGATTTTCTTGATCCAATATTAGTTTTTTGTATTGGGCACTCAATTCTTGATTTTCTTGATCCAAAATAAGTTTTTTGTACAGGGTACTCAATTCTTGATTTTCTTGAGCCAAAACTAGTTTTTTGTATTCGCGACGCAATTCTTGATTTTCTTGATCCAAAACTAGTTTTTTGTATTCGCCACGTAATTCTTGATTTTCTTGATCCAAAACAAGTTTTTTGTATTCGCGACCCAATTCTTGATTTTCTTGATCCAAAACTAGTTTTTTGTATTCGCCACGCAATTCTAGATTTTCTTGATCCAAAACTAGTTTTTTGTATTCGCGACCCAATTCTTGATTTTCTTGATCCAAAACTTGTTTTTTGTATTCGCGACTCAATTCTTGATTTTCTTTATCCAAAACTAGTTTTTTGTATTCGCGACTCAATTTTTGATTTTCTTAATCCAAAACTAGTTTTTTGTAATGGGTACTAAATTCTTGATTTTCATAATTCAAAACTAGTTTTTTTTATTCGCGACCAAATTCTTGATTTTCTTGATCGAAAACTAGTCTTTTGTATTGGGCACTAAATTCTTGATTTTATTGATCCGAAATTAGTTTTTTTTGTTTTGGCACTCAATTCTTGATTTTTTTCTTGACCCAAAACTAGTTTTTTGTATGCGCGACGCAATTCTTGATTTTTTTGTTCCAAAACTAGTTTTTTGTATTCGCGACGCAATTCTTGATTTTCTTGATCCAAACTAGTTTTTTTGTATTGGGCACTCAATTCTTGATTTTTCTTGATCCAAAACAAGTTTTTTGTATTGGGCACTTAATTCTTTATTTTCTTGAGCCAAAACTAGTTTTTTCTATTAGGCACTCAATTCTTGATTTTCTTGAGCCAAAACTAGTTTTTCGTATTGGCGACTCAATTCTTGATTTTCTTGATCCAAAACTAGTTTTGGTATTCGCGACGCAATTCTTGATTTTCTTGAGCCAGAACTAGTTTTTCGTATTCGCGACACAATTCTTGATTTTTCTTGATTCAAAACTATTTTTTTGTATTCGCAAGGCAATTCTTGATTTTCTTGATCCAAAACTAGTTTTTTGTATGCGCGACGCAATTCTTGATTTTTTTGTTCCAAAACTAGTTTTTTGTATTCACGACGCAATTCTTGATTTTCTTGATCCAAACTAGTTTTTTTGTATTGAGCACTCAATTCTTGATTTTTCTTGATCCAAAACAAGTTTTTTGTATTGGGCACTTAATTCTTTATTTTCTTGAGCCAAAACTAGTTTTTTCTATTGGGCACTCAATTCTTGATTTTCTTGAGCCAAAATTAGTTTTTTGTATTGGGCACTCAATTCTTCATTTTCTTGATCCAAAATAAGTTTTTTGTACAGGGTACTCAATTCTTGATATTCTTGAGCCAAAACTAGTTTTTTGTATTCGGGACGCAATTCTTGATTTTCTTGATCCAAAACTTGTTTTTTTGTATTCGCGACCCAATTCTTGATTTTCTTGATACAAAACTTGTTTTTTGTATTCGCGACGCAATTCTTGATTTTGTTGATCCAAAACTAGTTTTTTGTATTCGCGACCCAATTCTTGATTTTCTTGATCCAAAATTAGTTTTTTGTATTCGCGACTCAATTCTTGATTTTCTTGATCCAAAACTAGTTTTTGTATTCGCGAGCCAATTCTTGATTTTCTTGATCCAAAACTAGTTTTTTATATGGGGCACTCAATTATTGATTTTCGTGATAAAAAACTAGTTTTTTGTATTGGGCACTCAATTCTTAATTTTCCTCATCCAAAAGAAGTTTTTGTATATGGCATTCAATTCTTCATTTTCTTGATCCAAAACTAGTTTTTTGTATTCGCGACCCAATTCTTGATTTTTTTTGATCCAAAACTAGTTTCTTGTATTCGTGACTCAATTCTTGATTTTCTTGATCCAAAACTAGTTTTTGTATTCGCGAGCCAATTCTTGATTTTCTTGATCCAAAACTAGTTCTTTATATGGGGCACTCAATTATTGATTTTCGTTATAAAATACTAGTTTGTTGTATTGGGCACCCAATTCTTGATTTTCTTGATCCAATATTAGTTTTTTGTATTGGGCACTCAATTCTTGATTTTCTTGATCCAAAATATGTTTTTTGTACAGGGTACTCAATTCTTGATTTTCTTGAGCCAAAACTAGTTTTTTGTATTCGCGACGCAATTCTTGATTTTCTTGATCCAAAACTAGTTTTATGTATTCGCCACGCAATTCTTGATTTTCTTGATCCAAAACAAGTTTTTTGTATTCGCGACCCAATTCTTGATTTTCTTGATCCAAAACTAGTTTTTTGTATTCGCCACGCAATTCTAGATTTTCTTGATCCAAAACTAGTTTTTTGTATTCGCGACCCAATTCTTGATTTTCTTGATCCAAAACTAGTTTTTTGTATTCGCCACGCAATTCTAGATTTTCTTGATCCAAAACTAGTTTTTTGTATTCGCGACCCAATTCTTGATTTTCTTGATCCAAAACTTGTTTTTTGTATTCGCGACTCAATTCTTGATTTTCTTTATCCAAAACTAGTTTTTTGTATTCGCGACTCAATTTTTGATTTTCTTAATCCAAAACTAGTTTTTTGTAATGGGTACTAAATTCTTGATTTTCATAATTCAAAACTAGTTTTTTTTATTCGCGACCCAATTCTTGATTTTCTTGATCGAAAACTAGTCTTTTGTATTGGGCACTAAATTCTTGATTTTATTGATCCGAAATTAGTTTTTTTTGTTTTGGCACTCAATTCTTGATTTTTTTCTTGACCCAAAACTAGTTTTTTGTATGCGCGACGCAATTCTTGATTTTTTTGTTCCAAAACTAGTTTTTTGTATTCGCGACGCAATTCTTGATTTTCTTGATCCAAACTAGTTTTTTTGTATTGGGCACTCAATTCTTGATTTTTCTTGATCCAAAACAAGTTTTTTGTATTGGGCACTTAATTCTTTATTTTCTTGAGCCAAAACTAGTTTTTTCTATTAGGCACTCAATTCTTGATTTTCTTGAGCCAAAACTAGTTTTTCGTATTGGCGACTCAATTCTTGATTTTCTTGATCCAAAACTAGTTTTGGTATTCGCGACGCAATTCTTGATTTTCTTGAGCCAAAACTAGTTTTTCGTATTCGCGACACAATTCTTGATTTTCTTGATCCAAAACTTGTTTTTTGTATTCGCGACTCAATTCTTGATTTTCTTTATCCAAAACTAGTTTTTTATATTCGCGACTCAATTTTTGATTTTCTTAATCCAAAACTAGTTTTTTGTAATGGGTACTAAATTCTTGATTTTCATAATTCAAAACTAGTTTTTTTTATTCGCGACCCAATTCTTGATTTTCTTGATCGAAAACTAGTCTTTTGTATTGGGCACTAAATTCTTGATTTTATTGATCCGAAATTAGTTTTTTTTGTTTTGGCACTCAATTCTTGATTTTTTTCTTGACCCAAAACTAGTTTTTCGTATTTGCGACGCAATTCTTGATTTTCTTGATCCAAAACTAGTTTGTTGTATTGGGCACCCAATTCTTGATTTTTCTTGATCCAAAATTAGTTTTTTGTATTGGGCACTCAATTCTTGATTTTCTTGATCCAAAATATGTTTTTTGTACAGGGTACTCAATTCTTGATTTTCTTGAGCCAAAACTAGTTTTTTGTATTCGCGACGCAATTCTTGATTTTCTTGATCCAAAACTAGTTTTTTGTATTCGCCACGCAATTCTTGATTTTCTTGATCCAAAACAAGTTTTTTGTATTCGCGACCCAATTCTTGATTTTCTTGATCCAAAACTAGTTTTTTGTATTCGCCACGCAATTCTAGATTTTCTTGATCCAAAACTAGTTTTTTGTATTCGCGACCCAATTCTTGATTTTCTTGATCCAAAACTTCTTTTTTGTATTCGCGACTCAATTCTTGATTTTCTTTATCCAAAACTAGTTTTTTGTATTCGCGACTCAATTTTTGATTTTCTTAATCCAAAACTAGTTTTTTGTAATGGGTACTAAATTCTTGATTTTCATAATTCAAAACTAGTTTTTTTTATTCGCGACCCAATTCTTGATTTTCTTGATCGAAAACTAGTCTTTTGTATTGGGCACTAAATTCTTGATTTTATTGATCCGAAATTAGTTTTTTTTGTTTTGGCACTCAATTCTTGATTTTTTTCTTGACCCAAAACTAGTTTTTTGTATGCGCGACGCAATTCTTGATTTTTTTGTTCCAAAACTAGTTTTTTGTATTCGCGACGCAATTCTTGATTTTCTTGATCCAAACTTTTTTTTTTGTATTGGGCACTCAATTCTTGATTTTTCTTGATCCAAAACAAGTTTTTTGTATTGGGCACTTAATTCTTTATTTTCTTGAGCCAAAACTAGTTTTTTCTATTAGGCACTCAATTCTTGATTTTCTTGAGCCAAAACTAGTTTTTCGTATTGGCGACTCAATTCTTGATTTTCTTGATCCAAAACTAGTTTTGGTATTCGCGACGCAATTCTTGATTTTCTTGAGCCAAAACTAGTTTTTCGTATTCGCGACACAATTCTTGATTTTTCTTGATTCAAAACTATTTTTTTGTATTCGCAAGGCAATTCTTGATTTTCTTGATCCAAAACTAGTTTTTTGTATGCGCGACGCAATTCTTGATTTTTTTGTTCCAAAACTAGTTTATTGTATTCACGACGCAATTCTTGATTTTCTTGATCCAAACTAGTTTTTTTGTATTGGGCACTCAATTCTTGATTTTTCTTGATCCAAAACAAGTTTTTTGTATTGGGCACTTAATTCTTTATTTTCTTGAGCCAAAACTAGTTTTTTCTATTGGGCACTCAATTCTTGATTTTCTTGAGCCAAAATTAGTTTTTTGTATTGGGCACTCAATTCTTCATTTTCTTGATCCAAAATAAGTTTTTTGTACAGGGTACTCAATTCTTGATATTCTTGAGCCAAAACTAGTTTTTTGTATTCGGGACGCAATTCTTGATTTTCTTGATCCAAAACTTGTTTTTTTGTATTCGCGACCCAATTCTTGATTTTCTTGATCCAAAACTTGTTTTTTGTATTCGCGACGCAATTCTTGATTTTGTTGATCCAAAACTAGTTTTTTGTATTCGCGACCCAATTCTTGATTTTCTTGATCCAAAATTAGTTTTTTGTATTCGCGACTCAATTCTTGATTTTCTTGATCCAAAACTAGTTTTTGTATTCGCGAGCCAATTCTTGATTTTCTTGATCCAAAACTAGTTTTTTATATGGGGCACTCAATTATTGATTTTCGTGATAAAAAACTAGTTTTTTGTATTGGGCACTCAATTCTTAATTTTCCTCATCCAAAAGAAGTTTTTGTATATGGCATTCAATTCTTCATTTTCTTGATCCAAAACTAGTTTTTTGTATTCGCGACCCAATTCTTGATTTTTTTTTATCCAAAACTAGTTTCTTGTATTCGTGACTCAATTCTTGATTTTCTTGATCCAAAACTAGTTTTTGTATTCGCGAGCCAATTCTTGATTTTCTTGATCCAAAACTAGTTCTTTATATGGGGCACTCAATTATTGATTTTCGTTATAAAATACTAGTTTGTTGTATTGGGCACCCAATTCTTGATTTTCTTGATCCAATATTAGTTTTTTGTATTGGGCACTCAATTCTTGATTTTCTTGATCCAAAATATGTTTTTTGTACAGGGTACTCAATTCTTGATTTTCTTGAGCCAAAACTAGTTTTTTGTATTCGCGACGCAATTCTTGATTTTCTTGATCCAAAACTAGTTTTTTGTATTCGCCACGCAATTCTTGATTTTCTTGATCCAAAACAAGTTTTTTTTATTCGCGACCCAATTCTTGATTTTCTTGATCCAAAACTAGTTTTTTGTATTCGCCACGCAATTCTAGATTTTCTTGATCCAAAACTAGTTTTTTGTATTCGCGACCCAATTCTTGATTTTCTTGATCCAAAACTTGTTTTTTGTATTCGCGACTCAATTCTTGATTTTCTTTATCCAAAACTAGTTTTTTGTATTCGCGACTCAATTTTTGATTTTCTTAATCCAAAACTAGTTTTTTGTAATGGGTACTAAATTCTTGATTTTCATAATTCAAAACTAGTTTTTTTTATTCGCGACCCAATTCTTGATTTTCTTGATCGAAAACTAGTCTTTTGTATTGGGCACTAAATTCTTGATTTTATTGATCCGAAATTAGTTTTTTTTGTTTTGGCACTCAATTCTTGATTTTTTTCTTGACCCAAAACTAGTTTTTTGTATGCGCGACGCAATTCTTGATTTTTTTGTTCCAAAACTAGTTTTTTGTATTCGCGACGCAATTCTTGATTTTCTTGATCCAAACTAGTTTTTTTGTATTGGGCACTCAATTCTTGATTTTTCTTGATCCAAAACAAGTTTTTTGTATTGGGCACTTAATTCTTTATTTTCTTGAGCCAAAACTAGTTTTTTCTATTCGGCACTCAATTCTTGATTTTCTTGAGCCAAAACTAGTTTTTCGTATTGGCGACTCAATTCTTGATTTTCTTGATCCAAAACTAGTTTTGGTATTCGCGACGCAATTCTTGATTTTCTTGAGCCAAAACTAGTTTTTCGTATTCGCGACACAATTCTTGATTTTTCTTGATTCAAAACTATTTTTTTGTATTCGCAAGGCAATTCTTGATTTTCTTTATCCAAAACTAGTTTTTTGTATGCGCGACGCAATTCTTGATTTTTTTGTTCCAAAACTAGTTTATTGTATTCACGACGCAATTCTTGATTTTCTTGATCCAAACTAGTTTTTTTGTATTGGGCACTCAATTCTTGATTTTTCTTGATCCAAAACAAGTTTTTTGTATTGGGCACTTAATTCTTTATTTTCTTGAGCCAAAACTAGTTTTTTCTATTGGGCACTCAATTCTTGATTTTCTTGAGCCAAAATTAGTTTTTTGTATTGGGCACTCAATTCTTCATTTTCTTGATCCAAAATAAGTTTTTTGTACAGGGTACTCAATTCTTGATATTCTTGAGCCAAAACTAGTTTTTTGTATTCGGGACGCAATTCTTGATTTTCTTGATCCAAAACTTGTTTTTTTGTATTCGCGACCCAATTCTTGATTTTCTTGATCCAAAACTTGTTTTTTGTATTCGCGACGCAATTCTTGATTTTGTTGATCCAAAACTAGTTTTTTGTATTCGCGACCCAATTCTTGATTTTCTTGATCCAAAATTAGTTTTTTGTATTCGCGACTCAATTCTTGATTTTCTTGATCCAAAACTAGTTTTTGTATTCGCGAGCCAATTCTTGATTTTCTTGATCCAAAACTAGTTTTTTATATGGGGCACTCAATTATTGATTTTTCTTGATCCAAAACTTGTTTTTTGTATTCGCGACGCAATTTTTTATTTTCTTTATCCAAAACTAGTTTTTTGTATTCGCGACCCGATTCTTGATTTTCTTGATCCAAAACTAGTTTTTTATATTGGGTACCAAATTTTTGATTTTCTTGAATCAAAACTAGTTTTTCGTATTCGCGACTCAATTCTTGAATTTAGTTGATTCAAAACCAGTTTTTTGTATTCGCGACGCAATTCTTAGTTTTTTTAATCCAAAATTAGTTTTTTGTATTGGGTCCTCAATTCATGATTTTTCTTGATCCAAAACTAGTTTTTTGTATTCGCGACTCAATTCTTGATTTTTTTGATCCAAAACTAGTTCTTTGTATTCACGACCCAATTCTTGATTTTCTTGATCCAAAATTAGTTTTTTGTATTGGGCACTCAATTCTTGATTTTCTTGATCCAAAATAAGTTTTTTGTACAGGATACTCAATTCTTGATTTTCTTGAGCCAAAACTTGTTTTTTGTATTCGCGACGCAATTCTTGATTTTCTTGATCCAAAACATGTTTTTTGTATTCGCGACGCAATTATTGATTTTCTTGATCCAAAACTAGTTTTTTGTATTCGCGACCCAATTATTGATTTTCTTGAGCCAAAACTAGTTTTTTGTATTGGGCACCCAATTCTTGATTTTTCTTGATCCAAAACTTGTTTTTTGTATTCGCGACGCAATTCTTTATTTTCTTGATCCAAAACTAGTTTTTTGTATTCGCGACCCGATTCTTGATTTTCTTGATTCAAAACTAGTTTTTTGTATTGGGTACCAAATTCTTGGTTTTCTTGATCCAAAACTAGTTTTTTGTATTCGCGACTCAATTCTTGATTTTAGTTGATTCAAAACCAGTTTTTTGTATTCGCGACGCAATTCTTAGTTTTTTTAATCCAAAATTAGTTCTTTGTATTGGGTTCTCAATTCTTGATTTTTCTTGATCCAAAACTAGTTCTTTGTATTCGCGACCCAATTCTTGATTTTCTTGATCCAAAACTAGTTCTTTGTATTCGCGACCCAATTCTTGATTTTCTTTATCCAAAATTAGTTTTTTGTATTGGGCACTCAATTCTTGATTTTCTTGATCCAAATTAAGTTTTTTGTACAGGGTACTCAATTCTTGATTTTCTTGAGCCAAAACTAGTTTTTTGTATTCGCGACGCAATTCTTGATTTTCTTGATCCAAAACATGTTTTTTGTATTCGCGACGCAATTCTTGATTTTCTTGATCCAAAACTAGTTTTTTGTATTCGCGACCCAATTATTGATTTTCTTGATCCAAAACTAGTCTTTTGTATTGGGCACTAAATTCTTGATTTTATTGATCCGAAATTATTTTTTTTTGTATTGGGACTCAATTCTTGATTTTTTTTCTTGACCCAAAACTAGTTTTTCGTATTTGCGACTCAATTCTTGATTTTCTTGAGCCAAAACTAGTTTTTTGTATTCGCGACGCAATTCTTGATTTTCTTGATCCAAAACTAGTTTTTTGTATTCGCGACCCAATTCTTGATTTTCTTGATCCAAAACTTGTTTTTTGTATTCGAGACGCAATTCTTCATTTTTTTGATCCAAAACTAGTTTTTTGTATTCGCGACGCAATTCTTGATTTTTTTGATCCAAAACTAGTTTTTTATATTCGCGAACCAATTCATGATTTTCTTGATCCAAAACTAGTCTTTTGTATTGGGCACTAAATTCTTGATTTTATTGATCCGAAATTAGTTTTTTTTGTATTGGCACTCAATTCTTGATTTTTTTTCTTGACCCAAAACTAGTTTTTCGTATTTGCGACTCAATTCTTGATTTTCTTGATCCAAAACTAGTTTGTTGTATTGGGCACTCAATTCTTGATTTTCTTGATCCAAAATTAGTTTTTTGTAGTGGGCACTCAATTCTTGATTTTCTTTATCCAAAACTAGTTTTTTGTACAGGCTACTCAATTCTTGATTTTCTTGAGCCAAAACTAGTTTTTTGTATTCGCGACGCAATTCTTGATTTTCTTGATCCAAACTAGTTTTTTTGTTTTGGGCACTCAATTCTTGATTTTTCTTGATCCAAAACAAGTTTTTTGTATTGGGCACTTAATTCTTTATTTTCTTGAGCCAAAACTAGTTTTTCGTATTCGCGACTCAATTCTTGATTTTCTCGATCCAAAACTAGTTTTGGTATTGGCGACGCAATTCTTGATTTTCTTGAGCCAAAATTAGTTTTTCGTTTTCGCGACACAATTCTTGATTTTCTTGATTCAAAACTATTTTTTTGTATTCGCGAGGCAATTCTTGATTTTCTTGATCCAAAACTAGTTTTTTGTATGCGCGACCCCATTCTTGATTTTATTGTTCCAAAACTAGTTTTTTGTATTCGCGACGCAATTCTTGATTTTCTTGATCCAAACTAGTTTTTTTGTATTGGGCACTCAATTCTTGATTTTTCTTGATCCAAAACAAGTTTTTTGTATTGGGCACTTAATTCTTTATTTTCTTGAGCCAAAACTAGTTTTTTCTATTGGGAACTCAGTTCTTGATTTTCTTGAGCCAAAATTAGTTTTTTGTATTGGGCACTCAATTCTTCATTTTCTTGATCCAAAATAAGTTTTTTGTACAGGGTACTCAATTCTTGATTTTCTTGAGCCAAAACTAGTTTTTTGTATTCGGGACGCAATTCTTGATTTTCTTGATTCAAAACTTGTTTTTTGTATTCGCGACGCAATTCTTGATTTTTTTGATCCAAAACTAGTTTTTTGTATTTGCGACCCAATTCTTGATTTTCTTGATCCAAAACTAGTTTTTTGTATTCGCGACCCAATTCTTGATTTTCTTGATCCAAAACTAGTTTTTTGTATTCGCGACTCAATTCTTGATTTTCTTGATCCAAAACTAGTTTTTGTATTCGCGAGCCAATTCTTGATTTTCTTGATCCAAAACTAGTTTTTTATATGGGGCACTCAATTATTGATTTTCGTGATAAAAAACTAGTTTTTTGTATTGGGCACTCAATTCTTAATTTTCCTCATCCAAAAGAAGTTTTTGTATATGGCATTCAATTCTTCATTTTCTTGATCCAAAACTAGTTTTTTGTATTCGCGACCCAATTATTGATTTTTTTGATCCAAAACTAGTTTTTTGTATTCGCGACTCCATTCTTGATTTTTTTGATCCAAAACTAGTTTTTGTATTCGCGAGCCAATTCTTGATTTTCTTGATCCAAAATTAGTTTTTTGTAGTGGGCACTCAATTCTTGATTTTTTTTTATCCAAAACTAGTTTTTTGTACAGGCTACTCAATTCTTGATTTTCTTGAGCCAAAACTAGTTTTTTGTATTCGCGACGCAATTCTTGATTTTCTTGATCCAAACTAGTTTTTTTGTATTGGGCACTCAATTCTTGATTTTTCTTGATCCAAAACAAGTTTTTTGTATTGGGCACTTAATTCTTTATTTTCTTGAGCCAAAACTAGTTTTTCGTATTCGCGACTCAATTCTTGATTTTCTCGATCCAAAACTAGTTTTGGTATTGGCGACGCAATTCTTGATTTTCTTGAGCCAAAATTAGTTTTTCGTTTTCGCGACACAATTCTTGATTTTCTTGATTCAAAACTATTTTTTTGTATTCGCGAGGCAATTCTTGATTTTCTTGATCCAAAACTAGTTTTTTGTATGCGCGACCCCATTCTTGATTTTATTATTCCAAAACTAGTTTTTTGTATTCGCGACGCAATTCTTGATTTTCTTGATCCAAACTAGTTTTTTTGTATTGGGCACTCAATTCTTGATTTTTCTTGATCCAAAACAAGTTTTTTGTATTGGGCACTTAATTCTTTATTTTCTTGAGCCAAAACTAGTTTTTTCTATTGGGAACTCAGTTCTTGATTTTCTTGAGCCAAAATTAGTTTTTTGTATTGGGCACTCAATTCTTCATTTTCTTGATCCAAAATAAGATTTTTGTACAGGGTACTCAATTCTTGATTTTCTTGAGCCAAAACTAGTTTTTTGTATTCGGGACGCAATTCTTGATTTTCTTGATTCAAAACTTGTTTTTTGTATTCGCGACGCAATTCTTGATTTTTTTGATCCAAAACTAGTTTTTTGTATTTGCGACCCAATTCTTGATTTTCTTGATCCAAAACTAGTTTTTTGTATTCGCGACCCAATTCTTGATTTTCTTGATCCAAAACTAGTTTTTTGTATTCGCGACTCAATTCTTGATTTTCTTGATCCAAAACTAGTTTTTGTATTCGCGAGCCAATTCTTGATTTTCTTGATCCAAAACTAGTTTTTTATATGGGGCACTCAATTATTGATTTTCGTGATAAAAAACTAGTTTTTTGTATTGGGCACTCAATTCTTAATTTTCCTCATCCAAAAGAAGTTTTTGTATATGGCATTCAATTCTTCATTTTCTTGATCCAAAACTAGTTTTTTGTATTCGCGACCCAATTATTGATTTTTTTGATCCAAAACTAGTTTTTTGTATTCGCGACTCCATTCTTGATTTTTTTGATCCAAAACTAGTTTTTGTATTCGCGAGCCAATTCTTGATTTTCTTGATCCAAAATTAGTTTTTTGTAGTGGGCACTCAATTCTTGATTTTCTTTATCCAAAACTAGTTTTTTGTACAGGCTACTCAATTCTTGATTTTCTTGAGCCAAAACTAGTTTTTTGTATTCGCGACGCAATTCTTGATTTTCTTGATCCAAACTAGTTTTTTTGTATTGGGCACTCAATTCTTGATTTTTCTTGATCCAAAACAAGTTTTTTGTATTGGGCACTTAATTCTTTATTTTCTTGAGCCAAAACTAGTTTTTCGTATTCGCGACTCAATTCTTGATTTTCTCGATCCAAAACTAGTTTTGGTATTGGCGACGCAATTCTTGATTTTCTTGAGCCAAAATTAGTTTTTCGTTTTCGCGACACAATTCTTGATTTTCTTGATTCAAAACTATTTTTTTGTATTCGCGAGGCAATTCTTGATTTTCTTGATCCAAAACTAGTTTTTTGTATGCGCGACCCCATTCTTGATTTTATTGTTCCAAAACTAGTTTTTTGTATTCGCGACGCAATTCTTGATTTTCTTGATCCAAACTAGTTTTTTTGTATTGGGCACTCAATTCTTGATTTTTCTTGATCCAAAACAAGTTTTTTGTATTGGGCACTTAATTCTTTATTTTCTTGAGCCAAAACTAGTTTTTTCTATTGGGAACTCAGTTCTTGATTTTCTTGAGCCAAAACTAGTTTTTCGTATTGGCGACTCAATTCTTGATTTTCTTGATCCAAAACTAGTTTTGGTATTCGCGACGCAATTCTTGATTTTCTTGAGCCAAAACTAGTTTTTCGTATTCGCGACACAATTCTTGATTTTTCTTGATTCAAAACTATTTTTTTGTATTCGCAAGGCAATTCTTGATTTTCTTTATCCAAAACTAGTTTTTTGTATGCGCGACGCAATTCTTGATTTTTTTGTTCCAAAACTAGTTTATTGTATTCACGACGCAATTCTTGATTTTCTTGATCCAAACTAGTTTTTTTGTATTGGGCACTCAATTCTTGATTTTTCTTGATCCAAAACAAGTTTTTTGTATTGGGCACTTAATTCTTTATTTTCTTGAGCCAAAACTAGTTTTTTCTATTGGGCACTCAATTCTTGATTTTCTTGAGCCAAAATTAGTTTTTTGTATTGGGCACTCAATTCTTCATTTTCTTGATCCAAAATAAGTTTTTTGTACAGGGTACTCAATTCTTGATATTCTTGAGCCAAAACTAGTTTTTTGTATTCGGGACGCAATTCTTGATTTTCTTGATCCAAAACTTGTTTTTTTGTATTCGCGACCCAATTCTTGATTTTCTTGATCCAAAACTTGTTTTTTGTATTCGCGACGCAATTCTTGATTTTGTTGATCCAAAACTAGTTTTTTGTATTCGCGACCCAATTCTTGATTTTCTTGATCCAAAATTAGTTTTTTGTATTCGCGACTCAATTCTTGATTTTCTTGATCCAAAACTAGTTTTTGTATTCGCGAGCCAATTCTTGATTTTCTTGATCCAAAACTAGTTTTTTATATGGGGCACTCAATTATTGATTTTTCTTGATCCAAAACTTGTTTTTTGTATTCGCGACGCAATTTTTTATTTTCTTTATCCAAAACTAGTTTTTTGTATTCGCGACCCGATTCTTGATTTTCTTGATCCAAAACTAGTTTTTTATATTGGGTACCAAATTTTTGATTTTCTTGAATCAAAACTAGTTTTTCGTATTCGCGACTCAATTCTTGAATTTAGTTGATTCAAAACCAGTTTTTTGTATTCGCGACGCAATTCTTAGTTTTTTTAATCCAAAATTAGTTTTTTGTATTGGGTCCTCAATTCATGATTTTTCTTGATCCAAAACTAGTTTTTTGTATTCGCGACTCAATTCTTGATTTTTTTGATCCAAAACTAGTTCTTTGTATTCACGACCCAATTCTTGATTTTCTTGATCCAAAATTAGTTTTTTGTATTGGGCACTCAATTCTTGATTTTCTTGATCCAAAATAAGTTTTTTGTACAGGATACTCAATTCTTGATTTTCTTGAGCCAAAACTTGTTTTTTGTATTCGCGACGCAATTCTTGATTTTCTTGATCCAAAACATGTTTTTTGTATTCGCGACGCAATTATTGATTTTCTTGATCCAAAACTAGTTTTTTGTATTCGCGACCCAATTATTGATTTTCTTGAGCCAAAACTAGTTTTTTGTATTGGGCACCCAATTCTTGATTTTTCTTGATCCAAAACTTGTTTTTTGTATTCGCGACGCAATTCTTTATTTTCTTGATCCAAAACTAGTTTTTTGTATTCGCGACCCGATTCTTGATTTTCTTGATTCAAAACTAGTTTTTTGTATTGGGTACCAAATTCTTGGTTTTCTTGATCCAAAACTAGTTTTTTGTATTCGCGACTCAATTCTTGATTTTAGTTGATTCAAAACCAGTTTTTTGTATTCGCGACGCAATTCTTAGTTTTTTTAATCCAAAATTAGTTCTTTGTATTGGGTTCTCAATTCTTGATTTTTCTTGATCCAAAACTAGTTCTTTGTATTCGCGACCCAATTCTTGATTTTCTTGATCCAAAACTAGTTCTTTGTATTCGCGACCCAATTCTTGATTTTCTTTATCCAAAATTAGTTTTTTGTATTGGGCACTCAATTCTTGATTTTCTTGATCCAAATTAAGTTTTTTGTACAGGGTACTCAATTCTTGATTTTCTTGAGCCAAAACTAGTTTTTTGTATTCGCGACGCAATTCTTGATTTTCTTGATCCAAAACATGTTTTTTGTATTCGCGACGCAATTCTTGATTTTCTTGATCCAAAACTAGTTTTTTGTATTCGCGACCCAATTATTGATTTTCTTGATCCAAAACTAGTCTTTTGTATTGGGCACTAAATTCTTGATTTTATTGATCCGAAATTATTTTTTTTTGTATTGGGACTCAATTCTTGATTTTTTTTCTTGACCCAAAACTAGTTTTTCGTATTTGCGACTCAATTCTTGATTTTCTTGAGCCAAAACTAGTTTTTTGTATTCGCGACGCAATTCTTGATTTTCTTGATCCAAAACTAGTTTTTTGTATTCGCGACCCAATTCTTGATTTTCTTGATCCAAAACTTGTTTTTTGTATTCGAGACGCAATTCTTCATTTTTTTGATCCAAAACTAGTTTTTTGTATTCGCGACGCAATTCTTGATTTTTTTGATCCAAAACTAGTTTTTTATATTCGCGAACCAATTCATGATTTTCTTGATCCAAAACTAGTCTTTTGTATTGGGCACTAAATTCTTGATTTTATTGATCCGAAATTAGTTTTTTTTGTATTGGCACTCAATTCTTGATTTTTTTTCTTGACCCAAAACTAGTTTTTCGTATTTGCGACTCAATTCTTGATTTTCTTGATCCAAAACTAGTTTGTTGTATTGGGCACTCAATTCTTGATTTTCTTGATCCAAAATTAGTTTTTTGTAGTGGGCACTCAATTCTTGATTTTCTTTATCCAAAACTAGTTTTTTGTACAGGCTACTCAATTCTTGATTTTCTTGAGCCAAAACTAGTTTTTTGTATTCGCGACGCAATTCTTGATTTTCTTGATCCAAACTAGTTTTTTTGTTTTGGGCACTCAATTCTTGATTTTTCTTGATCCAAAACAAGTTTTTTGTATTGGGCACTTAATTCTTTATTTTCTTGAGCCAAAACTAGTTTTTCGTATTCGCGACTCAATTCTTGATTTTCTCGATCCAAAACTAGTTTTGGTATTGGCGACGCAATTCTTGATTTTCTTGAGCCAAAATTAGTTTTTCGTTTTCGCGACACAATTCTTGATTTTCTTGATTCAAAACTATTTTTTTGTATTCGCGAGGCAATTCTTGATTTTCTTGATCCAAAACTAGTTTTTTGTATGCGCGACCCCATTCTTGATTTTATTGTTCCAAAACTAGTTTTTTGTATTCGCGACGCAATTCTTGATTTTCTTGATCCAAACTAGTTTTTTTGTATTGGGCACTCAATTCTTGATTTTTCTTGATCCAAAACAAGTTTTTTGTATTGGGCACTTAATTCTTTATTTTCTTGAGCCAAAACTAGTTTTTTCTATTGGGAACTCAGTTCTTGATTTTCTTGAGCCAAAATTAGTTTTTTGTATTGGGCACTCAATTCTTCATTTTCTTGATCCAAAATAAGTTTTTTGTACAGGGTACTCAATTCTTGATTTTCTTGAGCCAAAACTAGTTTTTTGTATTCGGGACGCAATTCTTGATTTTCTTGATTCAAAACTTGTTTTTTGTATTCGCGACGCAATTCTTGATTTTTTTGATCCAAAACTAGTTTTTTGTATTTGCGACCCAATTCTTGATTTTCTTGATCCAAAACTAGTTTTTTGTATTCGCGACCCAATTCTTGATTTTCTTGATCCAAAACTAGTTTTTTGTATTCGCGACTCAATTCTTGATTTTCTTGATCCAAAACTAGTTTTTGTATTCGCGAGCCAATTCTTGATTTTCTTGATCCAAAACTAGTTTTTTATATGGGGCACTCAATTATTGATTTTCGTGATAAAAAACTAGTTTTTTGTATTGGGCACTCAATTCTTAATTTTCCTCATCCAAAAGAAGTTTTTGTATATGGCATTCAATTCTTCATTTTCTTGATCCAAAACTAGTTTTTTGTATTCGCGACCCAATTATTGATTTTTTTGATCCAAAACTAGTTTTTTGTATTCGCGACTCCATTCTTGATTTTTTTGATCCAAAACTAGTTTTTGTATTCGCGAGCCAATTCTTGATTTTCTTGATCCAAAATTAGTTTTTTGTAGTGGGCACTCAATTCTTGATTTTTTTTTATCCAAAACTAGTTTTTTGTACAGGCTACTCAATTCTTGATTTTCTTGAGCCAAAACTAGTTTTTTGTATTCGCGACGCAATTCTTGATTTTCTTGATCCAAACTAGTTTTTTTGTATTGGGCACTCAATTCTTGATTTTTCTTGATCCAAAACAAGTTTTTTGTATTGGGCACTTAATTCTTTATTTTCTTGAGCCAAAACTAGTTTTTCGTATTCGCGACTCAATTCTTGATTTTCTCGATCCAAAACTAGTTTTGGTATTGGCGACGCAATTCTTGATTTTCTTGAGCCAAAATTAGTTTTTCGTTTTCGCGACACAATTCTTGATTTTCTTGATTCAAAACTATTTTTTTGTATTCGCGAGGCAATTCTTGATTTTCTTGATCCAAAACTAGTTTTTTGTATGCGCGACCCCATTCTTGATTTTATTATTCCAAAACTAGTTTTTTGTATTCGCGACGCAATTCTTGATTTTCTTGATCCAAACTAGTTTTTTTGTATTGGGCACTCAATTCTTGATTTTTCTTGATCCAAAACAAGTTTTTTGTATTGGGCACTTAATTCTTTATTTTCTTGAGCCAAAACTAGTTTTTTCTATTGGGAACTCAGTTCTTGATTTTCTTGAGCCAAAATTAGTTTTTTGTATTGGGCACTCAATTCTTCATTTTCTTGATCCAAAATAAGATTTTTGTACAGGGTACTCAATTCTTGATTTTCTTGAGCCAAAACTAGTTTTTTGTATTCGGGACGCAATTCTTGATTTTCTTGATTCAAAACTTGTTTTTTGTATTCGCGACGCAATTCTTGATTTTTTTGATCCAAAACTAGTTTTTTGTATTTGCGACCCAATTCTTGATTTTCTTGATCCAAAACTAGTTTTTTGTATTCGCGACCCAATTCTTGATTTTCTTGATCCAAAACTAGTTTTTTGTATTCGCGACTCAATTCTTGATTTTCTTGATCCAAAACTAGTTTTTGTATTCGCGAGCCAATTCTTGATTTTCTTGATCCAAAACTAGTTTTTTATATGGGGCACTCAATTATTGATTTTCGTGATAAAAAACTAGTTTTTTGTATTGGGCACTCAATTCTTAATTTTCCTCATCCAAAAGAAGTTTTTGTATATGGCATTCAATTCTTCATTTTCTTGATCCAAAACTAGTTTTTTGTATTCGCGACCCAATTATTGATTTTTTTGATCCAAAACTAGTTTTTTGTATTCGCGACTCCATTCTTGATTTTTTTGATCCAAAACTAGTTTTTGTATTCGCGAGCCAATTCTTGATTTTCTTGATCCAAAATTAGTTTTTTGTAGTGGGCACTCAATTCTTGATTTTCTTTATCCAAAACTAGTTTTTTGTACAGGCTACTCAATTCTTGATTTTCTTGAGCCAAAACTAGTTTTTTGTATTCGCGACGCAATTCTTGATTTTCTTGATCCAAACTAGTTTTTTTGTATTGGGCACTCAATTCTTGATTTTTCTTGATCCAAAACAAGTTTTTTGTATTGGGCACTTAATTCTTTATTTTCTTGAGCCAAAACTAGTTTTTCGTATTCGCGACTCAATTCTTGATTTTCTCGATCCAAAACTAGTTTTGGTATTGGCGACGCAATTCTTGATTTTCTTGAGCCAAAATTAGTTTTTCGTTTTCGCGACACAATTCTTGATTTTCTTGATTCAAAACTATTTTTTTGTATTCGCGAGGCAATTCTTGATTTTCTTGATCCAAAACTAGTTTTTTGTATGCGCGACCCCATTCTTGATTTTATTGTTCCAAAACTAGTTTTTTGTATTCGCGACGCAATTCTTGATTTTCTTGATCCAAACTAGTTTTTTTGTATTGGGCACTCAATTCTTGATTTTTCTTGATCCAAAACAAGTTTTTTGTATTGGGCACTTAATTCTTTATTTTCTTGAGCCAAAACTAGTTTTTTCTATTGGGAACTCAGTTCTTGATTTTCTTGAGCCAAAATTAGTTTTTTGTAGTGGGCACTCAATTCTTCATTTTCTTGATCCAAAATAAGTTTTTTTTACAGGGTACTCAATTCTTGATTTTCTTGAGCCAAAACTAGTTTTTTGTATTCGGGACGCAATTCTTGATTTTCTTGATTCAAAACTTGTTTTTTGTATTCGCGACGCAATTCTTGATTTTTTTGATCCAAAACTAGTTTTTTGTATTTGCGACCCAATTCTTGATTTTCTTGATCCAAAACTAGTTTTTTGTATTCGCGACCCAATTCTTGATTTTCTTGATCCAAAACTAGTTTTTTGTATTCGCGACTCAATTCTTGATTTTCTTGATCCAAAACTAGTTTTTGTATTCGCGAGCCAATTCTTGATTTTCTTGATCCAAAACTAGTTTTTTATATGGGGCACTCAATTATTGATTTTCGTGATAAAAAACTAGTTTTTTGTATTGGGCACTCAATTCTTAATTTTCCTCATCCAAAAGAAGTTTTTGTATATGGCATTCAATTCTTCATTTTCTTGTTCCAAAACTAGTTTTTTGTATTCGCGACCCAATTATTGATTTTTTTGATCCAAAACTAGTTTTTTGTATTCGCGACTCCATTCTTGATTTTTTTGATCCAAAACTAGTTCTTTGTATTCGCGACCCAATTCTTGATTTTCTTGATCCAAAATTAGTTTTTTGTATTGGGCACTCAATTCTTGATTTTCTTGATCCAAAATAAGTTTTTTGTACAGGGTACTCAATTCTTGATTTTCTTGAGCCAAAACTAGTTTTTTATATTCGCGACGCAATTCTTGATTTTCTTGATCCAAAACTAGTTTTTGTATTCGCCACGCAATTCTTGATTTTCTTGATCCAAAACTAGTTTTTTGTATTCGCGACCCAATTCTTGATTTTCTTGATCCAAAACTAGTTTTTTGTATTCGCCACGCAATTCTAGATTTTCTTGATCCAAAACTAGTTTTTTGTATTCGCGACCCAATTATTGATTTTCTTGATCCAAAACTAGTCTTTTGTATTGGGCACTAAATTCTTGATTTTATTGATCCGAAATTATTTTTTTTTGTATTGGGACTCAATTCTTGATTTTTTTTCTTGACCCAAAACTAGTTTTTCGTATTTGCGACTCAATTCTTGATTTTCTTGAGCCAAAACTAGTTTTTTGTATTCGCGACGCAATTCTTGATTTTCTTGATCCAAAACTAGTTTTTTGTATTCGCGACCCAATTCTTGATTTTCTTGATCCAAAACTTGTTTTTTGTATTCGAGACGCAATTCTTCATTTTTTTGATCCAAAACTAGTTTTTTGTATTCGCGACGCAATTCTTGATTTTTTTGATCCAAAACTAGTTTTTTATATTCGCGAACCAATTCATGATTTTCTTGATCCAAAACTAGTCTTTTGTATTGGGCACTAAATTCTTGATTTTATTGATCCGAAATTAGTTTTTTTTGTATTGGCACTCAATTCTTGATTTTTTTTCTTGACCCAAAACTAGTTTTTCGTATTTGCGACTCAATTCTTGATTTTCTTGATCCAAAACTAGTTTGTTGTATTGGGCACTCAATTCTTGATTTTCTTGATCCAAAATTAGTTTTTTGTAGTGGGCACTCAATTCTTGATTTTCTTTATCCAAAACTAGTTTTTTGTACAGGCTACTCAATTCTTGATTTTCTTGAGCCAAAACTAGTTTTTTGTATTCGCGACGCAATTCTTGATTTTCTTGATCCAAACTAGTTTTTTTGTTTTGGGCACTCAATTCTTGATTTTTCTTGATCCAAAACAAGTTTTTTGTATTGGGCACTTAATTCTTTATTTTCTTGAGCCAAAACTAGTTTTTCGTATTCGCGACTCAATTCTTGATTTTCTCGATCCAAAACTAGTTTTGGTATTGGCGACGCAATTATTGATTTTCTTGAGCCAAAATTAGTTTTTCGTTTTCGCGACACAATTCTTGATTTTCTTGATTCAAAACTATTTTTTTGTATTCGCGAGGCAATTCTTGATTTTCTTGATCCAAAACTAGTTTTTTGTATGCGCGACCCCATTCTTGATTTTATTGTTCCAAAACTAGTATTTTGTATTCGCGGCGCAATTCTTGATTTTCTTGATCCAAACTAGTTTTTTTGTATTGGGCACTCAATTCTTGATTTTTCTTGATCCAAAACAAGTTTTTTGTATTGGGCACTTAATTCTTTATTTTCTTGAGCCAAAACTAGTTTTTTCTATTGGGAACTCAGTTCTTGATTTTCTTGAGCCAAAATTAGTTTTTTGTATTGGGCACTCAATTCTTCATTTTCTTGATCCAAAATAAGTTTTTTGTACAGGGTACTCAATTCTTGATTTTCTTGAGCCAAAACTAGTTTTTTGTATTCGGGACGCAATTCTTGATTTTCTTGATTCAAAACTTGTTTTTTGTATTCGCGACGCAATTCTTGATTTTTTTGATCCAAAACTAGTTTTTTGTATTTGCGACCCAATTCTTGATTTTCTTGATCCAAAACTAGTTTTTTGTATTCGCGACCCAATTCTTGATTTTCTTGATCCAAAACTAGTTTTTTGTATTCGCGACTCAATTCTTGATTTTCTTGATCCAAAACTAGTTTTTTGTATTCGCGACCCAATTCTTGATTTTCTTGATCCAAAACTAGTTTTTTGTATTCGCGACTCAATTCTTGATTTTCTTGATCCAAAACTAGTTTTTGTATTCGCGAGCCAATTCTTGATTTTCTTGATCCAAAACTAGTTTTTTATATGGGGCACTCAATTATTGATTTTCGTGATAAAAAACTAGTTTTTTGTATTGGGCACTCAATTCTTAATTTTCCTCATCCAAAAGAAGTTTTTGTATATGGCATTCAATTCTTCATTTTTCTTGATCCAAAACTAGTTTTTTGTATTCGCGACCCAATTATTGATTTTTTTGATCAAAAACTAGTTTTTTGTATTCGCGACTCCATTCTTGATTTTTTTGATCCAAAACTAGTTCTTTGTATTCGCGACCCATCTCTTGATTTTCTTGATCCAAAATTAGTTTTTTGTATTGGGCACTCAATTCTTGATTTTCTTGATCCAAAATAAGTTTTTTGTACAGGGTACTCAATTCTTGATTTTCTTGAGCCAAAACTAGTTTTTTATATTCGCGACGCAATTCTTGATTTTCTTGATCCAAAACTAGTTTTTGTATTCGCCACGCAATTCTTGATTTTCTTGATCCAAAACTAGTTTTTTGTATTCGCGACCCAATTCTTGATTTTCTTGATCCAAAACTAGTTTTTTGTATTCGCCACGCAATTCTAGATTTTCTTGATCCAAAACTAGTTTTTTGTATTCGCGACCCAATTCTTGATTTTCTTGATCCAAAACTTGTTTTTTGTATTCGCGACTCAATTCTTGATTTTCTTTATCCAAAACTTGTTTTTTGTATTCGCGACTCAATTTTTGATTTTCATAATCCAAAACTAGTTTTTTGTAATGGGTACTAAATTCTTGATTTTCATAATTCAAAACTAGTTTTTTTTATTTGCGACCCAATTCTTGATTTTCTTGATCCTAAACTAGTCTTTTGTATTGGGCACTAAATTCTTGATTTTATTGATCCGAAATTAGTTTTTTTTGTTTTGGCACTCAATTCTTGATTTTTTTCTTGACCCAAAACTAGTTTTTCGTATTTGCGACTCAATTCTTGATTTTCTTGATCCAAAACTAGTTTGTTGTATTGGGCACCCAATTCTTGATTTTTCTTGATCCAAAACTTGTTTTTTGTATTCGCGACGCAATTCTTTATTTTCTTGATCCAAAACTAGTTTTTTGTATTCGCGACCCGATTCTTGATTTTCTTGATCCAAAACTAGTTTTTGTATTGGGTACCAAATTCTTGATTTTCTTGATCCAAAACTAGTTTTTTGTATTCGCGACTCAATTCTTGATTTTAGTTGATTCAAAACCAGTTTTTTGTATTCGGGACGCAATTCTTAGTTTTTTTAATCCAAAATTAGTTTTTTGTATTGGGTCCTCAATTCTTGATTTTTCTTGATCCAAAACTAGTTTTTTGTATTCGCGACTCAATTCTTGATTTTTTTGATCCAAAACTAGTTCTTTGTATTCGCGACCCAATTCTTGATTTTCTTGATCCAAAACTAGTTTTTTGTATTCGCGACTCAATTCTTGATTTTCTTGATCCAAAACTAGTTTTTGTATTCGCGAGCCAATTCTTGATTTTCTTGATCCAAAACTAGTTTTTTATATGGGGCACTCAATTATTGATTTTCGTGATAAAAAACTACTTTTTTGTATTGGGCACTCAATTCTTAATTTTCCTCATCCAAAAGAAGTTTTTGTATATGGCATTCAATTCTTCATTGTCCTGATCCAAAACTAGTTTTTTGTATTCGCGACCCAATTCGTGATTTTTTTGATCCAAAACTAGTTTTTTGTGTTCGCGACTCAATTCTTAATTTTCTTGATCCAAAACTAGTTTTTGTATTCGCGGGCCAATTCTTGATTTTCTTAATCCAAAACTAGTTTTTTATAAGGGGCACTCAATTATTGATTTTCGTGATAAAAAACTAGTTTTTTGTATTGAGCACTAAATTCTTGATTTTCTTGATCCAAAATTAGTTTTTTGTATTGGGCACTCAATTCTTAATTTTCCTCATCCAAAAGAAGTTTTTGTATATGGCATTCAATTCTTCATTTTCTTGATCCAAAACTAGTTTTTTGTATTCGCGACCCAATTATTGATTTTTTTGATCCAAAACTAGTTTTTTGTATACTCGACTCCATTCTGGATTTTTTTGATCCAAAACTAGTTCTTTGTATTCGCGACCCAATTCTTGATTTTCTTGATCCAAAATTAGTTTTTTGTATTGGGCACTCAATTCTTGATGTTCTTGATCCAAAATAAGTTTTTTGTACAGGGTACTCAATTCTTGATTTTCTTGAGCCAAAACTAGTTTTTTGTATTCGCGACGCAATTCTTGATTTTCTTGATCCAAAACTAGTTTTTTGTATTCGCCACGCAATTCTAGATTTTCTTGATCCAAAACTAGTTTTTTTGTATTCGCGACCCAATTCTTGATTTTCTTGATCCAAAACTTGTTTTTTGTATTCGCGACTCAATTCTTGATTTTCATTATCCAAAACTAGTTTTTTGTATTCGTGACTCAATTTTTGATTTTCTTAATCCAAAACTAGTTTTTTGTAATGGGTGCTAAATTCTTGATTTTCATAATTCAAAACTAGTTTTTTTTATTCGCGACCCAATTCTTGATTTTCTTGATCCAAAACTAGTCTTTTGTATTGAGCACTAAATTCTTGATTTTATTGATCCGAAATTAGTTTTTTTTGTTTTGGCACTCAATTCTTGATTTTTTTTCTTGACCCAAAACTAGTTTTTCGTATTTGCGACTCAATTCTTGATTTTCTTGATCCAAAACTAGTTTGTTGTATTGGGCACCCAATTCTTGATTTTTCTTGATCCAAAACTTGTTTTTTGTTTTCGCGACGCAATTCTTTATTTTCTTGATCCAAAACTAGTTTTTTGTATTCGCGACCCGATTCTTGATTTTCTTGATCCAAAACTAGTTTTTTGTATTGGGTACCAAATTCTTGATTTTCTTGATCCAAAACTAGTTTTTTGTATTCGCGATTCAATTCTTGATTTTAGTTGATTCAAAACCAGTTTTTTGTATTCACGACGCAATTCTTAGTTTTTTTAATCCAAAATTAGTTTTTTGTATTGGGTCTTCAATTCTTGATTTTTCTTGATCCAAAACTAGTTTTTTGTATTCGCGACTCAATTCTTGATTTTTTTGATCCAAAACTTGTTCTTTGTATTCGCGACCCAATTCTTGATTTTCTTGATCCAAAATTAGTGTTTTGTATTGGGCACTCAATTCTTGATTTTCTTGATCCAAAATAAGTTTTTTGTACAGGGTAATCAATTCTTGATTTTCTTGCGCCAAAACTAGTTTTTTGTATTCGCGACGCAATTCTTGATTTTCTTGATCCAAAACATGTTTTTTGTATTCGCGACGCAATTCTTGATTTTCTTGATCCAAAACTAGTTTTTTGTATTCGCGACCCAATTATTGATTTTCTTGATCCAAAACTAGTCTTTTGTATTGGGTACTAAATTCTTGATTTTATTGATCCGAAATTATTTTTTTTTGTATTGGCACTCAATTCTTGATTTTTTTTCTTGACCCAAAACTAGTTTTTCGTATTTGCGACTCAATTCTTGATTTTCTTGATCCAAAACTAGTTTGTTGTATTGGCCACTCAATTCGTTATTTTCTTGATCCAAAAGTAGTTTTTTGTATTGGGTACTCAATTCTTGATTTTCTTGAGCCAAAACTAGTTTTTTGTATTCGCGACGCAATTCTTGATTTTCTTGATCCAAAACTAGTTTTTTGTATTCGCGACCCAATTCTTGATTTTCTTGATCCAAAACTTGTTTTTTGTATTCGCGACTAAATTCTTGATTTTTCTTCATTCAAAACAATTTTTTTGTATTCGCGACGCAATTCTTGATTTTCTTGATCCAAAACTAGTTTTTTGTATTGGGCACTCAATTCTTGATTTTTCTTGGTCCAAAACAAATTTTTTGTATTGGGCACTTAATTCTTTATTTTCTTGAGCCAAAACTAGTTTTTTCTATTGGGCACTCAATTCTTGATTTTTTCTTGAGCCAAAACTAGTTTTTCGTATTCGCGAGTCAATTCTTGATTTTCTTGATCCAAAACTAGTTTTTTGTATTCCCCACTCAATTCTTGATTTTTTCTTGATCGAAAACTAGTTTTTTTGTATTGGGCTCTCAATTCTTGATTTTTCTTGATCCAAAACAAGTTTTTTCTATTGGGCACACAATTCTTGATTTTCTTGAGCCATAACTATTTTTTCGTATTCGGGACTCAATTCTTGATTTTTCTTGATTCAAAACTAATTTTTTGTATTCGAGACGCAATTCTTGATTTTCTTGAGCTAAAACTAGTTTTTCATATTCGCGACTAAATTCTTGATTTTTCTTCATTCAAAACAATTTTTGTATTCGCGACGCAATTTTTGATTTTCTTGATCCAAAACTAGTTTTTTGTATTGCGCACTCAATTCTTGATTTTCTTTTGCCAAAACTAGTTTTTCGTATTCACGACTAAAATCTTGATTTTCATTATTCTAAACTAATTTTTTGTATTCGCGATTCAATTCTTGATTTTCGTGATTCAAAACTAATTTTTTGTATTCGCGATGCAATTCATGATTTTTTGATCCAAAACTAGTTTTTTGTATTCGCGACGCAATTCTTGATTTTCTTGATCCAAAACTAGTTTTTTTCTATTGGGCACTCAATTCTTGATTTTTCTTGATCCAAAACAAGTTTTTTGTATTGGGCACTCAATTCTTGATTTTCTTGAGCCAAAACTAGTTTTTCGTATTCGCGACTCAATTCTTGATTTTCTTGATCCAAAAAAAATGTTTTTTTAGTATTCACGACGCAATTCTTGATTTTTCTTGATCCAAAATAAGTTTTTTGTATTGGACTCTCAATTCTTGATTTTCTTGAGCCATAACTAGTTTTTCATATTCGCGACTCAATTTTTGAGTTTCTTGATTCAAAACTAATTTTTTGTATTCGCGACGCAATTCTTGATTTTCTTGAACGAAAACTAGTTTTTCGTATTCGCGACTAAATTCTTGATTTTCTTGATTCAAAACAATTTTTTTGTATTCGCGACACAATTCTTCATTTTCTTGATCCAAAACTAGTTTTTTGTATTAGGCACTCAATTCTTGATTTTCTTGAGCCAAAACTATTTTTTTGTATTCGCGACGCAATTCTTGATTTTCTTGAGCCAAAACTAGTTTTTTGTATTCGCGACGCAATTCTTGATTTTCTTGATCCAAACTAGTTTTTTTGTATTGGGCACTCAATTCTTGATTTTCTTGATCCAAAACAAGTTTTTTGTATTGGGCACTTAATTCTTTATTTTCTTGAGCCAAAACTAGTTTTTTCTATTGGGCACTCAATTCTTTATTTTCTTGAGCCAAAAGTAGTTTTTCGTATTCGCGACTCAATTCTTGATTCTCTCGATCCAAAACTAGTTTTTTTTATTCCCTACTCAATTCTTGATTTTTTTTCTTGATCGAAAACTAGTTTTTTTGTATTGGGCACTCAATTCTTGATTTTTTCTTGATCTAAAACTAGTTTTTTCATATTGGGCACTCAATTCTTGATTTTTCTTGATCCAAAACAAGTTTTTTCTATTGGGCACTCAATTCTTGATTTTCTTGAGCCATAACTATTTTTCGGTATTCACGACTCAATTTTTGAGTTTCTTGATTCAAAACTAATTTTTTGTATTCGCGACGCAATTCTTGATTTTCTTGAGCTAAAACTAGTTTTTCGTATTCGCGACTAAATTCTTGATTTTTCTTCATTCAAAACAATATTTTTGTATTCGCGACGCAATTCTTGATTTTCTTGATCCAAAACTAGTTTTTTGTATTGGGTACTCAATTCTTGATTTTCTTGAGCCAAAACTAGTTTGTCGTATTCGCGACTCAATTCTTGATTTTCGTGATTCAAAACTAATTTTTCGTATTCACCACTCAATTCTTGATTTTTTCTTGATTGAAAACTAGTTTTTTTTGTATTGGGCAGTCAATTCCTGATTTTTCTTGATCCAAAACTAGTTTTTCGTATTCGCGACTAAATTCTTCATTTTCTTGATTCAAAACTTATTTTTTGTATTGGGCACTCAATTCTTGATTTTCTTGAGCCAAAACTAGTTTTTCGTATTCGCGACACAATTCTTGATTTTCTTGATTCAAAACTAATTTTTTGTATTCGTGACGCAATTCTTGATTTTCTTCATCCAAAACTAGTTTTTTGTATTGGACACTCAATTCTTGATTTTCTTGATTCAAAACTTATTTTTGGTATTCGCGACGCAATTCTTAATTTTCTTGAGCTAAAACTAGTTTTTCGTATTCGCGACAAAATTCATGATTTTCTTGATTCAAAACTTATTTTTTGTATTGGGCACTCAATTCTTGATTTTCTTGATGCAAAACTAGTTTTTTGTATTAGGCACTCAATTCTTGATTTTCTAGAGCCAAAACTAGTTTGTCGTATTCGCGACACAATTCTTCATTTTCTTGATTCAAAACTAATTTTTTGTATTCGTGACGCAATTCTTGATTTTCATCATCCAAAACTAGTTTTTTGTATTCGCGACGCAATTCTTGATTTTCTTGATCCAAAACTAGTTTTTTTTCTATTGGGCGCTCGATTCTTGATTTTCATGAGCCAAAACTAGTTTTTCGTATTCACGACGCAATTCTTGATTTTCTTGATCCAAAACTAGTTTTTTGTATTAGGCACTCAATTCTTGATTTTCTTGAGCCAAAACTATTTTTTCGTATTCGCGACTCATTTCTTGATTTTCGTGATTCAAAACAAATTTTTTGTATTCGCGACGCAATTCTTGATTTTCTTGATCCAAAACTAGTTTTTTTGTAATGGACACTCAATTCTTGATTTTCTTGATTCAAAACTTATTTTTTGTATTCGCGACGCAATTCTTTATTTTACTTGAGCTAAAACTAGTTTTTCGTATTCGCGACTAAATTCTTCATTTTCTTGATTCAAAACTTATTTTTTGTATTGGGCACTCAATTCTTGATTTTCTTGAGTCAAAACTAATTTTTCGTTTTCGCGACTCAATTCTTGATTTTCGTGATTCAAAACAAATTTTTTGTATTCGCGACGCAATTCATGATTTTCTTGATCCAAAACTAGTTTTTTTGTATTGGGCACTCAATTCTTGATTTTTCCTAATCCAAAACTAGTTTTTTCTATTGGACACTCAATTCTTGATTTTCTTGATTTTCTTGATTCAAAACTTATTTTTTGTACTCGCGACGTAATTCTTGATTTTCTTGAGCTAAAACTAGTTTTTCGTATTCGCGACTAAATTCTTGATTTTCTTGATTCTAAACTTATTTTTTGTATTGGGCACTCAATTCTTGATTTTCTTGATCCAAAACTAGTTTTTTGTATTGGGCACTCAATTCTTGATTTTCTAGAGCAAAAACTAGTATGTCGTATTCGCGACAAAATTCTTGATTTTCTTGATGCAAAACTAATTTTTTGTATTCGCGACGCAATTCTTGATTTTTGTTGATCCCAAATAAGTTTTTTGTGTTGGACTCTCAATTCTTGATTTTCTTGAGCCATAGCTAGTTTTTCGTATTCGCGACTCAAGTTTTGAGTTTCTTGATTCAACACTAATTTTTTGTATTCGCGACGCAATTCTTGATTTTCTTGAGCTAAAACTAGTTTTTCGTATTCGCGACTAAATTCTTGATTTTCTTGATTCAAAACAAATTATTTGTATTCGCGACGCAATTCTTGATTTTCTTGATCCAAAACTAGGTTTTGGTATTGGGCACTCAATTCTTGTTTTTCTTGGGCCATAACTAGTTTTTCGTATTCGCCACGCAATTCTAGATTTTCTTGATCCAAAACTAGTTTTTTGTATTCGCGACCCAATTCTTGATTTTCTTGATCTAAAACTTGTTTTTTGTATTCGCGACTCAATTCTTGATTTTTTTTATCCAAAACTAGTTTTTTGTATTCGCGACTCAATTCTTGATTTTCTTGATCCAAAACTAGTCTTTTGTATTCGCGACTCGATTCTTGATTTTCTTAATCCAAAACTAGTTTTTTGTATTGGGTACCAAACTCTTGATTTTCTTGATCCAAAACAAGTTTTTTGTATTCGCGACTCTATTCTTGATTTTAGTTGATTCAAAACCAGTTTTTTGTATTCGCGACGCAATTCTTAGTTTTTTGAATCCAAAACAAGTTTTTTGTATTGGGCCCTCAATTCTTGATTTTTCTTGATAAAAAACTAGTTTTTTGTATTCGCGACTCAATTCTTTATTTTTTTGATCCAAAACTAGTTCTTTGTATTCGCGACCCAATTCTTGATTTTCTTGATCCAAAATTACTTTTTTGTATTGGGCACTAAATTCATGATTTTCTTGATCCAAAATAAGTTTTTTGTACAGGGTACTCAATTCTTGATTTTCTTGATCCAAAACTAGTTTTTTGTATTCGCGACGCAATTTCTTGATTTTCTTGATCCAAAACATGTTTTTTGTATTCGCGACGTAATTCTTGATTTTCTTGATCCAAAACTAGTTTTTTGTATTCGCGACCCAATTCTTGATTTTCTTGATCCAAAACTAGTCTTTTGTATTGGGCACTAAATTCTTGATTTTATTGATCCGAAATTAGTTTTTTTTGTATTGGCACTCAATTCTTGATTTTCTTGAGCCAAAACTAGTTTTTCGTATTTGCGACTCAATTCTTGATTTTCTTGAACCAAAACTAGTTTGTTGTATTGGGCACTCAATTCTTCAATTTGTTGATCCAAAACTGGTTTTTTGTATTGGGTAAACAATTCTTGATTTTCTTGAGCCCAAACTAGTTTTTCGTATTCGCGACACAATTCTTGATTTTTTTGATTCAAAACTAGTTTTTTGTATTCGCGACGCAATTCTTGATTTTTTCTTGATCCAAAACTGGTTTTTTGTATTGGGCACTCAATTCTTGATTTTCTTGAGCCAAAACTAGTTTTTCGTATTCGCGACACAATTCTTGATTTTTTTGATTCAAAACTAGTTTGTGGTATTCGCGATGCAATTTTTGATTTTCTTGATCCAAAACTAGTTTTTGGTATTCGCGACGCAATTCTTGATTTTCTTGATCCAAAACTATTTTTTTTCTATTGGGCACTTAATTCTTGATTTTCTTGATCCAAAATTAGTTTTTTGTATTGGGCACTCAATTCTTGATTTTCTAGAGCCAAAACTAGTTTCTCGTATTTGCGACTAAATTCTTGATTTTCTTGATTCAAAACTTTTTTTTTGTATTCGCGACGCAATTCTTGATTTTCTTGATCCAAAACTAGTTTTTTGTATTCGCGACCCAATTCTTGATTTTCTTGAGCCAAAACTATTTTTTCGTATTCGCGACTCGATTCTTGATTTTCGTGATTCAAAACAAATTTTTTATATTCGCGACGCAATTCTTGATTTTTTTGAGCCAAAACTAGTTTTTCGTATTTGCGACTTAATTCTTGATTTTCTTGATCCCAAACTAGTTTGTTGTATTGGTCACTCAATTCTTCATTTTCTTGATCCAAAATTGGTTTTTTGTATTGGGCACTCAATTCTTGATTTTCTTGAACCAAAACTAGTTTTTCGTATTCGCGACACTATTCTTGATTTTTTTGATTCAAAACTAATTTGTGGTATTCGCGATGCTATTCTTGATTTTCTTGATCCAAAACTGGTTTTTGGTACTCGCAACGCAATTCTTGATTTTCTTGATTCAAAACTAATTTTTTGTATTCGCAAAGCAATTCTTGATTTTCTTGATCCAAAACTAGTTTTTTGTATTGGGCACTCAATTCATTATTTTCTTGATCCAAAACTAGTTTTTCGTATTCGCGACTCAATTTTTGATTTTCTTGATTCAAAACTAATTTTTTCTATTCGCGACGCAATTCTTGATTTTTTTGATCCAAAATTAGTTTTTTGTATTCCCCACTCAATTCTTGATTTTTTTCTTGATCCAAATCTAGTTTTTTTGTATTGGGCACACAATTCTTGATTTTTCTTGATCCAAAACAAGTTTTTTCTATTGGACACTCAATTCTTGATTTTCTTGATTCAAAACTTATTTTTGGAATTCGCGACGCAATTCTTTATTTTCTTGAGCTAAAACTAGTTTTTCGTATTCGCGACTAAATTCTTGATTTTCTTGATTGAAAACTTATTTTTTGTATTGGGCACTTAATTCTTTATTTTTTTGATCCAAAACTAGTTTTTTGTATTCGCCACGCAGTTCTTGATTTTCTTGATCCAAAACTAGTTTTTTGTATTCGGGAATCAATTCTTGATTTTCTTGATCCAAAACTTTTTTTTGGTATTCGCGACGCAATTCTTGATTTTCTTGATCCAAAACTAGTTTTTTGTATTCGCGACCCAATTCTTGATTTTCTTGATCCAAAACTAGTCTTTTGTATTGGGCACTAAATTCTTGATTTTATTGATCCGAAATTAGTTTTTTTTGTATTGGCACTCAATTCTTGATTTTCTTGAGCCAAAACTAGTTTTTCGTATTTGCGACTTAATTCTTGATTTTCTTGATCCAAAACTAGTTTGTTGTATTGGGCACTCAATTCTTCATTTTCTTGATCCCAAACTGGTTTTTTTGTATTGGGTACTCAATTCTTGATTTTCTTGAGCCAAAACTAGTTTTTCGTATTCGCGACACTATTCTTGATTTTTTTGATTCAAAACTAATTTGTGGTATTCGCGATGCAATTCTTGATTTTCTTGATCCAAAACTAGTTTTTTGTATTCGCGACGCAATTCTTGATTTTCTTGATCGAAAACTATTTTTTTTCTATTGGGCACTCAATTCTTGATTTTCTTGATCCAAAACTAGTTTTTCGTATTCGCGACACTATTCTTGATTTTTTTGATTCAAAACTAATTTGTGGTATTCGCGATGCTATTCTTGATTTTCTTGATCCAAAACTAGTTTTTGGTACTCGCAACGCAATTCTTGATTTTCTTGATTCAAAACTAATTTTTTGTATTCGCAAAGCAATTCTTGATTTTCTTGATCCAAAACTAGTTTTTTGTATTGGGCACTCAATTCATTATTTTCTTGATCCAAAACTAGTTTTTCGTATTCGCGACTCAATTTTTGATTTTCTTGATTCAAAACTAATTTTTTCTATTCGCGACGCAATTCTTGATTTTTTTCTTGATCCAAATCTTGTTTTTTTCTATTGGGCACACAATTCTTGATTTTTCTTGATCCAAAACAAGTTTTTTCCATTGGGCACTCGATTCTTGATTTTTCTTCATCCAAAACAAGTTTTTTGTATTGCGCACTCAATTCTTGATTTTCCTGAGCCAAAACTAGCTTTTCGTATTCGCGACTCAATTCTTGATTTTCTTGATACAAAAAAATTTTTTTTTTAGTATTCACGACGCAATTCTTGATTTTTGTTGATCCAAAATAAGTTTTTTGTATTGAACTCTCAATTCTTGATTTTCTTGAGCCATAACTAGTTTTTCGTATTCGCGACTCAATTCTTGATTTTCTTGATTCAAAACTTATTTTTTGTATTGTGCACTCAATTCTTTACTTTCTTGAGCCAAAACCAGTTTGTCGTATTCGCGACACAATTCTTGATTTTCTTGATTCAAAAATAATTTTTTGTATTCGCGAAGCAATTCTTGATTTTCTTGATCCAAAACTAGTTTTTTGTATTGGGCACTCAATTCTTTATTTTCCTGATCCAAAACTAGTTTTTCGTATTCGCGACTCAATTTTTGATTTTCTTGATTCAAAGCTAATTTTTTCTATTCGCGACGCAATTCTTGATTTTTTTTGTTCCAAAATTAGTTTTTTGTATTCCCCACTCAATTCTTGATTTTTTTCTTGATCCAAATCTAGTTTTTTTGTATTGGGCACTCAATTCTTGATTTTTCTTGATCCAAAACAAGTTTTTTCTATTGGACACTCAATTCTTGATTTTCTTGATTCAAAACTTATTTTTGGTATTCGCGACGCAATTCTTGATTTTCATGAGCCAAAACTAGTTTGTCGTATTCGCGACTAAATTCTTGATTTTCTTGATTGAAAACTTATTTTTTGTATTGGGCACTTAATTCTTGATTTTTTTGATCCAAAACTAGTTTTTTGTATTAGGCACTCAATTTTTGATTTTCTTGAACCAAAACTAGTTTGTCGTATTCGAGACACAATTCTTGATTTTCTTGATTCAAAACTTATTTTTTGTATTGGGCACTCAATTCTTGATTTTCTTGATCCAAAACTAGTTTTTTGTATTGGGCACTCAATTTTTGATTTTCATGAGCCAAATCTAGTTTGTCGTATTCACGACACAATTCTTGATTTTCTTGATTCAAAACTAATTTTTTGTATTCGCGATGCAATTCTTGATTTTCTTGATCCAACACTAGTTTTTTGTATTGTGCACTCAATTCTTTATTTTCTTGTGCCAAAACTAGTTTGTCGTATTCGCGACACAATTCTTGATTTTCTTGATTCAAAACTAATTTTTTGTATTCGCGATACAATTCTTGATTTTCTTGATCCAAAACTAGTTTTTTGTATTTTGCACTCAATTCTTTATTTTTTTCTTGAGCCAAAACTAATTGTCGTATTCGCGACACAATTCTTGATTTTCTTGACTCAAAACTAATTGTTTGTATTCGCGATGCAATTCTTTATTTTCTTGATCCAAAACTAGTTTTTTGTATTTGGCACTCAATTCTTTATTTTCTTGATCCAAAACTAGTTTTTCGTATTCGCGACTCAATTTTTGATTTTCTTGATTCAAAACTAATTTTTTGTATTCGCGACGCAATTCTTGATTTTCTTGATCCAAAATTAGTTTTTTGTATTCCCCACTCAATTCTTGATTTTTTTCTTGATCCAAATCTAGTTTTTTTGTATTGGGCACTCAATTCTTGATTTTTCTTGATCCAAAACAAGTTTTTTCTATTGGACACTCAATTCTTGATTTTCTTGATTCATAACTTATTTTTGGTATTCGCGACGCAATTCTTGATTTTCATGAGCCAAAACTAGTTTGTCGTATTCGAGACACAATTCTTGATTTTCTTGATTCAAAACTTATTTTTTGTATTGGGCACTCAATTCTTGATTTTCTTGATCCAAAACTAGTTTTTTGTATTGGGTACTAAATTCTTGATTTTCTAGAGCCAAAACTAGTTTGTCGTATTAGCGACACAATTCTTCATTTTCTTTATTCAAAACTAATTTTTTGAATTCGCGATGCAATTCTTGATTTTCTTGATCCAAAACTAGTTTTTTTTATTCGCGACGCAATTCTTGATTTTCTTGATCCAAAACTAGTTTTTTTCTATTGGGCACTCGATTCTTGATTTTTCTTCATCCAAAACAAGTTTTTTGTAATGGGCACTCAATTCTTGATTTTCTTGAGCCAAAACTAGCTTTTCGTATTCCCGACTCAATTCTTGATTTTCTTGATCCAAAAAATTTTTTTTTTAGTATTCGCGACGCAATTCTTGATTTTTGTTTATCCAAAATAAGTTTTTTGTATTGGACTCTCAATTCTTGATTTTCTTGAGCCATAACTAGTTTTTCGTATTGGGCACTCAATTCTTGATTTTCTTGAGCCAAAACTAGTTTTTCGTATTCGCGACTCAATTTTTGATTTTCTTGATTCAAAGCTAATTTTTTCTATTCGCGACGCAATTCTTGATTTTTTTTGTTCCAAAATTAGTTTTTTGTATTCCCCACTCAATTCTTGATTTTTTTCTTGATCCAAATCTAGTTTTTTTGTATTGGGCACTCAATTCTTGATTTTTCTTGATCCAAAACAAGTTTTTTCTATTGGACACTCAATTCTTGATTTTCTTGATTCAAAACTTATTTTTGGTATTCGCGACGCAATTCTTGATTTTCTTGAGCTAAAACTAGTTTTTCGTATTCGCGACTAAATTCTTGATTTTCTTGATTGAAAACTTATTTTTTGTATTGGGCACTTAATTCTTGATTTTTTTGATCCAAAACTAGTTTTTTGTATTAGGCACTCAATTTTTGATTTTCTTGAACCAAAACTAGTTTGTCGTATTCGAGACACAATTCTTGATTTTCTTGATTCAAAACTTATTTTTTGTATTGGGCACTCAATTCTTGATTTTCTTGATCCAAAACTAGTTTTTTGTATTGGGCACTCAATTTTTGATTTTCATGAGCCAAAACTAGTTTGTCGTATTCACGACACAATTCTTGATTTTCTTGATTCAAAACTAATTTTTTGTATTCGCGATGCAATTCTTGATTTTCTTGATCCAACACTAGTTTTTTGTATTGTGCACTCAATTCTTTATTTTCTTGTGCCAAAACTAGTTTGTCGTATTCGCGACACAATTCTTGATTTTCTTGATTCAAAACTAATTTTTTGTATTCGCGATACAATTCTTGATTTTCTTGATCCAAAACTAGTTTTTTGTATTTTGCACTCAATTCTTTATTTTTTTCTTGAGCCAAAACTAATTGTCGTATTCGCGACACAATTCTTGATTTTCTTGACTCAAAACTAATTGTTTGTATTCGCGATGCAATTCTTTATTTTCTTGATCCAAAACTAGTTTTTTGTATTTGGCACTCAATTCTTTATTTTCTTGATCCAAAACTAGTTTTTCGTATTCGCGACTCAATTTTTGATTTTCTTGATTCAAAACTAATTTTTTGTATTCGCGACGCAATTCTTGATTTTCTTGATCCAAAATTAGTTTTTTGTATTCCCCACTCAATTCTTGATTTTTTTCTTGATCCAAATCTAGTTTTTTTGTATTGGGCACTCAATTCTTGATTTTTCTTGATCCAAAACAAGTTTTTTCTATTGGACACTCAATTCTTGATTTTCTTGATTCATAACTTATTTTTGGTATTCGCGACGCAATTCTTGATTTTCATGAGCCAAAACTAGTTTGTCGTATTCGAGACACAATTCTTGATTTTCTTGATTCAAAACTTATTTTTTGTATTGGGCACTCAATTCTTGATTTTCTTGATCCAAAACTAGTTTTTTGTATTGGGTACTAAATTCTTGATTTTCTAGAGCCAAAACTAGTTTGTCGTATTAGCGACACAATTCTTCATTTTCTTTATTCAAAACTAATTTTTTGAATTCGCGATGCAATTCTTGATTTTCTTGATCCAAAACTAGTTTTTTTTATTCGCGACGCAATTCTTGATTTTCTTGATCCAAAACTAGTTTTTTTCTATTGGGCACTCGATTCTTGATTTTTCTTCATCCAAAACAAGTTTTTTGTAATGGGCACTCAATTCTTGATTTTCTTGAGCCAAAACTAGCTTTTCGTATTCCCGACTCAATTCTTGATTTTCTTGATCCAAAAAATTTTTTTTTTAGTATTCGCGACGCAATTCTTGATTTTTGTTTATCCAAAATAAGTTTTTTGTATTGGACTCTCAATTCTTGATTTTCTTGAGCCATAACTAGTTTTTCGTATTGGGCACTCAATTCTTGATTTTCTTGAGCCAAAACTAGTTTTTCGTATTCGCGACTCAATTTTTGATTTTCTTGATTCAAAGCTAATTTTTTCTATTCGCGACGCAATTCTTGATTTTTTTTGTTCCAAAATTAGTTTTTTGTATTCCCCACTCAATTCTTGATTTTTTTCTTGATCCAAATCTAGTTTTTTTGTATTGGGCACTCAATTCTTGATTTTTCTTGATCCAAAACAAGTTTTTTCTATTGGACACTCAATTCTTGATTTTCTTGATTCAAAACTTATTTTTGGTATTCGCGACGCAATTCTTGATTTTCTTGAGCTAAAACTAGTTTTTCGTATTCGCGACTAAATTCTTGATTTTCTTGATTGAAAACTTATTTTTTGTATTGGGCACTTAATTCTTGATTTTTTTGATCCAAAACTAGTTTTTTGTATTAGGCACTCAATTTTTGATTTTCTTGAACCAAAACTAGTTTGTCGTATTCGAGACACAATTCTTGATTTTCTTGATTCAAAACTTATTTTTTGTATTGGGCACTCAATTCTTGATTTTCTTGATCCAAAACTAGTTTTTTGTATTGGGCACTCAATTTTTGATTTTCATGAGCCAAAACTAGTTTGTCGTATTCACGACACAATTCTTGATTTTCTTGATTCAAAACTAATTTTTTGTATTCGCGATGCAATTCTTGATTTTCTTGATCCAACACTAGTTTTTTGTATTGTGCACTCAATTCTTTATTTTCTTGTGCCAAAACTAGTTTGTCGTATTCGCGACACAATTCTTGATTTTCTTGATTCAAAACTAATTTTTTGTATTCGCGATACAATTCTTGATTTTCTTGATCCAAAACTAGTTTTTTGTATTTTGCACTCAATTCTTTATTTTTTTCTTGAGCCAAAACTAATTGTCGTATTCGCGACACAATTCTTGATTTTCTTGACTCAAAACTAATTGTTTGTATTCGCGATGCAATTCTTTATTTTCTTGATCCAAAACTAGTTTTTTGTATTTGGCACTCAATTCTTTATTTTCTTGATCCAAAACTAGTTTTTCGTATTCGCGACTCAATTTTTGATTTTCTTGATTCAAAACTAATTTTTTGTATTCGCGACGCAATTCTTGATTTTCTTGATCCAAAATTAGTTTTTTGTATTCCCCACTCAATTCTTGATTTTTTTCTTGATCCAAATCTAGTTTTTTTGTATTGGGCACTCAATTCTTGATTTTTCTTGATCCAAAACAAGTTTTTTCTATTGGACACTCAATTCTTGATTTTCTTGATTCATAACTTATTTTTGGTATTCGCGACGCAATTCTTGATTTTCATGAGCCAAAACTAGTTTGTCGTATCCGAGACACAATTCTTGATTTTCTTGATTCAAAACTTATTTTTTGTATTGGGCACTCAATTCTTGATTTTCTTGATCCAAAACTAGTTTTTTGTATTGGGTACTAAATTCTTGATTTTCTAGAGCCAAAACTAGTTTGTCGTATTAGCGACACAATTCTTCATTTTCTTTATTCAAAACTAATTTTTTGAATTCGCGATGCAATTCTTGATTTTCTTGATCCAAAACTAGTTTTTTTTATTCGCGACGCAATTCTTGATTTTCTTGATCCAAAACTAGTTTTTTTCTATTGGGCACTCGATTCTTGATTTTTCTTCATCCAAAACAAGTTTTTTGTAATGGGCACTCAATTCTTGATTTTCTTGAGCCAAAACTAGCTTTTCGTATTCCCGACTCAATTCTTGATTTTCTTGATCCAAAAAATTTTTTTTTTAGTATTCGCGATGCAATTCTTGATTTTTGTTTATCCAAAATAAGTTTTTTGTATTGGACTCTCAATTCTTGATTTTCTTGAGCCATAACTAGTTTTTCGTATTGGGCACTCAATTCTTGATTTTCTTGAGCCAAAACTAGTTTTTCGTATTCGCGACTCAATTTTTGATTTTCGTGATTCAAAACTATTGTTTTGTATTCGCGACGCAATTCTTGATTTTCTTGATCCAAAACTAGATTTTTTTATTCGCGACCCAATTCTTGATTTTTTTTTGATCAAAAACTAGTTTTTTTGTATTGGACACTCAATTCTTGATTTTTCTTGATCCAAAACAAGTTTTTTGTATTGGGCACTTAATTCTTTATTTTCTTGAGGCAAAACTAGTTCTTCGTATTCGCGACTAAATTCCTGATTTTCTTGATTCAAAACTTATTTTTTGTATTGGGCACTCAATTCTTGATTTTCTTGATCCAAAACTAGTTTTTTGTATTGGGCACTCAATTCTTTATTTTCTTGATCCAAAACTAGTTTTTCGTATTCGCGACTCAATTTTTGATTTTCTTGATTCAAAACTAATTTTTTGTATTCGCGACGCAATTCTTGTTTTTTTTATCCAAAATTAGTTTTTTGTATTCCCCACTCAATTCTTGATTTTTTTCTTGATCCAAATATAGTTTTTTTGTATTGGGCACTCAATTCTTGATTTTTCTTGATCCAAAACAAGTTTTTTCTATTGGACACTCAATTCTTGATTTTCTTGATTCAAAACTTATTTTTGGTATTCGCGACGCAATTCTTGATTTTCTTGAGCTAAAACTAGTTTTTTGTATACGCGACAAAATTCTTGATTTTTTTGATTCAAAACATATTTTTTGTATTGGCAACTCAATTCTTGATTCTCTTGATACAAAACTAGTTTTTTGTATTGGGCACTCAATTTTTGATTTTCTTGAGCCAAAACTAGTTTGTCGTTTTCGCGACACAATTCTTGATTTTCTTGATTCAAAACTAATTTTTTGTATTCGCGATGCAATTCTTGATTTTCTTGATCCAAAACTAGTTTTTTGTATTGTGTACTCAATTCTTTATTTTCTTCAGCCAAAACTAGTTTGTCGTATTCTCGACACAATTCTTAATTTTCTTGATTCAAAACTAATTTTTTGTATTCGCGATGCAATTCTTGATTTTCTTGATCCAAAACTAGTTTTTTGTATTGTGCACTCAATTCTTTATTTTCTTGAGCCAAAACTAGTTTTTCGTATTAGCGACTCAATTTTTGATTTTCTTGATTCAAAACTAATTTTTTGTATTCGCGATGCAATTCTTGATTTTTCTTGATCCAAAACTAGTTTTTTGTATTGTGCACTCAATTCTTTATTTTCTTGAGCCAAAACTAGTTTGTCGTATTCACGACACAATTCTTGATTTTCTTGATTCAAAACTAATTTTTTGTATTCGCGATGCAATTCTTGATTTTTCTTGATCCAAAACTAGTTTTTTGTATTGTGCACTTAATTCTTTATTTTTTCTTGAGCCAAAACTAGTTTGTCGTATTCGCGACACAATTCTTGATTTTCTTGATTCAAAACTTATTTTTTGTATTGGGCACTCAATTCTTGATTTTCTTGATCCAAAACTAGTTTTTTGTATTGGGCACTCAATTCTTTATTTTCTTGAGCCAAAACTAGTTTTTCGTATTCGCGAATCAATTTTTGATTTTCTTGATTCAAAACTAATTTTTTCTATTCGCGACGCAATTCTTGATTTTCTTGATCCAAAATTAGTTTTTTGTATTCCCCACTCAATTCTTGATTTTTTTCTTGATCCAAATCTAGTTTTTTTGTATTGGGCACTCAATTCTTGATTTTTCTTGATCCAAAAAAAGTTTTTTCTATTGGACACTCAATTCTTGATTTTCTTGATTCAAAACTTATTTTTGGTATTCGCGACGCAATTCTTGATTTTCTTGAGCTAAAACTAGTTTTTCGTATTCGCGACTAATTTCTTGATTTTCTTGATTCAAAAATTATTTTTGTATTGGGCACTCAATTCTTGATTTCCTTGATCCAAAACTAGTTTTTCGTATTGGGTACTCAATTCTTTATTTTCTAGAGCCAAAACTAGTTTGTCGTATTCGCGACACAATTCTTGATTTTTTTGATTCAAAACTAATTTTTTGTATTCGCGACTCAATTCTTGATTTTCTTAATCCAAAACTAGTATTTTGTATTCGCGACGCAATTCTTGATTTTCTTGATCCAAAACTAGTTTTTTTCTATTGGGCACTCGATTCTTGATTTTTCTTCATCCAAAACAAGTTTTTTGTATTGGGCACTCAATTCTTGATTTTCTTGAGCCAAAACTAGCTTTTTGTATTCGCGACTCAATTCTTGATTTTCTTGATCCAAAAATTTTTTTTCTTAGTATTCGCGACGCAATTCTTGATTTTTGTTGATCCAAAATAAGTTTTTTGTATTGGACTCTCAATTCTTGATTTTCTTGATTCAAAACTTATTTTTTGTATTCGCGATGCAATTCTTGATTTTCTTGATCCAAAACTAGTTTTTTGTATTGGGCACTCAATTCTTTATTTTCTTGAGCCAAAACTAGTTTTTCGTATTCGCGACTCAATTTTTGATTTTCTTGATTCAAAAGTAATTTTTTGTATTCGCGTCGCAATTCTTGATTTTTTTGATCCAAAATTAGTTTTTTGTATTCCCCACTCAATTCTTGATTTTTATCTTAATCCAAATCTAGTTTTTTTGTATTGGGCACTCAATTCTTGATTTTTCTTGATCCAAAACAAGTTTTTTCTATTGGACACTCAATTCTTGATTTTCTTGATTCAAAACATATTTTTGGTATTCGCGACGCAATTCTTAATTGTCTTGAGCTAAAACTAGTTTTTCGTATTCGCGACAAAATTCATGATTTTCTTGATTCAAAACTTATTTTTTGTATTGGGCACTCAATTCTTGATTTTCTTGATCCAAAACTAGTTTTTTGTATTGGGCACTCAATTCTTGATTTTCTAGAGCCAAAACTAGTTTGTCGTATTCACGACACAATTCTTGATTTTCTTGATCCAAAACTAGTTTTTTGTATTGGGCACTCAATTCTTGATTTTCTAGAGCCAAAACTAGTTTGTCGTATTCGCGACACAATTCTTGATTTTCTTGATTCAATACTAATTTTTTGTATAAGCGACGCAATTCTTGATTTTCTTGATCCAAAACTAGTTTTTTGTATTCGCGACGCAATTCTTGATTTTCTTGATCCAAAACTAGTTTTTTTCTATTGGGCACTCGATTCTTGATTTTTCTTCATCCAAAACAAGTTTTTTGTATTGAGCACTCAATTCTTGATTTTCTTGAGCCAAAACTAGTTTTTCGTATTCGTGACTCAATTCTTGATTTTCTTGATCCAAAAAATTTTTTTTTTAGTATTCGCGACGAAATTCTTGATTTTTGTTGATTCAAAATAAGTTTGTTGTATTGGACTCTCAATTCTTGATTTTCTTGAGCCAAAACTAGTTTTTCGTATTCGCTACTCAATTTTTGAGTTTCTTGATTCAAAACTAATTTTTTGTATTCGCGACGCAATTCTTCATTTTCTTGATCTAAATATAGTTTTTCGTATTCGCGACTCAATTCTTGATTTTGGTGATTCAAAACTATTTTTTTGTATTCGCGACGCAATTCTTGATTTTCTTGATCCAAAATTAGTTTTTTGTATTCGCGACCCAATTCTTGATTTTTTTTGATCCAAAACTAGTTTTTTTGTATTGGACACTCAATTTTTGATTTTTCTTGATCCAAAACATGTTTTTTGTATTGGGAACATAATTCTTTATTTTCTTGAGGCAAAACTAGTTCTTCGTATTCGCGACTAAATTCTTGATTTTCTTGATTCAAAACTTATTTTTTGTATTGGGCACTCAATTCTTGATTTTCTTGATCCAAAACTAGTTTTTTGGATTGGGCACTCAATTCTTGATTTTCTAGAGCCAAAACTAGTTTGTCGTATTCACGACACAATTCTTGATTTTCTTGATCCAAAACTAGTTTTTTTTATTGGGCACTCAATTCTTGATTTTCTAGAGCCAAAACTAGTTTGTCGTATTCGCGACACAATTCTTGATTTTCTTGATTCAATACTAATTTTTTGTATAAGCGACGCAATTCTTGATTTTCTTGATCCAAAACTAGTTTTTTGTATTCGCGACGCAATTCTTGATTTTCTTGATCCAAAACTAGTTTTTTTCTATTGGGCACTCGATTCTTGATTTTTCTTCATCCAAAACAAGTTTTTTGTATTGAGCACTCAATTCTTGATTTTCTTGAGCCAAAACTAGTTTTTCGTATTCGTGACTCAATTCTTGATTTTCTTGATCCAAAAAATTTTTTTTTTAGTATTCGCGACGCAATTCTTGATTTTTGTTGATTCAAAATAAGTTTGTTGTATTGGACTCTCAATTCTTGATTTTCTTGAGCCAAAACTAGTTTTTCGTATTCGCTACTCAATTTTTGAGTTTCTTGATTCAAAACTAATTTTTTGTATTCGCGACGCAATTCTTCATTTTCTTGATCTAAAACTAGTTTTTCGTATTCGCGACTCAATTCTTGATTTTGGTGATTCAAAACTATTTTTTTGTATTCGCGACGCAATTCTTGATTTTCTTGATCCAAAATTAGTTTTTTGTATTCGCGACCCAATTCTTGATTTTTTTTGATCCAAAACTAGTTTTTTTGTATTGGACACTCAATTTTTGATTTTTCTTGATCCAAAACAAGTTTTTTGTATTGGGCACATAATTCTTTATTTTCTTGAGGCAAAACTAGTTCTTCGTATTCGCGACTAAATTCTTGATTTTCTTGATTCAAAACTTATTTTTTGTATTGGGCACTCAATTCTTGATTTTCTTGATCCAAAACTAGTTTTTTGGATTGGGCACTCAATTCTTGATTTTCTAGAGCCAAAACTAGTTTGTCGTATTCACGACACAATTCTTGATTTTCTTGATCCAAAACTAGTTTTTTTTATTGGGCACTCAATTCTTGATTTTCTAGAGCCAAAACTAGTTTGTCGTATTCGCGACACAATTCTTGATTTTCTTGATTCAATACTAATTTTTTGTATAAGCGACGCAATTCTTGATTTTCTTGATCCAAAACTAGTTTTTTGTATTCGCGACGCAATTCTTGATTTTCTTGATCCAAAACTAGTTTTTTTCTATTGGGCACTCGATTCTTGATTTTTCTTCATCCAAAACAAGTTTTTTGTATTGAGCACTCAATTCTTGATTTTCTTGAGCCAAAACTAGTTTTTCGTATTCGTGACTCAATTCTTGATTTTCTTGATCCAAAAAATTTTTTTTTTAGTATTCGCGACGCAATTCTTGATTTTTGTTGATTCAAAATAAGTTTGTTGTATTGGACTCTCAATTCTTGATTTTCTTGAGCCAAAACTAGTTTTTCGTATTCGCTACTCAATTTTTGAGTTTCTTGATTCAAAACTAATTTTTTGTATTCGCGACGCAATTCTTCATTTTCTTGATCTAAAACTAGTTTTTCGTATTCGCGACTCAATTCTTGATTTTGGTGATTCAAAACTATTTTTTTGTATTCGCGACGCAATTCTTGATTTTCTTGATCCAAAATTAGTTTTTTGTATTCGCGACCCAATTCTTGATTTTTTTTGATCCAAAACTAGTTTTTTTGTATTGGACACTCAATTTTTGATTTTTCTTGATCCAAAACAAGTTTTTTGTATTGGGCACATAATTCTTTATTTTCTTGAGGCAAAACTAGTTCTTCGTATTCGCGACTAAATTCTTGATTTTCTTGATTCAAAACTTATTTTTTGTATTGGGCACTCAATTCTTGATTTTCTTGATCCAAAACTAGTTTTTTGGATTGGGCACTCAATTCTTGATTTTCTTGAGCCAAAACTAGTTTTTCGTATTCGCGACACAATTCTTGATTTTCTTGATTCAAAACTAATTTGTTGTATTCGCGAAGCAATTCTTAATTTTTTGAGCCAAAACTAGTTTTTAGTATTCGCGACTCAATTCTTGATTTTCGTGATTCAAAACTAATTTTTTGTTTTCGCGACGCAATTCTTGATTTTCTTGATCCAAAACTAGTTTTTTGTATTCGCGACGCAATTCTTGATTTTCATGATCCAAAACTAGTTTTTTGTATTCGCGACGCAATTCTTGATTTTCTTGATCCAAAACTAGTTTTTTTCTATTGGGCACTCAATTCTTGATTTTTCTTGATCCAAAATAAGTTTTTTGTATTGGGCACTTAATTCTTGATTTTCTTTAGCCAAAACTAATATTTCGTATTCGCAACTCAATTCTTGAGTTTCTTGATTCAAAACTAGTTTTTTGTATTCGCGACGCAATTCTTGATTTTCTAGAGCTAAAACTAGTTTTTCGTATTCGCGACTAAATTTTTTATTTTCTTGATTCAAAACAAATTTTTCGTATTCGCGACGCAATTCATGATTTTCTTGATCCAAAACTAGTTTTTTGTATTAGGCACTCAATTCTTGATTTTCTTGAGCCAAAACTAGTTTTTTTGTATTGGACACTCAATTTTTGATTTTTCTTGATCGAAAACAAGTTTTTTGTATTGGGAACATAATTCTTTATTTTCTTGAGGCAAAACTAGTTCTTCGTATTCGCGACTAAATTTTGATTTTCTTGATTCAAAACTTATTTTTTGTATTGGGCAGTCAATTCTTGATTTTCTTGATCCAAAACTAGTTTTTTGGATTGGGCACTCAATTCTTGATTTTCTAGAGCCAAAACTAGTTTGTCGTATTCACGACACAATTCTTGATTTTCTTGATCCAAAACTAGTTTTTTGTATTGGGCACTCAATTCTTGATTTTCTAGAGCCAAAACTAGTTTGTCGTATTCACGACACAATTCTTGATTTTCTTGATTCAATACTAATTTTTTGTATAAGCGACGCAATTCTTGATTTTCATGATCCAAAACTAGTTTTTTGTATTCGCGACGCAATTCTTGATTTTCTTGATCCAAAACTAGTTTTTTTCTATTGGGCACTCGATTCTTGATTTTTCTTCATCCAAAACAAGTTTTTTGTATTGAGCACTCAATTCTTGATTTTCTTGATTCAAAACTAGTTTTTTGTATTCGCGACGCAATTCTTGATTTTCTTGATCCAAAACTAGTTTTTTGTATTCGCGACGCAATTCTTGATTTTCTTGATCCAAAACTAGTTTTTTTCTATTGGGCACTCGATTCTTGATTTTTCTTCATCCAAAATAAGTTTTTTGTATTGGGCACTTAATTCTTGATTTTCTTGAGCCAAAACTAATATTTCGTATTCGCGACTCAATTCTTGAGTTTCTTGATTCAAAACTAGTTTTTTGTATTCGCGACGCAATTCTTGATTTTCTAGAGCTAAAACTAGTTTTTCGTATTCGTGACTAAATTTTTTATTTTCTTGATTCAAAACAAATTTTTCGTATTCGCGACGCAATTCATTATTTTCTTGATCCAAAACTAGTTTTTTGTATTAGGCACTCAATTCTTGATTTTCTTGAGCCAAAACTAGTTTTTCGTATTCGCGACTCAAGTCTTGATTTTCGTGATTCAAAACTAATTTGTTGTATTCGCGATGCTATTCTTGAGTTTCTTGATCCAAAACTAGTTTTTTGTATTCGCGACGCAATTCTTGATTTTCTTGATCCAAAACTAGTTTTTTTTCTATTGGGCACTCAATTCTTTATTTTTCTTGATCCAAAATATGTTTTTTGTATTGGGCACTCAATTCTTGATTTTCTTGAGCCAAAACTTGTTTTTCGTATTCGCGACTCAATTCTTGATTTTCGTGATTCAAAACTAATTTTTTTATTCGCGACGCAATTCTTGATTTTCTTGATCCAAAACTAGTTTTTTGTATTCGCGACGCAATTCTTGATTTTCTTGATCCAAAACTAGTTTTTTTCTATTGGCACTCAATTCTTGATTTTTCGTGATCCAAAGCAAGTTTTTTTTTATTGGGCACTCAATTCTTGATTTTCTTGAGCCAAAACTAGTTTTTCGTATTCGCGACTCAATTCTTGTTTTTCGTGATTCAAAACTAATTTTTTGTATTCGCGACGCAATTCTTGATATTCTTGATCCAAAACTAGTTTTTTGTATTCGCGACGCAATTCTTGATTTTCTTGATCCAAAACTATTTTTTTTTTCTATTGGGCACTCAATTCTTGATTTTTCTTGATCCAAAACAAGTTTTTTTTATTGGGCACTCAATTCTTGATTTTCTTGAGCCAAAACTAGTTTTTCGTATTCGCGACTCAATTCTTGATTTTCGTGATTCAAAACTAATTTTTTGTATTCGCGACGCAATTCTTGATTTTCTTGATCCAAAACTAGTTTTTTTGTATTCGCGACGCAATTCTTGATTTTCTTGATCCAAAACTAGTTTTTTGTATTCGCGACCCAATTATTGATTTTCATGATCCAAAACTAGTTTTTTTCTATTGAGCACTCATTTCTTGAGTTTTCTTGATCCAAATTAAGTTTTTTGTATTGGGGCCTCAATTCTTTATTTTCTTGATCCAAAACTAGTTTTTTGTATTCGCCAGTCAATTCATTATTTTTTTGATGCAAAACTAGAATTTTGTATTCGGGACGCAATTCTTAATTTTCTTGATCCAAAACTAGTTTTTTGTATTCGCGACGCAATTCTAGATTTTCTTGATCCAAAACTAGTTTTTCGTACTCTATCCTAAATTATCGATTTTCGTGATTCAAAACTAGTTTTTCGTATTCTGGACCAAATTGTTGATTTTCTTCATCCAAAACTAGTTTTTTGTATTCCGGACCCAATACTTGTTTTTCTTGATCCAAAATTGGTTTTTGGTATTCGAAACGCAATTCTTGAGTTTCTTGATCCAAAACTAGTTTTTTGTATTATGGACGCAATTCTTCATTTTCTTGATCGAAAACTCGTTTTTTGTATTCGCGACTCAATTCTTAGTTTTCTTGATCCAAAACTAGTTTTTTGTATTCGCAACTCTATTCTTGATTTTCTTGATCCAAAACTAGTTTTTTGTATTCGCGACGCAATTCTTGATTTTTTTGATTCAAAACTAGTTTTTCGTATTCTGCACTTTATTATCGATTTTCTTTAACCAAAACTAGTTTTTTGTATTCCGGACCCAATACTTGTTTTTCTTGATCCAAAATTGGTTTTTGGTATTCGAAACGCAATTCTTGAGTTTCTTGATCAAAAACTAGTTTTTTGTATTATGGACGCAATTCTTCATTTTCTTGATCGAAAACTCGTTTTTTGTATTCGCGACGCAATTCTTGATTTTCTTGATCCAAATCTAGTTTTTCGTATTCTGCACTCAATTATCGATTTTCTTGATCCAAAACTTATTTTTTGTATTGGACACTCAATTCTTGATTTTCTTGATCCAAAACTAGTTTTTTGTATTCCGGACCCAATACTTGATTTTCTTGATCCAAAACTAGTTTTTTGTATTCCGGACCCAATACTTGTTTTTCTTGATCCAAAATTGGTTTTTGGTATTCGAAACGCAATTCTTGAGTTTCTTGATCCAAAACTAGTTTTTTGTATTATGGACGCAATTCTTCATTTTCTTAATCGAAAACTCGTTTTTTGTATTCGCGACGCAATTCTTGATTTTCTTGATCCAAATCTAGTTTTTCGTATTCTGCACTCAATTATCGATTTTCTTGATCCAAAACTAGTTTTTTATTTTCGGGACTCTATTCTTGATTTTCTTGATTCAAAACTTATTTTTTGTATACGAGACTCTATTCTTGATTTTCTTTATCCAAAACTGGTTTTTGGTATTTGCGACGCAATTCTTGATTTTCTTGATCCAAAACTAGTTGTTAGTATTTGCGACTCTATTATTGATTTTCTTGATGCAAAACTAGATTTTTTTATTCAGGACGCAATTCTTGATTTTCTTGATCCAAAACTAGTTTTTTCGTATTCGGGACCCTATTCTTGATTTTCTTAATCCAAAACTGGTTTTTGGTATTAGGGACGCAATTCTTGATTTTTTTGATTCAAAACTAGTTTTTCGTATTCTGCACTTTATTATCGATTTTCTTGAACCAAAACTAATTTTTTGTATTCCGGACCCAATACTTGTTTTTCTTGATCCAAAATTGGTTTTTGGTATTCGAAACGCAATTCTTGAGTTTCTTGATCCAAAACTAGTTTTTTGTATTATGGACGCAATTCTTCATTTTCTTGATCGAAAACTCGTTTTTTGTATTCGCGACTCAATTCTTAGTTTTCTTGATCCAAAACTAGTTTTTTGTATTCGCAACTCTATTCTTGATTTTCTTGATGCAAAACTAGATTTTTGTATTCGGGACGCAATTCTTGATTTTCTTGATCCATAAAATATTTTTTGTATTCGCGACGCAATTCTTGATTTTCTTGATCCAAACCTAGTTTTTCGTATTCTGCACTCAATTATCGATTTTCTTGATCAAAAACTAGTTTTTCGTATTCTACACTCAATTATCGATTTCCTTGATCCAAAACTAGTTTTTTGTATTCGCGACTCCATTCTTGATTTTCTCGATCCAAAACTAGTTTTTGTATTCGCGACTCAATTCTTGATTTTTTCGATCCAAAACTAGTTTTTTGTATTCGCGACGCAATTCTTGATTTTCTTGAAGCAAAACTAGATTTTTGTATTCGGGACGCAATTCTTGATTTTCTTGATCCAAAACTAGTTTTTTGTATTCGAGACGCTATTCTTGATTTTACTTTATCCAAAACTGGTTTTTGGTATTCGGGACGCAATTTTTGATTTTCTTGATCCGTAACTAATTTTTTGTATTCGCGACTCCATTCTTGATTTTCTCGATCCAAAACTAGTTTTTGTATTCGCGACTCAATTCTTGATTTTTTCGATCCAAAACTAGTTTTTTGTATTCGCGACGCAATTCTTGATTTTCTTGAAGCAAAACTAGATTTTTGTATTCGGGACGCAATTCTTGATTTTCTTGATCCAAAACTAGTTTTTTGTATTCGAGACCCTATTCTTGATTTTACTTTATCCAAAACTGGTTTTTGGTATTCGGGACGCAATTTTTGATTTTCTTGATCCGTAACTAATTTTTTGTATTCGCGACGTAATTCTTGATTTTCTTGATCAAAAACTAGTTTTTCGTATCCTGCACTCAATTATCGATTTTCTTGATTCAAAACTAGTTTTTTGTATTCTGGACGCAATTCTTGATTTTCTTGATCCAAAACTAATTTTTTGTATTCTGGACCAAATTGTGTATTTTCTTGATCCAAAACTGGTTTTTGGTAGTCGGGACACAATTATTGATTTTCTTGATCAAAAACAAGTTTTTCGTATTCTGCACTCAATTAACGATTTTCTTGATCCAAAACTAATTTTTTGTATTCGCGACGCAATTCTTGATTTTCTTGATGAAAAACAAGTTTTTTGTATTCACGACGCAAGTCTTGATTTTTTTCTTGATCCAAAACTAGTTTTTTGTATTCTGGACGCAATTCTTGATTTTCTTGATCCAAAACTAGTTTTTTGTATTCGCGACGCAATTCTTCATTTTCTTGATCCAAAACTAGTTTTTTTTTATTATGGACCAAATTGTGAATTTTCTAGATCCAAAACTAGTTTTTTGTATTCTTAACACAATTCTTGATTTTCTTGATGAAAAACTAGATTTTTGTATTCACGACGCAAGTCTTTATTTTCTTGATCCAAAACTAGTTTTTTGTATTCTGGACGCAATTCTTGATTTTCATTATCCAAAACTAGTTTTTTGTATTCTGGACGCAATTCTTAATTTTTCTTGATCCAAAACTAGTTTTTTGTATTCTGGACCAAATTGTGAATTTTCATGATCCAATACTAGTTTTTTGTATTCTGGACGCAATTCTTGATATTCTTGATCCAAAACTAGTTTTTTGTATTCGCGACGCAATTCTTGATTTTCTTGATCCAAAACTAGTTTTTCGTATTCTGCACTCAATTATCGATTTTCTTGATCCAAAACTAGTTTTTTGTATTCGCGACACAATTCTTGATTTTCTCGATCGAGAACTAGTTTTTGTATTCGCGACTCAAATCTTGATTTTTTTGATCCAAAACTAGTTTTTGGATTCGCGACGCAATTCTTGATTTTCTTGATCCAAAACTAGTTTTTTGTATCCGGGACCCTATTCTTGATTTTCTTTATCCAATACTGGTGTTTGGTATTCGGGACGAAATTTTTTATTTTCTTGATCCATAACTAATTTTTTGTATTCGCGACACAATTCTTGATTTTCTTGATCAACAACTAGTTTTTCGTATTCTGCACTCAATTATCGATTTTCTTGATCCAAAACTAGTTTTTTGTATTCCGGACCCAATACTTGATTTTCTTGATCCAAAATTGGTTTTTGGTATTCGACACGCAATTCTTGAGTTTCTTGATCCAAAACTAGTTTTTTGTATTATGGACGCAATTCTTCATTTTCTTGATCGAAAACTAGTTTTTTGTATTCGCGACTCAATTCTTAGTTTTCTTGATCCAAAACTTGTTTTTTGTATTCGCCACTCTATTCTTGATTTTCTTGATGCAAAACTAGATTTTTGTATTCGGGACGCAATTCTTGATTTTCTTGATCCAAAACTAGTTTTTTGTATTCGGGGCCCTATTCTTCATTTTCTTGATCCAAAACTGATTTTTGGTATTCGGGACGCAATTCTTGATTTTCTTGATCCATAACATATTTTTTGTATTCGTGACGCAATTCTTGATTTTCTTGATCAAAAACTAGTTTTTCGAATTCTGCACTCTATTATCGATTTTCTGGATCCAAAACTAGTTTTTCGTATTCTGTACTCAATTATCGATTTCCTTGATCCAAAACTAGTTTTTTGTATTCGCGACTCCATTCTTGATTTTCTCGATCCAAAACTAGTTTTTGTATTCGCGACTTAATTCTTGATTTTTTTGATCCAAAACTAGTTTTTTGTATTCACGACGCAATTCTTGATTTTCTTGATGCAAAACTAGATTTTTCTATTCGGGACGCAATTCTTGATTTTCTTGATCCAAAACTAGTTTTTTGTACTCGAGACCCTATTCTTGATTTTACTTTATCCAAAACTAGTTTTTGGTATTCGGGACGCAATTTTTGATTTTCTTGATCCGTAACTAATTTTTTGTATTCGCGACGCAATTCTTGATTTTCTTGATCAAAAACTAGTTTTTCGTATCCTGCACTCAATTATCGATTTTCTTGATCCAAAACTAGTTTTTTGTATTTTGGACGCAATTCTTGATTTTCTTGATCCAAAACAAATTTTTTGTATTCTGGACCAAATTGTGTATTTTCTTGATCCAAAACTAGTTTTTGGTAGTCGGGACAAAATTATTTATTTTCTTGATCAAAAACTAGTTTTTCGTATTCTGCACTCAATTATCGATTTTCTTAATCCAAAACTAGTTTTTTGTATTCGCGACGCAATTCTTGATTTTCTTGATGAAAAACAAGTTTTTTGTATTCACGACGCAAGTCTTGATTTTTTCTTAATCCAAAACTAGTTTTTTGTATTCGCGACGCAATTCTTGATTTTCTTGATCCAAAACTAGTTTTTTGTATTCGCGACGCAATTCTTCATTTTCTTGATCCAAAACTAGTTTTTTTTATTCTGGACCAAATTGTGAATTTTCTTGATCCAAAACTAGTTTTTTGTATTCTTAACGCAATTCTTGATTTTCTTTATGAAAAACTAGTTTTTTGTATTCACGACGCAAGTCTTGATTTTCGTGATCCAAAACTAGTTTTTTGTATTATGGACGCAATTCTTGATTTTCTTTATCCAAAACTAGTTTTTTGTATTCTGGACGCAATTCTTAATTTTTCTTGATCCAAAACTAGTTTTTTGTATTCTGGACCAAATTGTGAATTTTCTTGATCCAAAACTAGTTTTTTGTATTCGCGACGCAATTCTTGATTTTCTTGATCCAAAACTAGTTTTTCGTATTCTGCACTCAATTATCGATTTTCTTGAACAAAAACTAGTTTTTTGTATTCGCGACACAATTCGTGATTTTCTCGATCGAGAACTAGTTTTTGTATTCGCGACTTAATTCTTGATTTTTTTGATCCAAAACTAGTTTTTTGTATTCGCGACGCAATTCTTGATTTTCTAGATCCAAAACTAGTTTTTTGTATTCGGGACCCTATTCTTGATTTTCTTTATCCAATACTGGTTTTTGGTATTCGGGACGAAATTTTTGATTTTCTTGATCCGTAACTAATTTTTTGTATTCGCGACGCAATTCTTGATTTTCTTGATCAAAAACTAGTTTTTCGTATTCTGCACTCAATTATCGATTTTGATGATCCAAAACTAGTTTTTTGTATTCTGGACGCAATTCTTGATTTTCTTGATCCAAAACTAGTTTTTTGTATTCTGGACCAAATTGTGTATTTTCTTGATCCAAAACTAGTTTTTGGTATTCGGGACACAATTCTTGATTTTCTTGTTCCAAAACTAGTTTTTCGTATTCTGCACTTAATTATCGATTTGCTTGATCCAAAACTAGTTTTTTTTTTTCAGAACTCTATTGTTGATTTTCTTGATCCAAAACTGGTTTTTGGTATTCGCGACGCAATTCTTGATTTTCTTGATCCAAAACTAGTTTTTTGTATTCGCCACTCAATTCATTATTTTCTTGATGCAAAACTAGATTTTTGTATTCGGGACGCAATTCTTGATTTTTTTGATCGAAAACTAGTTTTTTGTATTCGCGACGCAATTCTAGATTTTCTTGATCCAAAACTAGTTTTTCGTATTCTATCCTAAATTATCGATTTTTTGATCCAAAACTAGTTTTTTGTATTCTGGACCAAATTGTTGATTTTCTTCGTCCAAAACTAGTTTTTCGTATTCGGGACACAATTCTTAATTTTCTTGATCCAAAACTAGTTTTTTGTATTCGCCACGCAATTCTTGATTTTTTCTTGATCCAAAAGTAGTTTTTTGTATTCGCGACGCAATTCTGGATTTTCTTGATCCAAAACTAATTTTTTGTATTCGCGACATAATTCTTGATTTTCTTGATCCAAAACTAGTTTTTTTTTATTTGGGACCCTATTCTAGATTTTCTTGATCCAAAACTGGTTTTTGATATTCGGGACGCAATTCTTGATTTTCTTGATGCAAAACTAGATTTTTGTATTCAGGACGCAATTCTTGATTTCTTGATCCAAAACTAGTTTTTTTGTATTCGGGACCCTATTCTAGATTTTCTTGATCCAAAACTGGTTTTTGGTATTCGGGACTGTGCGGCCCTTTTTCGCGGCCCACGCGCGAGGCATCGGCATCCACGCTCACGGGGGAAGAAGGTGCAGGTACATCCCTATGCGTGTTTGTGCGCTCAAGGACTTATTATTTAGGCGATTGTGGGAACTTTTATTTTCCGACGGGCGCAAGCCCCCGCCGTTAATTACCCCGGCTCTCGCCTCGGGAACCTCTAATTAATGGGCTAAACTAATTAAAATATATGGATCAGATTTATTGCTTTATTTCTTCCTTCCTCTTTTATATAATACATGTTTAAAATAACCAAAAGATATAACTTTTGATAATAAGACTAAAGACGTATGATCTAAAGTCAGAGAAACGTATAATTTCTTATAAATCAGAGATCGAGGACGTATAAAATTATTGATCTCACGGAGTTCGAATATGAAGCGCACTGCCAACTCGATACTCAAGAAATCAGAGATGTTTAATCTCTATAGAGGCTCATGTCAAAGACAAGGGCGTATCGTCCTAAACAGTCTATTGACCTTCCAAATCCCGAATCTGAAGCGCCATGCCAATTCGAAACCTGAGAAATTTGGAGAATCGGGAACGTATAATTCTTTATCGATTTCCAAAATGATGTACGTTAAACCTGAAGCGCACTGCCAGTTTAACGTTCTCGAAACATGATTTGATATGATTTGATATGTTGGTATGTTTTACCAAGTTTTGGACTTATCTGCATATTTGACATATTTGACATGTTTGGTCAAAAGTTTGGGCATATTTGCATATTTAACATGTTTGGTCAGAAGTTTGGGCATATTTTCATATTTGACATGTTTGGTCAAATACTTGGGCATATATGTATTTTTGACATATTTGATCAAATGTTTGGGTTGATTTGCATATTTGACATGTTTGGTCAAAGATTTGGGCATATTTGCATATTTAACATGTTTGGTCGAAGGTTTGGACATATTTGCATTTTTGACATATTTGGTTAAATATTTGGGTATATTTGGGTTTATTTGCATATTTGACATGTTTGGTCAAAGATTTGGACATATTGACATATATAAAATATTTCAATTTGTTTTATCAAAATATGACAAAGTTTGGTTATTTTGAATATTTTGTCTTGTTTTATCAAGACATAATATAATTTGATTATTTTGAATATTTTGATTTGTTTTATAACATGATTCAATCATTTTTGAATATTTTGATTTGTTTTATCAAAATATGACATAATTTGATTATTTTGAATATTTCGATTTGTTTTATCAAAATATAATATAATTTGATCATTTTGAATATTTTGATTTGTTTTATCAAAATATGACATAATTTGATTATTTTAAATATTTTGATTTGTTTTATCAAAACATAACATAATTTGAATATTTTGAATATTTTGATTTGTTTTATCAAAATATAACATAATTTGGTCATTTTGAATATCTTGATTTGTTTTATCAAAATATAACATAATTTGATCATTTTGGACATTTTGATTTGTTTTATCAAAATACAACATAATTTGATCATTTTGAATATTTTGATTTGTTTTATCAAAATACAACATAATTGGATCATTTTGAATGTTTTGACTTGTTTTTATCAAAATACAACATAATTTGATCATTTTGAATATTTTGACTTGTTTTATCAAAATACAACATAATTCGATCATTTTGAATATTTTGATTTGTTTTATCAAAATACAACATGATTCGATTATTTTGAATATTTTGATTTGTTTTATCAAAATACAACATGATTTGATCATTTTGAATATTTTGATTTGTTTTATCAAAATACAACATGATTTGATCATTTTGGACATTTTGATTTGTTTTATCAAAATACAACATAATTTAATCATCTTGAATATTTTGACTTTTTAATATCAAAATACAACATAATTGGATCATTTTGAATATTTTGACTTGTTTTATCAAAATACAACATAATTCGATCATTTTGAATATTTTGACTTGTTTTATCAAAATACAACATAATTCGATCATTTTGAATATTTTGATTTGTTTTATCAAAATACAACATAATTTGATCATTTTGAATATTTTGACTTGTTTTATCAAAATACAATATAATTTGATTATTTTGAATATTTTGACTTATTTTATCAAAATACAACATAATTCGATCATTTTGAATATTTTGATTTGTTTTATCAAAATACAACATGATTTGATCATTATGAATATTTTGATTTGTTTTATCAAAATACAACATAGTTCGATCATTTTGAATATTTTGATTTGTTTTATCAAAATACAACATGATTTGATCATTTTGAATATTTTGATTTGTTTTATCAAAATACAACATGATTGGATCATTTTGAATATTTTGATTTGTTTTATCAAAATACAACATGATTTGATCATTTTGGACATTTTGATTTGTTTTATCAAAATACAACATAATTTAATCATCTTGAATATTTTGACTTTTTAATATCAAAATACAACATAATTGGATCATTTTGAATATTTTGACTTGTTTTATCAAAATACAACATAATTCGATCATTTTGAATATTTTGACTTGTTTTATCAAAATACAACATAATTCGATCATTTTGAATATTTTGATTTGTTTTATCAAAATACAACATAATTTGATCATTTTGAATATTTTGACTTGTTTTATCAAAATACAATATAATTTGATTATTTTGAATATTTTGACTTATTTTATCAAAATACAACATAATTCGATCATTTTGAATATTTTGATTTGTTTTATCAAAATACAACATGATTTGATCATTTTGAATATTTTGATTTGTTTTTTCAAAATACAACATAATTTAATCATTTTGAATATTTTGATTTGTTTTATCAAAATAAAATATAAATTGGGTACCTTGAACATTTTGATTTGTTTTATCAAAATATAAACAATTTGGGCATTTTGAATATTTTGATTTGTTTTATCAAAATATAAATAATTTGGGTATTTTGGATGTTATATTTTGATTTGTTTTATCAAAATATAACATAATTTGAGTATCTTGAATGTTTTGATTTGTTTTATCAAAATATAAATAATTTGATTATCTTTAATATTTTGATTTGTTTTATCAATGTATAACATAATTTGAGTATCTTGAATATTTTGATTTGTTTTATCAAAAAATAAATAATTTGGGTATTTTGAATATTTTGATTTGTTTTATCAAAATATAAATAATTTAGGTATTTTGAATATTTTGATTTGTTTTATCAAAATATAAATAATTCGAGTATCTTGAATATTTTGATTTGTTTTATCAAAATATAAATAATTTGGGTATTTTGAATATTTTGATTTGTTTTATCAAAATATAAATAATTTGAGTATCTTGAATATTTTGATTTGTTTTATCAAAATATAAATAACTTGGGTATTTTGAATATTTTGATTTGTTTTATCAAAATATAAATAATTTGAGTATCTTGAATATTTTGATTTGTTTTATCAAAATATAAGAAAATATTTGTACAAGATGATATGTTTTGATTTTTTTTTAAGATAAAAATAAAATCAAAACTAACTTTTTATTGATCCAAAAATATCTTCAAATGAAGCCATGATTTTTGATATATTTTTCATGATTTTTGGTTTTAAGAAATTATTTTTATTTAATATTTAAAGTCTGTTTTTTGAAACAGATTAATGTGAGCCGTTGATTTAAAGCTAGATCATCAAGATCCAAACTTTGAATTTTTCTGGGCTGTCGGATGGCATCAGGATCCGTGCAATTTCCCTCCCATATGCTTGAGTTCAAATTTCATCAACATTCACACTTTCATGTGCATCAATATTCGTGCTTTTGCTTGATTGGAGCTCTGCCGGCGTCGGATCGTCGATCGGGGGGAACCACCGGAGTCGTCCCGGCAAGGAGGACACTACTGTCCCGGTCTTGGGGCCACTAGCTCCGGCGATCGCCGGAAATAGTGCCACCAGTTCGGCTAGGGCTGGAAACTCGTGGGAAATCGGTTTTTTGTCGATTTTGAGCTCGTTTTGTCAAATTGGCTCAATTCCTTCGAGCTGTAGCATCGTTAGAACATAACAAACAAGTTTGTGAAGCTTAATTTTAATTTAAATCTCTGAATATGTGAGTTTTGCCGACCGGTACCGAATGGACTCAAACGGATTTGGTACTGATTGAAAATTCGTTCATTTATCATTGTTTTCTCTTCAATTGATTCTTCGAAAAATATATTTAATCATGTTCCAGTATATTTGAGTGGTCAATTTCACCATTTTTTATTTCTGGAGAAAAAACGAGAGAAAAAAACAGAAAGGAAAAAAAAAACAGAAAAGAAAAAAAAAACAGAACCAACCCAGTTTTTTTCTTTTGACAGACCCAACTTCAAAAATTCATATAAAATCACAAAAAATTAAAAAAATTATGAAATTTTGGGGACATGTCCATGAAATCATACTCTATATTATTGCAAAATTTCAGGTCAAATGGGTGAGTAAATCGAGATATATTGGCTGATCTTTGAACTGGCCAGATAAGGCACATGCCAGATCTGTGCTAGTTCTGTTTTCTGTTTTTTTCTTTTTTTTTTCTTTTTCCAAGCAATTCACACACCCTAATCAACTAAAAAAGAAAATCCAGATCAAATAAACAGTCACCCTTTATCAGGCTATATTTTTTTTTATTTAAATCAGTTTTTTTTTTGGATGTTGAGTTTGGTGTTTGACCATCAGTTGACTTTTACAGAAATTTTGGACCAGCGAAATTCAACAGGCGATATCTCCCTGTTCACAAGTCCAAAAATTATGAAATTTTAGGAGAATGTGTGTTTAATCTTGTTCTAAGTCCTGTCCAAATTTGAGGCCAATTTTCTTAGTAAATAAAAAGATATGAAATTTCAAAAAAAATTGACAAAAATGCCCCTGTTTGGTACCAGTTGAGCATCATAAGGCTCAATGAGCTTTAAAGCACTGGTACAAGCTCACAAATAATATTGTTTCACTAAATAAATGTAAGAGAACATGGAGGGTCAAGTTTTAAATAATTCTTTTATTAAAAAGCATGAATTTGTGTCAAAATCACAAGCTTTTCTTATTTTTACAGATTTTTGACAATATTTCAACTCGATTTTTGAGATTTCGAGTTTGATATTATGCTTTGCTTGATGCTTAGCACTATATGAATTATGCTTTGCTTGATGCCCCTTATTTCCAAATTTTTTTCTTTTTGAGAGATGGCATTCACCATAACCCTCTTAAATATATATTTGTCAAAAATTTATAAAAAAAAGAAGTTATATTAACAAAACTAATTTTAAATTGAGAAAACAAAGATATAGAGGTAGCATTCACTACAACACTAATCTTTGATCTCTTTTTTTATTTATTATTTTTTTTAAAAAAAAGACAACAAAAGCAAAAAAAAAAAAGGAAATATATTTCATTCATTAAGAAAAATATAAAATTTCATTAATTGCATACATTTCATACCTTTCACAACTCAAGAAAATGAATTCCAAATCTATAAAAAATTTCAGTTTTTTTTAAAAAAACCCAAAATTTTTGAAATTGGCTAATCCCTAAGATATTTTTTTTTCTTCTTCTTTTCTCCTCTTTTTTTTTTGCAGATGGGGGGGTCCTTATATAGCCTCAAGGCTAGGACAACACATTGATATCATCTCCACCATCAATTTTGATCAAATGGTGGAAATTGAAAGTTGGCTAAAGACAAACATTGTCCAACATGGCATAAAATTTGTTTCTTTTCTATTCTTCTGATTCTTCTGCATTCTTGAAGCCTACCAAAGTGTGCCAAGTGTCTCCAAAAGACTGGATTGTGTCAGAGGCATCTAAAACACCCTTGTCTTTTTCAATTTTCGGGCTTGGGACAGCTTGCACTTTTTGGATGCGTTTGATACTTGTTTTACATCATTGAGAACTTATTTGGCATCCCTATAGCATTTTCATATCCTGGAATTACCCTTTGTAACCCCAATTTGCTCAATTGAGGCCGAGCTTGCCCACATTCGGGCTTCCCTTTGTGACCCCGTCATTCCACCACTCCAAACTTCAAATTGAAACTTTGAACACCGTCGTGGCACCCTTGTGACGCTCCCCAACCATTCAATTTGGGCTATTGGTCACCAATTTGCTCGTTCGGCCTCTTCACCAACATAAGTTTCGTACCCGATTTCTCCCTCGTTAATTCATCTATTTTTAAAATTGACGGCTTCCCCGAACTCTCCTCGCCGAGCTCTATCCGGGGCTAAGAGGAATCGCGACGAGACGCCCGGAGTCGCTGCCCCGCCGCCGGCCAGCCCCTGGCCGAACTCCCCTGTGCAGAAAAGAAGAAATGAAGGAGAAGAGGGAGGAGATCCTGTCCAGTGGGACCCACTGTCGGAGAGAGAAAGGGAGAGAGAAGAGGGACTGGTTCGGGTCCCATTCGCTAGTGAAACAAAAGGATGTGGGTCCCTTTTGTCATGTTTAATGAGAAACAAACACCTTTCCTTCTTCACATAGTCTTGGTCCATGTGAACCAATGCACCATACCAAATTGAAGGAAGAAGGGTCCACAAGCACCAAGTGCATTTACTCTCTGTCCTCTTCTTTTTCCCTGGAAATTGGAAGAGAGGCGAAGATGGCACTTGGGCTCCCCAAGTTGCACACAGAGTTTTCCCCAGATGCTATTTTATTTGTTTTTTTCTCATTTCTAAATTATTTTTCATGAAATTGTTTATAATAAAATCATGATAATTATTGTAAAATCACAGAAAGTCTTTATATGATTTTTAAGAATATTTTTGGTATTTTTAGAATGAAATTAGGCATTAATTTCATTTCATCATTGTGTATCATATGAGATTAGGCATTAATCTCACATGATAATTATTTCATGAAATTATTTCTTAAAATAAATTTTAAGAGATAAATTTCAAATGTGCCAAATCATGAAATTGAGCATAATTTCATGATTTAATATTCGGCATGATTATTTCATGGAATTGTTTCTTAATTCCAAGAAATAACTTTCAAATGTAATAAATCATGAAATTGGGCATAATTTCATAATTTTAATATTTGTCATAATTATTTCATGAAATTATATTTTTAATTCCAAGAAATAAATTTCATGTGTGGCAAATTACGAAATTGGGCATAATTTCATAATTTAAGACTTGGCATTATTATTTCATGGAATTGTATCTTAATTCCAAAAAATAAATTTCATGTGCGGTGAATTACGAAATTGAGCATAATCTCGTAATTTTAAATTTCGGTATGAAAATCACATGAAATCATATTTGTTAATTTCATGTATTTTAACTTGCGTGTATTTTTTGGTATTATTTATTTATTTATATTTTCTTGACAGCAAACAGGGACGCAATTCTGGATTTTCTTCATCCAAAACTAGTTTTTTGTATTCGCGACGCAATTCTTGATTTTCTTGATCCAAATCTAGTTTTTCGTATTCTGCACTCAATTATCGATTTTTATTGATCCAAAACTGATTTTTGGTATTAGGGACGCAATTCTTGATTTTCTTTATCCAAAACTAGTTTTTCATATTCTGCAATCTATTATCGATTTTCTTCATCCAAAACTAATTTTTTGTATTCTGGATGCAATTCTTCATTTTCTTGGTCCAAAATTAGTTTTTTGTACTCGCGACTCAATTCTTGATTTTCTTGATCCAAAACTAGTTTTTGTATTCGGGACCTTATTCTTGATTTTTTTGATCCAAAACTAGTATTTTGCATTCGCGACGCAATTCTTGATTTTTTTGATGCAAAACTAGATTTTTGTATTTGGGACGCAATTCTTGATTTTCTTGATCCAAAACTAGTTTTTTATATTCGGGACCCTATTCTTGATTTTGTTGATCCAAAACTGGTTTTTGGTATTCGGAACGCAATTCTTGATTTTTTTGATCCAAATCTAGTTTTTCGTATTCGCGACGCAATTATCGATTTTTATTGATCCAAAACTGATTTTTGGTATTCGGGACGCAATTCTTGATTTTCTTGATTTTCTTGATTTAAAACTGGTTTTTGGTATTCGGGACGCAATTCTTGATTTTCTTCATCCAAATCTAGGTTTTCGTATTCTGCACTCAATTATCGATTTTCTTGATCCAAAACTAGTTTTTTGTATTCGCTACTCTATTCTTGTTTTTTCTTGATCCAAAACTGGTTTTTGGTATACGCGACGCAATTCTTGATTTTCTTGATCAAAAACTGGTTTTTTGTATTCGCGACTCTATTCTTGATTTTCTTAATGCAAAACTAGATTGTTGTATTCGGGACGCAATTCTTGATTTTCTTGATGCAAAACTAGATTTTTGTATTCACGACGCAATTTTTCATTTTTTTTGATCCAAAACTAGTTTTTTGTATTCGGGACCCTATTCTAGATTTTCTTGATACAAAACTGGTTTTTGGTATTCGGGACGCAATTCTTGATTTTTCTTGATCCAAAACAATTTTTTTGTATTCGTGACGCAATTCTTGATTTTCTTGATCCAAAACTAGTTTTTCATATTCTGCACTCAATTATCGATTTTCTTGATCCAAAACTAGTTTTTTGTATTCGGGACTCTATTCTTGATTTTCTTGATCCAAAACTAGTTTTTGGAATTCGCGACGCAATTCTTGATTTTCTTGATTCAAAACTAATTTTTTGTATTTGCGACTCTATTCTTGATTTTTTTGATGCAAAACTAGATTTTTGTATTCGGGAGGCAATTCTTGATTTTCTTGATCCAAAACTAGTTTTTTGTATTCGGGACCCTATTCTAGATTTTCTTGATCCAAAACTGGTTTTTGGTATTCGGAACGCAATTCTGCATTTTCTTGATCCAAAACTAGTTTTTTGTATTCGCGACGCAATTCTTGATTTTCTTAATCCAAATCTAGTTTTTCGTATTCTGCACTCAATTATTGATTTTCTTAATCCAAAACTAGTTTTTTATATTCGGGACTCTATTCTTGATTTTCTAGATCCAAAACTGGTTTTTGGTATTCGGGACGCAATTCTTGATTTTTCTTGATTCAAAACTAGTTCTTTGTATTCGCGACGCAATTCTTGATTTTCTTCATCCAAATCTAGGTTTTCGTATTCTGCACTCAATTATCGATTTTCTTGGTCCAAAACTAGTTTTTTGTATTCGAGACTCTATGCTTGATTTTCTTGATCCAAAACTGGTTTTTTGTATTCGCGACTCTATTCTTGATTTTCTTGATGCAAAACTAGATTTTTGTATTCGGGACGCAATTCTTGATTTTCTTGATCCAAAACTAGTTTTTTATATTCGGGACCCTATTCTAGTTTTTTCTTGATCCAAAACTGGTTTTTGGTATTCGGGACGCAATTCTTGATTTTTCTTGATCCAAAACAATTTTTTTGTATTCGCGACGCAATTCTTGATTTTTCTTGATCCAAAACTAGTTTTTCATATGCTGCACTCAATTATCGATTTTCTTGATCCAAAACTAGTTTTTTGTATTCGGGACTCTATTCTTGATTTTCTTGATCCAAAACTAGTTTTTGGAATTCGCGACGCAATTCTTGATTTTCTTAATCCAAAACTAGTTTTTTGTATTTGTGACTCTATTCATGATTTTTTTGATGTAAAACTAGATTTTTGTATTCGGGACTCAATTCTTGATATTTTCTTGATGCAAAACTAGATTTTTGTATTCGGAACGCAATTCTTGATTTTATTAATCCAAAACTGGTTTTTGGTATTAGGGACGCAATTCTTGATTTTCTTTATCCAAAACTAGTTTTTCGTATTCTGCACTCTATTATCGATTTTCTTCATCCAAAACTAGTTTTTTGTATTCTGGATGCAATTCTTCATTTTCTTGGTCCAAAATTAGTTTTTTGTACTCGCGACTCAATTCTTGATTTTCTTGATCCAAAACTAGTTTTTGGAATTCGCGACGCAATTCTTGATTTTCTTGATTCAAAACTAGTTTTTTGTATTTGCGACTCTATTCTTGATTTTTTTGATGCAAAACTAGATTTTTGTATTCGGGAGGCAATTCTTGATTTTCTTGATGCAAAACTAGATTTTTGTATTTGGGACGCAATTCTTGATTTTCTTGATCCAAAACTAGTTTTTTGCATTCGCGACGCAATCCTTGATTTTCTTGATGCAAAACTAGATTTTTGTATTTGGGACGCAATTCTTGATTTTCTTGATCCAAAACTAGTTTTTTGTATTCGGGACCCTATTCTTGATTTTGTTGATCCAAAACTGGTTTTTGGTATTCGGGACGCAATTCTTGATTTTCTTGATCCAAATCTTGTTTTTCGTATTCGCGACGCAATTATCGATTTTTATTGATCCAAAACTGATTTTTGGTATTCGGGACGCAATTCTTGATTTTCTTGATCCGTAACTAATTTTTTGTTTTCGCGACGCAATTCTTGATTTTCTTGATCGAAAACTAGTTTTTCGTATTCTGCACTGAATTATCGATTTTCTTGATCTAAAACTAGTTTTTTGTATTCTGGATGCATTCTTGATTTTCTTTATCCAAAACTAGTTTTTTATATTCTGGACCAAATTGTGGATTTTCTTGATCCAAAACTAGTTTTTCGTATTCGGATCACAATTCTTGATTTTCTAGATCCACAACTAGTTTTTTGTATTCAGAACGCAATTCTTGATTTTCTTGATCCAAAACTAGTTTTTTGCATTCGCGGCTCAATTCTTGATTTCCTTAATCCAAAACTAGTTTTTTGTATTTGCGACTCCAAAAATTCGATAAACATTAAATAAACATATTTGGCATCTTATTTTGTGCATTTCGATGATATTTGAAGCGGAAATGAAACAAAATTATATTAAAATATGCAGAAACATGCTCAAATCTGTTTTGGAAGTATTTTAATACAATTTGGGCGAAATATATGTCATAACTCTTAAATATCGACTCGAAAAACACTCCTAAACATTAAATAAACATATTTGGCATCTTATTTGTGCATTTCGAAAATATTTGAAGAAGAAATGTGGTCAAATTGATTTAAAATGTGCATAAACAAGAATTTTAATGCAATTTGGAGTGAAATATAAGTCATAACTCTCAAATATCGACTGAAAAAAACTCATAAACATTAAATAAAAATATTTAGGATCCTATTTGTGCATTTCGATCATATTTGAAGCGAAAATAAGGCAAAATTGAATTAAAATGTGCACAAACATACTCAAATCCGATTTGGAAGCACTTTAATGCAATTTGGGGTGAAATATAAATCATAACTGATAAATATCGACTCAAAAAGACTCGTAAACATTAAATAAATATATTGGACATCTTATTTGTATATTTTGATGATATTTGAACCAGAAATGTGGTCAAATTGATTTAAAATGTGCTTAAACATGCTCAAATGCATTTTGCAAGCATTTTAATGCAATTTGGGGTGAAATATAAGGCATAACTGACAAATCTCGGGTAAAAAACGCCCATAAACATTAAACAAAAATATTGGGCATCTTATTTGTATATTTCGATGATATTTGAAGCAGAAATGTGGCCAAATTGATTTAAAATGTGCTTAAACATGCTCAAATGCATTTGGGAAGCATTTTAATGCAATTTGGGGTGAAATATAAGTCATAACTGACAAACATCGAGTAAAAAATGCCAATAAACATTAAATAAACATATTTGGCATCTTATTTGTGCATTTCGATCATATTTGAAACGGAAATGAAAAAAATTTGAATTAAAATGTGCACAAACATGCTCAAATCTGTTTTAATTCAATTTCTTGTAAAACATAAGTCATAACTCTCAAATATCGAGTAAAAAATACTCATAAATATTAAATAAACATATTTAGCATCTTATTTGTGAATTTCGATCATATTTGAAGCGAAAATGAGACAAAATTGAATAAAAATTTGCATAAAAATGCTCAAATCCATTTTGAAAGTATTTTAATGTAATTTGGGGTAGAATATAAGTCATAACTGTCAAATATCGACTCCAAAACACTCATGAACATCAAATAAACATATTTGGCATCTTATTTGTATATTTTGATGATATTTGATGCAAAAATGAGGTCAAATTGATTTAAAATGTGGTTAAACATGCTCAAATGCATTTGGCAAGCACTTTAATGCAATTTGGGGTGAAATATAAATCATAACTGATAAATATCAACTCAAAAAAACTCGTAAACATTAAATAAATATATTGGGCATCTTATATGTATATTTTGATGATATTTGAAGCAGAAATGTGGTCAAATTGATTTAAAATGTGCTTAAACATGCTCAAATGCATTTTGGAAGCATTTTAAAGCAATTTGGGGTGAAATATAAGGCATAATTGACAAATATCGGGTAAAAAACGCCCATAAACATTAAACAAACATATTGGGCATCTTATTTGTATGTTTCGATGATATTTGAAGCAGAAATGTGGCCAAATTGATTTAAAATGTGCTTAAAAATGCTCAAATGCATTTGGGAAGCATTTTAATGCAATTTGGGGTGAAATATAAGTCATAACTGACAAACATCGGGTAAAAAACGCCCATAAACACTAGATAAACATATTTGGCTTCTTATTTGTGTATTTCGATCATATTTGAAGCGGAAATGAAACAAAATTGAATTAAAATGTGCACAAACATGCTCAAATCCGTTTTGAAAGCATTTTAATGCAATTTCTTGTTAAACATAAGTCATAACTCTCAAATATCGAGTAAAAAATACTCATAAACATTAAATAAATATATTTAGCATCTTATTTGTGAATTTCGATCATATTTGAAGCGAAAATGAGGCAAAATTGAATAAAAATTTGCATAAAAATGCTCAAATCCGTTTTGAAAGTATTTTAATGTAATTTGAGGTAGAATATAAGTCATAACTGTCAAATATCGACTCCAAAACACTCATGAACATTAAATAAACATATTTGGCATCTTATTTGTACATTTTGATGATATTTGATGCAAAAATGTGGTCAAATTGATTTAAAATGTGGTTAACCATGCTCAAATGCATTTGGGAAGCATTTTAATGCAATTTGGGGTGCAATATAATTCGTAACTGACAAATATCTGATAAAAAACGCCGATAAACATTAAATAAACATATTTGGCATCTTATTTATGCATTTCGATCATATTTGAAGCGAAAATGAAACAAAATTGAATTAAAATGTGCGCAAACATGCTCAAATCCGTTTTGAAATCATTTTAATGCAATTTCGGGTGAAATATAAGTCATAACTCTCAAATATCGAGTGAAACATACTCATAAACATTAAATAAATATATTTGGCAGCTTATTTTTGCATTTCGATTATAGTTGAAGCAGAAATGAGGGAAAATTGAACTAAAATGTGCACAAACATGCTCAAATCCGTTTTGTAAGCATTTTAATGCAATTTGGGTTGAAATATAAGTCATAACTGTCAAAGATCGAGTCAAAAAGACTCGTAAACATTAAATAAACATATTTTGACATCTTACTTGTGCATTTTGATGATATTTGAAGCAAAAAATGTGGTCAAATTGATTTAAAATGTGCTTAAACATGTGCAAATGCATTTTGAAGCATTTTAATGCAATTTGGGGTGAAATATAAGTTATAACTCTCAAATATCGAACCAAAAACACATATAAGCATTAAAAAACATATTTGGCATCATATTTGTACATTTGAATGATATTTGAAGCAGAAATGAGTTCAAATTGATTTAAAATATGCTTGAACATGCTGAAATGCGTTTGGGAAGCATTTTAATGCAATTTGGGTCGAAATATAAGTCATAATTGTCAAATATCGAGTCAAAAACACTCATAGACTTTAAATAAATATATTTGGCATCTTATTTGTGTATTTCGATGATATTTGAAGCGGAATTTACGCCAAATTGAATTAAAATGTGCACAAACATGTTCAAATCCGATTTGAAAGCATTTTAATGCAATTTGGGTTAAAATATACGTCATAACTGTCAAATATCGACTCAAAAACACTCATAAACATTAAATAAACATATTTGAGATCTTATTTGTGCATTTCGATAATATTTGAAGCGGAAATGAAACAAAATTGAATTAAAATTTGCACAAACATGCTCAAATCCGTTTTTAAAGCATTTTAATGCAATTTCGGGTGAAATGTAAGTCATAACTCTAAAAAATCGAGTCAAAAATACTCATAAACATTAAATAAATATATTTGGCAGCTTATTTTTGCATTTCGATTATAGTTGAAGCAGAAATGAGGGAAAATTAAAAAGAATGTGCACAAACATGCTCTTATCCGTTTTGGAAGCATTTTAATGCAATTTGGGTTGAAATATACGTCATAACTGTCAAATATCGAGTCAAAAAGACTCGTAAACATTAAATAAACATATTTGAGATCTTATTTGTACATTTCGATAATATTTGAAGCGTAAATGAAACAAAATTGAATTAAAATGTGCACAAACATGCTCAAATCCGTTTTTAAAGCATTTTAATGCAATTTCGGGTGAAATGTAAGTCATAACTCTCAAAAATCGAGTCAAAAATACTCATAAATATTAAATAAATATATTTGGCAGCTTATTTTAGCATTTCGATTATAGTTGAAGCAGAAATGAGGGAAAATTGAACTAAAATGTGCACAAACATGCTCAAATCAGTTTTGGAAGCATTTTAATGCAATTTGCGTTGAAATATAAGTCATAACTGTCAAATATCGAGTCAAAAAGACTCGTAAACATTAAATAAACATATTTTGGCATCTTACTTGTGCATTTCGATCATATTTGAAGCAAAAAATGTAGTCAAATGGATTTAAAATGTGCTTATACATGTGCAAATGCATTTTGGAAGCATTTTAATGCAATTTGGGGTGAAACATAAGTTATAACTCTCAAATATCGAACCAAAAACACTGATAAGCATTAAAAAATATATTTGGCATCATATTTGTACATTTGAATGATATTTGAAGCAGAACTGTGTTCAAATTGATTTAAAATATGCTTAAACATGCTGAAATGCGTTTGGGAAGCATTTTAATGCAATTTGGGTCGAAATATAAATCATAATTGTCAAATATCGAGTCACAAACACTCATAGACTTTAAATAAATATATTTGGCATCTTATTTGTGCATTTCGATCATATTTGAATGTGCGGCCCTTTTTCGCGGCCCACGCGCGAGGCATCGGCGTCCTCGCTCACGGGGGAAGAAGGTGCAGGTACATCCCTGCGCGTGTTTGTGCGCTTAAGGACTTATTATTTTAGGTGATTGTGGGAACTTTTATTTTCCGACGGGCGCTAGCCCCCGCCGTTAATTACCCCGGCTCTTGCCTCGGGAACCTCTGATTAATGGGCTAAACTAATCAAAATATATGGATCAGATTTGTGGCTTTATTTCTTCCTTCCAATTTATTATAATACATGTTTGAAATAACCCAAAGGTGTAACTTTGGTTAATAAGACTAAAGACGTATGATCTAAAGTCAGAGAAACATATAATTTCTCGTAGATCGGATATCGAGGACGTATAATCCTATTGATCTCGCGGAGTTCGAATATGAAGCGCACTGCCAACTCGATGCTCAAGGAACCAGAGATGTTTGATCTCTAGAAAGGTTCATGTCAAAGACAAGGACGTATAGTCCTAAACAGTCTATTGACCTTCCAAATCCCGAATCTGAAGCGCTATGCCAATTCGAAACCTGGGAAAATTGGAGAATCGGGAACATATAATTCTTTATCGATTTCCAAAATGAAGTACATTAAACCTGAAGCGCACTGCCAGTTTAATGTTCTCGAAACATGATTTGATATGATTTGATATGTTGGTATGTTTTTACCAAGTTTTGGACTTATCTGCATATTTGGCATATTTGGCCAGAGATTTGGACATATTTGCATATTTGAAATATTTTACCAAGGGTTTGGACATATTTGTATATTTGGCATGTTTGGCCAGAAATTTGGGCGTATTTGCATATTTGACATGTTTGGTCAAATGTTTGGGTTTATTTGCATGTTTGACATGTTTGGTCAAATATTTGGGTATATTTGCATATTTGACATGTTTGGTCAAATATTTGGGCATAATTGTATTTTTGACATATTTGGTCAAATATTTGGGTATATTTGCATATTTGACGTGTTTGGTCAAATATTGAGTCATATTTGTATTTTTGACATATTTGGTCAAATATTTGGGTATATTTGCATATTTGACATGTTTGGTCAAATATTTGGGTATATTTGCACATTTGACATGTTTGGTCAAATATTTGGGCATAATTGTATTTTTGACATATTTGGTCAAATATTTGGGTATATTTGCATATTTGACATGTTTGGTCAAATATTTGGGTATATTTGCATATTTGACATGTTTGGTCAAATATTTGGGCATAATTGTATTTTTGACATATTTGGTCAAATATTTGGGTATATTTGCATATTTGACATGTTTGGTCAAATATTTGGGCATAATTGTATTTTTGACATATTTAAATATTTTTGATTTGTTTTGTCAACATATAACATATTTTAATCATTTTTTGAATATTTTGATTTGTTTTATCAAAATATAACATAATTTGATTAAATTTCTAATGTTTTGATTTGTTTTATCATAACATGACATAATTTAATTATTTTTGAATATTTTGATTTGTTTTATCATAATTTGATTACTTTGAATATTTTGATTTGTTTTATCATAATTTGATTATTTTGAATATTTTGATTTGTTTTATCAAAATATAGCATGATTTGATTATTTAAAATATTTTTGATTTGTTTATGACATATTTTAATTATCCTTGAATATTTTGATTTGTTTATGACATATTTTAATTATTCTTGAATATTTTGATTTGTTTTATCAAAATATACATAATTTGATTATTTTGAAAATTGTTGATTTGTTTTATCGTAACTTTCACTTATTTTTAAATATCCTATTTGGTATTTTGAATTTATTTTGTACATATATCATATATTTTGAATTTTCTTTTAATAATAATAAAAAAAAAAGGAAAATAAAATCCAAATTGGCATTTTATAGTCTTAAAAATATTCATAAGTGAAATCATGATTTTTGATATATTTTTCATAATTTTTGGGCTTGAGAAATCATTTTTATTTGGTGTTTAAAGTTTATTTTCAAAACAGATTAATATGGGCCGTCAGATTTGGGCCCACGCATCAAGATCTGAACTTAAGTTCAGTTTTTAAAGCATCTTTTAAACTGGGCCGTTGAATCTCTGGCGCGCATCAAGCCTTCTCTGGGCTGTTTGAATTTCATCAAGATTCGCACTTTGAGGTGCATCAATATTCGTGCTCATCCTCTCCGACACTGATCGAGGCCCTGCCGGCGTCGGATCTTCGATCGGAGGGCATGGTTGGCATCGCCGGAGCGTGGGGAGTCCATCAGTGGTGGTCTCGGCGGCGGCGGCGGCCTGGATCGTCGGAGATGGGGGTAGCCACTAGGTTTCGGTTGGGAAGTTGGCTGAGATGAAATTTTGAGGAATTTTAGCTTATTTTTGACAAATTAACTCGATTTCTTTGTCGTATGGCATCGCCAGAACATGTTTAACAAGTTTTTGAGGTTTAATTTGGGTTTAATCCATCAATTTTGCAACCTTGGCCATTTGGTACCAAACTGGTTTCGGGGCATTGGTACCAAATGGTATTTCATGGCTGTTCCTTACAATTTTCTTCCAATTAACCCTCCAGACAGTGTCGTTTAGTATGTTTGAACATGTTTGGATGATCAATTTCATCAATTTAGATGTGCATTGTCCTTTATGCACATTGGGTCATTTCTGGTTTTATTTCCAATTTGGTTTTCCTTTGATTTCTGTACATTCTTCTCAAATTGCATGTTTAAGTATGTTTATTTGGGTCAATTGTATGCTTTGGAAAGGTTTTATACTAGATTTGCATGTGAATTTCGTTTGTATGTAAGTTAATTTCATTTTTTTCCTTTTCTGGTATTTATTCCAGAATTAACTCAATTCTGATTTTTACAGATCCAACATCAAAAATTCATAGAAAATCACAGAAAATACCAAAAATGGTAAAACTTGGTGAGTGACTGCATTAAGGCTTATTTTGTATGCCTATGAAATTTCAAGCTAATTGAATAATCAGAAAGCATGTTTCTTATATTTTCACCAGAATGGACAGAAATGCCCTTTCAGATATGTTAAAAATCAAATTTGGCTTAACCTATGGATTAAAGCCTGGTTTAATTATTCTAAACCCTTTAAAACATCACATGAGGTGTCATAAAGGTGAATTAATCAAGAAAATCTGGATTTTTTGAATCAAAAGAAGAATGAACTTCTCAGTTTGACCCAAAGTTGACTTTTTTGGAGTTTTTGACAAATGAGATTGTAAAATTCATAACAATTCACAGAAAATTCCAAAAATTATAAAATTTATGTGGTAAGTTGATATAAACCTAATCTACATGACTGTGAAATTTCATAAGAAATTAACAACTAGGCTGAGAGATATGGATTGATCTCTCAGCTGGCCAGAAACAGGAATTCACTGGACTCAAACCAGTATTGATGTTTATTGCTTTTCCATTGCTCAATTATGAACTTGAGCTATTAAGCACATCAGAGAACATGAAGGAAAGAACTAAAAGGAAAATAAAACCAATTTGTACCAAAATATCATATATTATAACAAATTGAAATACAATACTCATATAAAACATGGGATTTTGTTTTTCCATGGAATTTTGACAGCATAACAGCCTGTATAAAGCCATTATTGAGCTTTACATAGCTACTGCACATGTGCACAGAGCTTGAGAGAGAAAGGGGATGAACATGTGCCCATCCCCATGAAACCAGATTGGCATGTGCCAATTGGTTAGAATATACTGTCAAATTCCATGGTGAACTCACCATGTGAGCTCCTGAGACTCAAGCTCAGCCACCAATTGAGCTCTGGAAGGAGGGAGGCACATGTGCACCTCCCCAGCCAGAGGCTAGCCATCTCACCCAGCAAGGTGAGACTGGCTCCTTGAGCTCAATTGGGACTGAGCCAAGCTCAAGGCTTGGCTCTTCTATCCCTTACCTAGCTATTCAGAGCTTGATCTCTTCTCAGCTAAACTTTCTTTTTGTGGAAATTGGGTGGAGTTTTGATTTTGGCAGAGTTTCAGCTATGTTGCTCTCTCTTCCTTCTTCTTCTTCACTGGGGGTCTATTTATAGCCCAGAGGGCATGGTTTAAGCCTCAGGGCTGAGCTGGCATCATCCCAGCCCTTGGTTTGATCAAGTGGCCAGGATTGAGCCAGCCAGGCCTGTGCTGGCCTGAGGCTTGTCCTTGGAAGATTCCTCCAGCTAACTGGCGCTCAGAGCTCTCCATTGAGGTGCCTACACGTGTCCCTGACACAGGCCTGGGGAGAGAGAAGGAGCCGTTGGCTTTGTCTTCTTCCTTGGGTCAGTGTGTCATGCCTTTCGGGTGTGAGCATATCCCGAATATTCCTTGGCCTTGCTGGCGCTTGACATGTCACCAAGGTGTCACTGAGTGTGCCCAACGTGTCAATTTGGCTGCTTGAGTGCTGAGTTGTGCCAATTGACCACCCCCAGATCAGACTTGAGTGCCAAGTGGTGCACCTGTCAATCGAGTGCTTTTCACTCCAAATTGACACTTCAGGCAGCGTCGTGGAAGCATCTCGGAGCTCCCCCAGGTGTTGGCTTGGCCTCTCGAGCTCCCAATTGCCCTGTCACCTTCAAGGTCGAGGTAGTTTCTCCTTCGATTTTCTCCTTGTTTACTTTACTATTTTCAATGCTGTTTGTGGCATTGAATTCCCCTTAAGGTGTAGATTAAGTCCCTAAAAATGGTTTAAGCCAACTCGCGTTGTACACCTAGACTCCATTTTCGAAGCTCCACTGAGCTCTGGAGCTCGAGGAGGAAGAAAGGAGGGAGAGAGAGAGAAATTCAAAAGGTTTCTCTCGCTTGGGTTGGGTGCACGTGAACCGTGCTTTAGTTTCGGGCTTGTCAGAGGGAGGGAGCGCTTGCACCGCGCTCACCTTTCTTTCCCTTCTTTTCTTTTCGCTGGCCAAAATAACTCTGGGCGCTGGGCCCCCTTGGCAGTGAGACTGAAGGAGAGGGGCCCAGTCGTCAGGTTTAATGAGACACAGCCCCAGCGAAAAACTGAGGGTTGGGCTGTGGGCTTGGTCTTTGTGCACCAAAACGTATTGTCAGTGGTATGGTGCATGTGTACTGGGTCCACGCAAAGCGCCTTTAACACTTTGTGTGTATGACAGGCGGGTCCCAAGGGCAGTAGTCGTGTTTGAGCTCCCCAGATTGCACCCAGAGTGTTGCACATCCCCCAAATTGCACCCAGAACTATCTCCAATTCTGATTTTTGGTATTTTCTTTATATTTTTTTCATTTTATTTTATTCTTCATGAAAAAATCCATGAAAAATTACTGAAAAATCACAGAAAATATATTCCATGATTCTGTTATTTTGGGTAATATTTTTGGTACTTTTAGGTGTGAAATTAGGCATTAATTTCACTTAAATCATTAATTGTATATGATTAGGCATATTAATCTTATACAATTAATATTTTGGCATGATTATCCCAAAGAATCATTTTTTAATTCCAAGGGATAATATTTGGGGCATTTTTCATGAATGAAATTCATGATTTTTGGATTTGGCATGTTTAATTATATGAAATTGTTTCTGGATTTCATATAATTAGGGTTTTGTGCATAGATTTTTTTTGCACACATGTGTATATATTTTTTGAAGGGGGTTTGGTATGATTATTTCATGAAATTATTTTTTAATTTCAAGAAATAATTTTGGGATTTAATAAATCATGAGATTGGACATAATTTCATGATTTAATATTTGACATGGCTATTTCATGAAATTGTTTCTTTAATTTCAAGAAATAATTTTATGAAATTGAACATAATTTCATAATTTCAAATCTTTGGTATAAAAATCACATGAAATTATATCATTAATTTCATGCAATTTAATTTGTGTATTTTTCTGGCAACTTTTAAACAGCAAACATTGAAGAGGAATTTACGCCAAATTTAAAATGTACATAAACGTGCTCAAATCCGATTTAAAAGCATTTTAATGCAATTTGGGGTGAAATATAAGTCAAAACTCTCAAATATCGACTCAAAAACACTCGTAAACATTAAATAAATATATTTGGCATCTTATTTGTACATTTCGATCATATTTGAAACGAAAATGAGGCAAAATTGAACTAAAATATGCACAAACATGCTCAAATCAGATTTGGAAGGACTTTAATGCAATTTGGGGTGAAATATAAATCATAACTGTCAAATATCGACTCAAAAAGAGTTGTAAACATTAAATAAACATATTGGGCATCTTATTTGTATATTTCGATGATATTTGAATAAAAAATGTGGCTAAATTGATTTAAAATGTACTTAAACCTGATCAAATGCATTTGGGAAGCATTTTAATGCAATTTGCGGTGAAATATAAGTCATAACTGACAAATATCGGGTAAAAAACGCCGATAAACATTAAATAAACATATTTGGCATCTTATTTGTGCATTTCGATCATATTTGAAGGGGAAATGAAACAAAATTGTATTAAGATGTGCACAAACATGCTCAAATCCGTTTTGAAAGCATTTTAATGCAATTTGGGGTGAAATAGATGTCATAACTCTCAAATATCGACTAAAAAACACTCGTAAATATTAAATAAATATATTTGTCATCTTATTTGTGCATTTCGATCATATTTGAAGCGAAAATGAGGCAAAATTGAACTAAAATGTGCTTAAACGTGCACAAATGCATTTGGGAAGCATTTTAATACAATTTGGGGTGAAATATAAGTCATAACTGACAAATATCGGGTAAAAAACGTCGATAAACATTAAATAAACATATTTGGCATCTTATTTGTGCATTTCGATCATATTTGAAGCGGAAATTAAACAAAATTGTATTAAAATGTGCACAAACATGCTCAAATCCGTTTTGAAAGGATTTTAATGCAATTTCGGGCGAAATATAAGTCATAACTCTAAAATATCGAGTCAAAATACTCATAAACATTAAATAAATATATTTGGCATCTTATTTGTATATTTCGATGATATTTGAAGCAGAAATGTGGCCAAATTGATTTAAAATGTGTCTAAACATGGTCAAATTCATTTTGGAAGCATTTTAATGCAATTTGGGTGAAATATAAGTCATAATTGTCAAATATCGACTCAAAAACACTCATAGACTTTAAAAAAATATAGTTGGCATGTTATTTGTGCATTTGGATGATATTTGACGCGGAATTGAGACCAAATTGATTCAAAATATGCATAAACAAGCATTTTAATGCAATTTGGAGTGAAATATTAGTCATAACTCTCAAATATCGACTCAAAAACACTCATCAACATTAAATAAAAATATTTGGCATCTTATTTGTGCAGTTCGATCATATTTGAAGCGAAAATGAGGCAAAATTGAACTAAAATGTGCACAAACATGCTCAAATCCGATTTGGAAGCACTTTAATGCAATTTGGGGTGAAATATAAATCATAACTGTCAAATATCGACTCAAAAATACTCGTAAACATTAAATAAACACATTTGGCATCTTATTTGTGCATTTCGATTATATTTGAAGCGGAAATGAAACAAAATTGTATTAAAATGTGCACAAACATGCTCAAATCCGTTTTAAAAGCTTTTTAATGCAATTTGGGGTGAAATATAAGTCAAAACCCTCAAATATCGACTCAAAAACACTCATAAACATTAAATAAATATATTTGGCATCTTATTTGTACATTTCGATCATATTTGAAGCGAAAATGAGGCAAAATTGAACTAAAATGTGCACAAACATGCTCAAATCAGATTTGGAAGGACTTTAATGCAATTTGGGGTGAAATATAAATCATAACTGTCAAATATCGACTCAAAAAGACTTGTAAACATTAAATAAACATATTGAGCATCTTATTTGTATATTTCGATGATATTTGAAGCAGAAATGTGACCAAATTGATTTAAAATGTGCTTAAACATGCTCAAATGCATTTGGAAAGCATTTAAATGCAATTTGGTGTGAAATATAAGTTATAACCCTCAAATATCGAGTCAAAAATACTCATAAACATTAAATAAATACATCCGGCATCTTATTTGTATATTTTGATGATATTTGAAGAAGAAATGTGGCCAAATTGATTTAAAATGTGCTTAAATAAGCTCAAATGCATATTGAAAGAATTTTAATGCAAATTCGGGTGAAATATAATTCGTAACTGTCAAATATCGGGTAAAAAACGCCCATAAACATTAAATAAAGATATTTGGCATCTTATTTGTGCATTTCGATCAAATTTGAAGCGGAAATGAAACAAAATTGAATTAAAATGTGCACAAACATGCTCAAATCCGTTTCGGAAGCATTTTAATGCAATTTGGGTTGAAATATAAGTCATAACTGACAAATATCGGGTAAAAAACGCCCATAAATATTAAAAAAACATATTGGGCATCTTATTTGTATATTTCGATGATATATGAAGCAGAAATATGGCCAAATTGATTTAAAATGTGCTTAAACATGCTCAAATGCATTTTGGAAGCATTTTAATGCAATTTGGGGTGAAATATAAGTCATAACTGACAAATATCGGGTAAAAAACGCCCATAAACATTAAATAAACATATTGGGCATCTTATTTGTATATTTCGATGATATTTGAATAAAAAATGTGGCCAAATTGATTTAAAATGTGCTTAAACATTATCAAATGCATTTGGGAAGCATTTTAATGCAATTTGGGGTGAAATATAAATCATAAATGAAAAATATCGGGTAAAAAACGCCGATAAACATTAGATAAACATATTTGGCATCTTATTTGTGCATTTCGATCACATTTGAAGGGGAAATGAAACAAAATTGTAATAAGATGTGCACAAACATTCTCAAATCCGTTTTGAAAGCATTTTAATCCAATTTGGGGTGAAATATATGTCATAACTCTCAAATATCGACTAAAAAACACTCGTAAACATTAAATAAATATATTTGGCATCTTATTTGTGCATTTCGATCATATTTGAAGCGAAAATGAGGCAAAATTGAACTAAAATGTGCACAAACATGCTCAAATCCGATTTGCAAGCACTTTAATGCAATTTGGGGTGAAATATAAATCATAACTGTCAAATATCGACTCAAAAGGACTCGTAAACATTAAATAAACATAATGGGCATCTTGTATATTTTGATGATATTTGAAGCAGAAATATGGCCAAATTGATTTAAAATGTGCTTAAACATGCTCAAATGCATTTTGGAAGCATTTTAATGTAATTTGGGGTGAAATATAAGTCATAACTGACAAATATCGGGTAAAAAACGCCCATAAACATTAAATAAACATATTGGGCATCTTATTTGTATATTTCGATGATATTTGAATAAAAAATGTGGCCAAATTGATTTAAAATGTGCTTAAACATTATCAAATGCATTTGGGAAGCATTTTAATGCAATTTGGGGTGAAATATATATCATAATTGAAAAATATCGGGTAAAAAACGCCGATAAACATTAGATAAACATATTTGGTATCTTATTTGTGCATTTCGATCATATTTGAAGGGAAATGAAACAAAATTGTATTAAGATGTGCACAAACATGCTCAAATCCGTTTTGAAAGCATTTTAATGCAATTTTGGGTGAAATATATGTCATAATTCTCAAATATCGACTAAAAAACACTCGTAAACATTAAATAAATATATTTGGCATCTTATTTGTGCATTTCGATCATATTTGAAGCGAAAATGAGGCAAAATTGAACTAAAATGTGCACAAATATGCTCAAATCCGATTTGCAAGCATTTTAATGCAATTTGGGTTGAAATATAAATCATAACTGTCAAATATCGACTCAAAAAGACTCGTAAACATTAAATAAACATATTGGGCATCTTATTTGTATATTTCGATGATATTTGAAGAAGAAATATGGCCAAATTGATTTAAAATGTGCTTAAACATGCTCAAATGCATTTTGGAAGCATGTTAATGCAATTTGGGGTGAAATATAAGTCATAACTGACAAATATCGGGTAAAAAACGCCCATAAATATTAAATAAACATATTGTGCATCTTATTTGTATATTTCGATGATATTTGAATAAAAAATGTGGCCAAAATGATTTAAAATTTGCTTAAACATGATGAAATGCATTTGGGAAGCATTTTAATGCAATTTGGGGTGAAATATAAATCATAATTGAATAATATCGGGTAAAAAACGCCGATAAACATTAGATAAACATATTTGGTATCTTATTTGTGCATTTCGATCATATTTGAAGGGGAAATGGAACAAAATTGTATTAAGATGTGCACAAACATGCTCAAATCCGTTTTGAAAGCATTTTAATGCAATTTGGGGTGAAATATATGTCATAACTCTCAAATATCGACTAAAAAACACTCGTAAACATTAAATAAATATATTTGGCATCTTATTTGTGCATTTCGATCATATTTGAAGCGAAAATGAGGCAAAATTGAACTAAAATGTGCACAAACATGCTCAAATCCGATTTGGAAGCACTTTAATGCAATTTGGGGTGAAATATAAATCATAACTGTCAAATATCGACTCAAAAAGACTTGTAAACATTAAATAAACATATTGAGCATCTTATTTGTATATTTCGATGATATTTGAAGCAGAAATGTGACCAAATTGATTTAAAATGTGCTTAAACATGCTCAAATGCATTTGGAAAGCATTTAAATGCAATTTGGTGTGAAATATAAGTTATAACCCTCAAATATCGAGTCAAAAATACTCATAAACATTAAATAAATACATCCGGCATCTTATTTGTATATTTTGATGATATTTGAAGAAGAAATGTGGCCAAATTGATTTAAAATTTGCTTAAATAAGCTCAAAATATAAATAATCATCTTGAATATTTTGACTTTTTAATATCAAAATACAACATAATTGGATCATTTTGAATATTTTGACTTGTTTTATCAAAATACAACATAATTCGATCATTTTGAATATTTTGACTTGTTTTATCAAAATACAACATAATTCGATCATTTTGAATATTTTGATTTGTTTTATCAAAATACAACATAATTTGATCATTTTGAATATTTTGACTTGTTTTATCAAAATACAATATAATTTGATTATTTTGAATATTTTGACTTATTTTATCAAAATACAACATAATTCGATCATTTTGAATATTTTGATTTGTTTTATCAAAATACAACATGATTTGATCATTTTGAATATTTTGATTTGTTTTTTCAAAATACAACATAATTTAATCATTTTGAATATTTTGATTTGTTTTATCAAAATAAAATATAAATTGGGTACCTTGAACATTTTGATTTGTTTTATCAAAATATAAACAATTTGGGCATTTTGAATATTTTGATTTGTTTTATCAAAATATAAATAATTTGGGTATTTTGGATGTTATATTTTGATTTGTTTTATCAAAATATAACATAATTTGAGTATCTTGAATGTTTTGATTTGTTTTATCAAAATATAAATAATTTGATTATCTTTAATATTTTGATTTGTTTTATCAATGTATAACATAATTTGAGTATCTTGAATATTTTGATTTGTTTTATCAAAAAATAAATAATTTGGGTATTTTGAATATTTTGATTTGTTTTATCAAAATATAAATAATTTAGGTATTTTGAATATTTTGATTTGTTTTATCAAAATATAAATAATTCGAGTATCTTGAATATTTTGATTTGTTTTATCAAAATATAAATAATTTGGGTATTTTGAATATTTTGATTTGTTTTATCAAAATATAAATAATTTGAGTATCTTGAATATTTTGATTTGTTTTATCAAAATATAAATAACTTGGGTATTTTGAATATTTTGATTTGTTTTATCAAAATATAAATAATTTGAGTATCTTGAATATTTTGATTTGTTTTATCAAAATATAAGAAAATATTTGTACAAGATGATATGTTTTGATTTTTTTTTAAGATAAAAATAAAATCAAAACTAACTTTTTATTGATCCAAAAATATCTTCAAATGAAGCCATGATTTTTGATATATTTTTCATGATTTTTGGTTTTAAGAAATTATTTTTATTTAATATTTAAAGTCTGTTTTTTGAAACAGATTAATGTGAGCCGTTGATTTAAAGCTAGATCATCAAGATCCAAACTTTGAATTTTTCTGGGCTGTCGGATGGCATCAGGATCCGTGCAATTTCCCTCCCATATGCTTGAGTTCAAATTTCATCAACATTCACACTTTCATGTGCATCAATATTCGTGCTTTTGCTTGATTGGAGCTCTGCCGGCGTCGGATCGTCGATCGGGGGGAACCACCGGAGTCGTCCCGGCGAGGAGGACACTACTGTCCCGGTCTTGGGGCCACTAGCTCCGGCGATCGCCGGAAATAGTGCCACCAGTTCGGCTAGGGCTGGAAACTCGTGGGAAATCGGTTTTTTGTCGATTTTGAGCTCGTTTTGTCAAATTGGCTCAATTCCTTCGAGCTGTAGCATCGTTAGAACATAACAAACAAGTTTGTGAAGCTTAATTTTAATTTAAATCTCTGAATATGTGAGTTTTGCCGACCGGTACCGAATGGACTCAAACGGATTTGGTACTGATTGAAAATTCGTTCATTTATCATTGTTTTCTCTTCAATTGATTCTTCGAAAAATATATTTAATCATGTTCCAGTATATTTGAGTGGTCAATTTCACCATTTTTTATTTCTGGAGAAAAAACGAGAGAAAAAAACAGAAAGGAAAAAAAAAACAGAAAAGAAAAAAAAAACAGAACCAACCCAGTTTTTTTCTTTTGACAGACCCAACTTCAAAAATTCATATAAAATCACAAAAAATTAAAAAAATTATGAAATTTTGGGGACATGTCCATGAAATCATACTCTATATTATTGCAAAATTTCAGGTCAAATGGGTGAGTAAATCGAGATATATTGGCTGATCTTTGAACTGGCCAGATAAGGCACATGCCAGATCTGTGCTAGTTCTGTTTTCTGTTTTTTTCTTTTTTTTTTCTTTTTCCAAGCAATTCACACACCCTAATCAACTAAAAAAGAAAATCCAGATCAAATAAACAGTCACCCTTTATCAGGCTATATTTTTTTTTATTTAAATCAGTTTTTTTTTTGGATGTTGAGTTTGGTGTTTGACCATCAGTTGACTTTTACAGAAATTTTGGACCAGCGAAATTCAACAGGCGATATCTCCCTGTTCACAAGTCCAAAAATTATGAAATTTTAGGAGAATGTGTGTTTAATCTTGTTCTAAGTCCTGTCCAAATTTGAGGCCAATTTTCTTAGTAAATAAAAAGATATGAAATTTCAAAAAAAATTGACAAAAATGCCCCTGTTTGGTACCAGTTGAGCATCATAAGGCTCAATGAGCTTTAAAGCACTGGTACAAGCTCACAAATAATATTGTTTCACTAAATAAATGTAAGAGAACATGGAGGGTCAAGTTTTAAATAATTCTTTTATTAAAAAGCATGAATTTGTGTCAAAATCACAAGCTTTTCTTATTTTTACAGATTTTTGACAATATTTCAACTCGATTTTTGAGATTTCGAGTTTGATATTATGCTTTGCTTGATGCTTAGCACTATATGAATTATGCTTTGCTTGATGCCCCTTATTTCCAAATTTTTTTCTTTTTGAGAGATGGCATTCACCATAACCCTCTTAAATATATATTTGTCAAAAATTTATAAAAAAAAGAAGTTATATTAACAAAACTAATTTTAAATTGAGAAAACAAAGATATAGAGGTAGCATTCACTACAACACTAATCTTTGATCTCTTTTTTTATTTATTATTTTTTTTAAAAAAAAGACAACAAAAGCAAAAAAAAAAAAGGAAATATATTTCATTCATTAAGAAAAATATAAAATTTCATTAATTGCATACATTTCATACCTTTCACAACTCAAGAAAATGAATTCCAAATCTATAAAAAATTTCAGTTTTTTTTAAAAAAACCCAAAATTTTTGAAATTGGCTAATCCCTAAGATATTTTTTTTTCTTCTTCTTTTCTCCTCTTTTTTTTTTGCAGATGGGGGGGTCCTTATATAGCCTCAAGGCTAGGACAACACATTGATATCATCTCCACCATCAATTTTGATCAAATGGTGGAAATTGAAAGTTGGCTAAAGACAAACATTGTCCAACATGGCATAAAATTTGTTTCTTTTCTATTCTTCTGATTCTTCTGCATTCTTGAAGCCTACCAAAGTGTGCCAAGTGTCTCCAAAAGACTGGATTGTGTCAGAGGCATCTAAAACACCCTTGTCTTTTTCAATTTTCGGGCTTGGGACAGCTTGCACTTTTTGGATGCGTTTGATACTTGTTTTACATCATTGAGAACTTATTTGGCATCCCTATAGCATTTTCATATCCTGGAATTACCCTTTGTAACCCCAATTTGCTCAATTGAGGCCGAGCTTGCCCACATTCGGGCTTCCCTTTGTGACCCCGTCATTCCACCACTCCAAACTTCAAATTGAAACTTTGAACACCGTCGTGGCACCCTTGTGACGCTCCCCAACCATTCAATTTGGGCTATTGGTCACCAATTTGCTCGTTCGGCCTCTTCACCAACATAAGTTTCGTACCCGATTTCTCCCTCGTTAATTCATCTATTTTTAAAATTGACGGCTTCCCCGAACTCTCCTCGCCGAGCTCTATCCGGGGCTAAGAGGAATCGCGACGAGACGCCCGGAGTCGCTGCCCCGCCGCCGGCCAGCCCCTGGCCGAACTCCCCTGTGCAGAAAAGAAGAAATGAAGGAGAAGAGGGAGGAGATCCTGTCCAGTGGGACCCACTGTCGGAGAGAGAAAGGGAGAGAGAAGAGGGACTGGTTCGGGTCCCATTCGCTAGTGAAACAAAAGGATGTGGGTCCCTTTTGTCATGTTTAATGAGAAACAAACACCTTTCCTTCTTCACATAGTCTTGGTCCATGTGAACCAATGCACCATACCAAATTGAAGGAAGAAGGGTCCACAAGCACCAAGTGCATTTACTCTCTGTCCTCTTCTTTTTCCCTGGAAATTGGAAGAGAGGCGAAGATGGCACTTGGGCTCCCCAAGTTGCACACAGAGTTTTCCCCAGATGCTATTTTATTTGTTTTTTTCTCATTTCTAAATTATTTTTCATGAAATTGTTTATAATAAAATCATGATAATTATTGTAAAATCACAGAAAGTCTTTATATGATTTTTAAGAATATTTTTGGTATTTTTAGAATGAAATTAGGCATTAATTTCATTTCATCATTGTGTATCATATGAGATTAGGCATTAATCTCACATGATAATTATTTCATGAAATTATTTCTTAAAATAAATTTTAAGAGATAAATTTCAAATGTGCCAAATCATGAAATTGAGCATAATTTCATGATTTAATATTCGGCATGATTATTTCATGGAATTGTTTCTTAATTCCAAGAAATAACTTTCAAATGTAATAAATCATGAAATTGGGCATAATTTCATAATTTTAATATTTGTCATAATTATTTCATGAAATTATATTTTTAATTCCAAGAAATAAATTTCATGTGTGGCAAATTACGAAATTGGGCATAATTTCATAATTTAAGACTTGGCATTATTATTTCATGGAATTGTATCTTAATTCCAAAAAATAAATTTCATGTGCGGTGAATTACGAAATTGAGCATAATCTCGTAATTTTAAATTTCGGTATGAAAATCACATGAAATCATATTTGTTAATTTCATGTATTTTAACTTGCGTGTATTTTTTGGTATTATTTATTTATTTATATTTTCTTGACAGCAAACAGGGACGCAATTCTGGATTTTCTTCATCCAAAACTAGTTTTTTGTATTCGCGACGCAATTCTTGATTTTCTTGATCCAAATCTAGTTTTTCGTATTCTGCACTCAATTATCGATTTTTATTGATCCAAAACTGATTTTTGGTATTAGGGACGCAATTCTTGATTTTCTTTATCCAAAACTAGTTTTTCATATTCTGCAATCTATTATCGATTTTCTTCATCCAAAACTAATTTTTTGTATTCTGGATGCAATTCTTCATTTTCTTGGTCCAAAATTAGTTTTTTGTACTCGCGACTCAATTCTTGATTTTCTTGATCCAAAACTAGTTTTTGTATTCGGGACCTTATTCTTGATTTTTTTGATCCAAAACCAGTATTTTGCATTCGCGACGCAATTCTTGATTTTTTTGATGCAAAACTAGATTTTTGTATTTGGGACGCAATTCTTGATTTTCTTGATCCAAAACTAGTTTTTTATATTCGGGACCCTATTCTTGATTTTGTTGATCCAAAACTGGTTTTTGGTATTCGGAACGCAATTCTTGATTTTTTTGATCCAAATCTAGTTTTTCGTATTCGCGACGCAATTATCGATTTTTATTGATCCAAAACTGATTTTTGGTATTCGGGACGCAATTCTTGATTTTCTTGATTTTCTTGATTTAAAACTGGTTTTTGGTATTCGGGACGCAATTCTTGATTTTCTTCATCCAAATCTAGGTTTTCGTATTCTGCACTCAATTATCGATTTTCTTGATCCAAAACTAGTTTTTTGTATTCGCTACTCTATTCTTGTTTTTTCTTGATCCAAAACTGGTTTTTGGTATACGCGACGCAATTCTTGATTTTCTTGATCAAAAACTGGTTTTTTGTATTCGCGACTCTATTCTTGATTTTCTTAATGCAAAACTAGATTGTTGTATTCGGGACGCAATTCTTGATTTTCTTGATGCAAAACTAGATTTTTGTATTCACGACGCAATTTTTCATTTTTTTTGATCCAAAACTAGTTTTTTGTATTCGGGACCCTATTCTAGATTTTCTTGATACAAAACTGGTTTTTGGTATTCGGGACGCAATTCTTGATTTTTCTTGATCCAAAACAATTTTTTTGTATTCGTGACGCAATTCTTGATTTTCTTGATCCAAAACTAGTTTTTCATATTCTGCACTCAATTATCGATTTTCTTGATCCAAAACTAGTTTTTTGTATTCGGGACTCTATTCTTGATTTTCTTGATCCAAAACTAGTTTTTGGAATTCGCGACGCAATTCTTGATTTTCTTGATTCAAAACTAATTTTTTGTATTTGCGACTCTATTCTTGATTTTTTTGATGCAAAACTAGATTTTTGTATTCGGGAGGCAATTCTTGATTTTCTTGATCCAAAACTAGTTTTTTGTATTCGGGACCCTATTCTAGATTTTCTTGATCCAAAACTGGTTTTTGGTATTCGGAACGCAATTCTGGATTTTCTTGATCCAAAACTAGTTTTTTGTATTCGCGACGCAATTCTTGATTTTCTTAATCCAAATCTAGTTTTTCGTATTCTGCACTCAATTATTGATTTTCTTAATCCAAAACTAGTTTTTTATATTCGGGACTCTATTCTTGATTTTCTAGATCCAAAACTGGTTTTTGGTATTCGGGACGCAATTCTTGATTTTTCTTGATTCAAAACTAGTTCTTTGTATTCGCGACGCAATTCTTGATTTTCTTCATCCAAATCTAGGTTTTCGTATTCTGCACTCAATTATCGATTTTCTTGGTCCAAAACTAGTTTTTTGTATTCGAGACTCTATGCTTGATTTTCTTGATCCAAAACTGGTTTTTTGTATTCGCGACTCTATTCTTGATTTTCTTGATGCAAAACTAGATTTTTGTATTCGGGACGCAATTCTTGATTTTCTTGATCCAAAACTAGTTTTTTATATTCGGGACCCTATTCTAGTTTTTTCTTGATCCAAAACTGGTTTTTGGTATTCGGGACGCAATTCTTGATTTTTCTTGATCCAAAACAATTTTTTTGTATTCGCGACGCAATTCTTGATTTTTCTTGATCCAAAACTAGTTTTTCATATGCTGCACTCAATTATCGATTTTCTTGATCCAAAACTAGTTTTTTGTATTCGGGACTCTATTCTTGATTTTCTTGATCCAAAACTAGTTTTTGGAATTCGCGACGCAATTCTTGATTTTCTTAATCCAAAACTAGTTTTTTGTATTTGTGACTCTATTCATGATTTTTTTGATGTAAAACTAGATTTTTGTATTCGGGACTCAATTCTTGATATTTTCTTGATGCAAAACTAGATTTTTGTATTCGGAACGCAATTCTTGATTTTATTAATCCAAAACTGGTTTTTGGTATTAGGGACGCAATTCTTGATTTTCTTTATCCAAAACTAGTTTTTCGTATTCTGCACTCTATTATCGATTTTCTTCATCCAAAACTAGTTTTTTGTATTCTGGATGCAATTCTTCATTTTCTTGGTCCAAAATTAGTTTTTTGTACTCGCGACTCAATTCTTGATTTTCTTGATCCAAAACTAGTTTTTGGAATTCGCGACGCAATTCTTGATTTTCTTGATTCAAAACTAGTTTTTTGTATTTGCGACTCTATTCTTGATTTTTTTGATGCAAAACTAGATTTTTGTATTCGGGAGGCAATTCTTGATTTTCTTGATGCAAAACTAGATTTTTGTATTTGGGACGCAATTCTTGATTTTCTTGATCCAAAACTAGTTTTTTGCATTCGCGACGCAATCCTTGATTTTCTTGATGCAAAACTAGATTTTTGTATTTGGGACGCAATTCTTGATTTTCTTGATCCAAAACTAGTTTTTTGTATTCGGGACCCTATTCTTGATTTTGTTGATCCAAAACTGGTTTTTGGTATTCGGGACGCAATTCTTGATTTTCTTGATCCAAATCTTGTTTTTCGTATTCGCGACGCAATTATCGATTTTTATTGATCCAAAACTGATTTTTGGTATTCGGGACGCAATTCTTGATTTTCTTGATCCGTAACTAATTTTTTGTTTTCGCGACGCAATTCTTGATTTTCTTGATCGAAAACTAGTTTTTCGTATTCTGCACTGAATTATCGATTTTCTTGATCTAAAACTAGTTTTTTGTATTCTGGATGCATTCTTGATTTTCTTTATCCAAAACTAGTTTTTTATATTCTGGACCAAATTGTGGATTTTCTTGATCCAAAACTAGTTTTTCGTATTCGGATCACAATTCTTGATTTTCTAGATCCACAACTAGTTTTTTGTATTCAGAACGCAATTCTTGATTTTCTTGATCCAAAACTAGTTTTTTGCATTCGCGGCTCAATTCTTGATTTCCTTAATCCAAAACTAGTTTTTTGTATTTGCGACTCCAAAAATTCGATAAACATTAAATAAACATATTTGGCATCTTATTTTGTGCATTTCGATGATATTTGAAGCGGAAATGAAACAAAATTATATTAAAATATGCAGAAACATGCTCAAATCTGTTTTGGAAGTATTTTAATACAATTTGGGCGAAATATATGTCATAACTCTTAAATATCGACTCGAAAAACACTCCTAAACATTAAATAAACATATTTGGCATCTTATTTGTGCATTTCGAAAATATTTGAAGAAGAAATGTGGTCAAATTGATTTAAAATGTGCATAAACAAGAATTTTAATGCAATTTGGAGTGAAATATAAGTCATAACTCTCAAATATCGACTGAAAAAAACTCATAAACATTAAATAAAAATATTTAGGATCCTATTTGTGCATTTCGATCATATTTGAAGCGAAAATAAGGCAAAATTGAATTAAAATGTGCACAAACATACTCAAATCCGATTTGGAAGCACTTTAATGCAATTTGGGGTGAAATATAAATCATAACTGATAAATATCGACTCAAAAAGACTCGTAAACATTAAATAAATATATTGGACATCTTATTTGTATATTTTGATGATATTTGAACCAGAAATGTGGTCAAATTGATTTAAAATGTGCTTAAACACGCTCAAATGCATTTTGCAAGCATTTTAATGCAATTTGGGGTGAAATATAAGGCATAACTGACAAATCTCGGGTAAAAAACGCCCATAAACATTAAACAAAAATATTGGGCATCTTATTTGTATATTTCGATGATATTTGAAGCAGAAATGTGGCCAAATTGATTTAAAATGTGCTTAAACATGCTCAAATGCATTTGGGAAGCATTTTAATGCAATTTGGGGTGAAATATAAGTCATAACTGACAAACATCGAGTAAAAAACGCCAATAAACATTAAATAAACATATTTGGCATCTTATTTGTGCATTTCGATCATATTTGAAACGGAAATGAAAAAAATTTGAATTAAAATGTGCACAAACATGCTCAAATCTGTTTTAATTCAATTTCTTGTAAAACATAAGTCATAACTCTCAAATATCGAGTAAAAAATACTCATAAATATTAAATAAACATATTTAGCATCTTATTTGTGAATTTCGATCATATTTGAAGCGAAAATGAGACAAAATTGAATAAAAATTTGCATAAAAATGCTCAAATCCATTTTGAAAGTATTTTAATGTAATTTGGGGTAGAATATAAGTCATAACTGTCAAATATCGACTCCAAAACACTCATGAACATCAAATAAACATATTTGGCATCTTATTTGTATATTTTGATGATATTTGATGCAAAAATGAGGTCAAATTGATTTAAAATGTGGTTAAACATGCTCAAATGCATTTGGCAAGCACTTTAATGCAATTTGGGGTGAAATATAAATCATAACTGATAAATATCAACTCAAAAAAACTCGTAAACATTAAATAAATATATTGGGCATCTTATATGTATATTTTGATGATATTTGAAGCAGAAATGTGGTCAAATTGATTTAAAATGTGCTTAAACATGCTCAAATGCATTTTGGAAGCATTTTAATGCAATTTGGGGTGAAATATAAGGCATAATTGACAAATATCGGGTAAAAAACGCCCATAAACATTAAACAAACATATTGGGCATCTTATTTGTATGTTTCGATGATATTTGAAGCAGAAATGTGGCCAAATTGATTTAAAATGTGCTTAAAAATGCTCAAATGCATTTGGGAAGCATTTTAATGCAATTTGGGGTGAAATATAAGTCATAACTGACAAACATCGGGTAAAAAACGCCCATAAACACTAGATAAACATATTTGGCTTCTTATTTGTGTATTTCGATCATATTTGAAGCGGAAATGAAACAAAATTGAATTAAAATGTGCACAAACATGCTCAAATCCGTTTTGAAAGCATTTTAATGCAATTTCTTGTTAAACATAAGTCATAACTCTCAAATATCGAGTAAAAAATACTCATAAACATTAAATAAATATATTTAGCATCTTATTTGTGAATTTCGATCATATTTGAAGCGAAAATGAGGCAAAATTGAATAAAAATTTGCATAAAAATGCTCAAATCCGTTTTGAAAGTATTTTAATGTAATTTGGGGTAGAATATAAGTCATAACTGTCAAATATCGACTCCAAAACACTCATGAACATTAAATAAACATATTTGGCATCTTATTTGTACATTTTGATGATATTTGATGCAAAAATGTGGTCAAATTGATTTAAAATGTGGTTAACCATGCTCAAATGCATTTGGGAAGCATTTTAATGCAATTTGGGGTGCAATATAATTCGTAACTGACAAATATCTGATAAAAAACGCCGATAAACATTAAATAAACATATTTGGCATCTTATTTATGCATTTCGATCATATTTGAAGCGAAAATGAAACAAAATTGAATTAAAATGTGCGCAAACATGCTCAAATCCGTTTTGAAATCATTTTAATGCAATTTCGGGTGAAATATAAGTCATAACTCTCAAATATCGAGTGAAACATACTCATAAACATTAAATAAATATATTTGGCAGCTTATTTTTGCATTTCGATTATAGTTGAAGCAGAAATGAGGGAAAATTGAACTAAAATGTGCACAAACATGCTCAAATCCGTTTTGTAAGCATTTTAATGCAATTTGGGTTGAAATATAAGTCATAACTGTCAAAGATCGAGTCAAAAAGACTCGTAAACATTAAATAAACATATTTTGACATCTTACTTGTGCATTTTGATGATATTTGAAGCAAAAAATGTGGTCAAATTGATTTAAAATGTGCTTAAACATGTGCAAATGCATTTTGAAGCATTTTAATGCAATTTGGGGTGAAATATAAGTTATAACTCTCAAATATCGAACCAAAAACACATATAAGCATTAAAAAACATATTTGGCATCATATTTGTACATTTGAATGATATTTGAAGCAGAAATGAGTTCAAATTGATTTAAAATATGCTTGAACATGCTGAAATGCGTTTGGGAAGCATTTTAATGCAATTTGGGTCGAAATATAAGTCATAATTGTCAAATATCGAGTCAAAAACACTCATAGACTTTAAATAAATATATTTGGCATCTTATTTGTGTATTTCGATGATATTTGAAGCGGAATTTACGCCAAATTGAATTAAAATGTGCACAAACATGTTCAAATCCGATTTGAAAGCATTTTAATGCAATTTGGGTTAAAATATACGTCATAACTGTCAAATATCGACTCAAAAACACTCATAAACATTAAATAAACATATTTGAGATCTTATTTGTGTATTTCGATAATATTTGAAGCGGAAATGAAACAAAATTGAATTAAAATTTGCACAAACATGCTCAAATCCGTTTTTAAAGCATTTTAATGCAATTTCGGGTGAAATGTAAGTCATAACTCTAAAAAATCGAGTCAAAAATACTCATAAACATTAAATAAATATATTTGGCAGCTTATTTTTGCATTTCGATTATAGTTGAAGCAGAAATGAGGGAAAATTAAAAAGAATGTGCACAAACATGCTCTTATCCGTTTTGGAAGCATTTTAATGCAATTTGGGTTGAAATATACGTCATAACTGTCAAATATCGAGTCAAAAAGACTCGTAAACATTAAATAAACATATTTGAGATCTTATTTGTACATTTCGATAATATTTGAAGCGTAAATGAAACAAAATTGAATTAAAATGTGCACAAACATGCTCAAATCCGTTTTTAAAGCATTTTAATGCAATTTCGGGTGAAATGTAAGTCATAACTCTCAAAAATCGAGTCAAAAATACTCATAAATATTAAATAAATATATTTGGCAGCTTATTTTAGCATTTCGATTATAGTTGAAGCAGAAATGAGGGAAAATTGAACTAAAATGTGCACAAACATGCTCAAATCAGTTTTGGAAGCATTTTAATGCAATTTGCGTTGAAATATAAGTCATAACTGTCAAATATCGAGTCAAAAAGACTCGTAAACATTAAATAAACATATTTTGGCATCTTACTTGTGCATTTCGATCATATTTGAAGCAAAAAATGTAGTCAAATGGATTTAAAATGTGCTTATACATGTGCAAATGCATTTTGGAAGCATTTTAATGCAATTTGGGGTGAAACATAAGTTATAACTCTCAAATATCGAACCAAAAACACTGATAAGCATTAAAAAATATATTTGGCATCATATTTGTACATTTGAATGATATTTGAAGCAGAACTGTGTTCAAATTGATTTAAAATATGCTTAAACATGCTGAAATGCGTTTGGGAAGCATTTTAATGCAATTTGGGTCGAAATATAAATCATAATTGTCAAATATCGAGTCACAAACACTCATAGACTTTAAATAAATATATTTGGCATCTTATTTGTGCATTTCGATCATATTTGAATGTGCGGCCCTTTTTCGCGGCCCACGCGCGAGGCATCGGCGTCCTCGCTCACGGGGGAAGAAGGTGCAGGTACATCCCTGCGCGTGTTTGTGCGCTTAAGGACTTATTATTTTAGGTGATTGTGGGAACTTTTATTTTCCGACGGGCGCTAGCCCCCGCCGTTAATTACCCCGGCTCTTGCCTCGGGAACCTCTGATTAATGGGCTAAACTAATCAAAATATATGGATCAGATTTGTGGCTTTATTTCTTCCTTCCAATTTATTATAATACATGTTTGAAATAACCCAAAGGTGTAACTTTGGTTAATAAGACTAAAGACGTATGATCTAAAGTCAGAGAAACATATAATTTCTCGTAGATCGGATATCGAGGACGTATAATCCTATTGATCTCGCGGAGTTCGAATATGAAGCGCACTGCCAACTCGATGCTCAAGGAACCAGAGATGTTTGATCTCTAGAAAGGTTCATGTCAAAGACAAGGACGTATAGTCCTAAACAGTCTATTGACCTTCCAAATCCCGAATCTGAAGCGCTATGCCAATTCGAAACCTGGGAAAATTGGAGAATCGGGAACATATAATTCTTTATCGATTTCCAAAATGAAGTACATTAAACCTGAAGCGCACTGCCAGTTTAATGTTCTCGAAACATGATTTGATATGATTTGATATGTTGGTATGTTTTTACCAAGTTTTGGACTTATCTGCATATTTGGCATATTTGGCCAGAGATTTGGACATATTTGCATATTTGAAATATTTTACCAAGGGTTTGGACATATTTGTATATTTGGCATGTTTGGCCAGAAATTTGGGCGTATTTGCATATTTGACATGTTTGGTCAAATGTTTGGGTTTATTTGCATGTTTGACATGTTTGGTCAAATATTTGGGTATATTTGCATATTTGACATGTTTGGTCAAATATTTGGGCATAATTGTATTTTTGACATATTTGGTCAAATATTTGGGTATATTTGCATATTTGACGTGTTTGGTCAAATATTGAGTCATATTTGTATTTTTGACATATTTGGTCAAATATTTGGGTATATTTGCATATTTGACATGTTTGGTCAAATATTTGGGTATATTTGCACATTTGACATGTTTGGTCAAATATTTGGGCATAATTGTATTTTTGACATATTTGGTCAAATATTTGGGTATATTTGCATATTTGACATGTTTGGTCAAATATTTGGGTATATTTGCATATTTGACATGTTTGGTCAAATATTTGGGCATAATTGTATTTTTGACATATTTGGTCAAATATTTGGGTATATTTGCATATTTGACATGTTTGGTCAAATATTTGGGCATAATTGTATTTTTGACATATTTAAATATTTTTGATTTGTTTTGTCAACATATAACATATTTTAATCATTTTTTGAATATTTTGATTTGTTTTATCAAAATATAACATAATTTGATTAAATTTCTAATGTTTTGATTTGTTTTATCATAACATGACATAATTTAATTATTTTTGAATATTTTGATTTGTTTTATCATAATTTGATTACTTTGAATATTTTGATTTGTTTTATCATAATTTGATTATTTTGAATATTTTGATTTGTTTTATCAAAATATAGCATGATTTGATTATTTAAAATATTTTTGATTTGTTTATGACATATTTTAATTATCCTTGAATATTTTGATTTGTTTATGACATATTTTAATTATTCTTGAATATTTTGATTTGTTTTATCAAAATATACATAATTTGATTATTTTGAAAATTGTTGATTTGTTTTATCGTAACTTTCACTTATTTTTAAATATCCTATTTGGTATTTTGAATTTATTTTGTACATATATCATATATTTTGAATTTTCTTTTAATAATAATAAAAAAAAAAGGAAAATAAAATCCAAATTGGCATTTTATAGTCTTAAAAATATTCATAAGTGAAATCATGATTTTTGATATATTTTTCATAATTTTTGGGCTTGAGAAATCATTTTTATTTGGTGTTTAAAGTTTATTTTCAAAACAGATTAATATGGGCCGTCAGATTTGGGCCCACGCATCAAGATCTGAACTTAAGTTCAGTTTTTAAAGCATCTTTTAAACTGGGCCGTTGAATCTCTGGCGCGCATCAAGCCTTCTCTGGGCTGTTTGAATTTCATCAAGATTCGCACTTTGAGGTGCATCAATATTCGTGCTCATCCTCTCCGACACTGATCGAGGCCCTGCCGGCGTCGGATCTTCGATCGGAGGGCATGGTTGGCATCGCCGGAGCGTGGGGAGTCCATCAGTGGTGGTCTCGGCGGCGGCGGCGGCCTGGATCGTCGGAGATGGGGGTAGCCACTAGGTTTCGGTTGGGAAGTTGGCTGAGATGAAATTTTGAGGAATTTTAGCTTATTTTTGACAAATTAACTCGATTTCTTTGTCGTATGGCATCGCCAGAACATGTTTAACAAGTTTTTGAGGTTTAATTTGGGTTTAATCCATCAATTTTGCAACCTTGGCCATTTGGTACCAAACTGGTTTCGGGGCATTGGTACCAAATGGTATTTCATGGCTGTTCCTTACAATTTTCTTCCAATTAACCCTCCAGACAGTGTCGTTTAGTATGTTTGAACATGTTTGGATGATCAATTTCATCAATTTAGATGTGCATTGTCCTTTATGCACATTGGGTCATTTCTGGTTTTATTTCCAATTTGGTTTTCCTTTGATTTCTGTACATTCTTCTCAAATTGCATGTTTAAGTATGTTTATTTGGGTCAATTGTATGCTTTGGAAAGGTTTTATACTAGATTTGCATGTGAATTTCGTTTGTATGTAAGTTAATTTCATTTTTTTCCTTTTCTGGTATTTATTCCAGAATTAACTCAATTCTGATTTTTACAGATCCAACATCAAAAATTCATAGAAAATCACAGAAAATACCAAAAATGGTAAAACTTGGTGAGTGACTGCATTAAGGCTTATTTTGTATGCCTATGAAATTTCAAGCTAATTGAATAATCAGAAAGCATGTTTCTTATATTTTCACCAGAATGGACAGAAATGCCCTTTCAGATATGTTAAAAATCAAATTTGGCTTAACCTATGGATTAAAGCCTGGTTTAATTATTCTAAACCCTTTAAAACATCACATGAGGTGTCATAAAGGTGAATTAATCAAGAAAATCTGGATTTTTTGAATCAAAAGAAGAATGAACTTCTCAGTTTGACCCAAAGTTGACTTTTTTGGAGTTTTTGACAAATGAGATTGTAAAATTCATAACAATTCACAGAAAATTCCAAAAATTATAAAATTTATGTGGTAAGTTGATATAAACCTAATCTACATGACTGTGAAATTTCATAAGAAATTAACAACTAGGCTGAGAGATATGGATTGATCTCTCAGCTGGCCAGAAACAGGAATTCACTGGACTCAAACCAGTATTGATGTTTATTGCTTTTCCATTGCTCAATTATGAACTTGAGCTATTAAGCACATCAGAGAACATGAAGGAAAGAACTAAAAGGAAAATAAAACCAATTTGTACCAAAATATCATATATTATAACAAATTGAAATACAATACTCATATAAAACATGGGATTTTGTTTTTCCATGGAATTTTGACAGCATAACAGCCTGTATAAAGCCATTATTGAGCTTTACATAGCTACTGCACATGTGCACAGAGCTTGAGAGAGAAAGGGGATGAACATGTGCCCATCCCCATGAAACCAGATTGGCATGTGCCAATTGGTTAGAATATACTGTCAAATTCCATGGTGAACTCACCATGTGAGCTCCTGAGACTCAAGCTCAGCCACCAATTGAGCTCTGGAAGGAGGGAGGCACATGTGCACCTCCCCAGCCAGAGGCTAGCCATCTCACCCAGCAAGGTGAGACTGGCTCCTTGAGCTCAATTGGGACTGAGCCAAGCTCAAGGCTTGGCTCTTCTATCCCTTACCTAGCTATTCAGAGCTTGATCTCTTCTCAGCTAAACTTTCTTTTTGTGGAAATTGGGTGGAGTTTTGATTTTGGCAGAGTTTCAGCTATGTTGCTCTCTCTTCCTTCTTCTTCTTCACTGGGGGTCTATTTATAGCCCAGAGGGCATGGTTTAAGCCTCAGGGCTGAGCTGGCATCATCCCAGCCCTTGGTTTGATCAAGTGGCCAGGATTGAGCCAGCCAGGCCTGTGCTGGCCTGAGGCTTGTCCTTGGAAGATTCCTCCAGCTAACTGGCGCTCAGAGCTCTCCATTGAGGTGCCTACACGTGTCCCTGACACAGGCCTGGGGAGAGAGAAGGAGCCGTTGGCTTTGTCTTCTTCCTTGGGTCAGTGTGTCATGCCTTTCGGGTGTGAGCATATCCCGAATATTCCTTGGCCTTGCTGGCGCTTGACATGTCACCAAGGTGTCACTGAGTGTGCCCAACGTGTCAATTTGGCTGCTTGAGTGCTGAGTTGTGCCAATTGACCACCCCCAGATCAGACTTGAGTGCCAAGTGGTGCACCTGTCAATCGAGTGCTTTTCACTCCAAATTGACACTTCAGGCAGCGTCGTGGAAGCATCTCGGAGCTCCCCCAGGTGTTGGCTTGGCCTCTCGAGCTCCCAATTGCCCTGTCACCTTCAAGGTCGAGGTAGTTTCTCCTTCGATTTTCTCCTTGTTTACTTTACTATTTTCAATGCTGTTTGTGGCATTGAATTCCCCTTAAGGTGTAGATTAAGTCCCTAAAAATGGTTTAAGCCAACTCGCGTTGTACACCTAGACTCCATTTTCGAAGCTCCACTGAGCTCTGGAGCTCGAGGAGGAAGAAAGGAGGGAGAGAGAGAGAAATTCAAAAGGTTTCTCTCGCTTGGGTTGGGTGCACGTGAACCGTGCTTTAGTTTCGGGCTTGTCAGAGGGAGGGAGCGCTTGCACCGCGCTCACCTTTCTTTCCCTTCTTTTCTTTTCGCTGGCCAAAATAACTCTGGGCGCTGGGCCCCCTTGGCAGTGAGACTGAAGGAGAGGGGCCCAGTCGTCAGGTTTAATGAGACACAGCCCCAGCGAAAAACTGAGGGTTGGGCTGTGGGCTTGGTCTTTGTGCACCAAAACGTATTGTCAGTGGTATGGTGCATGTGTACTGGGTCCACGCAAAGCGCCTTTAACACTTTGTGTGTATGACAGGCGGGTCCCAAGGGCAGTAGTCGTGTTTGAGCTCCCCAGATTGCACCCAGAGTGTTGCACATCCCCCAAATTGCACCCAGAACTATCTCCAATTCTGATTTTTGGTATTTTCTTTATATTTTTTTCATTTTATTTTATTCTTCATGAAAAAATCCATGAAAAATTACTGAAAAATCACAGAAAATATATTCCATGATTCTGTTATTTTGGGTAATATTTTTGGTACTTTTAGGTGTGAAATTAGGCATTAATTTCACTTAAATCATTAATTGTATATGATTAGGCATATTAATCTTATACAATTAATATTTTGGCATGATTATCCCAAAGAATCATTTTTTAATTCCAAGGGATAATATTTGGGGCATTTTTCATGAATGAAATTCATGATTTTTGGATTTGGCATGTTTAATTATATGAAATTGTTTCTGGATTTCATATAATTAGGGTTTTGTGCATAGATTTTTTTTGCACACATGTGTATATATTTTTTGAAGGGGGTTTGGTATGATTATTTCATGAAATTATTTTTTAATTTCAAGAAATAATTTTGGGATTTAATAAATCATGAGATTGGACATAATTTCATGATTTAATATTTGACATGGCTATTTCATGAAATTGTTTCTTTAATTTCAAGAAATAATTTTATGAAATTGAACATAATTTCATAATTTCAAATCTTTGGTATAAAAATCACATGAAATTATATCATTAATTTCATGCAATTTAATTTGTGTATTTTTCTGGCAACTTTTAAACAGCAAACATTGAAGAGGAATTTACGCCAAATTTAAAATGTACATAAACGTGCTCAAATCCGATTTAAAAGCATTTTAATGCAATTTGGGGTGAAATATAAGTCAAAACTCTCAAATATCGACTCAAAAACACTCGTAAACATTAAATAAATATATTTGGCATCTTATTTGTACATTTCGATCATATTTGAAACGAAAATGAGGCAAAATTGAACTAAAATATGCACAAACATGCTCAAATCAGATTTGGAAGGACTTTAATGCAATTTGGGGTGAAATATAAATCATAACTGTCAAATATCGACTCAAAAAGAGTTGTAAACATTAAATAAACATATTGGGCATCTTATTTGTATATTTCGATGATATTTGAATAAAAAATGTGGCTAAATTGATTTAAAATGTACTTAAACCTGATCAAATGCATTTGGGAAGCATTTTAATGCAATTTGCGGTGAAATATAAGTCATAACTGACAAATATCGGGTATAAAACGCCGATAAACATTAAATAAACATATTTGGCATCTTATTTGTGCATTTCGATCATATTTGAAGGGGAAATGAAACAAAATTGTATTAAGATGTGCACAAACATGCTCAAATCCGTTTTGAAAGCATTTTAATGCAATTTGGGGTGAAATAGATGTCATAACTCTCAAATATCGACTAAAAAACACTCGTAAATATTAAATAAATATATTTGTCATCTTATTTGTGCATTTCGATCATATTTGAAGCGAAAATGAGGCAAAATTGAACTAAAATGTGCTTAAACGTGCACAAATGCATTTGGGAAGCATTTTAATACAATTTGGGGTGAAATATAAGTCATAACTGACAAATATCGGGTAAAAAACGCCGATAAACATTAAATAAACATATTTGGCATCTTATTTGTGCATTTCGATCATATTTGAAGCGGAAATTAAACAAAATTGTATTAAAATGTGCACAAACATGCTCAAATCCGTTTTGAAAGGATTTTAATGCAATTTCGGGCGAAATATAAGTCATAACTCTAAAATATCGAGTCAAAATACTCATAAACATTAAATAAATATATTTGGCATCTTATTTGTATATTTCGATGATATTTGAAGCAGAAATGTGGCCAAATTGATTTAAAATGTGCCTAAACATGGTCAAATTCATTTTGGAAGCATTTTAATGCAATTTGGGTGAAATATAAGTCATAATTGTCAAATATCGACTCAAAAACACTCATAGACTTTAAAAAAATATAGTTGGCATGTTATTTGTGCATTTGGATGATATTTGACGCGGAATTGAGACCAAATTGATTCAAAATATGCATAAACAAGCATTTTAATGCAATTTGGAGTGAAATATTAGTCATAACTCTCAAATATCGACTCAAAAACACTCATCAACATTAAATAAAAATATTTGGCATCTTATTTGTGCAGTTCGATCATATTTGAAGCGAAAATGAGGCAAAATTGAACTAAAATGTGCACAAACATGCTCAAATCCGATTTGGAAGCACTTTAATGCAATTTGGGGTGAAATATAAATCATAACTGTCAAATATCGACTCAAAAATACTCGTAAACATTAAATAAACACATTTGGCATCTTATTTGTGCATTTCGATTATATTTGAAGCGGAAATGAAACAAAATTGTATTAAAATGTGCACAAACATGCTCAAATCCGTTTTAAAAGCTTTTTAATGCAATTTGGGGTGAAATATAAGTCAAAACCCTCAAATATCGACTCAAAAACACTCATAAACATTAAATAAATATATTTGGCATCTTATTTGTACATTTCGATCATATTTGAAGCGAAAATGAGGCAAAATTGAACTAAAATGTGCACAAACATGCTCAAATCAGATTTGGAAGGACTTTAATGCAATTTGGGGTGAAATATAAATCATAACTGTCAAATATCGACTCAAAAAGACTTGTAAACATTAAATAAACATATTGAGCATCTTATTTGTATATTTCGATGATATTTGAAGCAGAAATGTGACCAAATTGATTTAAAATGTGCTTAAACATGCTCAAATGCATTTGGAAAGCATTTAAATGCAATTTGGTGTGAAATATAAGTTATAACCCTCAAATATCGAGTCAAAAATACTCATAAACATTAAATAAATACATCCGGCATCTTATTTGTATATTTTGATGATATTTGAAGAAGAAATGTGGCCAAATTGATTTAAAATGTGCTTAAATAAGCTCAAATGCATATTGAAAGAATTTTAATGCAAATTCGGGTGAAATATAATTCGTAACTGTCAAATATCGGGTAAAAAACGCCCATAAACATTAAATAAAGATATTTGGCATCTTATTTGTGCATTTCGATCAAATTTGAAGCGGAAATGAAACAAAATTGAATTAAAATGTGCACAAACATGCTCAAATCCGTTTCGGAAGCATTTTAATGCAATTTGGGTTGAAATATAAGTCATAACTGACAAATATCGGGTAAAAAACGCCCATAAATATTAAAAAAACATATTGGGCATCTTATTTGTATATTTCGATGATATATGAAGCAGAAATATGGCCAAATTGATTTAAAATGTGCTTAAACATGCTCAAATGCATTTTGGAAGCATTTTAATGCAATTTGGGGTGAAATATAAGTCATAACTGACAAATATCGGGTAAAAAACGCCCATAAACATTAAATAAACATATTGGGCATCTTATTTGTATATTTCGATGATATTTGAATAAAAAATGTGGCCAAATTGATTTAAAATGTGCTTAAACATTATCAAATGCATTTGGGAAGCATTTTAATGCAATTTGGGGTGAAATATAAATCATAAATGAAAAATATCGGGTAAAAAACGCCGATAAACATTAGATAAACATATTTGGCATCTTATTTGTGCATTTCGATCACATTTGAAGGGGAAATGAAACAAAATTGTAATAAGATGTGCACAAACATTCTCAAATCCGTTTTGAAAGCATTTTAATCCAATTTGGGGTGAAATATATGTCATAACTCTCAAATATCGACTAAAAAACACTCGTAAACATTAAATAAATATATTTGGCATCTTATTTGTGCATTTCGATCATATTTGAAGCGAAAATGAGGCAAAATTGAACTAAAATGTGCACAAACATGCTCAAATCCGATTTGCAAGCACTTTAATGCAATTTGGGGTGAAATATAAATCATAACTGTCAAATATCGACTCAAAAGGACTCGTAAACATTAAATAAACATAATGGGCATCTTGTATATTTTGATGATATTTGAAGCAGAAATATGGCCAAATTGATTTAAAATGTGCTTAAACATGCTCAAATGCATTTTGGAAGCATTTTAATGTAATTTGGGGTGAAATATAAGTCATAACTGACAAATATCGGGTAAAAAACGCCCATAAACATTAAATAAACATATTGGGCATCTTATTTGTATATTTCGATGATATTTGAATAAAAAATGTGGCCAAATTGATTTAAAATGTGCTTAAACATTATCAAATGCATTTGGGAAGCATTTTAATGCAATTTGGGGTGAAATATATATCATAATTGAAAAATATCGGGTAAAAAACGCCGATAAACATTAGATAAACATATTTGGTATCTTATTTGTGCATTTCGATCATATTTGAAGGGAAATGAAACAAAATTGTATTAAGATGTGCACAAACATGCTCAAATCCGTTTTGAAAGCATTTTAATGCAATTTTGGGTGAAATATATGTCATAATTCTCAAATATCGACTAAAAAACACTCGTAAACATTAAATAAATATATTTGGCATCTTATTTGTGCATTTCGATCATATTTGAAGCGAAAATGAGGCAAAATTGAACTAAAATGTGCACAAATATGCTCAAATCCGATTTGCAAGCATTTTAATGCAATTTGGGTTGAAATATAAATCATAACTGTCAAATATCGACTCAAAAAGACTCGTAAACATTAAATAAACATATTGGGCATCTTATTTGTATATTTCGATGATATTTGAAGAAGAAATATGGCCAAATTGATTTAAAATGTGCTTAAACATGCTCAAATGCATTTTGGAAGCATGTTAATGCAATTTGGGGTGAAATATAAGTCATAACTGACAAATATCGGGTAAAAAACGCCCATAAATATTAAATAAACATATTGTGCATCTTATTTGTATATTTCGATGATATTTGAATAAAAAATGTGGCCAAAATGATTTAAAATTTGCTTAAACATGATGAAATGCATTTGGGAAGCATTTTAATGCAATTTGGGGTGAAATATAAATCATAATTGAATAATATCGGGTAAAAAACGCCGATAAACATTAGATAAACATATTTGGTATCTTATTTGTGCATTTCGATCATATTTGAAGGGGAAATGGAACAAAATTGTATTAAGATGTGCACAAACATGCTCAAATCCGTTTTGAAAGCATTTTAATGCAATTTGGGGTGAAATATATGTCATAACTCTCAAATATCGACTAAAAAACACTCGTAAACATTAAATAAATATATTTGGCATCTTATTTGTGCATTTCGATCATATTTGAAGCGAAAATGAGGCAAAATTGAACTAAAATGTGCACAAACATGCTCAAATCCGATTTGGAAGCACTTTAATGCAATTTGGGGTGAAATATAAATCATAACTGTCAAATATCGACTCAAAAAGACTTGTAAACATTAAATAAACATATTGAGCATCTTATTTGTATATTTCGATGATATTTGAAGCAGAAATGTGACCAAATTGATTTAAAATGTGCTTAAACATGCTCAAATGCATTTGGAAAGCATTTAAATGCAATTTGGTGTGAAATATAAGTTATAACCCTCAAATATCGAGTCAAAAATACTCATAAACATTAAATAAATACATCCGGCATCTTATTTGTATATTTTGATGATATTTGAAGAAGAAATGTGGCCAAATTGATTTAAAATTTGCTTAAATAAGCTCAAATGCATATTGAAAGAATTTTAATGCAAATTCGGGTGAAATATAATTCGTAACTGTCAAATATCGGGTAAAAAACGCCCATAAACATTAAATAAAGATATTTGGCATCTTATTTGTGCATTTCGATCAAATTTGAAGCGGAAATGAAACAAAATTGAATTAAAATGTGCACAAACATGCTCAAATCCGTTTCGGAAGCATTTTAATGCAATTTGGGTTGAAATATAAGTCATAACTGACAAATATCGGGTAAAAAACGCCCATAAATATTAAAAAAACATATTGGGCATCTTATTTGTATATTTCGATGATATATGAAGCAGAAATATGGCCAAATTGATTTAAAATGTGCTTAAACATGCTCAAATGCATTTTGGAAGCATTTTAATGCAATTTGGGGTGAAATATAAGTCATAACTGACAAATATCGGGTAAAAAACGCCCATAAACATTAAATAAACATATTGGGCATCTTATTTGTATATTTCGATGATATTTGAATAAAAAATGTGGCCAAATTGATTTAAAATGTGCTTAAACATTATCAAATGCATTTGGGAAGCATTTTAATGCAATTTGGGGTGAAATATAAATCATAAATGAAAAATATCGGGTAAAAAACGCCGATAAACATTAGATAAACATATTTGGCATCTTATTTGTGCATTTCGATCACATTTGAAGGGGAAATGAAACAAAATTGTAATAAGATGTGCACAAACATTCTCAAATCCGTTTTGAAAGCATTTTAATCCAATTTGGGGTGAAATATATGTCATAACTCTCAAATATCGACTAAAAAACACTCGTAAACATTAAATAAATATATTTGGCATCTTATTTGTGCATTTCGATCATATTTGAAGCGAAAATGAGGCAAAATTGAACTAAAATGTGCACAAACATGCTCAAATCCGATTTGCAAGCACTTTAATGCAATTTGGGGTGAAATATAAATCATAACTGTCAAATATCGACTCAAAAGGACTCGTAAACATTAAATAAACATAATGGGCATCTTGTATATTTTGATGATATTTGAAGCAGAAATATGGCCAAATTGATTTAAAATGTGCTTAAACATGCTCAAATGCATTTTGGAAGCATTTTAATGTAATTTGGGGTGAAATATAAGTCATAACTGACAAATATCGGGTAAAAAACGCCCATAAACATTAAATAAACATATTGGGCATCTTATTTGTATATTTCGATGATATTTGAATAAAAAATGTGGCCAAATTGATTTAAAATGTGCTTAAACATTATCAAATGCATTTGGGAAGCATTTTAATGCAATTTGGGGTGAAATATATATCATAATTGAAAAATATCGGGTAAAAAACGCCGATAAACATTAGATAAACATATTTGGTATCTTATTTGTGCATTTCGATCATATTTGAAGGGAAATGAAACAAAATTGTATTAAGATGTGCACAAACATGCTCAAATCCGTTTTGAAAGCATTTTAATGCAATTTTGGGTGAAATATATGTCATAATTCTCAAATATCGACTAAAAAACACTCGTAAACATTAAATAAATATATTTGGCATCTTATTTGTGCATTTCGATCATATTTGAAGCGAAAATGAGGCAAAATTGAACTAAAATGTGCACAAATATGCTCAAATCCGATTTGCAAGCATTTTAATGCAATTTGGGTTGAAATATAAATCATAACTGTCAAATATCGACTCAAAAAGACTCGTAAACATTAAATAAACATATTAGGCATCTTATTTGTATATTTCGATGATATTTGAAGAAGAAATATGGCCAAATTGATTTAAAATGTGCTTAAACATGCTCAAATGCATTTTGGAAGCATGTTAATGCAATTTGGGGTGAAATATAAGTCATAACTGACAAATATCGGGTAAAAAACGCCCATAAATATTAAATAAACATATTGGGCATCTTATTTGTATATTTCGATGATATTTGAATAAAAAATGTGGCCAAAATGATTTAAAATTTGCTTAAACATGATGAAATGCATTTGGGAAGCATTTTAATGCAATTTGGGGTGAAATATAAATCATAATTGAATAATATCGGGTAAAAAACGCCGATAAATATTAGATAAACATATTTGGCATCTTATTTGTGCATTTCGATCATATTTGAAGGGGAAATGAAACAAAATTGTATTAAGATGTGCACAAACATGCTCAAATCCGTTTTGAAAGCATTTTAATGCAATTTGGGGTGAAATATATGTCATAACTCTCAAATATCGACTAAAAAACACTCGTAAACATTAAATAAATATATTTGGCATCTTATTTGTGCATTTCGATCATATTTGAAGCGAAAATGAGGCAAAATTGAACTAAAATGTGCACAAACATGCTCAAATCCGATTTGGAAGCACTTTAATACAATTTGGGGTGAAATATAAATCATAACTGTCGAATATCGACTCAAAAGGACTCGTAAACATTAAATAAACATATTGGGTATCTTATTTGTATATTTTGATGATATTTGAAGCAGAAATATGGCCAAATTGATTTAAAATGTGCTTAAACATTCTCAAATACATTTCGGAAGCATTTTAATGCAATTTGGGGTGAAATATAAGTCATAACTGACAAATATCGGGTAAAAAACGCCCATAAATATTAAATAAACATATTGGGCATCTTATTTGTATATTTCGATGATATTTGAATAAAAAATGTGGCCAAATTGATTTAAAATGTGCTTAAACATTATCAAATGCATTTGGGAAGCATTTTAATGCAATTTGGGGTGAAATATAAATCATAATTGAAAAATATCGGGTAAAAAACGCCGATAAACATTAGATAAACATATTTGGCATCTTATTTGTGCATTTCCATCATATTTGAAGCGGAAATGAAACAAAATTGTATTAAAATGTGCACAAACATTCTCAAATCCGTTTTGAAAGCATTTTAATGCAATTTCGGGTGAAATATAAGTCATAACTCTCAAATATGGAGTCAAAAAAACTCATAAACATTAAATAAATATATTTGGCATCTTATTTGTGCATTTCGATCATATTTGAAGGAGAAATGAAACAAAATTGATTTAAAATGTGCTTAAACATGCTCAAATGCATTTGGAAAGCATTTAAATGCAATTTCGGGTGAAATATAAGTTATAACTCTCAAATATCGAGTCAAAAATACTCATAAACATTAAATAAATATATCCGGCATCTTATTTGTATATTTCGATGATATTTGAAGAAGAAATGTGGCCAAATTGATTTAAAATGTGCTTAAACAAGCTCAAATGCATTTTGAAAGAATTTTAATGCAATTGGGGTGAAATATAATTCGTAACTGACAAATATCGGGTAAAAAACGCCCATAAATATTAAATAAACATATTTGGCATCTTATTTGTGCATTTCGATCATATTTGAAGGGGAAATGAAACAAAATTGATTTAAAATGTGCTTAAACATGTTAAAATGCATTTGGAAAGCATTTAAATGCAATTTCGGGTGAAATATAAGTTATAACTCTCAAATATCGAGTCAAAAATACTCATAAACATTAAATAAATATATCCGGCATCTTATTTGTATATTTCGATGATATTTGAAGAAGAAATGTGGCCAAATTGATTTAAAATGTGCTTAAACAAGCTCAAATGCATTTTGAAAGAATTTTAATGCAATTGGGGTGAAATATAATTCGTAACTGACAAATATCGGGTAAAAAACGCCCATAAATATTAAATAAACATATTGGGCATCTTATTTGTATATTTCGATGATATTTGAATAAAAAAATGTGGCCAAAATGATTTAAAATTTGCTTAAACATGATGAAATGCATTTGGGAAGCATTTTAATGCAATTTGCGGTGAAATATAAATCATAATTGAATAATATCGGGTAAAAAACGCCGATAAACATTAGATAAACATATTTGGCATCTTATTTGTGCATTTCGATCATATTTGAAGGGGAAATGAAATAAAATTGTATTAAGATGTGCACAAACATGCTCAAATCCGTTTTTAAAACATTTTAATGCAATTTGGGGTGAAATATATGTCATAACTCTCAAATATCGACTAAAAAACCCTCGTAAACATTAAATAAATATATTTGGCATCTTATTTGTGCATTTCGATCATATTTGAAGCGAAAATGAGGCAAAATTGAACTAAAATGTGCACAAACATGCTCAAATCCGATTTGGAAGCACTTTAATGCAATTTGGGTTGAAATATAAATCATAACTGTCAAATATCGACTCAAAAGGACTCGTAAACATTAAATAAACATATTGGGCATCTTATTTGTATATTTTGATGATATTTGAAGCAGAAATATGGCCAAATTGATTTAAAATGTGCTTAAACATTCTCAAATGCATTTTGGAAGGATTTTAATGCAATTTGGGGTGAAATATAAGTCATAACTGACAAATATCGGGTAAAAAACGCCCATAAATATTAAATAAACATATTGGGCATCTTATTTGTATATTTCGATGATATTTGAATAAAAAATGTGGCCAAATTGATTTAAAATGTGCTTAAATATGATCAAATGCATTTGGGAAGCATTTTAATGCAATTTGGGGTGAAATATAAATCATAATTGAAAAATATCGGGTAAAAAACGCCGATAAACATTAGATAAACATATTTGGCATCTTATTTGTGCATTTCGATCATATTTGAAGGGGAAATGAAACAAAATTGATTTAAAATGTGCTTAAACATGCTCAAATGCATTTGGAAAGCATTTAAATGCAATTTCGGGTGAAATATAAGTTATAACTCTCAAATATCGAGTCAAAAATACTCATAAACATTAAATAAATATATCCGGCATCTTATTTGTATATTTCGATGATATTTGAAGAAGAAATGTGGCCAAATTGATTTAAAATGTGCTTAAACAAGCTCAAATGCATTTTGAAAGAATTTTAATGCAATTGGGGTGAAATATAATTCGTAACTGACAAATATCGGGTAAAAAACGCCCATAAACATTAAATAAAGATATTTGGCATTTTATTTGTGCATTTCGATCATATTTGAAGCGGAAATGAAACAAAATTGAATTAAAATATGCACAAACCTGCTCAAATCCGTTTCGGAAGCATTTTAATGCAATTTGGGTTGAAATATAAGTCATAACTGAGAAATATCGGGTAAAAAACGCCCATAAATACTAAATTAATATATTTGGCATCTTATTTGTATGTTTTGATGATATTTGAAGCAGAAATGTGGCCAAATTGATTTAAAATATGCTTAAACATGCTCAAATGCATTTCGGAAGCATTTTAATGCAATTTGGGGTGAAATATAAATCATAATTGAAAAATATCGGGTAAAAAACGCCGATAAACATTAGATAAACATATTTGGCATCTTATTTGTGCATTTCGATCATATTTGAAGGGGAAATGAAACAAAATTGATTTAAAATGTGCTTAAACATGGTCAAAAATACTCATAAACATTAAATAAATATATTTGGCAGCTTATTTTTGCATTTCGATCATATTTGAAGGGGAAATGAAACAAAATTGTATTAAGATGTGCACAAACATGCTCAAATCCGTTTTGAAAGCATTTTAATGCAATTTGGGGTGAAATATATGTCATAACTCTCAAATATCGACTAAAAAACACTCGTAAACATTAAATAAACATATTTGGCATCTTATTTGTGCATTTCGATCATATTTGAAGCGGAAATGAAACAAAATTGTATTAAGATGTGCACAAACATGCTCAAATCCGTTTTGAAAGCATTTTAATGCAATTTCGGGTGAAATATAAGTCATGACTCTCAAATATCGAGTCAAAAATACTCATAAACATTAAATAAATATATTCGGCATCTTATTTGTATATTTTCCTAATATTTGAAGAAGAAATGTGGCCAAATTGATTTAAAATGTGCTTAAACATGCTCAAATGCATTTTGGATGCATTTTAATGCAATTTGGAGTGAAATATAAGTCATAATTGTCAAATATCGAGTCAAAGACACTCATAGACTTTAAAAAAATATTGTTGGCATCTTATTTGTACATTTGGATGATATTTGACGCGGAAATGAGGCCAAATTGATTTAAAATGTGCATAAACAAGTATTTTAATGCAATTTCGGCTGAAATATAAGTCATAACTCTTAAATATCGGGTAAACAACGCCGATAAACATTAAATAAATATATTTGGCATCTTATTTTGCATTTCGATCATATTTGAAGGGGAAATGAAACAAAACTGTATTAAGATGGGCACAAACATGCTCAAATCCGTTTTGAAATCATTTTAATGCAATTTCGGCTGAAATATAAGTCATAACTGACAAATATCGGGTAAAAAACGCCTATAAACATTAAATAAATAAATTTGGCATCTGATTTGTGCATTTCGATCATATTTGAAGCGGAAATGAAACAAAATTGTGTTAAAATGTGCACAAACATGCTCAAATCCGTTTTGAAAGCATTTTAATGCAATTTCGGGTGAAATATAAGTCATAACTCTCAAATATCGAGTCAAAAATACTCATAAAAATTAAATAAATATATTTGGCACCTTATTTGTATATTTTGATGATATTTGAAGCAGAAATGTGGCCAAATTGATTTAAAATGTGCTTAAACATGCTCAAATGCATTTTGGAAGCATTTAAATGCAATTTGAGGTGAAATATAAGTCATAATTGTCAAATATCGAGTCAAAGACACTCATAGACTTTAAAAAAATATAGTTGGCATCTTATTTGTGCATTTGGATGATATTTGACACGGAAATGAGGCCAAATTGATTTAAAATTTGCATAAACAAGTATTTTAATGCAATTTCGGCTGAAATATAAGTCATAACTCTCAAATATCGGGTAAAAAACGCCGATAAACATTAAATAAATATATTTGGCATCTTATTTGTGCATTTCGAACATATTTGAAGCGGAAATGAAACAAAATTGAATTAAAATGTGCACAAACATGCTCAAATCCGTTTCGGAAGCATTTTAATGCAATTTGGGTTGAAATATAAGACATAACTGACAAATATCGGGTAAAAAACGCCCATAAATATTAAATAAACATATTGGGCATCTTATTTGTATATTTCGATGATATTTGAATAAAAAATGTGGCCAAATTGATTTAAAATGTGCTCAAACATGATCAAATGCATTTGGGAAGCATTTTAATGCAATTTGGGGTGAAATATAAATCATAATTGAAAAATATCGGGTAAAAAACGCCGATAAACATTAGATAAACATATTTGGCATCTTATTTGTATATTTCGATGATATTTGAATAAAAAATGAGGCAAAATTGAACTAAAATGTGCACAAACATGCTCAAATCCGATTTGGAAGCACTTTAATGCAATTTGGGTTGAAATATAAATCATAACTGTCAAATATCGACTCAAAAAGACTCGTAAACATTAAATAAACATATTGGGCATCTTATTTGTATATTTTGATGATATTTGAAGCAGAAATATGGCAAAATTGATTTAAAATGTGCTTAAACATGCTCAAATGCATTTTGGAAGCATTTTAATGCAATTTGGGGTGAAATATAAGTCATAATTGTCAAATATCGAGTCAAAGACACTCATAGACTTTAAAAAAATATATTTGGCATCTTATTTGTGCATTTGGATGATATTTGACGAGGAATTGAGACCAAATTGATTTAAAATGTGCAAAAACAAGCATTTTAATGCAATTTGGAGTGAAATATTAGTCATAACTCTCAAATATCGACTAAAAAACACTCGTAAACATTAAATAAATATATTTGGCATCTTATATGTGCATTTCGATCATATTTGAAGCGAAAATGAGGCAAAATTGAACTAAAATGTGCACAAACATGCTCAAATCCGATTTGGAAGCACTTTAATGCAATTTGGGGTGAAATATAAGTCCAAACCCTCAAATATCGACTCAAAAATACTCGTAAACATTAAATAAATATATTTGGCATCTTATTTGTACATTTCGATCATATTTGAAGCGAAAATGAGGCAAAATTGAACTAAAATGTGCACAAACATGCTCAAATCCGATTTGGAAGCACTTTAATGCAATTTGGGTTGAAATATAAATCATAACTGTCAAATATCGACTCAAAAAGACTCGTAAACATTAAATAAACATATTGGGCATCTTATTTGTATATTTTGATGATATTTGAAGCAGTAATATGGCCAAATTGATTTAAAATGTGCTTAAACATGCTCAAATGCATTTTGGAAACATTTTAATGCAATTTGGGGTGAAATATAAGACATAACTGACAAATATCGGGTAAAAAACTCCCATAAATATTAAATAAACATATTGGGCATCTTATTTGTATATTTCGATGATATTTGAATAAAAAATGTGGCTAAATTGATTTAAAATGTACTTAAACATGATCAAATGCATTTGGGAAGCATTTTAATGCAATTTGCGGTGAAATATAAGTCATAACTGACAAATATCGGGTAAAAAACGCCGATAAACATTAAATAAACATATTTGGCATCTTATTTGTGCATTTCGATCATATTTGAAGGGGAAATGAAACAAAATTTTATTAAGATGTGCACAAACATGCTCAAATCCGTTTTGAAAGCATTTTAATGCAATTTAGGGTGAAATAGATGTCATAACTCACAAATATCGACTAAAAAACGCCGATAAACATTAAATAAATATATTTGGTATCTTATTTGTGCATTTCGATCATATTTGAAGCGGAAATGAAACAAAATGGTATTAAAATGTGCACAAACATGCTCAAATCCGTTTTAAAAGCATTTTAATGCAATTTCGGGTGAAATATAGGTTATAACTCTCAAATATCGAGTCAAAAATACTCATAAACATTAAATAAATATATCCGGCATCTTATTTGTATATTTCCATGATATTTGAAGAAGAAATGTGGCCAAATTGATTTAAAATGTGCTTAAACAAGCTCAAATGCATTTTGAAAGCATTTTAATGCAATTTCGGCTGAAATATAAGTCATAACTAACAAATATCGGGTAAAAAACGCCTATAAACATTACATAAATATATTTGGCATCTTATTTGTGCATTTCGATCATATTTGAAGCGAAAATGAGGCAAAATTGAACTAAAATGTTCACAAACATGCTCAAATCCGATTTGGAAGCACTTTAATGCAATTTGGGTTGAAATATAAATCATAACTGTCAAATATCGACTCAAAAAGACTCGTAAACATTAAATAAACATATTGGGCATCTTATTTGTATATTTTGATGATATTTGAAGCAGAAATATGGCAAAATTGATTTAAAATGTGCTTAAACATGCTCAAATGCATTTTGGAAGCATTTTAATGCAATTTGGGGTGAAATATAAGTCATAATTGTCAAATATCGAGTCAAAGACACTCATAGACTTTAAAAAAATATATTTGGCATCTTATTTGTGCATTTGGATGATATTTGACGAGGAATTGAGACCAAATTGATTTAAAATGTGCAAAAACAAGCATTTTAATGCAATTTGGAGTGAAATATTAGTCATAACTCTCAAATATCGACTAAAAAACACTCGTAAACATTAAATAAATATATTTGGCATCTTATATGTGCATTTCGATCATATTTGAAGCGAAAATGAGGCAAAATTGAACTAAAATGTGCACAAACATGCTCAAATCCGATTTGGAAGCACTTTAATGTAATTTGGGGTGAAATATAAATCATAACTGTCAAATATCGACTCAAAAATACTCGTAAACATTAAATAAACACATTTGGCATCTTATTTGTGCATTTCGCTTATATTTGAAGCGGAAATGAAACAAAATTGCATTAAAATGTGCACAAACATGCTCAAATCCGTTTTAAAAGCTTTTTAATGCAGTTTGGGGTGAAATATAAGTCCAAACCCTCAAATATCGACTCAAAAACACTCGTAAACATTAAATAAATATATTTGGCATCTTATTTGTACATTTCGATCATATTTGAAGCGAAAATGAGGCAAAATTGAACTAAAATGTGCACAAACATGCTCAAATCCGATTTGGAAGCACTTTAATGCAATTTGGGGTGAAATATAAATCATAACTGTCAAATATCGACTCAAAAAGACTCGTAAACATTAAATAAACATATTGGGCATCTTGTATATTTTGATGATATTTGAAGCAGAAATATGGCCAAATTGATTTAAAATGTACTTAAACTTGATCAAATGCATTTGGGAAGCATTTTAAGGCAATTTGCGGTGAAATATAAATCATAACTGACAAATATCGGGTAAAAAACGCCGGTAAGCATTAAATAAACATATTTGGCATCTTATTTGTGCATTTCGATCATATTTGAAGGGGAAATGAAACAAAATTGTATTAAGATGTGCACAAACATGCTCAAATCCGTTTTGAAAGCATTTTAATGCAATTTGGGGTGAAATATATGTCATAACTCTCAAATATCGACTAAAAAACACTCGTAAACATTAAATAAATATATTTGGCAACTTATTTGTGCATTTCGATCATATTTGAAGCGAAAATGAGGCAAAATTGTACTAAAATGTGCACAAATATGCTCAAATCCGATTTGGAAGCACTTTAATGCAATTTGGGGTGAAATATAAATCATAACTGTCAAATATCGACTCAAAAAGACTCGTAAACATTAAATAAACATATTGGGAATCTTATTTGTATATTTTGATGATATTTGAAGAAGAAATATGGCCAAATTGATTTTAAATGTGCTTAAACATGCTCAAATGCATTTTGAAAGCATTTTAATGCAATTTGGGGTGAAATATAAGTCATAACTGACAAATATCGGGTAAAAAACGCCCATAAATATTAAATAAACATATTGGGCATCTTATTTGTATATTTCGATGATATTTGAATAAAAAATGTGGCCAAATTGATTTAAAATGTGCTTAAACATGATGAAATGCATTTGGGAAGCATTTTAATGCAATTTGGGGTGAAATATAAATCATAATTGAAAAATATCGGGTAAAAAACGCCGATAAACATTAGATAAACATATCTGGCATCTTATTTGTGCATTTCGATCATATTTGAAGGGGAAATGAAACAAAATTGTATTAAGATGTGCACAAACATGCTCAAATCCGTTTTGAAAGCATTTTAATGCAATTTGGGGTGAAATATATGTCATAACTCTCAAATATCGACTAAAAAACACTCGTAAACATTAAATAAATATATTTGGCAACTTATTTGTGCATTTCGATCATATTTGAAGCGAAAATGAGGCAAAATTGTACTAAAATGTGCACAAATATGCTCAAATCCGATTTGGAAGCACTTTAATGCAATTTGGGGTGAAATATAAATCATAACTGTCAAATATCGACTCAAAAATACTCATAAACATTAAATAAATATATCCGGTGTCTTATTTGTATATTTTGATGATATTTGAAGCAGAAATATGGCCAAATTGATTTAAAATGTGCTTAAACATTCTCAAATGCATTTTGCAAGCATTTTAATGCAATTTGGGGTGAAATATAAATCATAACTGTCAAATATCGACTCAAAAGGACTCGTAAACATTAAATAAACATATTGGGCATCTTATTTGTATATTTTGATGATATTTGAAGCAGAAATATGGCCAAATTGATTTAAAATGTGCTTAAACATGATCAAATGCATTTGGGAAGCATTTTAATGCAATTTGGGGTGAAATATAAATCATAATTGAAAAATATCGGGTAAAAAACGCCGATAAACATTAGATAAACATATTTGGCATCTTATTTGTGCATTTCGATCATATTTGAAGGGGAAATGAAACAAAATTGATTTAAAATGTGCTTAAACATGGTCAAATGCATTTGGAAAGCATTTAAATGCAATTTCGGGTGAAATATAAGTTATAACTCTCAAATATCGATTCAAAAATACTCATAAACATTAAATAAATATATCCGGCATCTTATTTGTATATTTCGATGATATTTGAAGAAGAAATGTGGCCAAATTGATTTAAAATGTGCTTAAACAAGCTCAAATGCATTTTGAAAGAATTTTAATGCAAATTGGGGTGAAATATAATTCGTAACTGACAAATATCGAGTAAAAAACGCCCATAAACATTAAATAAAGATATTTGGCATCTTATTTGTGCATTTCGATCATATTTGAAGCGGAAATGAAACAAAATTGAATTAAAATATGCACAAACCTGCTCAAATCCGTTTCGGAAGCATTTTAATGCAATTTGGGTTGAAATATAAGTCATAACTGAGAAATATCGGGTAAAAAACGCCCATAAATATTAAATAAACATATTGGGCATCTTATTTGTATATTTCGATGATATTTGAATAAAAAATGTGGCCAAATTGATTTAAAATGTACTTAAACATGATCAAATGCATTTGGGAAGCATTTTAAGGCAATTTGCGGTGAAATATAAGTCATAACTGACAAATATCGGGTATAAAACGCCGATAAACATTAAATAAACATATTTGGCATCTTATTTGTGCATTTCGATCATATTTTAAGGGGAAATGAAACAAAATTGTATTAAGATGTGCACAAACATGTTCAAATCCGTTTTGAAAGCATTTTAATGCAATTTGGGGTGAAATATATGTCATAACTCTCAAATATCGACTAAAAAACACTCGTAAACGTTAAATAAATATATTTGACAACTTACTTGTGCATTTCGATCATATTTGAAGCGAAAATGAGGCAAAATTGTACTAAAATGTGCACAAATATGCTCAAATCCGATTTGGAAGCACTTTAATGCAATTTGGGGTGAAATATAAATCATAACTGTCAAATATCGACTCAAAAATACTCGTAAACATTAAATAAACATATTGGGAATCTTATTTGTATATTTTGATGATATTTGAAGAAGAAATATGGCCAAATTGATTTTAAATGTGCTAAAACATGCTCAAATGCATTTTGGAAGCATTTTAATGCAATTTGGGGTGAAATATAAGTTATAACTGACAAATATCGGGTAAAAAACGCCCATAAATATTAAATAAACATATTGGGCATCTTATTTGTATATTTCGATGATATTTGAATAAAAAATGTGGCCAAATTGATTTAAAATGTGCTTAAACATGATCAAATGCATTTGGGAAGCATTTTAATGCAATTTGGGGTGAAATATAAATCATAATTGAAAAATATCGGGTAAAAAACGCCGATAAACATTAGATAAACATATTTGGCATCTTATTTGTGCATTTCGATCATATTTGAAGGGGAAATGAAACAAAATTGTATTAAGATGTGCACAAACATGCTCAAATCCGTTTTGAAAGCATTTTAATGCAATTTGGGGTGAAATATATGTCATAACTCTCAAATATCGACTAAAAAACACTCGTAAACATTAAATAAATATATTTGGCAACTTATTTGTGCATTTCGATCATATTTGAAGCGAAAATGAGGCAAAATTGTACTAAAATGTGCACAAATATGCTCAAATCCGATTTGCAAGCACTTTAATGCAATTTGGGGTGAAATATAAATCATAACTGTCAAATATCGACTCAAAAATACTCGTAAACATTAAATAAACATATTGGGCATCTTATTTGTATATTTTGATGATATTTGAAGCAGAAATATGGCCAAATTGATTTAAAATGTGCTTAAACATTCTCAAATGCATTTTGCAAGCATTTTAATGCAATTTGGGGTGAAATATAAGTCATAACTGTCAAATATCGGGTAAAAAACGCCCATAAATATTAAATAAACATATTGGGCATCTTATTTGTATATTTCGATGATATTTGAATAAAAAATGTGGCCAAATTGATTTAAAATGTGCTTAAACATGATCAAATGCATTTGGGAAGCATTTTAATGCAATTTGGGGTGAAATATAAATCATAATTGAAAAATATCGGGTAAAAAACGCCGATAAACATTAGATAAACATATTTGGCATCTTATTTGTGCATTTCGATCATATTTGAAGGGGAAATGAAACAAAATTGATTTAAAATGTGCTTAAACATGGTCAAATGCATTTGGAAAGCATTTAAATGCAATTTCGGGTGAAATATAAGTTATAACTCTCAAATATCGATTCAAAAATACTCATAAACATTAAATAAATATATCCGGCATCTTATTTGTATATTTCGATGATATTTGAAGAAGAAATGTGGCCAAATTGATTTAAAATGTGCTTAAACAAGCTCAAATGCATTTTGAAAGAATTTTAATGCAAATTGGGGTGAAATATAATTCGTAACTGACAAATATCGGGTAAAAAACGCCCATAAACATTAAATAAAGATATTTGGCATCTTATTTGTGCATTTCGATCATATTTGAAGCGGAAATGAAACAAAATTGAATTAAAATATGCACAAACCTGCTCAAATCCGTTTCGGAAGCATTTTAATGCAATTTGGGTTGAAATATAAGTCATAACTGAGAAATATCGGGTAAAAAACGCCCATAAATATTAAATAAACATATTGGGCATCTTATTTGTATATTTCGATGATATTTGAATAAAAAATGTGGCCAAATTGATTTAAAATGTACTTAAACATGATCAAATGCATTTGGGAAGCATTTTAAGGCAATTTGCGGTGAAATATAAGTCATAACTGACAAATATCGGGTAAAAAACGCCGATAAACATTAAATAAACATATTTGGCATCTTATTTGTGCATTTCGATCATATTTGAAAGGGAAATGAAACAAAATTGTATTAAGATGTGCACAAACATGCTCAAATCCGTTTTGAAAGCATTTTAATGCAATTTGGGGTGAAATATATGTCATAACTCTCAAATATCGACTAAAAAACACTCGTAAACATTAAATAAATATATTTGGCAACTTATTTGTGCATTTCGATCATATTTGAAGCGAAAATGAGGCAAAATTGTACTAAAATGTGCACAAATATGCTCAAATCCGATTTGGAAGCACTTTAATGCAATTTGGGGTGAAATATAAATCATAACTGTCAAATATCGACTCAAAAATACTCGTAAACATTAAATAAACATATTGGGAATCTTATTTGTATATTTTGATGATATTTGAAGAAGAAATATGGCCAAATTGATTTTAAATGTGCTTAAACATGCTCAAATGCATTTTGGAAGCATTTTAATGCAATTTGGGGTGAAATATAAGTCATAACTGACAAATATCGGGTAAAAAACGCCCATAAATATTAAATAAACATATTGGGCATCTTATTTGTATATTTCGATTATATTTGAATAAAAAATGTGGCCAAATTGATTTAAAATTTGCTTAAACATGATGAAATGCATTTGGGAAGCATTTTAATGCAATTTGGGGTGAAATATAAATCATAATTGAAAAATATCGGGTAAAAAACGACGATAAACATTAGATAAACATATTTGGCATCTTATTTGTACATTTCGATCATATTTGAAGGGGAAATGAAACAAAATTGTATTAAGATGTGCACAAACATGCTCAAATCCGTTTTAAAGCATTTTAATGCAATTTGGGGTGAAATATATGTCATAACTCTCAAATATCGACTAAAAAACACTCGTAAACATTAAATAAATATATTTGGCAACTTATTTGTGCATTTAGATCATATTTGAAGCAAAAATGAGGCAAAATTGAACTAAAATGTGCACAAACATGCTAAAATCCGATTTGCAAGCATTTTAATGCAATTTGGGGTGAAATATAAATCATAACTGTCAAATATCGACTCAAAAAGACTCGTAAACATTAAATAAACATATTGGGCATCTTATTTGTATATTTTGATGATATTTGAAGAAGAAATATGTCCAAATTCATTTAAAATGTGCTTAAACATGCTCAAATGCATTTTGGAAGCATTTTAATGCAATTTGGGGTGAAATATAAGTCATAACTGACAAATATCGGGTAAAAAACGCCCATAAATATTAAATAAACATATTGGGCGTCTTATTTGTATATTTCGATGATATTTGAATAAAAAATGTGGCCAAATTGATTGAAAATTTGCTTAAACATGATGAAATGCATTTGGAAAGCATTTTAATGCAATTTGGGGTGAAATATAAATCATAATTGAAAAATATCGGGTAAAAAACGCCGATAAACATTAGATAAACATATTTGGCATCTTATTTGTACATTTCGATAATATTTGAAGGGGAAATGAAACAAAATTGTATTAAGATGTGCACAAACATGCTCAAATCCGTTTTGAAAGCATTTTAATGCAATTTGGGGTGAAATATATGTCATAACTCTCAAATATCGACTAAAAAACACTCGTAAACATTAAATAAATATATTTGGAACCTTATTTGTGCATTTAGATCATATTTGAAGCAAAAATGAGGCAAAATTGAACTAAAATGTGCACAAACATGCTAAAATCCGATTTGCAAGCATTTTAATGCAATTTGGGGTGAAATATAAATCATAACTGCCAAATATCGACTCAAAAAGACTCGTAAACATTAAATAAACATATTGGGCATCTTATTTGTATATTTTGATGATATTTGAAGAAGAAATATGGCCAAATTGATTTAAAATGTGCTTAAACATGCTCAAATGCATTTTGGAAGCATTTTAATGCAATTTGGGGTGAAATATAAGTCATAACTGACAAATATCGGGTAAAAAACGCCCATAAATATTAAATAAACATATTGGGCGTCTTATTTGTATATTTCGATGATATTTGAATAAAAAATGTGGCCAAATTGATTTAAAATTTGCTTAAACATGATGAAATGCATTTGGAAAGCATTTTAATGCAATTTGGGGTGAAATATAAATCATAATTGAAAAATATCGGGTAAAAAACGCCGATAAACATTAGATAAACATATTTGGCATCTTATTTGTGCATTTCGATCATATTTGAAGGGGAAATGAAACAAAATTGTATTAAGATATGCACAAACATGCTCAAATCCGTTTTGAAAGCATTTTAATGCAATTTGGGGTGAAATATATGTCATAACTCTCAAATATCGACTAAAAAACACTCGTAAACATTAAATAAATATATTTGGCATCTTATTTGTGCATTTCGACCATATTTGAAGCGAAAATGAGGCAAAATTGAACTAAAATGTGCACAAACATGCTCAAATCCGATTTGCAAGCATTTTAATGCAATTTGGGGTGAAATATAAATCATAATTGAAAAATATCGGGTAAAAAACGCCGATAAACATTAGATAATCATATTTGGCATCTTATTTGTGCATTTCGATCATATTTGACGGGGAAATGAAACAAAATTGTATTAAGATGTGCACAAACATGCTCAAATCTGTTTTGAAAGCATTTTAATGCAATTTGTGGTGAAATATATGTCATAACTCTCAAATATTGACTAAAAAACACTCGTAAACATTAAATAAATATATTTGGCATCTTATTTGTGCATTTCGATCATATTTGAAGCGAAAATTAGGCAAAATTGAACTAAAATATGCACAAACATGCTCAAATCCGATTTGGAAGCACTTTAATGCAATTTGGGATGAAATATCAATCATAACTGTCAAATATTGACTCAAAAAGACTCGTAAACATTAAATAAACATATTTCGCATCTTATTTGTGCATTTCGATCATATTTGAAGCGGAAATGAAACAAAATTGTATTAAAATGTGCACAAACATGCTCAAATCCGTTTTGAAAGCATTTTAATGCAATTTGGGGTGAAATATATGTCATAACTCTCAAATATCGACTAAAAAACACTCGTAAACATTAAATAAATATATTTGGCATCTTATTTGTGCATTTAGATCATATTTGAAGCAAAAATGAGGCAAAATTGAACTAAAATGTGCACAAACATGCTAAAATCCGATTTGCAAGCATTTTAATGCAATTTGGGGTGAAATATAAATCATAACTGTCAAATATCGACTCAAAAGGACTCGTAAACATTAAATAAACATATTGGGCATCTTATTTGTATATTTTGATGATATTTGAAGCAGAAATATGGCCAAATTGATTTAAAATGTGCTTAAACATTCTCAAATGCATTTTGGAAGCATTTTAATGCAATTTGGGGTGAAATATAAGTCATAACTGTCAAATATCGGGTAAAAAACGCCCATAAATATTAAATAAACATATTGGTCATCTTATTTGTATATTTCGATGATATTTGAATAAAAAATGTGGCCAAATTGATTTAAAATGTGCTTAAACATGATCAAATGCATTTGGGAAGCATTTTAATGCAATTTGGGGTGAAATATAACTCATAATTGAAAAATATCGGGTAAAAAACGCCGATAAACATTAGATAAACATATTTGGCATCTTATTTGTGCATTTCGATCATATTTGAAGGGGAAATGAAACAAAATTGATTTAAAATGTGCTTAAACATTCTCAAATGCATTTGGAAAGCATTTAAATGCAATTTCGGGTGAAATATAAGTTATAACTCTCAAATATCGATTCAAAAATACTCATAAACATTAAATAAATATATCCGGCATCTTATTTGTATATTTCGAAGATATTTGAAGAAGAAATGTGGCCAAATTGATTTAAAATGTGCTTAAACAAGCTCAAATGCATTTTGAAAGAATTTTAATGCAAATTGGGGTGAAATATAATTCGTAACTGACAAATATCGGGTAAAAAACGCCCATAAACATTAAATAAAGATATTTGGCATCTTATTTGTGCATTTCGATCATATTTGAAGCGGAAATGAAACAAAATTGAATTAAAATATGCACAAACCTGCTCAAATCCGTTTCGGAAGCATTTTAATGCAATTTGGGTTGAAATATAAGTCATAACTGAGAAATATCGGGTAAAAAACGCCCATAAATATTAAATAAACATATTGGGCATCTTATTTGTATATTTCGATGATATTTGAATAAAAAATGTGGCCAAATTGATTTAAAATGTACTTAAACATGATCAAATGCATTTGGGAAGCATTTTAAGGCAATTTGCGGTGAAATATAAGTCATAACTGACAAATATCGGGTAAAAAACGCCGATAAACATTAAATAAACATATTTGGCATCTTATTTGTGCATTTCGATCATATTTGAAAGGGAAATGAAACAAAATTGTATTAAGATGTGCACAAACATGCTCAAATCCGTTTTGAAAGCATTTTAATGCAATTTGGGGTGAAATATATGTCATAACTCTCAAATATCGACTAAAAAACACTCGTAAACATTAAATAAATATATTTGGCAACTTATTTGTGCATTTCGATCATATTTGAAGCGAAAATGAGGCAAAATTGTACTAAAATGTGCACAAATATGCTCAAATCCGATTTGGAAGCACTTTAATGCAATTTGGGGTGAAATATAAATCATAACTGTCAAATATCGACTCAAAAATACTCGTAAACATTAAATAAACATATTGGGAATCTTATTTGTATATTTTGATGATATTTGAAGAAGAAATATGGCCAAATTGATTTTAAATGTGCTTAAACATGCTCAAATGCATTTTGGAAGCATTTTAATGCAATTTGGGGTGAAATATAAGTCATAACTGACAAATATCGGGTAAAAAACGCCCATAAATATTAAATAAACATATTGGGCATCTTATTTGTATATTTCGATTATATTTGAATAAAAAATGTGGCCAAATTGATTTAAAATTTGCTTAAACATGATGAAATGCATTTGGGAAGCATTTTAATGCAATTTGGGGTGAAATATAAATCATAATTGAAAAATATCGGGTAAAAAACGCCGATAAACATTAGATAAACATATTTGGCATCTTATTTGTACATTTCGATAATATTTGAAGGGGAAATGAAACAAAATTGTATTAAGATGTGCACAAACATGCTCAAATCCGTTTTGAAAGCATTTTAATGCAATTTAGGGTGAAATATATGTCATAACTCTCAAATATCGACTAAAAAACACTCGTAAACATTAAATAAATATATTTGGAACCTTATTTGTGCATTTAGATCATATTTGAAGCAAAAATGAGGCAAAATTGAACTAAAATGTGCACAAACATGCTAAAATCCGATTTGCAAGCATTTTAATGCAATTTGGGGTGAAATATAAATCATAACTGCCAAATATCGACTCAAAAAGACTCGTAAACATTAAATAAACATATTGGGCATCTTATTTGTATATTTTGATGATATTTGAAGAAGAAATATGGCCAAATTGATTTAAAATGTGCTTAAACATGCTCAAATGCATTTTGGAAGCATTTTAATGCAATTTGGGGTGAAATATAAGTCATAACTGACAAATATCGGGTAAAAAACGCCCATAAATATTAAATAAACATATTGGGCGTCTTATTTGTATATTTCGATGATATTTGAATAAAAAATGTGGCCAAATTGATTTAAAATTTGCTTAAACATGATGAAATGCATTTGGAAAGCATTTTAATGCAATTTGGGGTGAAATATAAATCATAATTGAAAAATATCGGGTAAAAAACGCCGATAAACATTAGATAAACATATTTGGCATCTTATTTGTGCATTTCGATCATATTTGAAGGGGAAATGAAACAAAATTGTATTAAGATATGCACAAACATGCTCAAATCCGTTTTGAAAGCATTTTAATGCAATTTGGGGTGAAATATATGTCATAACTCTCAAATATCGACTAAAAAACACTCGTAAACATTAAATAAATATATTTGGCATCTTATTTGTGCATTTCGACCATATTTGAAGCGAAAATGAGGCAAAATTGAACTAAAATGTGCACAAACATGCTCAAATCCGATTTGCAAGCATTTTAATGCAATTTGGGGTGAAATATAAATCATAATTGAAAAATATCGGGTAAAAAACGCCGATAAACATTAGATAATCATATTTGGCATCTTATTTGTGCATTTCGATCATATTTGACGGGGAAATGAAACAAAATTGTATTAAGATGTGCACAAACATGCTCAAATCTGTTTTGAAAGCATTTTAATGCAATTTGTGGTGAAATATATGTCATAACTCTCAAATATTGACTAAAAAACACTCGTAAACATTAAATAAATATATTTGGCATCTTATTTGTGCATTTCGATCATATTTGAAGCGAAAATTAGGCAAAATTGAACTAAAATATGCACAAACATGCTCAAATCCGATTTGGAAGCACTTTAATGCAATTTGGGATGAAATATCAATCATAACTGTCAAATATTGACTCAAAAAGACTCGTAAACATTAAATAAACATATTTCGCATCTTATTTGTGCATTTCGATCATATTTGAAGCGGAAATGAAACAAAATTGTATTAAAATGTGCACAAACATTCTCAAATCAGATTTGGAAGCACTTTAATGCAATTTGGGGTGAAATATAAATCATAACTGTCAAATATCGACTCAAAAATACTCGTAAACATTAAATAAACATATTGGGAATCTTATTTGTATATTTTGATGATATTTGAAGAAGAAATATGGCCAAATTGATTTTAAATGTGCTTAAACATGCTCAAATGCATTTCGGAAGCATTTTAATGCAATTTGGGGTGAAATATAAGTCATAACTGACAAATATCGGGTAAAAAACGCCCATAAATATTAAATAAACATATTGGGCATCTTATTTGTATATTTCGATTATATTTGAATAAAAAATGTGGCCAAATTGATTTAAAATTTGCTTAAACATGATGAAATGCATTTGGGAAGCATTTTAATGCAATTTGGGGTGAAATATAAATCATAATTGAAAAATATAGGGTAAAAAACGCCGATAAACATTAGATAAACATATTTGGCATCTTATTTGTACATTTCGATCATATTTGAAGGGGAAATGAAACAAAATTGTATTAAGATGTGCACAAACATGCTCAAATCCGTTTTGAAAGCATTTTAATGCAATTTGGGGTGAAATATATGTCATAACTCTCAAATATCGACTAAAAAACACTCGTAAACATTAAATAAATATATTTGGAACCTTATTTGTGCATTTAGATCATATTTGAAGCAAAAATGAGGCAAAATTGAACTAAAATGTGCACAAACATGCTAAAATCCGATTTGCAAGCATTTTAATGCAATTTGGGGTGAAATATAAATCATAACTGCCAAATATCGACTAAAAAAGACTCGTAAACATTAAATAAACATATTGGGCATCTTATTTGTATATTTTGATGATATTTGAAGAAGAAATATGGCCAAATTGATTTAAAATGTGCCTAAACATGCTCAAATGCATTTTGGAAGCATTTTAATGCAATTTGGGGTGAAATATAAGTCATAACTGACAAATATCGGGTAAAAAACGCCCATAAATATTAAATAAACATATTGGGCGTCTTATTTGTATATTTCGATGATATTTGAATACAAAATGTGGCCAAATTGATTTAAAATTTGCTTAAACATGATGAAATGCATTTGGAAAGCATTTTAATGCAATTTGGGGTGAAATATAAATCATAATTGAAAAATATCGGGTAAAAAACGCCGATAAACATTAGATAAACATATTTGGCATCTTATTTGTGCATTTCGATCATATTTGAAGGGGAAATGAAACAAAATTGTATTAAGATATGCACAAACATGCTCAAATCCGTTATGAAAGCATTTTAATGCAATTTGGGGTGAAATATATGTCATAACTCTCAAATATCGACTAAAAAACACTCGTAAACATTAAATAAATATATTTGGCATCTTATTTGTGCATTTCGACCATATTTGAAGCGAAAATGCGGCAAAATTGAACTAAAATGTGCACAAATATGCTCAAATCCGATTTGCAAGCATTTTAATGCAATTTGGGGTGAAATATAAATCATAATTGAAAAATATCGGGTAAAAAACGCCGATAAACATTAGATAATCATATTTGGCATCTTATTTGTGCATTTCGATCATATTTGACGGGGAAATGAAACAAAATTGTATTAAGATGTGCACAAACATGCTCAAATCTGTTTTGAAAGCATTTTAATGCAATTTGGGGTGAAATATATGTCATAACTCTCAAATATTGACTAAAAAACACTCGTAAACATTAAATAAATATATTTGGCATCTTATTTGTGCATTTCGATCATATTTGAAGCGAAAATTAGGCAAAAATGAACTAAAATATGCACAAACATGCTCAAATCCGATTTGGAAGAACTTTAATGCAATTTGGGATGAAATATCAATCATAACTGTCAAATATTGACTCAAAAAGACTCGTAAACATTAAATAAACATATTTCGCATCTTATTTGTGCATTTCGATCATATTTGAAGCGGAAATGAAACAAAATTGTATTAAAATGTGCACAAACATGCTCAAATCCGTTTTGAAAGCATTTTAATGCAATTTGGGGGTGAAACATATGTCATAACTCTCAAATATCGACTAAAAAACCCTCGTAAACATTAAATAAATATATTTGGCATCTTATTTGTGCATTTAGATCGTATTTGAAGCAAAAATGAGGCAAAATTGAACTAAAATTTGCACAAACATGCTAAAATCCGATTTGCAAGCATTTTAATGCAATTTGGGGTGAAATATAAATCATAACTGTCAAATATCGACTCAAAAGGACTCGTAAACATTAAATAAACATATTGAGCATCTTATTTGTATATTTTGATGATATTTGAAGCAGAAATATGGCCAAATTGATTTAAAATGTGCCTAAACATGCTCAAATGCATTTTGGAAGCATTTTAATGCAATTTGGGGTGAAATATAAGTCATAACTGTCAAATATCGGGTAAAAAACGCCCATAAATATTAAATAAACATATTGGTCATCTTATTTGTATATTTCGATGATATTTGAATAAAAAATGTGGCCAAATTGATTTAAAATGTGCTTAAACATGATCAAATGCATTTGGGAAGCATTTTAATGCAATTTGGGGTGAAATATAAATCATAATTGAAAAATATCGGGTAAAAAACGCCGATAAACATTAGATAAACATATTTGGCATCTTATTTGTGCATTTCGATCATATTTGAAGGGGAAATGGAACAAAATTGATTTAAAATGTGCTTAAACATGCTCAAATGCATTTGGAAAGCATTTAAATGCAATTTCGGGTGAAATATAAGTTATAACTCTCAAATATCGATTCAAAAATACTCATAAACATTAAATAAATATATCCGGCATCTTATTTGTATATTTCGATGATATTTGAAGAAGAAATGTGGCCAAATTGATTTAAAATGTGCTTAAACAAGCTCAAATGCATTTTGAAAGAATTTTAATGCAAATTGGGGTGAAATATAATTCGTAACTGACAAATATCGGGTAAAAACGCCCATAAACATTAAATAAAGATATTTGGCATCTTATTTGTGCATTTCGATCATATTTGAAGCGGAAATGAAACAAAATTGAATTAAAATATGCACAAACCTGCTCAAATCCGTTTCGGAAGCATTTTAATGCAATTTGGGTTGAAATATAAGTCATAACTGAGAAATATCGGGTAAAAAACGCCCATAAATATTAAATAAACATATTGGGCATCTTATTTGTATATTTCGATGATATTTGAATAAAAAATGTGGCCAAATTGATTTAAAATGTACTTAAACATGATCAAATGCATTTGGGAAGCATTTTAAGGCAATTTGCGGTGAAATATAAGTCATAACTGACAAATATCGGGTAAAAAACGCCGATAAACATTAAATAAACATATTTGGCATCTTATTTGTGCATTTCGATCATATTTGAAAGGGAAATGAAACAAAATTGTATTAAGATGTGCACAAACATGCTCAAATCCGTTTTGAAAGCATTTTAATGCAATTTGGGGTGAAATATATGTCATAACTCTCAAATATCGACTAAAAAACACTCGTAAACATTAAATAAATATATTTGGCAACTTATTTGTGCATTTCGATCATATTTGAAGCGAAAATGAGGCAAAATTGTACTAAAATGTGCACAAATATGCTCAAATCCGATTTGGAAGCACTTTAATGCAATTTGGGGTGAAATATAAATCATAACTGTCAAATATCGACTCAAAAATACTCGTAAACATTAAATAAACATATTGGGAATCTTATTTGTATATTTTGATGATATTTGAAGAAGAAATATGGCCAAATTGATTTTAAATGTGCTTAAACATGCTCAAATGCATTTTGGAAGCATTTTAATGCAATTTGGGGTGAAATATAAGTCATAACTGACAAATATCGGGTAAAAAACGCCCATAAATATTAAATAAACATATTGGGCATCTTATTTGTATATTTCGATTATATTTGAATAAAAAATGTGGCCAAATTGATTTAAAATTTGCTTAAACATGATGAAATGCATTTGGGAAGCATTTTAATGCAATTTGGGGTGAAATATAAATCATAATTGAAAAATATCGGGTAAAAAACGACGATAAACATTAGATAAACATATTTGGCATCTTATTTGTACATTTCGATCATATTTGAAGGGGAAATGAAACAAAATTGTATTAAGATGTGCACAAACATGCTCAAATCCGTTTTAAAGCATTTTAATGCAATTTGGGGTGAAATATATGTCATAACTCTCAAATATCGACTAAAAAACACTCGTAAACATTAAATAAATATATTTGGCAACTTATTTGTGCATTTAGATCATATTTGAAGCAAAAATGAGGCAAAATTGAACTAAAATGTGCACAAACATGCTAAAATCCGATTTGCAAGCATTTTAATGCAATTTGGGGTGAAATATAAATCATAACTGTCAAATATCGACTCAAAAAGACTCGTAAACATTAAATAAACATATTGGGCATCTTATTTGTATATTTTGATGATATTTGAAGAAGAAATATGTCCAAATTCATTTAAAATGTGCTTAAACATGCTCAAATGCATTTTGGAAGCATTTTAATGCAATTTGGGGTGAAATATAAGTCATAACTGACAAATATCGGGTAAAAAACGCCCATAAATATTAAATAAACATATTGGGCGTCTTATTTGTATATTTCGATGATATTTGAATAAAAAATGTGGCCAAATTGATTGAAAATTTGCTTAAACATGATGAAATGCATTTGGAAAGCATTTTAATGCAATTTGGGGTGAAATATAAATCATAATTGAAAAATATCGGGTAAAAAACGCCGATAAACATTAGATAAACATATTTGGCATCTTATTTGTACATTTCGATCATATTTGAAGGGGAAATGAAACAAAATTGTATTAAGATGTGCACAAACATGCTCAAATCCGTTTTGAAAGCATTTTAATGCAATTTGGGGTGAAATATATGTCATAACTCTCAAATATCGACTAAAAAACACTCGTAAACATTAAATAAATATATTTGGCATCTTATTTGTGCATTTCGATCATATTTGAAGCGAAAATGAGGCAAAACTGAACTAAAATGTGCACAAATATGCTCAAATCCGATTTGCAAGCATTTTAATGCAATTTGGGGTGAAATATAAATCATAACTGTCAAATATCGACTCAAAAGGACTCGTAAACATTAAATAAACATATTGGGCATCTTATTTGTATATTTTGATGATATTTGAAGCAGAAATATGGCCAAATTGATTTAAAATGTGCTTAAACATTCTCAAATGCATTTTGGAAGCATTTTAATGCAATTTGGGGTGAAATATAAATCATAACTGTCAAATATCGACTCAAAACGACTCGTAAACATTAAATAAACATATTGGGCATCTTATTTGTATATTTTGATGATATTTGAAGAAGAAATATGGCCAAATTCATTTAAAATGTGCTTAAACATGCTCAAATGCATTTTGGAAGCATTTTAATGCAATTTGGGGTGAAATATAAGTCATAACTGACAAATATCGGGTAAAAAACGCCCATAAATATTAAATAAACATATTGGGCGTCTTATTTGTATATTTCGATGATATTTGAATAAAAAATGTGGCCAAATTGATTGAAAATTTGCTTAAACATGATGAAATGCATTTGGAAAGCATTTTAATGCAATTTGGGGTGAAATATAAATCATAATTGAAAAATATCGGGTAAAAAACGCCGATAAACATTAGATAAACATATTTGGCATCTTATTTGTACATTTCGATCATATTTGAAGGGGAAATGAAACAAAATTGTATTAAGATGTGCACAAACATGCTCAAATCCGTTTTGAAAGCATTTTAATGCAATTTGGGGTGAAATATATGTCATAACTCTCAAATATCGACTAAAAAACACTCGTAAACATTAAATAAATATATTTGGCATCTTATTTGTGCATTTCGATCATATTTGAAGCGAAAATGAGGCAAAACTGAACTAAAATGTGCACAAATATGCTCAAATCCGATTTGCAAGCATTTTAATGCAATTTGGGGTGAAATATAAATCATAACTGTCAAATATCGACTCAAAAGGACTCGTAAACATTAAATAAACATATTGGGCATCTTATTTGTATATTTTGATGATATTTGAAGCAGAAATATGGCCAAATTGATTTAAAATGTGCTTAAACATTCTCAAATGCATTTTGGAAGCATTTTAATGCAATTTGGGGTGAAATATAAGTCATAACTGACAAATATCGGGTAAAAAACGCCCATAAATATTAAATAAACATATTGGGCGTCTTATTTGTATATTTCGATGATATTTGAATAAAAAATATGGCCAAATTGATTTAAAATTTGCTTAAACATGATGAAATGCATTTGGGAAGCATTTTAATGCAATTTGGGGTGAAATATAAATCATAATTGAAAAATATCGGGTAAAAAACGCAGATAAATATTAGATAAACATATTTGACATCTTATTTGTGCATTTCGATCATATTTGAAGGGGAAATGAAACAAAATTGTATTAAGATGTGCACAAACATGCTCAAATCCGTTTTGAAAGCATTTTAATGCAATTTGGGGTGAAATATATGTCATAACTCTCAAATATCGACTAAAAAACACTCGTAAACATTAAATAAATATATTTGGCATCTTATTTGTGCATTTCGATCATATTTGAAGCGAAAATGAGGCAAAATTGAACTAAAATGTGCACAAATATGCTCAAATCCGATTTGCAAGCATTTTAATGCAATTTGGGGTGAAATATAAATCATAACTGTCAAATATCGACTCAAAAGGACTCGTAAACATTAAATAAACATATTGGGCATCTTATTTGTATATTTTGATGATATTTGAAGCAGAAATATGGCCAAATTGATTTAAAATGTGCTTAAACATTCTCAAATGCATTTTGGAAGCATTTTAATGCAATTTGGGGTGAAATATAAGTCATAACTGTCAAATATCGGGTAAAAAACGCCCATAAATATTAAATAAACATATTGGTCATCTTATTTGTATATTTCGATGATATTTGAATAAAAAATGTGGCCAAATTGATTTAAAATGTGCTTAAACATGATCAAATGCATTTGGGAAGCATTTTAATGCAATTTGGGGTGAAATATAAATCATAATTGAAAAATATCGGGTAAAAAACGCCGATAAACATTAGATAAACATATTTGGCATCTTATTTGTGCATTTCGATCATATTTGAAGGGGAAATGAAACAAAATTGATTTAAAATGTGCTTAAACATGCTCAAATGCATTTGGAAAGCATTTAAATGCAATTTCGGGTGAAATATAAGTTATAACTCTCAAATATCGATTCAAAAATACTCATAAACATTAAATAAATATATCCGGCATCTTATTTGTATATTTCGATGATATTTGAAGAAGAAATGTGGCCAAATTGATTTAAAATGTGCTTAAACAAGCTCAAATGCATTTTGAAAGAATTTTAATGCAAATTGGGGTGAAATATAATTCGTAACTGACAAATATCGGGTAAAAAACGCCCATAAACATTAAATAAAGATATTTGGCATCTTATTTGTGCATTTCGATCATATTTGAAGCGGAAATGAAACAAAATTGAATTAAAATATGCACAAACCTGCTCAAATCCGTTTCGGAAGCATTTTAATGCAATTTGGGTTGAAATATAAGTCATAACTGAGAAATATCGGGTAAAAAACGCCCATAAATATTAAATAAACATATTGGGCATCTTATTTGTATATTTCGATGATATTTGAATAAAAAATGTGGCCAAATTGATTTAAAATGTACTTAAACATGATCAAATGCATTTGGGAAGCATTTTAAGGCAATTTGCGGTGAAATATAAGTCATAACTGACAAATATCGGGTAAAAAACGCCGATAAACATTAAATAAACATATTTGGCATCTTATTTGTGCATTTCGATCATATTTGAAAGGGAAATGAAACAAAATTGTATTAAGATGTGCACAAACATGCTCAAATCCGTTTTGAAAGCATTTTAATGCAATTTGGGGTGAAATATATGTCATAACTCTCAAATATCGACTAAAAAACACTCGTAAACATTAAATAAATATATTTGGCAACTTATTTGTGCATTTCGATCATATTTGAAGCGAAAATGAGGCAAAATTGTACTAAAATGTGCACAAATATGCTCAAATCCGATTTGGAAGCACTTTAATGCAATTTGGGGTGAAATATAAATCATAACTGTCAAATATCGACTCAAAAATACTCGTAAACATTAAATAAACATATTGGGAATCTTATTTGTATATTTTGATGATATTTGAAGAAGAAATATGGCCAAATTGATTTTAAATGTGCTTAAACATGCTCAAATGCATTTTGGAAGCATTTTAATGCAATTTGGGGTGAAATATAAGTCATAACTGACAAATATCGGGTAAAAAACGCCCATAAATATTAAATAAACATATTGGGCATCTTATTTGTATATTTCGATTATATTTGAATAAAAAATGTGGCCAAATTGATTTAAAATTTGCTTAAACATGATGAAATGCATTTGGGAAGCATTTTAATGCAATTTGGGGTGAAATATAAATCATAATTGAAAAATATCGGGTAAAAAACGCCGATAAACATTAGATAAACATATTTGGCATCTTATTTGTACATTTCGATCATATTTGAAGGGGAAATGAAACAAAATTGTATTAAGATGTGCACAAACATGCTCAAATCCGTTTTAAAGCATTTTAATGCAATTTGGGGTGAAATATATTTCATAACTCTCAAATATCGACTAAAAAACACTCGTAAACATTAAATAAATATATTTGGCAACTTATTTGTGCATTTAGATCATATTTGAAGCAAAAATGAGGCAAAATTGAACTAAAATGTGCACAAACATGCTAAAATCCGATTTGCAAGCATTTTAATGCAATTTGGGGTGAAATATAAATCATAACTGTCAAATATCGACTCAAAAAGACTCGTAAACATTAAATAAACATATTGGGCATCTTATTTGTATATTTTGATGATATTTGAAGAAGAAATATGGCCAAATTGATTTAAAATGTGCCTAAACATGCTCAAATGCATTTTGGAAGCATTTTAATGCAATTTGGGGTGAAATATAAGTCATAACTGACAAATATCGGGTAAAAAACGCCCATAAATATTAAATAAACATATTGGGCGTCTTATTTGTATATTTCGATGATATTTGAATAAAAAATGTGGCCAAATTGATTGAAAATTTGCTTAAACATGATGAAATGCATTTGGAAAGCATTTTAATGCAATTTGGGGTGAAATATAAATCATAATTGAAAAATATCGGGTAAAAAACGCCGATAAACATTAGATAAACATATTTGGCATCTTATTTGTACATTTCGATCATATTTGAAGGGGAAATGAAACAAAATTGTATTAAGATGTGCACAAACATGCTCAAATCAGTTTTGAAAGCATTTTAATGCAATTTGGGGTGAAATATATGTCATAACTCTCAAATATCGACTAAAAAACACTCGTATACATTAAATAAATATATTTGGCATCTTATTTGTGCATTTCGATCATATTTGAAGCGAAAATGAGGCAAAACTGAACTAAAATGTGCACAAATATGCTCAAATCCGATTTGCAAGCATTTTAATGCAATTTGGGGAGAAATATAAATCATAACTGTCAAATATCGACTCAAAAGGACTCGTAAACATTAAATAAACATATTGGGCATCTTATTTGTATATTTTGATGATATTTGAAGCAGAAATATGGCCAAATTGATTTAAAATGTGCTTAAACATTCTCAAATGCATTTTGGAAGCATTTTAATGCAATTTGGGGTGAAATATAAATCATAACTGTCAAATATCGACTCAAAAAGACTCGTAAACATTAAATAAACATATTGGGCATCTTATTTGTATATTTTGATGATATTTGAAGCAGAAATATGGCCAAATTGATTTAAAATGTGCTTAAACATTCTCAAATGCATTTTGGAAGCATTTTAATGCAATTTGGGGTGAAATATAAATCATAACTGTCAAATATCGACTCAAAAAGACTCGTAAACATTAAATAAACATATTGGGCGTCTTATTTGTATATTTCGATGATATTTGAATAAAAAATGTGGCCAAATTGATTGAAAATTTGCTTAAACATGATGAAATGCATTTGGAAAGCATTTTAATGCAATTTGGGGTGAAATATAAATCATAATTGAAAAATATCGGGTAAAAAACGCCGATAAACATTAGATAAACATATTTGGCATCTTATTTGTACATTTCGATCATATTTGAAGGGGAAATGAAACAAAATTGTATTAAGATTGCACAAACATGCTCAAATCCGTTTTGAAAGCATTTTAATGCAATTTGGGGTGAAATATATGTCATAACTCTCAAATATCGACTAAAAAACACTCTTAAACATTAAATAAATATATTTGGCATCTTATTTGTGCATTTCGATCATATTTGAAGCGAAAATGAGGCAAAACTGAACTAAAATGTGCACAAATATGCTCAAATCCGATTTGCAAGCATTTTAATGCAATTTGGGGTGAAATATAAATCATAACTGTCAAATATCGACTCAAAAGGACTCGTAAACATTAAATAAACATATTGGGCATCTTATTTGTATATTTTGATGATATTTGAAGCAGAAATATGGCCAAATTGATTTAAAATGTGCTTAAACATTCTCAAATGCATTTTGGAAGCATTTTAATGCAATTTGGGGTGAAATATAAATCATAACTGTCAAATATCGACTCAAAACGACTCGTAAACATTAAATAAACATATTGGGCATCTTATTTGTATATTTTGATGATATTTGAAGAAGAAATATGGCCAAATTCATTTAAAATGTGCTTAAACATGCTCAAATGCATTTTGGAAGCATTTTAATGCAATTTGGGGTGAAATATAAGTCATAACTGACAAATATCGGGTAAAAAACGCCCATAAATATTAAATAAACATATTGGGCGTCTTATTTGTATATTTCGATGATATTTGAATAAAAAATGTGGCCAAATTGATTGAAAATTTGCTTAAACATGATGAAATGCATTTGGAAAGCATTTTAATGCAATTTGGGGTGAAATATAAATCATAATTGAAAAATATCGGGTAAAAAACACCGATAAACATTAGATAAACATATTTGGCATCTTATTTGTACATTTCGATCATATTTGAAGGGGAAATGAAACAAAATTGTATTAAGATGTGCACAAACATGCTCAAATCCGTTTTGAAAGTATTTTAATGCAATTTGGGGTGAAATATATGTCATAACTCTCAAATATCGACTAAAAAACACTCGTAAACATTAAATAAATATATTTGGCATCTTATTTGTGCATTTCGATCATATTTGAAGCGAAAATGAGGCAAAACTGAACTAAAATGTGCACAAATATGCTCAAATCCGATTTGCAAGCATTTTAATGCAATTTGGGGTGAAATATAAATCATAACTGTCAAATATCGACTCAAAAGGACTCGTAAACATTAAATAAACATATTGGGCATCTTATTTGTATATTTTGATGATATTTGAAGCAGAAATATGGCCAAATTGATTTAAAATGTGCTTAAACATTCTCAAATGCATTTTGGAAGCATTTTAATGCAATTTGGGGTGAAATATAAGTCATAACTGACAAATATCGGGTAAAAAACGCCCATAAATATTAAATAAACATATTGGGCGTCTTATTTGTATATTTCGATGATATTTGAATAAAAAATATGGCCAAATTGATTTAAAATTTGCTTAAACATGATGAAATGCATTTGGGAAGCATTTTAATGCAATTTGGGGTGAAATATAAATCATAATTGAAAAATATCGGGTAAAAAACGCCGATAAATATTAGATAAACATATTTGACATCTTATTTGTGCATTTCGATCATATTTGAAGGGGAAATGAAACAAAATTGTATTAAGATGTGCACAAACATGCTCAAATCCGTTTTGAAAGCATTTTAATGCAATTTGGGGTGAAATATATGTCATAACTCTCAAATATCGACTAAAAAACACTCGTAAACATTAAATAAATATATTTGGCATCTTATTTGTGCATTTCGATCATATTTGAAGCGAAAATGAGGCAAAATTGAACTAAAATGTGCACAAATATGCTCAAATCCGATTTGCAAGCATTTTAATGCAATTTGGGGTGAAATATAAATCATAACTGTCAAATATCGACTCAAAAGGACTCGTAAACATTAAATAAACATATTGGGCATCTTATTTGTATATTTTGATGATATTTGAAGCAGAAATATGGCCAAATTGATTTAAAATGTGCTTAAACATTCTCAAATGCATTTTGGAAGCATTTTAATGCTATTTGGGGTGAAATATAAGTCATAACTGACAAATATCGGGTAAAAAACGCCCATAAATATTAAATAAACATATTGGTCATCTTATTTGTATATTTCGATGATATTTGAATAAAAAATGTGGCCAAATTGATTTAAAATGTGCTTAAACATGATCAAATGCATTTGGGAAGCATTTTAATGCAATTTGGGGTGAAATATAAATCATAATTGAAAAATATCGGGTAAAAAACGCCGATAAACATTAGATAAACATATTTGGCATCTTATTTGTGCATTTCGATCATATTTGAAGGGGAAATGAAACAAAATTGATTTAAAATGTGCTTAAACATGCTCAAATGCATTTGGAAAGCATTTAAATGCAATTTCGGGTGAAATATAAGTTATAACTCTCAAATATCGATTCAAAAATACTCATAAACATTAAATAAATATATCCGGCATCTTATTTGTATATTTCGATGATATTTGAAGAAGAAATGTGGCCAAATTGATTTAAAATGTGCTTAAACAAGCTCAAATGCATTTTGAAAGAATTTTAATGCAAATTGGGGTGAAATATAATTCGTAACTGACAAATATCGGGTAAAAAACGCCCATAAACATTAAATAAAGATATTTGGCATCTTATTTGTGCATTTCGATCATATTTGAAGCGGAAATGAAACAAAATTGAATTAAAATATGCACAAACCTGCTCAAATCCGTTTCGGAAGCATTTTAATGTAATTTGGGTTGAAATATAAGTCATAACTGAGAAATATCGGGTAAAAAACGCCCATAAATATTAAATAAACATATTGGGCATCTTATTTGTATATTTCGATGATATTTGAATAAAAAATGTGGCCAAATTGATTTAAAATGTACTTAAACATGATCAAATGCATTTGGGAAGCATTTTAAGGCAATTTGCGGTGAAATATAAGTCATAACTGACAAATATCGGGTAAAAAACGCCGATAAACATTAAATAAACATATTTGGCATCTTATTTGTGCATTTCGATCATATTTGAAAGGGAAATGAAACAAAATTGTATTAAGATGTGCACAAACATGCTCAAATCCGTTTTGAAAGCATTTTAATGCAATTTGGGGTGAAATATATGTCATAACTCTCAAATATCGACTAAAAAACACTCGTAAACATTAAATAAATATATTTGGCAACTTATTTGTGCATTTCGATCATATTTGAAGCGAAAATGAGGCAAAATTGTACTAAAATGTGCACAAATATGCTCAAATCCGATTTGGAAGCACTTTAATGCAATTTGGGGTGAAATATAAATCATAACTGTCAAATATCGACTCAAAAATACTCGTAAACATTAAATAAACATATTGGGCATCTTATTTGTATATTTTGATGATATTTGAAGAAGAAATATGGCCAAATTGATTTTAAATGTGCTTAAACATGCTCAAATGCATTTTGGAAGCATTTTAATGCAATTTGGGGTGAAATATAAGTCATAACTGACAAATATCGGGTAAAAAACGCCCATAAATATTAAATAAACATATTGGGCATCTTATTTGTATATTTCGATTATATTTGAATAAAAAATGTGGCCAAATTGATTTAAAATTTGCTTAAACATGATGAAATGCATTTGGGAAGCATTTTAATGCAATTTGGGGTGAAATATAAATCATAATTGAAAAATATCGGGTAAAAAACGCCGATAAACATTAGATAAACATATTTGGCATCTTATTTGTACATTTCGATCATATTTGAAGGGGAAATGAAACAAAATTGTATTAAGATGTGCACAAACATGCTCAAATCCGTTTTGAAAGCATTTTAATGCAATTTGGGGTGAAATATATGTCATAACTCTCAAATATCGACTAAAAAACACTCGTAAACATTAAATAAATATATTTGGCAACTTATTTGTGCATTTCGATCATATTTGAAGCGAAAATGAGGCAAAATTGTACTAAAATGTGCACAAATATGCTCAAATCCGATTTGGAAGCACTTTAATGCAATTTGGGGTGAAATATAAATCATAACTGTCAAATATCGACTCAAAAATACTCGTAAACATTAAATAAACATATTGGGCATCTTATTTGTATATTTTGATGATATTTGAAGAAGAAATATGGCCAAATTGATTTTAAATGTGCTTAAACATGCTCAAATGCATTTTGGAAGCATTTTAATGCAATTTGGGGTGAAATATAAGTCATAACTGACAAATATCGGGTAAAAAACGCCCATAAATATTAAATAAACATATTGGGCGTCTTATTTGTATATTTCGATGATATTTGAATAAAAAATGTGGCCAAATTGATTGAAAATTTGCTTAAACATGATGAAATGCATTTGGAAAGCATTTTAATGCAATTTGGGGTGAAATATAAATCATAATTGAAAAATATCGGGTAAAAAACGACGATAAACATTAGATAAACATATTTGGCATCTTATTTGTACATTTCGATCATATTTGAAGGGGAAATGAAACAAAATTGTATTAAGATGTGCACAAACATGCTCAAATCCGTTTTGAAAGCATTTTAATGCAATTTGGGGTGAAATATATGTCATAACTCTCAAATATCGACTAAAAAACACTCGTAAACATTAAATAAATATATTTGGCAACTTATTTGTGCATTTAGATCATATTTGAAGCAAAAATGAGGCAAAATTGAACTAAAATGTGCACAAACATGCTAAAATCCGATTTGCAAGCATTTTAATGCAATTTGGGGTGAAATATAAATCATAACTGTCAAATATCGACTCAAAAAGACTCGTAAACATTAAATAAACATATTGGGCATCTTATTTGTATATTTTGATGATATTTGAAGAAGAAATATGGCCAAATTCATTTAAAATGTGCTTAAACATGCTCAAATGCATTTTGGAAGCATTTTAATGCAATTTGGGGTGAAATATAAGTCATAACTGACAAATATCGGGTAAAAAACGCCCATAAATATTAAATAAACATATTGGGCGTCTTATTTGTATATTTCGATGATATTTGAATAAAAAATGTGGCCAAATTGATTGAAAATTTGCTTAAACATGATGAAATGCATTTGGAAAGCATTTTAATGCAATTTGGGGTGAAATATAAATCATAATTGAAAAATATCGGGTAAAAAACGCCGATAAACATTAGATAAACATATTTGGCATCTTATTTGTACATTTCGATCATATTTGAAGGGGAAATGAAACAAAATTGTATTAAGATGTGCACAAACATGCTCAAATCCGTTTTGAAAGCATTTTAATGCAATTTGGGGTGAAATATATGTCATAACTCTCAAATATCGACTAAAAAACACTCGTATACATTAAATAAATATATTTGGCATCTTATTTGTGCATTTCGATCATATTTGAAGCGAAAATGAGGCAAAACTGAACTAAAATGTGCACAAATATGCTCAAATCCGATTTGCAAGCATTTTAATGCAATTTGGGGAGAAATATAAATCATAACTGTCAAATATCGACTCAAAAGGACTCGTAAACATTAAATAAACATATTGGGCATCTTATTTGTATATTTTGATGATATTTGAAGCAGAAATATGGCCAAATTGATTTAAAATGTGCTTAAACATTCTCAAATGCATTTTGGAAGCATTTTAATGCAATTTGGGGTGAAATATAAATCATAACTGTCAAATATCGACTCAAAAAGACTCGTAAACATTAAATAAACATATTGGGCATCTTATTTGTATATTTTGATGATATTTGAAGAAGAAATATGGCCAAATTCATTTAAAATGTGCTTAAACATGCTCAAATGCATTTTGGAAGCATTTTAATGCAATTTGGGGTGAAATATAAGTCATAACTGACAAATATCGGGTAAAAAACGCCCATAAATATTAAATAAACATATTGGGCGTCTTATTTGTATATTTCGATGATATTTGAATAAAAAATGTGGCCAAATTGATTGAAAATTTGCTTAAACAAGATGAAATGCATTTGGAAAGCATTTTAATGCAATTTGGGGTGAAATATAAATCATAATTGAAAAATATCGGGTAAAAAACGCCGATAAACATTAGATAAACATATTTGGCATCTTATTTGTACATTTCGATCATATTTGAAGGGGAAATGAAACAAAATTGTATTAAGATGTGCACAAACATGCTCAAATCCGTTTTGAAAGCATTTTAATGCAATTTGGGGTGAAATATATGTCATAACTCTCAAATATCGACTAAAAAACACTCGTAAACATTAAATAAATATATTTGGCATCTTATTTGTGCATTTCGATCATATTTGAAGCGAAAATGAGGCAAAACTGAACTAAAATGTGCACAAATATGCTCAAATCCGATTTGCAAGCATTTTAATGCAATTTGGGGTGAAATATAAATCATAACTGTCAAATATCGACTCAAAAGGACTCGTAAACATTAAATAAACATATTGGGCATCTTATTTGTATATTTTGATGATATTTGAAGCAGAAATATGGCCAAATTGATTTAAAATGTGCTTAAACATTCTCAAATGCATTTTGGAAGCATTTTAATGCAATTTGGGGTGAAATATAAGTCATAACTGACAAATATCGGGTAAAAAACGCCCATAAATATTAAATAAACATATTGGGCGTCTTATTTGTATATTTCGATGATATTTGAATAAAAAATATGGCCAAATTGATTTAAAATTTGCTTAAACATGATGAAATGCATTTGGGAAGCATTTTAATGCAATTTGGGGTGAAATATAAATCATAATTGAAAAATATCGGGTAAAAAACGCCGATAAATATTAGATAAACATATTTGACATCTTATTTGTGCATTTCGATCATATTTGAAGGGGAAATGAAACAAAATTGTATTAAGATGTGCACAAACATGCTCAAATCCGTTTTGAAAGCATTTTAATGCAATTTGGGGTGAAATATATGTCATAACTCTCAAATATCGACTAAAAAACACTCGTAAACATTAAATAAATATATTTGGCATCTTATTTGTGCATTTCGATCATATTTGAAGCGAAAATGAGGCAAAATTGAACTAAAATGTGCACAAATATGCTCAAATCCGATTTGCAAGCATTTTAATGCAATTTGGGGTGAAATATAAATCATAACTGTCAAATATCGACTCAAAAGGACTCGTAAACATTAAATAAACATATTGGGCATCTTATTTGTATATTTTGATGATATTTGAAGCAGAAATATGGCCAAATTGATTTAAAATGTGCTTAAACATTCTCAAATGCATTTTGGAAGCATTTTAATGCTATTTGGGGTGAAATATAAGTCATAACTGTCAAATATCGGGTAAAAAACGCCCATAAATATTAAATAAACATATTGGTCATCTTATTTGTATATTTCGATGATATTTGAATAAAAAATGTGGCCAAATTGATTTAAAATGTGCTTAAACATGATCAAATGCATTTGGGAAGCATTTTAATGCAATTTGGGGTGAAATATAAATCATAATTGAAAAATATCGCGTAAAAAACGCCGATAAACATTAGATAAACATATTTGGCATCTTATTTGTGCATTTCGATCATATTTGAAGGGGAAATGAAACAAAATTGATTTAAAATGTGCTTAAACATGCTCAAATGCATTTGGAAAGCATTTAAATGCAATTTCGGGTGAAATATAAGTTATAACTCTCAAATATCGATTCAAAAATACTCATAAACATTAAATAAATATATCCGGCATCTTATTTGTATATTTCGATGATATTTGAAGAAGAAATGTGGCCAAATTGATTTAAAATGTGCTTAAACAAGCTCAAATGCATTTTGAAAGAATTTTAATGCAAATTGGGGTGAAATATAATTCGTAACTAACAAATATCGGGTAAAAAACGCCCATAAACATTAAATAAAGATATTTGGCATCTTATTTGTGCATTTCGATCATATTTGAAGCGGAAATGAAACAAAATTGAATTAAAATATGCACAAACCTGCTCAAATCCGTTTCGGAAGCATTTTAATGCAATTTGGGTTGAAATATAAGTCATAACTGAGAAATATCGGGTAAAAAACGCCCATAAATATTAAATAAACATATTGGGCATCTTATTTGTATATTTCGATGATATTTGAATAAAAAATGTGGCCAAATTGATTTAAAATGTACTTAAACATGATCAAATGCATTTGGGAAGCATTTTAAGGCAATTTGCGGTGAAATATAAGTCATAACTGACAAATATCGGGTAAAAAACGCCGATAAACATTAAATAAACATATTTGGCATCTTATTTGTGCATTTCGATCATATTTGAAAGGGAAATGAAACAAAATTGTATTAAGATGTGCACAAACATGCTCAAATCCGTTTTGAAAGCATTTTAATGCAATTTGGGGTGAAATATATGTCATAACTCTCAAATATCGACTAAAAAACACTCGTAAACATTAAATAAATATATTTGGCAACTTATTTGTGCATTTCGATCATATTTGAAGCGAAAATGAGGCAAAATTGTACTAAAATGTGCACAAATATGCTCAAATCCGATTTGGAAGCACTTTAATGCAATTTGGGGTGAAATATAAATCATAACTGTCAAATATCGACTCAAAAATACTCGTAAACATTAAATAAACATATTGGGAATCTTATTTGTATATTTTGATGATATTTGAAGAAGAAATATGGCCAAATTGATTTTAAATGTGCTTAAACATGCTCAAATGCATTTTGGAAGCATTTTAATGCAATTTGGGGTGAAATATAAGTCATAACTGACAAATATCGGGTAAAAAACGCCCATAAATATTAAATAAACATATTGGGCATCTTATTTGTATATTTCGATTATATTTGAATAAAAAATGTGGCCAAATTGATTTAAAATTTGCTTAAACATGATGAAATGCATTTGGGAAGCATTTTAATGCAATTTGGGGTGAAATATAAATCATAATTGAAAAATATCGGGTAAAAAACGACGATAAACATTAGATAAACATATTTGGCATCTTATTTGTACATTTCGATCATATTTGAAGGGGAAATGAAACAAAATTGTATTAAGATGTGCACAAACATGCTCAAATCCGTTTTAAAGCATTTTAATGCAATTTGGGGTGAAATATATGTCATAACTCTCAAATATCGACTAAAAAACACTCGTAAACATTAAATAAATATATTTGGCAACTTATTTGTGCATTTAGATCATATTTGAAGCAAAAATGAGGCAAAATTGAACTAAAATGTGCACAAACATGCTAAAATCCGATTTGCAAGCATTTTAATGCAATTTGGGGTGAAATATAAATCATAACTGTCAAATATCGACTCAAAAAGACTCGTAAACATTAAATAAACATATTGGGCATCTTATTTGTATATTTTGATGATATTTGAAGAAGAAATATGGCCAAATTCATTTAAAATGTGCTTAAACATGCTCAAATGCATTTTGGAAGCATTTTAATGCAATTTGGGGTGAAATATAAGTCATAACTGACAAATATCGGGTAAAAAACGCCCATAAATATTAAATAAACATATTGGGCGTCTTATTTGTATATTTCGATGATATTTGAATAAAAAATGTGGCCAAATTGATTGAAAATTTGCTTAAACATGATGAAATGCATTTGGAAAGCATTTTAATGCAATTTGGGGTGAAATATAAATCATAATTGAAAAATATCGGGTAAAAAACGCCGATAAACATTAGATAAACATATTTGGCATCTTATTTGTACATTTCGATCATATTTGAAGGGGAAATGAAACAAAATTGTATTAAGATGTGCACAAACATGCTCAAATCCGTTTTGAAAGCATTTTAATGCAATTTGGGGTGAAATATATGTCATAACTCTCAAATATCGACTAAAAAACACTCGTAAACATTAAATAAATATATTTGGCATCTTATTTGTGCATTTCGATCATATTTGAAGCGAAAATGAGGCAAAACTGAACTAAAATGTGCACAAATATGCTCAAATCCGATTTGCAAGCATTTTAATGCAATTTGGGGTGAAATATAAATCATAACTGTCAAATATCGACTCAAAAGGACTCGTAAACATTAAATAAACATATTGGGCATCTTATTTGTATATTTTGATGATATTTGAAGCAGAAATATGGCCAAATTGATTTAAAATGTGCTTAAACATTCTCAAATGCATTTTGGAAGCATTTTAATGCAATTTGGGGTGAAATATAAGTCATAACTGACAAATATCGGGTAAAAAACGCCCATAAATATTAAATAAACATATTGGGCGTCTTATTTGTATATTTCGATGATATTTGAATAAAAAATATGGCCAAATTGATTTAAAATTTGCTTAAACATGATGAAATGCATTTGGGAAGCATTTTAATGCAATTTGGGGTGAAATATAAATCATAATTGAAAAATATCGGGTAAAAAACGCCGATAAATATTAGATAAACATATTTGACATCTTATTTGTGCATTTCGATCATATTTGAAGGGGAAATGAAACAAAATTGTATTAAGATGTGCACAAACATGCTCAAATCCGTTTTGAAAGCATTTTAATGCAATTTGGGGTGAAATATATGTCATAACTCTCAAATATCGACTAAAAAACACTCGTAAACATTAAATAAATATATTTGGCATCTTATTTGTGCATTTCGATCATATTTGAAGCGAAAATGAGGCAAAATTGAACTAAAATGTGCACAAATATGCTCAAATCCGATTTGCAAGCATTTTAATGCAATTTGGGGTGAAATATAAATCATAACTGTCAAATATCGACTCAAAAGGACTCGTAAACATTAAATAAACATATTGGGCATCTTATTTGTATATTTTGATGATATTTGAAGCAGAAATATGGCCAAATTGATTTAAAATGTGCTTAAACATTCTCAAATGCATTTTGGAAGCATTTTAATGCTATTTGGGGTGAAATATAAGTCATAACTGTCAAATATCGGGTAAAAAACGCCCATAAATATTAAATAAACATATTGGTCATCTTATTTGTATATTTCGATGATATTTGAATAAAAAATGTGGCCAAATTGATTTAAAATGTGCTTAAACATGATCAAATGCATTTGGGAAGCATTTTAATGCAATTTGGGGTGAAATATAAATCATAATTGAAAAATATCGGGTAAAAAACGCCGATAAACATTAGATAAACATATTTGGCATCTTATTTGTGCATTTCGATCATATTTGAAGGGGAAATGAAACAAAATTGATTTAAAATGTGCTTAAACATGCTCAAATGCATTTGGAAAGCATTTAAATGCAATTTCGGGTGAAATATAAGTTATAACTCTCAAATATCGATTCAAAAATACTCATAAACATTAAATAAATATATCCGGCATCTTATTTGTATATTTCGATGATATTTGAAGAAGAAATGTGGCCAAATTGATTTAAAATGTGCTTAAACAAGCTCAAATGCATTTTGAAAGAATTTTAATGCAAATTGGGGTGAAATATAATTCGTAACTGACAAATATCGGGTAAAAAACGCCCATAAACATTAAATAAAGATATTTGGCATCTTATTTGTGCATTTCGATCATATTTGAAGCGGAAATGAAACAAAATTGAATTAAAATATGCACAAACCTGCTCAAATCCGTTTCGGAAGCATTTTAATGCAATTTGGGTTGAAATATAAGTCATAACTGAGAAATATCGGGTAAAAAACGCCCATAAATATTAAATAAACATATTGGGCATCTTATTTGTATATTTCGATGATATTTGAATAAAAAATGTGGCCAAATTGATTTAAAATGTACTTAAACATGATCAAATGCATTTGGGAAGCATTTTAAGGCAATTTGCGGTGAAATATAAGTCATAACTGACAAATATCGGGTAAAAAACGCCGATAAACATTAAATAAACATATTTGGCATCTTATTTGTGCATTTCGATCATATTTGAAAGGGAAATGAAACAAAATTGTATTAAGATGTGCACAAACATGCTCAAATCCGTTTTGAAAGCATTTTAATGCAATTTGGGGTGAAATATATGTCATAACTCTCAAATATCGACTAAAAAACACTCGTAAACATTAAATAAATATATTTGGCAACTTATTTGTGCATTTCGATCATATTTGAAGCGAAAATGAGGCAAAATTGTACTAAAATGTGCACAAATATGCTCAAATCAGATTTGGAAGCACTTTAATGCAATTTGGGGTGAAATATAAATCATAACTGTCAAATATCGACTCAAAAATACTCGTAAACATTAAATAAACATATTGGGAATCTTATTTGTATATTTTGATGATATTTGAAGAAGAAATATGGCCAAATTGATTTTAAATGTGCTTAAACATGCTCAAATGCATTTTGGAAGCATTTTAATGCAATTTGGGGTGAAATATAAGTCATAACTGACAAATATCGGGTAAAAAACGCCCATAAATATTAAATAAACATATTGGGCATCTTATTTGTATATTTCGATTATATTTGAATAAAAAATGTGGCCAAATTGATTTAAAATTTGCTTAAACATGATGAAATGCATTTGGGAAGCATTTTAATGCAATTTGGGGTGAAATATAAATCATAATTGAAAAATATCGGGTAAAAAACGCCGATAAACATTAGATAAACATATTTGGCATCTTATTTGTACATTTCGATCATATTTGAAGGGGAAATGAAACAAAATTGTATTAAGATGTGCACAAACATGCTCAAATCCGTTTTAAAGCATTTTAATGCAATTTGGGGTGAAATATATGTCATAACTCTCAAATATCGACTAAAAAACACTCGTAAACATTAAATAAATATATTTGGAATCTTATTTGTGCATTTAGATCATATTTGAAGCAAAAATGAGGCAAAATTGAACTAAAATGTGCACAAACATGCTAAAATCCGATTTGCAAGCATTTTAATGCAATTTGGGGTGAAATATAAATCATAACTGTCAAATATCGACTAAAAAAGACTCGTAAACATTAAATAAACATATTGGGCATCTTATTTGTATATTTTGATGATATTTGAAGAAGAAATATGGCCAAATTGATTTAAAATGTGCTTAAACATGCTCAAATGCATTTTGGAAGCATTTTAATGCAATTTGAGGTGAAATATAAGTCATAACTGACAAATATCGGGTAAAAAACGCCCATAAATATTAAATAAACATATTGGGCGTCTTATTTGTATATTTCGATGATATTTGAATAAAAAATGTGGCCAAATTGATTTAAAATTTGCTTAAACATGATGAAATGCATTTGGAAAGCATTTTAATGCAATTTTGGGTGAAATATAAATCATAATTGAAAAATATCGGGTAAAAAATGCCGATAAACATTAGATAAACATATTTGGAATCTTATTTGTACATTTCGATCATATTTGAAGGGGAAATGAAACAAAATTGTATTAAGATGTGCACAAACATGCTCAAATCCGTTTTGAAAGCATTTTAATGCAATTTGGGGTGAAATATATGTCATAACTCTCAAATATCGACTAAAAAACACTCGTAAACATTAAATAAATATATTTGGCATCTTATTTGTGCATTTCGATCATATTTGAAGCGAAAATGAGGTAAAATTGAACTAAAATGTGCACAAACATGCTCAAATCTGATTTGCAAGCATTTTAATGCAATTTGGGGTGAAATATAAATCACAACTGTCAAATATCGGGTAAAAAACGCCGATAAACATTAGATAATAATATTTGGCATCTTATTTGTGCATTTCGATCATATTTGAAGCGGAAATGAAACAAAATTGTATTAAAATGTGCACAAACATGCTCAAATCCGTTTTGAAATCATTTTAATGTAATTTGGGGTGAAATATATGTCATAACTCTCAAATATCGACTAAAAAACACTCGTAAACATTAAATAAATATATTTGGCATCTTATATGTGCATTTCGATCATATTTGAAGCGAAAATGAGGCAAAATTGAACTAAAATGTGCACAAATATGCTCAAATCCGATTTGCAAGCATTTTAATGCAATTTGGGGTGAAATATATGTCATAACTGTCAAATATCGACTCAAAAAGACTCGTAAACATTAAATAAACATATTGGGCATCTTATTTGTATATTTTGATGATATTTGAAGAAGAAATATGGCCAAATTGATTTAAAATGTGCTTAAACATGCTCAAATGCATTTTGGAAGTATTTTAATGCAATTTGGGATGAAATATAAGTCATAACTGACAAATATCGGGTAAAAAACGCCCATAAATTTTAAATAAACATATTGGGCATCTTATTTGTATATTTCGATGATATTTGAATAAAAAATGTGGCCAAATTGATTTAAAATGTACTTAAACATGATCAAATGCATTTGGGAAGCATTTTAAGGCAATTTGCGGTGAAATATAAATCATAATTGAAAAATATCGGGTAAAAAACGCCGATAAACATTAGATAAACATATTTGGCATCTTATTTGTACATTTCGATCATATTTGAAGGGGAAATGAAACAAAATTGTATTAAGATGTGCACAAACATGCTCAAATCCGTTTTAAAGCATTTTAATGCAATTTGGGGTGAAATATATGTCATAACTCTCAAATATCGACTAAAAAACACTCGTAAACATTAAATAAATATATTTGGAATCTTATTTGTGCATTTAGATCATATTTGAAGCAAAAATGAGGCAAAATTGAACTAAAATGTGCACAAACATGCTAAAATCCGATTTGCAAGCATGTTAATGCAATTTGGGGTGAAATATAAATCATAACTGTCAAATATCGACTAAAAAAGACTCGTAAACATTAAATAAACATATTGGGCATCTTATTTGTATATTTTGATGATATTTGAAGAAGAAATATGGCCAAATTGATTTAAAATGTGCTTAAACATGCTCAAATGCATTTTGGAAGTATTTTAATGCAATTTGGGATGAAATATAAGTCATAACTGACAAATATCGGGTAAAAAACGCCCATAAATTTTAAATAAACATATTGGGCATCTTATTTGTATATTTCGATGATATTTGAATAAAAAATGTGGCCAAATTGATTTAAAATGTACTTAAACATGATCAAATGCATTTGGGAAGCATTTTAATGCAATTTGGGGTGAAATATAAATCATAATTGAAAAATATCGGGTAAAAAACGCCGATAAACATTAGATAAACATATTTGGCATCTTATTTGTACATTTCGATCATATTTGAAGGGGAAATGAAACAAAATTGTATTAAGATGTGCACAAACATGCTCAAATCCGTTTTAAAGCATTTTAATGCAATTTGGGGTGAAATATATGTCATAACTCTCAAATATCGACTAAAAAACACTCGTAAACATTAAATAAATATATTTGGAATCTTATTTGTGCATTTAGATCATATTTGAAGCAAAAATGAGGCAAAATTGAACTAAAATGTGCACAAACATGCTAAAATCCGATTTGCAAGCATTTTAATGCAATTTGGGGTGAAATATAAATCATAACTGTCAAATATCGACTAAAAAAGACTCGTAAACATTAAATAAACATATTGGGCATCTTATTTGTATATTTTGATGATATTTGAAGAAGAAATATGGCCAAATTGATTTAAAATGTGCTTAAACATGCTCAAATGCATTTTGGAAGCATTTTAATGCAATTTGAGGTGAAATATAAGTCATAACTGACAAATATCGGGTAAAAAACGCCCATAAATATTAAATAAACATATTGGGCGTCTTATTTGTATATTTCGATGATATTTGAATAAAAAATGTGGCCAAATTGATTTAAAATTTGCTTAAACATGATGAAATGCATTTGGAAAGCATTTTAATGCAATTTTGGGTGAAATATAAATCATAATTGAAAAATATCGGGTAAAAAATGCCGATAAACATTAGATAAACATATTTGGAATCTTATTTGTACATTTCGATCATATTTGAAGGGGAAATGAAACAAAATTGTATTAAGATGTGCACAAACATGCTCAAATCCGTTTTGAAAGCATTTTAATGCAATTTGGGGTGAAATATATGTCATAACTCTCAAATATCGACTAAAAAACACTCGTAAACATTAAATAAATATATTTGGCATCTTATTTGTGCATTTCGATCATATTTGAAGCGAAAATGAGGTAAAATTGAACTAAAATGTGCACAAACATGCTCAAATCTGATTTGCAAGCATTTTAATGCAATTTGGGGTGAAATATAAATCACAACTGTCAAATATCGGGTAAAAAACGCCGATAAACATTAGATAATAATATTTGGCATCTTATTTGTGCATTTCGATCATATTTGAAGCGGAAATGAAACAAAATTGTATTAAAAATGTGCACAAACATGCTCAAATCCGTTTTGAAATCATTTTAATGTAATTTGGGGTGAAATATATGTCATAACTCTCAAATATCGACTAAAAAACACTCGTAAACATTAAATAAATATATTTGGCATCTTATATGTGCATTTCGATCATATTTGAAGCGAAAATGAGGCAAAATTGAACTAAAATGTGCACAAATATGCTCAAATCCGATTTGCAAGCATTTTAATGCAATTTGGGGTGAAATATATGTCATAACTGTCAAATATCGACTCAAAAAGACTCGTAAACATTAAATAAACATATTGGGCATCTTATTTGTATATTTTGATGATATTTGAAGAAGAAATATGGCCAAATTGATTTAAAATGTGCTTAAACATGCTCAAATGCATTTTGGAAGTATTTTAATGCAATTTGGGATGAAATATAAGTCATAACTGACAAATATCGGGTAAAAAACGCCCATAAATTTTAAATAAACATATTGGGCATCTTATTTGTATATTTCGATGATATTTGAATAAAAAATGTGGCCAAATTGATTTAAAATTTGCTTAAACATGATGAAATGCATTTGGGAAGCATTTTAATGCAATTTGGGGTGAAATATAAATCATAACTGAAAAATATCGGGTAAAAAACGCCGATAAACATTAGATAAACATATTTGGCATCTTATTTGTACATTTCGATCATATTTGAAGGGGAAATGAAACAAAATTGTATTAAGATGTGCGCAAACATGCTCCAATCCGTTTTAAAGCATTTTAATGCAATTTGGGGTGAAATATATGTCATAACTCTCAAATATCGACTAAAAAACACTCGTAAACATTAAATAAATATATTTGGAATCTTATTTGTGCATTTAGATCATATTTGAAGCAAAAATGAGGCAAAATTGAACTAAAATGTGCACAAACATGCTAAAATCCGATTTGCAAGCATTTTAATGCAATTTGGGGTGAAATATATGTCATAAGTGTCAAATATCGACTCAAAAAGACTCGTAAACATTAAATAAACATATTGGGCATCTTATTTGTATATTTTGATGATATTTGAAGAAGAAATATGGCCAAATTGATTTAAAATGTGCTTAAACATGCTCAAATGCATTTTGGAAGCATTTTAATGCAATTTGGGGTGAAATATAAGTCATAACTGACAAATATCGGGTAAAAAACGCCCATAAATATTAAATAAACATATTGGGCGTCTTATTTGTATATTTCGATGATATTTGAATAAAAAATGTGGCCAAATTGATTTAAAATTTGCTTAAACATGATGAATTGCATTTGGGAAGCATTTTAATGCAATTTGGGGGTGAAATATAAATCATAATTGAAAAATATCGGGTAAAAAACGCCGATAAATATTAGATAAACATATTTGGCATCTTATTTGTGCATTTCGATCATATTTGAAGGGGAAATGAATCAAAATTGTATTAAGATGTGCACAAACATGCTCAAATCTGTTTTGAAAGGATTTTAATGCAATTTGGGGTGAAATATATGTCATAACTCTCAAATATCGACTAAAAAACACTCGTAAACATTAAATAAATATATTTGGCATCTTATTTGTGCATTTCGATCATATTTGAAGCGAAAATGAGGCAAAATTGAACTAAAATATGCACAAACATGCTCAAATCCGATTTGGAAGCACTTTAATGCAATTTGGGATGAAATATAAATCATAACTGTCAAATATTGACTCAAAAAACCTCGTAAACATTAAATAAACATATTGGGCATCTTATTTGTATATTTTGATGATATTTGAAGAAGAAATATGGCCAAATTGATTTAAAATGTGCTTAAACATGCTCAAATGCATTTTGGAAGCATTTTAATGCAATTTGGGGTGAAATATAAGTCATAACTGACAAATATCGGGTAAAAAACGCCCATAAATATTAAATTAACATATTTGGGCGTCTTATTTGTATATTTCGATGATATTTGAATAAAAATGTGGCCAAATTGATTTAAAATTTGCTTAAACATGATGAAATGCATTTGGGAAGCATTTTAATGCAATTTGGGGTGAAATATAAATCATAATTGAAAAATATCGGGTAAAAAACGCCGATAAATATTAGATAAACATATTTGGCATCTTATTTGTGCATTTCGATCATATTTGAAGGGGAAATGAATCAAAATTGTATTAAGATGTGCACAAACATGCTCAAATCTGTTTTGAAAGGATTTTAATGCAATTTGGGGTGAAATATATGTCATAACTCTCAAATATCGACTAAAAAACACTCGTAAACATTAAATAAATATATTTGGCATCTTATTTGTGCATTTCGATCATATTTGAAGCGAAAATGAGGCAAAATTGAACTAAAATATGCACAAACATGCTCAAATCCGATTTCGGAAGCATTTTAATGCAATTTGGGATGAAATATAAATCATAACTGTCAAATATTGACTCAAAAAACCTCGTAAACATTAAATAAACATATTTGGCATCTTATTTGTGCATTTCGATCATATTTGAAGCGGAAATGAAACAAAATTGTATTAAAATGTGCACAAACATGCTCAAATCCGTTTTGAAATCATTTTAATGCAATTTGGGGTGAAATATATGTCATAACTCTCAAATATCGACTAAAAAACACTCGTAAACATTAAATAAATATATTTGGCATCTTATATATGCATTTCGATCATATTTGAAGCGAAAATTGGGCACAATTGAACTAAAATGTGCACAAATATGCTCAAATCCGATTTGCAAGCATTTTAATGTAATTTGGGGTGAAATATATGTCATAACTGTCAAATATCGACTCAAAAAGACTCGTAAACATTAAATAAACATATTGGGCATCTTATTTGTATATTTTGATGATATTTGAAGAAGAAATATGGCCAAATTGATTTTAAATGTGCTTAAACATGCTCAAATGCATTTTGGAAGTATTTTAATGCAATTTGGGGTGAAATATAAGTCATAACTGACAAATATCGGGTAAAAAAACGCCCATAAATTTTAAATAAACATATTGGTTTGTTTAGCCTCTTATTGGTATATTTCGATGATATTTGAATAAAAAATGTGGCCAAATTGATTTAAAATTTGCTTAAACATGATGAAATGCATTTTGGGAAGCATTTTAAATGCAATTTGGGGTGAAATATAAATCATAAATTGAAAAATATCGGGTAAAAACG